>CM016616.1:12808338-13408338 GCA_005393395.2 Gossypium australe
GAATTATTTTGGTTTTCTTAGTCAAGAATTTGAGCATCTTAAGTGTTTTCATTTCTTTGCACAACCTAACTACCCATTTTAACATGTCTTTGCATGTAACAGAGACTGTCCTCCAGAATTACGAGAAGCTGTGGCAAGCATAATTTTTGCTGCTCCTAGATGTTCAGATGTGCCTGATTTATTGCAGATCAAGAATTTGTTTGCCACAAAGTATGGAAAGGAATTTGTCATTGCTGCAACGGAGCTTCGTCCTGATTCTGGCGTGAACCGTGCAGTTAATTATCATTAGTTCTATTTTCAAAAAATATATATCATTAGTTCATTTAAAATTCTGGTGTGGCTCAATGGTTTTGCTAGACTCGTGGAGTTTGCAACTTGAATAGATGATATGCCATTTCTGATTCGTTTCCCTTTTCTTTCTGTCATCTAGATAATTGAAAAGCTTTCAGTTAGTGCTCCATCAGGTGAAATAAGGCTCAAAGTATTGAAGGAAATTGCCCAAGAATATAGTGTAGAATGGGATTCTTCTGGCACTGAAGCAGAATTCAACAAGAAATATGAAGATTTACTGGTACACATAATTAAATAAATTTTCAGAATATTTTTTCTGTGGACTATGCATAGTATCTTCTCTTAGGCATTATCTTCTGGAGTTGTTTCTGGTTCATGATCCATGCTCTTGATATTTATAGTGCTTTCTTTTCTGTTTAAACCAGCTGCTAGAATCTGTTTTATGCATCCTTGTTGTTTCTACCTATAATAGTGAAATGACTTCGAGAGTTCTGTTCAGATTTGTGCCTATTCATTTTGACATCCCAACATTATTTCTCAGGATATAATATAGTTCTTAGTACTCATTATGAATTCAGATAATCAAAATGAAATTTCAAGTTTCCCAATCGTCAAAATCTGTTGACTTCGAATTATGTATCAGCTACTCTATAGTTCTCATCTTCCATGTTTACTGAGTTCTGTTTATAGTTCTCCTGTTGCCAATCTCTACCTTGTAGTTTTTGTTAACTTGCACTTTTTGAAATTGACTTATCTGACATGTAAGAACATTGCTGCATTATACGACTGTTCTATTTTTTGTGACTTTATAGTTATTAGTCTCCCACATTTACCAAATTCTTCACCCATTTTTCATATCACCGATCTCTACCTTGAGTTTTTGGTTGTTGATGTTCAATGTAAAAAACCAGAACCTATTGAAACTGACTTAACAGACATCTTAATGACAAGGCACTACTTTAAGATAATTTTCTGTTGCTGTGAAGTAATATTTTTTATGAAGATTTTCATGTGGATGTATTTTACGTGATATTTTCTACAATTAGTGGCTTTTCAGCAAACAAGTCTAGAAACATAGTAATGTAAATGTTTACTTCAGAGAACTTTCTACAAGCTCTAGTATAACGTTGTGTCTCTGGGTCTAGAATTTTAAGGATTTGCAGCGTTAGATATATCATTTATGTGTGAAACACGTGACTATTGTTTTTTTCCACAGATCAGAGTTGAAGAAATGATAGACAACAACTCAAATAATAGAAATTGAATAGGATAGATTGAAATGGAATGATAAAAGAAGGGTGCCAAAGTTAAAATAATATTTTTCTGAATATAAATCTCTAAGATTATTTTATGCTAGGGTCATTTTCATATTACTAAACCTAGCCCAATCTTTCAAGGCTTACATGATCTTAAGTCTAAACCTCAAGAAAAAAAGGTCTCATGCTAGTTATGTGATCACTATAAAAAAGAAAACTCTTTAAAATAAGAAGAAAACAAGATCGAATTATGAACCCTTAAAAAATAGAAAAACAAACAATTATTTGTGTATCATTCCCCTCTTTTCGAAAGAGACCAATGTTTGATGCGAAAACCTTAACAACTTCAGCATATTTTTGAGATGAATCTGTTGCAGTTCATCCTTTAGCACCAAAGAAATTCCAGTGGCAGGCCTACCCAACCATTTAACTAGAAACTGTCAATGTTAGAGTCCATGCCTTGACTTCTTAGAGTCCATGCCTTGACTTCACCTTCTTGACATCAAGCACACTTTATAACATCTCATTTTACTATTGGTAAATTGCTGACTTGGTCCGCAACAGGAGTTGCTTCCCATCAAACCTTCGTGAGGGTACAAGTCTGCTACATTAAAACTGGAGCCGATTTGTACTTGAGGAGGTAACTCTATTAGGTAAGCATTAGATCTGATTCTCTTAAGCACTTTACATGGTCCAAACTTTCTGGGTTTTAGCTGTGATAATCACCCTTAGGAACACATTCCTGTCTTAGATGAGTAAGCACCATATCACCATGATCACATTTTGTAGCTCGACGTTGCTAGTTGGCAGCAGCTTCAGAGGCCCCATTGCTGATATTTAGAGCTTCCCTGACCTCCTTATGAACTTACTAAGTATGCTTAGCAAGTGCAACTCTATCATTGCTCTAGCTTCTGAAGGCAATGGTACTAATCAAGCATGAGTTGTGCCTTTAGACCTATGCTGCTTCAAAAGGAGTCTTTTTGGTGGTCTGATTCATAGAATTGTTGTAAGAAAATTCTGCCTGTTGTATAACAAATTCCCAAGACACGCATGATTTCCTGTAAGGCACCTTAACAAATTTCCTGAAGTCTGATTTACTGCTTTTCTTTGACCATCAGTTTGTGGATGGAAATTGTTGGAATAATTTTCCCAAGTTTCCTCCACAACAATCTCCAGAAGTGTCCCATGAATTTGATATCGGAAACAGTAGAAGTAGGAACACCATGTAGCCTTATCCCTTCACAAAAGAACAACTCCAATATGAGAATCATCGAGAATTTTAGAGCATGGAATGAAGTGTGCCATCTCTGAAAATTGATCTACCACAAGAAAAATGGAGTCATGCCTCTTTGAGGTCTTTGGAAGACCTGAGAACAAATCCATGTTCAAATGGATTTATGATGTTTCTGATTCAGACAATGGGGTATATAACCTCATATTTTGTGAGCTGTCTTTGCTAAATTGACAAGTTGAACGCCTCATTAATATGTCAACTTCCTTAAACATCTTGGGCCAATAATGCTGATTTGCCTCCATTTCTATGGTTTTATCTCTAGTTAAATGCCCTCCCAAACCATCCAATGGAGTTCTTTGATGATTTTCTCTCACAAAGACCCTTTAGAATGCATAGTTTGTTGCCTTTAAACTCTTCAAGAAAGGAACTCCACGTAGCATGACACTCACTAAGCTTCTTCTTGAAACTCAAGTGTCAATGCTTGGTGGTCAGTGTCAGCTCTAATGGTGAATTAATCAAGAGGGGATAAATTGATTTCTGGAAAACTTGATTAAGAAATTTAAGCACAAATGTAGAGAGTGATAAATTTGAACAATATGCTAGAAATCAATTCAACATGCAATTCCCCATTCCGGCTCACTGGTTCCTGTTGCTGTACAGAAGGTACCAATGACAAATCTTCAACCACGCACCTCAGCTCAACCAATTCTTCTTGCTGCCCTTGATTACCTATACCATCTCGACCCCTTCCACATCCAAACATAGTTTTGATTCCATTTTGGTAAAATAAAAGATGATAGACAACAACTCAAATTACGGAAATTATGAAGTAGGATGGATTGAAGTGAAATGATAAAAGAAGGGTTCTAAGGTTTAGATACCTCTTAAATCTGAAAGAAATGCATCAAGACTAAGATAATATGTTGCTGAATACAAATCCCTAGGGTTATCTATACTAGGGTCAGTAGCATATTATTGAACTTAGCCCAAGCTTTCAAGGCTCAAATAAACATCAATAAAATTTTCACATGCTAGTAAGTAACTATTTATTACAAAGATAACGTGCACACACAACCAAAAAAAGAAAAAGAAAGAACAGTAAACAACTGCTCCTGCATCAATTGGAATGGCTACATGGATTCTTTTCTTCTGTTGAACAACTTTTAGTAGCTACTGCAAACTGTATCTGGAAAATAACAAACCATACATTTAACATTTCTATGAAGTCACACACCCATAATCATCCACCCAGCACACACACTTATGCGCACATTCTGGTATCTGTAATAACTTGGCCTTTAATGTTATTTACAGGCTGGATCAAAGCAAGTATGTGCTGAGGCTGCAGTTTCTCAAGCTCCCACTAAACAAGCATCTGGTAAATCTTCACCTTCTAATGGGGCAAAAACTATTTTGCCTACTGATGCTAGGCCGGCATATCAACACCACGAAGTTCCCAGCCACGTGAGTAAATTGACTAGTAGTGAAATTGAGCCATCAGTGAAAAATGGTACTGCCGGTCCAATTTCTGACATTAAAACAGAGACCAATTCACGACCATCTGATGTATTGGAAAGAGCTCGAGCTGCTATTGCCTCTGCAGAGCGTGCAAAAGCAGCTGCACGTGCAGCTGCTGAGCTGGTGAATGTGAAATTTGGTTCACTGAAGCTACAAGGAGCTTCATCATAACGTGTCGGTTGTTCAATCACATATTCTTGTGATTTTCTCGAGCAGTGTCTACTAATAAACACAAGGAAAAGAAGAATTTCAAATATAAAAGAAACTTGCTATAGGTTAAACACTGAAGTAGTGATATGGAAATCTTGAAGTTTGCATGGGGGAATTTGTAATGCTTCCACCATCGTATCATATTCATTTGTCATAGTTTAAGACTAGATTGTAGATTTTCCAACATTGCATATTGTCAGGCATTTGAGTTACCAAACCAACTCGTAAGCAGATTTTATAAACTTAATACTGTTTCTGAAGTTCTTTAAGCGTTAAGGATCATGTTTTAGCACCTACTTTCTGTATTATAAATAGGCTTCTTTTTCATCAATTATTTATTGTTTTTAAGACGAATGAAGATTGGATTGTCTAGATTCATATTTTGGATTTAACGTCAACCGACACTTTAAATCCAACTATCAGCAAAAATATTTTTGCTACTCAACGATTCATGCAATTGAATCAACATATTCCTAAGCCTAAAAGTGCAAGTTATGATGGTAAGGAAATCTTTGAATAATTACTAAAACGTATATTGAAAAATATTTTATAAAAAACAATTCCACT
The DNA here is from genome assembly GCA_005393395.2 of Gossypium australe. Lineage (NCBI taxonomy): Eukaryota > Viridiplantae > Streptophyta > Magnoliopsida > Malvales > Malvaceae > Gossypium > Gossypium australe. The sequence goes on from CM016616.1 coordinate 12,813,415, forward strand.
GAATCGTAAATCTAAAACTTCCCATCTTTGTAGAAGCATTAAAAAAACAACAATTTGCATGCCAAGGAAGTGCGTATCAAGATTGGAGAGAGAATAAATACAAATAAAATCTGAGATATTTGGGTTAATATCTAGTTTGCCCCTAAACTTATCTAAAAATATTTAGTTGATACCTGAATTTTTTTTTACTTGAATTTGTATTCTACCACTCAAGTTAGTATTTCTCCTTTAACACCATTAGTTTATGTTATCGTGGCATTGATAGACAATTAGTGGTGACACATGTGAGCATAATTTTAAAATTTTTAAAAAATTATTTAAAAATAAATAAATTAATAAAAGAGTAAATTTTTGCTGAGGTTCATTCTTGATGTAAAAAAAATTATACCCTTTTAAATTAATTTATATATTTTTTAATTTTTTTTTAAAATTTTAAAACTTATATCTGTCACGCAGGCCTATTCTTGACATTTGATGAACCATTTATGATGAAAAATTAAAAGTTCTAGGCATTTAATTAATTTATTTTAGTCTGAAATTTTTTTCTCACATTAAAAACTGATTTTTTGGGTCCTTTTCAACTTAGGCCCTGGGCGGCTGCACTCTCAAACAATCATAAGGCCGAGCCTATTGCCATGTGGCATATTGAGAGGCTTTCACGTATCACTCACAGGTTGGTTATCAATGCCTTGTCAATATAAATTAATGGTGTTAGTGTAGAGATACCAACTTAGGTGACAGAATATAAGTTCATGTACCAACTAAATGAAAAAAAAAATCTTAACTAGACACTTTTAAACAAATTGCAAACAAAATATTAACCTAAGTTTTTCGGTGTAAAAAAATCAAAAAGGAAGCAACTGTTTTTGTAGGAGTTGACCTTATCCATAAATATATCAAGTTTACTTCAATGGGGTTACGTTACCTAACCAAGTAGAAGGTGGATCATACTTGGACAATCTGAAAGTGCACTGCTCAATTCCAAAATTAAAAAAAAAAAAAATGCTGCTCTTTGAGTACTTAGGAAAAATGTCCAAAATATATGTGTATATATTTAAATTAGGTCAGTATATGTTTAACATATATATTAGGTTAGCAGTTTGCAATATCAGTAATCTTATATTTACTAACAAATTCATTATAAGTTTGAATAACTGAATTAGGTGACCAACCCATTAGGTCGGCGGGCTTACCTATTGGGTTATATATAGCCTAGCCCATTAGATAGGAAGCTCACTTACTGTTGCATTTGAATTATTAATTTTCTATACAAAAGTGTTACGGAAAAATATACATTGATGTACCGTTATTCAGCGTCTATATTAGATTTAATTTATATTATTTTTTAACATTAATCTCGTTCTAATTTCTTATTATATTCATTTTCTTATATAAAACTTAGGACTGTTCATAGCCCATCCCCAGCCCTTAAATAGGAAGATAATGTACTTCAACGCATTTGAACCTACGTCACCCTGCATTGATAACAATATCAATGCCAATCAAGCTTAAACTCAATCAACCAATTTATATTATTTTCATTACTCTAATTTCGTGATTAATGACTTATATTTTAGAAGCAAACTAAAAAACTTTAAGAGAAATGTTTTCCCATCTCAAGTCTAATTTTAATCTTCTTAATTTCTTATTTCCACCCAAATTCTGTAATATATTATACATATAACATTAATATATATATATATATATATTATCTATAATATTTATAAAAGTACAAGCTTGAGAAATTTTTTAAACCAATAAATTTATTATATTACTAAATTGATATTTATAATAATTATAATCAATTTTAAAAAGTGGAAAAATATATCACAAGTAGATATACTAAAATAAAATTTGTGATAATTATAATAAATGAAAATTTATTAGTTGAAAAAAGAAATATATTATAATAAAAGAGTTTTGATAATTATCTTATAGATTTAGATTTAGTTAAAGTATAAAAAAATAAGAAGCAGTCTACAAAATGAATTATATATTATATTTATAATAAAATAAAATTTTTGAAAATTATATTAAATTTAGAAGATGTGCTAATTATATTATATTATAGATTTATTTTGTAATCTAATTTAGATTTAGTAGTTAAAAAATAAGATACTATAATTGTTTTATACTATGATATTTCTATAAAAAAATATTATTGTAGTTATATAAAAAAATATAATAATGATAATAATAATATAATGTAGATTTATTATTTATAAAATAGTATATGTATAGTAATTCTATTAGGAAAAGTTCTGATATTTTATTAATGTAAAATAGAGTTATATTTGAAAATAATTCTAATTATAAAAAAAGGTGTAAGCATAAAATAAGGATTTATTTAGATTAATTATTACTTAATTAATAGTAGAGTTATATATCAATTAAAATTTAAGTTTAGCTCTATAAATAGCATATGGTAATTAAACATATTCAATCAAGTGACATCAAACAAGAATTGCCCATAAAAAATTGAAATTTTTAGTATAGTAAAAAGAATGGAGCATTAAAGATATGATTCTTGGAAGAGAGTAGAAAGATTATTTTAATCGATGATAAGATAATATGATTTGATATTATAGATTATTTTTTAATTTTTTAAAAAGAATTTTATATTGTGTAAAGTAAATACTCTTTAATCAAAAATAATTTTTAATCATTATTATTAAATATTTTTCATATTTATCATGAAAAATATAATATTTAAAAATTAATTAAAAATTAAATACGCAAAATCATGTGAAAATAAAAACTAGTATACAACTATTGATTTTATAATTTGTTATAATATTATATAATAGCATATGATATGCATTATGGTATACTATAATGTGTGATTTAATAACTTGACCGTATAAAGTTACTACGAATATTAATTATCCTCACTAAATGATATATTTAAATATACATATTTTTACTCCATATTTAGAGCTATTTCACTAAACATAGATATTATAAAAAAAAAATTAAATCAATATCTTAATTTATTTCTTTCCAAGATCTATTCTTATTAACATTTTTTAAGTTACGCGTGCATGTGAATGCACATATAATTATTTTTATAAAATTACCGATAAAAATTATAATTAATTATAAAAATTAAGTTATGCGCATTATCTTTTTATTTAAAGATTGAAGAGGGGTATGAATAATTTTAAAAAAATATATTTACACAAATTAAACACTATTCAATCACTTTCAAGAAAAAAAAATTCAATCAATAAGTTAAAAAAAACATTCTGTGAGTATTATTGAGTATCAAAAAATAATAAAAGTATCAAATATAAAATAATAAATAATAATAATTGAGTATATCAAATAATAATCAAAAGTAAACTTTTTTGTGGCTACAGCAAAACCTATCAATTTTTTAGATGTTACTTGATTGGAAATACTTAAATGTTGAATGTTAATAGTTTGATATATTCGATTTACAGTGATTTAACCTCAATTACTTACTTCCATTATCTTAACCTCACTTGTTAAGAAATTTTTCATTCATTTATTTTTTAAAATTTAATTATATCTTAAATATTCTATTTTCTTTTATTTTTATGGATTTTTAATTAAAGTTTTTCGGTTTACTGAAAAATTTTAATTTTTTAAAAAAATGGATTCTAAAGTTTCTCTAAAGTATCACAATATAATGTTAATTTTCACATCATTCATGTAATTAATGGTGTTGTTGCAATATATAAACTTATTTAATAGAATTAAAAGTAAAAGTATTTAATAATAATTTTAAGTTTTCCATGTACCAAAATGAAAAAAGAACTGCGTAATGGAGGGATTAATTTTAGATATAAACAACAAAAAATCAATCATCACATATCAAACACGAGTTTAATTCATGGTTGTTGGGTGTGGTGAGAAAAGTGAGTAATGAGGGTGAAATTAATCATTGTTGTTGCTTTCCCAAAAAGTCCCACCTCTCATCAGCCATAGCCCAGACCCTTCAACAGCTTAAGCTTTAGCCTTCTAGTTAACACAAATAAATGACTACTCTATTTTTAAATATATTATAGCAATTTTACATGTTCCCGACATATCAAAGCATGCATTCAGAGAGAAATGTGTATTAGCTGAAAGCATATAAAATCATAGTACTAGTGAACAGCTACTTACCATATTTATTTTAATACGTGGATTTGCAAATTGCAACTCAAACCTACGTCTCTTTCACAAAAGACATTCCCATTCCTCTATGATCAGCTTCAGCGTTCTCGCTTGTATGCATTATTTCACTTCAAAGTTTCAAACTGCACAGATAGTCTCACTACCAACACACAGCGTGATAACGATGTTTCATAAGTTCTTTTAGCAGATCAGAAGGAAAGCCATATGCACTACAAGAAAGAACCAGAGAACTTAAAAAAAAAAAAAGAGATTAAAGAATAAAATCCCAATTCAGTGTTGAAGTAATGTTTGCTCGAATTCGGGTGAACGAAGGATATGTGTCCTTTTTTAAGGTTCTAATGTATTTGACATATTTGGAGATTATATATTTGATAATTCTAATATTTTAGAGTTTTTTTTTGTTTTTTATTCTATTTTAGTAGGATTTTAGCTTATTTTTAGGTTAGTTTTTAATAGATTTTAGGAATTTTCTTTTCTTTATATTTAATTTAGGGTTAGTATTTTGTGTTCACTATTAGTAGAATTTTTTAGCTCCACTAGCAGGATATAGTGCACGATATATGCTTGTTTTAATTTATTTTAAACTTTTTTAATATTCCCTCAAGACACATACATTTCACCCTTATTTGTGGAGTTTTTTTTAACTCCATTCGCAATGCACCTAATAATTTTCCTTTAATTTATATTTTGAGTTAATTATATACGTATTAATGTTAATTCAAACTCATTTTCGAGTATTTTTTACTTATTAGGTCCGATGAAGTAGGGAAAAACAATAACTTAATTTATGCAAGGAAGATAGTTTTCTACTCTGGCGAAAGATTTGTTCATTGAAGTGCGCACATCATGTGAGTAGTGACAAACAACTTTCCAATTTAGCAAGTTTGTGCATTGAAGCATCACAATTACCTAATAATTTTGATTTTTAAGGGTTGTGAATTTTGATGGGTAATAAAAAGGGAAAAAGAGGCCTAACCTCAAGGAAAGAGTGGAGAAAAAGAAGAGAAACCGCCAAAGCCTTCAACCATCTGGAAGACTTATCTTTTTTCATGAAGTAAGACTTTGATTGGTTTCAGGAAATAGAGGTTTTTTTTCCGTTTCCTTGAAAAAAGGAAAACATTGAAGAGAATAAATTTGGTTTAAATTTTTAAAAATGATTTTTGGAAAATGAAACTATGTGAAAATTAGAAAATAAAAAGTTGTGCACATTGTTTTCACTAAATGCTTTGTAAAAGTGTATAACACCCCATACTCGACTCGGTTGCCGCATCCGAATATGTGATGTCACATTACTTTGCCAAAGCAACTCAGGCTAGCTTACTTCTTTAATCATATCATTTAGAGCAAAGAATATCATTATATTAAAATGACCATCCATTTCGTGCATAATCTTACATTCATAAAATGTATTAATCTAATTCATCAAGTTATGAGGTGATACTAAGTTAATTTTAGAGTTGGGACTTGAATTTGAACTCAATTTCCAAGTTTTAACATTATGTCTCGAGATAGACTACATTTTTGACAATTTTATTTCGATAATAGCATGTCTCAAGACATTAGGATACATGTTTAGAGTCAAGGTCCTTCATGTCTCGAGACCTAATTTCAAGACAAGTCTCCCATGTTTTCTTATTTTAGCTCAATGTTTGGCTGTCTCGAGACTTGGAATAGGAAAAATATAATTTAGCTTTGTTAGAGTTGTGTGACCAAATTCCTGTTAAAGAAAAATACAGTATAGGCTGCACAAGTGGAATTCGTATAGAACTACACCTCTTCTATTTGATATTAATTAAAATAATGTATTTCAACCTTACTACACTGCTTCTATTTGACTTTGATTAGAATAATGTTTTTCAACCTTTAAATAGATGTAGTTGTAACTCCTTTTGTATCATTCGAATTCGACATTAGTGAATTTTCTTCTCCTTTGCCCGTGATTTTTTCCTGCAAGGGTTTCCACATAAAATCTGTGTGTTCTTATTTTTCCTTTCTTATTACTTTGCGATCGTTCTATATTGCCATTATCGACGTTCAATTTTTACAAGCTTCAATGTGCACTTGTCTCGAGACAAAGACCACTTTATCTCGAGACATAGGCTCCATTGTCTCAAGACTTATTAGGTTGGTCTCGAGACCAACATCAATACTACATCTAAAATGGTACATTTTATGCTTAGGGTATCGAGACATGTTCTTTCTGTCTCAAGACTAAATGGAAAAATGTCACAAATTGTACATTTTTAAACACTCTAACCGTATCAAATTGTACCTATATTGATGTGCCACGAAACTAACTAAAATTTTGACTAAGGCGAGTGCACATATCAATTAATAGTATAGCTATGATGAGTAAATATATCATTCCCACGAAGACTAAAAGTATTAGTAATTACTGTCTTTTTATTATTTAATCTAATAAATCAAATGATTAATTAAAAACTAAAATTTACTAAATTAATTAACTAACAAACACGACAAAGAATAAATCACGTCCCCACCTATATTATGGTGTGCAAAAGAGTTACTGAAAGTAAACCTTGAGGGTACAATGAAGCCCAATAACTGCCTACATTTTGTACTGATGGAAACAATCCATTGAGCACTGAGTGGAGCATAGCAAGTATATCAATTTCTATAAAGAATTTTAGGTTTAAGTTCAATTATATTTGAGTTTTTTTTCTAGATTTAATCTATGTTAAAAAAAATTGATTTTATATAAAAATTGTAAAATGACAAAAATATCTTCTTAATAATATTTGTTATTTTGTAAAACGAATAGATGCAACTCAGACAAGGACTTAACAACAATACTAGATTATGTGACACTTATGGTGAAGGAAAAAATAAGTAAAAAATATTTATAAAAGATCTAGTTATAAATTGAATGATAGGTGGAGTGATAAATAACTTATATACAAAATTTCACCAATATCTAGTTTAATCCTTATACATTTTATTTATTTCAAGTAGTGGTTTTAATTATTGCATTAAAAATTTTATGTAAAAATATTAAAAGATAAAATTATCATTATTGTTATAAATATTTTATTATTATAAAGTGAATGTTCATTAGGATAAGAAATTTGATATACTTTAGAATTCTAATGTTCATTAGGAGTAGAATTTTATATCATTTATACTTCTTTTTTTGACAGAATATACTTCTTAATTTTATAAATATAGACTTTAGAGAAGTATTCTAAATATTCTCTTGTTATCCTATTTCTTGTTCTTTTACTTTCTTAATTCTTTAATTTAGAACATGTTATCAACACGATACTTGATTTTTCTGACAATTCTCTTCTAGTTTCCTTCTTAAAAGAAATCTGGGCAAAATTGCAATGAGAAAAAAAAATTAGAAATTGTTCTCTCTAGAAGATACTCAAGTTTTTTTTTCTTTCACGTTAAAATCTGATTCAATTTGAATTTGAGTTATATCAGATGTCTAAACAAGATATAAAGCAAAATTAAAAAAAAATGTAACGCCCTAATAAATTTATTTCTGTATCTGTAAATATTTGATATAAATATTTGTCTGCTTCAGTGGTTAAGTGTTCTGAGTGTGTATAAGAGGTCTTAGGTTCAAATCCCACCTTTAGTAAATTTTGGTTATTTTTAGATCCAAGCCTTACCCTTGTTGAGTGGGTTTATATAAAATTGTCTATTAATTTATATCAGAATGAGCCTGTTGGTTTGAGTGGTAAGGGGTTGTTGTGTTGGAAGTCCTGTGTTTAAATCCTTGCGTGAGCGTGTGTGTTATTTTTTCCCGATTTAGCGTTAGTGTTTCAGTGGTGTTGAGATTCTGAGGAAGTTAAGATTATGTGGTTAGTGGGGAGAAATTTGAGGGATTTGGGGTATATTCATTTTATTTTTCTCTCTCTAGAAAACTTTCAAAATTTTTGACGTTCATTTTCTGTGTTCTAGCAAAATTCTTTTGTTCCTTGCTTTTGAAATTCCATCACAATTCTATTATTCCATTCTGGTTTTCAGTTCATCGGTGTCTTAGTGTAGTTTGGTAAGTGTAAGGGGTGTTTTCGTGTGGATTGGGGAAATCATTTTAACTACTCAAATCAATGCTATTATTTTCTTTCCATTGTTAATTTCGAGTTTTGGCAGCAGTGAATCGAGTAAAAAGAGGCTCTCCTCTTGCTGAATCATAGTCAATTCGTTCGGGGTGTTGGGGTAAGTGATGGACGTTTGAATTAAACTGTTGTCAGTTTCGTAGTTTCAATTTAATCGTAAATTAAGACTTATTTTGGGAGTTTATTGTATTGCTTTAGGTGCTGTGTGGCTCGGGAGTGTTTTTGCATCGAATCGTACCAGGTGTGTTCCCAAAACTTGAAAAACGAAGTTTCGGCAAAAGCCAAAAATGCTTACTGTAAAAGCCACACGGACGTGTGCTTGCCTGTGTGGTTGGCCGTGCGCTAGACACAGCTATGTGAAGGTGTGAGTGTGGCCGGTGGGCCACACGGGCTAGGCCAAATTGGGCGTGTCGTCCATATGGGCAAGGCCAATGGGCATATGGGCCCATGATGACGATTCACTTAACTAACTAAAATACGATAAAGGCAAGTGCACCTATCGAATAGTAGTATAGCTTTGGTGAGTCCGGTATATCGTATCCACGAGGACTAAAAGTAGTAGTAGTAACTATCTTTCTATTATTTAGCCTAATAATTGAAAGATTTTGTTTTAATCTAAAATTAAACCAAGTAATTAACTATGAATGTGACAGAGAGTGAATTGGGAAAATACTTTAAAGAAAACCAATGAGAAAGACAATACCCAAGAAAGAATCCACCTAGACTTCACTTATTATTCTAAATATGAATTAAACAATTTATTCACTTGTCTTGATCCGTAGAAATCCCTAAATTATGTTAATATCTCTTTCGAGACTAATAACAACTGCCTTTAGGTTGATTAATTGAAATTTCTTTCTAATTAAAACCTCTATTGTCGCATTAACTCGATCTATGGATTCCCTTATTAGATTTGACTCTAATCCGACAGATTTATGTCATCCTACTTCTAGGATTGCAATCAACTCCGCTTAATTATGCTCGATCTACTATTAAGTAGGGACTTTTGCTCCACTGATTAAGTACATCAAACTTGGATTAATATCCTGAAAATATTAAGGCAAGGATTAAGAACACATAATTAAGAACAAGAACAAGTATTTATCATGTAATTCAGATAATTAAATAATAAGATCCATCATAGGTTTCATCCTCCCTAGGTATTTTAGGGAGTTTAGTTCACAATGTAAAAGGAAAACATCTCAAAATTAGGAAAACAATAAGACATAAAGAACCCAAAAACTTCTAAGGAAATTGGTTGGAGATCTTCAATCTTGAAGGAGATCCTGCTTCTAAATTGATTCCGACGGCTTCCTTCGAGTAATTTCTTTGTTCTACTTTGCGTATCCCCTTAGGTCCTCTTCAAGTGTGTATTTATAGACTTTAGAATGCTCAGAAACCCTAAAAATTGGCTTTTTCCGTGTGTTTGGAAAATAGGGAGCGATATCGACACGGACTGCCACATGGGCGTGTGGCCAGCCCGTGTGGCTCACACGGGCATGTGGCCAGCCTGTGTGGCTCACACGGGCGTGTGCTCAGCCCGTGTGGGAATGGTCTTGGCCGTGTGGATCCTTAAATCAGCCCGTTTTGCCCCTTTTTGGCCCGTTTTCGGCTCCTTTTGTTCCCATATGCTCATCTAAGTATATAAACATGAAATTAAAGGATTAAGAGCATCAAATTCACTAAATTATATAATAAATCATCCAAAAACATGCTAAGTATAGGATTAAAATGGGTTATTTTATGGTTTATCAGCCTATATTTCTGAAATTTTCCCTAGGGTCGCACGAGTCGTTTCATGGACTATGGGCCTATCGTAGGGTCGGTAAGGGCTAACCAAACCCTATTTTGTGTGATCTGGTATTATGATAGTATGCTCTGAGTAGGACACTATTATGCATGCTTTCTATTCTGTTATATGTATGTTTGTTATCTATATGTAAGCATGTTGAACATGTCTAATCTGTAAAACATGTATTTGATTTCTGTAACTGTTTTAGGGTGGGATTGTATATATAGAGGAAGTGTTCTGAAAAGCGACCTTCGCCTATATTCTAGCAGCTTGGCTGCACTTTATCTGATATGTGTCGTAATGGCACAATATGGTGTGTAGGGATGGGTGGATGCTTTTAACCCCACATGGTGTGATAGGATGGTCGGAGTTGGTGTGTAGAGGATGGGGTAGGATTCTGTTTATCTGATCTGCATATCTGTTTCTGATATATGTATTTGAAAAATGACTTAAGTCTGTATCTGTATCTGACTGGTTATGAGACCACTGTATGTTTTGCATGTCTATTTCTGTTGGGTTACACACTGAGTTTACGTAAACTCACTTCTGTTTGTCTATTCTGCCCAGGTAATCCACAGACTTAAGCGGATCAGTGCAGCGAAGGCTCGGTGGTGACCACTCGACCTAGTACTGAATATATTTACTAATTTGTGGCTTTTATTTATAATTTCAAGATTTGATTGAGAGTTTGTAATTTTTGGGACTCTTTGGACTATATGGTTTTTGACTGTTGGTTTGGTTTCTTTTGCATGGTTTGACAAAATGTTTTATGAAAATGTCAGTTTTAAGCAAACAAAGGTTTTTCTTCGGAAAATACGAACTGGAATTTTGAAATATAACGGTTTTGATAAACTTCCGCTATAAATCACGTTTTGGCAAATAAACCAATTAATTAACATTTTCAACAAGGAGTATATAAGAGTACGAGTTGATAAGCTGAGATAACTTAACGTAACGACTCTATTTTCAAAACCCATTCTTTGTGACATCTTCGAATTTAGCCATAACGTCTAGGTCGGGTTTAGGGTGTTACAAAAAAACCTCGATGGCCTCATGTGACAAGAAACTTGCAAAGCAGTCGAGTAGTCGTGCCAGTGGTATACACACACTCTTGGATTTGAGCCGACCATCTGGATATTGGAAAAATTCAGTTTGGAAAACAATTTTATAGCACATCAAAAATTTAATTTTTTTTTCTAAAATCGAAGTGGTTGTGTTATTTATAGTAATAATCTCTTTACAAAATTCATGCTTGTGTTTTGGAATAGGTGGTACAAGTCGTTTCTAGGCTTTCGACCAACATGATCTTCTCCACTATTCTTGAACATCAGCTTGCTTAGATTGTGGACTCTAACTCACAAACCGATGATCACAATAATAACTAAATTGATATTCTAGTGGGGAAGATCAATATCTCTCTAGGCTAGATACTGAAAAGTAAATACTCTCAAAATCAGAATTTATTTGAAAAATAAATCTCACTTAATTTTGACAGAGTGTCGATGCTTAGTATGATATTTTTTCAACCTAACCCATGATTTTTATTTATAGAGAAAAACACAAGTCTTAGTTGAATAAGAAAAAGTAAAATTATAATATTTTAATGAAAAATATAAATCCCACTAGGTATGATATGGGTGGGGGTGACACACTCTCTTTGGGAACCCTGTATCCAACCCATTCCATCTCATCAATTCAAATTCAAACTATTAAGGTTATACTGAGCTAGGGGAGGAACCGATTGAACATATATAATTAGGGCTCAAATAAATTTTAATTAACTTTCGAGTCATCATCTATTAATTACAACATTATTTAGTCATGAAGTCATTCCACTAAAGTATCAAGAAAATGTTCGCCCAATGATCTTCTCATAAGTGTGTTATCCTCACAGGATATTATCATACAGAAGTCGTATACCTAATGTGCCATCTTTTAGCTCTATTATCCATTGAATTCAAGCTTTAAATATATTAAAATATATGAGCCACGCACACATAGCCCGTCACTTATTCAATATTGAGGTAAGTCGCACTATAAACATCACAAGTGAATAAATTTATAAATGAATATAAGATTTTATTTTACTTGGGTCATATCTAGTGTATTGTCAGTTCAGACAATCACACTTATGTTTTTATCTTCTAAGAGTCATCCGCTTCGACACTCAAGATAAGGTATAAATTAATATAATTTTTATTTCTTTAAAAAACATAATTTTTATTATTTTTCAATTAAAATATATAAAATAAATCACATTTATTAGATCAAACATGACATTTTTTAAGAATGTACATTTTTCGGAAAATCGGCTGTCAGCATAGAATAATTTTTGTCTTGGGTAGAGGTTTTGATTTTAAATATTATATAAAAGAAAAAAGCTAACGATTTACCTTTGTTGTTGTATCTCTAGTGAGTATGTTGTTATAACAAGAAATGCAACAATACTATTGAGAAAATAAATAAAGAAACAAAGAATAAGAAGATATTATTAAGTTTGTTAACACAGTTTAGATTTAATAGTTCGATTTTTGTAAAGTTTAATTTAAAGAATGAATTCATTCAATAATTAAGTTTGTACAACTATAAATTTAAACTTAATTTACCTTTACTCTAGTGGACAAAATTGTCCCCAATTGTTATATTCATTTTCCCTAAAATCATTTCTTTGCTTGCAGTATATCCCTCCAGGAAAATGTCTAAGCAAAACAAAGAGTGTTGTTTTACAAATGCACAGATTATGAAAGAACAAAAACACTCTCAAGCACCACACCATATGCGATTTCGAGAGCCTATAAATAGGCTCCAAAATAATTGAAGCTACTCGAAAATGAGATAAGTCAACTTCAAATTTCAACCAAGGCTGGATTATCTCTAAATATTATCCCTATATTTTCGAAATAATTTGACTCTTTCAATAATTCTGATTAGCTTAAAGTTTTTTAAAAAAAGATCCCAAACAATTTTAAACTCTCTCACTTCCTTAAAATTTGCCAACCAACCGATCAACCATAAACTAAACTATAACAAATCTTGCTTTTGCTTCTTAACAACAAATTTACTTAAAAAAAATTAATAATATATAAGTCAAAATTCAACAATGACATAAACCGTCATAATTTCTAATAATCTCTCCTTTGACATTTTGACAAAAACGATAGCACCCATAACTTAATACAAATTCAATAAATAAAGGAAATTAGATGCATCATCAATTTTCATGTTTGGATTAGAAAAAAAAAATCATGCTTGGAACAAGAATATAACTCCCCTATTAAAGTGATTCATCAAATTCTATGCATTTTCATTAATTATCAACTAAGCATAGAAGGTGTCGAAATCATTTTTATTTTGGCGAGTTTTGAGGTTTTGAAAAATGGGAATCGACTTTAAAAATAAAGAGCCGCCACCAATCCTTTTTGTTCAGGTGTGATCGGGTCACCTATAAAAATATTTTGGTCTGCGAAATTCGAGGTGTAACATCCTAAATTTTTGGGCTTATGCGTTTAATGGGTGAACATGTGTAATGAGTTAATTTAAGTGTTAGGGGTCCAAATTGGGCTCAGGCTTAGGCAGAGGCCTTGGTTAAAATTATCTGTTTGGGCATTATAGGGTTTAAAAGGTAGTATCTATGTTTAAAATATCAAAATGGGCTTGTGGCCTAGTGGTCAGTGGCGCCACTTAGGGAGCAAGGAGGTGACGTCACACAAGGGAATAAGGGGCCCAAATTTAAGTTTCATGGAGCCCAATTCTTTTAATTTAAGTTAGCTAATTTTCGGCATTTGGGTTAGGTGGAGTGGATGGCAACAAGGCTCAAAAATAGGAGGATTTATATGAATAGGATAATGTAGATATTATAGTTGATAATATGGAAGATAAAAGGAGAAAAGATAGGAGCTATCTGCAAGGCTAGGTGTTGGCCAAAATTCCATCACTTAGAGGAGTAAAGAAATCGGTTTCTTTATGGCAAAGGGGTGCCGAATTTTCCCTTTTTATTTGCTTAATTTTTAGTTATCAGGAAGGGCACTTTCAGGTATTGATAGGTAGGTACCGAAATTTCTATAAATAGGGGGGTAGCTCATCAATTCCGGCATTTAAACCCTACTCTTTTCTTCATTCTTTGTGCCGAAATTCTCAGTCTTCCTTTGCAATTTCTTTTCCTTTGATTTCTTTCAAAAGCCGAAACCTTCTCATCTCCCTATTCTTCTGCCGGTTCCTTCAACTAAAAGCCGAAACTACTTAGATTTCTTCTTATTATCCTCTCTTCTTGGTCTTCTCAAAAAGCCGGAATCTCAAAGGGGTAGTCGAATTCTTTGTGTTAAGTAGATCTCTTAGATCTAAAAGCCGGAAACACTAGTCCCTGAATCTCATATCACTTTTCGGGATTTCAAGGCAGATAGCGGTGGTGTTGGCTACGGATAGCGTCGACTTAGAGGGTCTCGTTCTAACGGTAATCAGGTGTGTAGATCTCTAACACACTAATTAAACTGTATTATGTATGTTATGGGCTAAAAGCCAGAAAAAGACTGAATAGTAATCTGAACTAAATATATGTTATGGGCTAAAAGCCGAAAAAAGGCTGTATAGACAGTCGGATTACGGAGAAAGAGTAGGCAAAGGATGCCAGGTATGTAACCATAGAAACTTCTCTATGTGTATCGATGTATGTGAAAGACTGTAATCTCTTAGGTAGTATATTGTTTGATTTTGCATGAATGTATGCATGGGATGGGTTTGATATGGAAAGGGGAAGAGCATGATTGGTCACATGGTGATCGGTGGTAGAAAACCCACGTAATGAAATGTTAGGTCACATGGTGATCGGTGGTAGAAAACCCACGAAATGAAATGTTAGGTCACTTGGTGATATGTGGTAAAAAACCACGTTAAAATTCCTGATTGATAAGGAATAGGCAGTATGGTTGTCGTTTGGTGTGTAGCGGATGGAGGGTTGATTGTAGAAATCCCCAAGGTGTGATGGTTGGTACGGGTTGGTGTGTAGAGGATGGATTTCTAGGTTTGGGTTGGGCCATTCATCATTTATTATTTATCATGTAATTATGATTGTTGCCATTGTGTATGGGCTAAGGCCCATAATGTGTTTATGGGCCCAAGCCTTTTATGTGTTTTCGGGATTTGCACACTGAGTCTTGGTGACTCACCCTATTATTTTTTCTACTCTTCCAGATGAGCAGTAGATCGTGGACATGGGAGCCGAGACAGACTCGAGGGGCCATCAAGTTTTATTACTACAGATTATTTTCGGTTTTCTTCAAGTTTCTTTTATTTATTATTTTGGGAATAATTATGTAATAAGGCCCCATACTTTATATTCTTCTAAGTAGTTTTTATTATTTGCAACTCTTGAAATTATGCCAAAGGTTTAATTATACGGAATAATAATAATACAATGTATTCTTTTCAAATGTCACTTATTTATTCAAATATTGTCTAATTAACTTATGATTTCCAAAAACCAACAAAGCAAAAGTTTTCAATGTACAACCCGCAGCATACCAAATCTGGTCGAAACTTATGGGCCGGGTTTGGGGTGTTACATTTTGGTATCAGAGCCCGGTTCAAAACTCGGGCTGTGAGATGGGTCTAGTAATGTTTTGTAAAGTTGATGTGAATTTGGAAAAAAAATTTGGAAGAAGATATGGCCTTCGAGTCAACCGGCACCCGATCCACGCAGGTAAGTATTCTAACTCTTGATGTGATATATATGTTGGGTTTGATGGGCTTGATGGACGTAGAATAGTATGTTAGGTATTGATGGACTTTAGGGTTAGTTTAAACAACTCCTTAAATTCATAAGACTTAATCAATCCAAACAAACCCGTGAACAAGTCACTGGGTTAGGGTGTGGCAACAGGCATACGCATGTCTAGGATTGGATTCAGGGAGAGCTTGGTACTTAAGCAGTCCTAGTGACTCACCTCCTCTTCGCTGGAATCCTACCTGGTGTGTAGTGACTGTTCACCTTAGCCATGAGGATTTGTTGACAGGCCAAAATCTATAATTAAAACCCGAAAGGGACTAGCCACCCTATTTCGCAATCAAAATACCCCAAGTTTTGTATAATTTCCAAAATACACTTGATTTGTAAAAAGTTTTCAGAATACCCCAGAATTGTAAAACTACCAAAATTTATGAAATTACCGAAACATTTTGGTTGGCAAAATTTCCAAAATACCTTTGGTTTGTGAAAATTTCCAAACAACCGCGATTTTAGAAAATACCTCAGTTTTGCAAATTTACTCGAAAACCCTTAGATTTACAAAAGAACCTGGCTTGCAAAAAAAAAAAAAAAACCAAGATACCCCATTTTGAAGAAATTACCAAAATACCCCTGCTTTAAAAAAAATGTACCAAAGTACCTCTAATTCGAAGAAAATCACCAAGATACTTTATTTTGGAAAATACCCTATAGGGCAAAACTACGAAAAAACCCCTAGGTAGTGAAATGACGAAAATACTCTTTATGTGAGGAATGTGAGTTCACGGATGTTATATGTATGTTGATGTGTGATGATTGAATGTATGTGCTTCTTAGAACTAGGAGATGTGAACTTGAGACTGGACTGTACATATAACTGCGAATTCGAAAGAACTACCCTTAAAACTACTATTCATAAGACTGTTCGGGGTTAATCAGTGGAAGAAAACTAATAATTCATAAAATTCTAATTAGATAAAAGCGAATCGGTAGAATGAGTACAAGGGGACGAGGACGCTCTAGATGCGAATACCGGTGCGTACTCTACCATAGTATACTAAGTGTTTCTTTTGGCTTTAGAATTAGAGTGCGCAGCGAAAGCGTAGTGGTGAGACTTGGGTAGTACGATTAATAGTTAGTTGGAAATTTCGAGGACGAAATTTCTTTAAGGGGGTAGAACTGTAACATCCTGAATTTTTGGGCTTATGCGTTTAATGGGTGAACATGTGTAATGAGTTAATTTAAGTGTTAGGGGTCCAAATTCGGCTCAGGCTTAGGCAGACGCCTTGGTTAAAATTATCTGTTTGGGCATTATAGGGTTTAAAAGGTAGTATCTGTGTTTAAAATATCAAAATGGGCTTGTGGCCCAGTGGTCAGTGGCGCCACTTAGGGAGCAAGGAGGTGACGCCACACAAGGGAATAAGGGGCCCAAATTTAAGTTTCATGGAGCCCAATTCTTTTAATTTAAGTTAGCTAATTTTCGGCATTTGGGTTAGGTGGAGTGGATGGCAACAAAGCTCAAAAATAGGAGGATTTATATGAATAGGATAATGTAGATATTATAGTTGATAATATGGAAGATAAAAGGAGAAAAGATAGGAGCTATCTGCAAGGCTAGGTGTTGGTCGAAATTCCATCACCTAGAGGAGTAAAGAAATCGGTTTCTTTATGGCAAAGGGGTGCCGAATTTTCCCTTTTTATTTGCTTAATTTTTAGTTATCAGGAAGGGCACTTTCGTGTTTTGATAGGTAGGTGCCAAAATTTCTATAAATAGGGGGTAGCTCATCAATTCCGGCATTTAAACCCTACTCTTTTCTTCATTCTTTGTGCCGAAATTCTCAGTCTTCCTTTGCAATTTCTTTTCCTTTGATTTCTTTCAAAAGTCGAAACCTTCTCATCTCCCTATTCTTCTGCCGATTCCTTCAACTAAAAGCCGAAACTACTTAGATTTCTTATTATTATCCTCTCTTCTTGATCTTCTCAAAAAGCCGGAATCTCAAAGGGGTAGTCGAATTCTTTGTGTTAAGTAGATCTCTTAGATCTAAAAGCCGGAAACACTAGTCCCTGAATCTCATATCACTTTTTCGGGATTTCAAGGCAGATAGCGGTGGTGTTGGCTACGGATAGCGTCGACTTAGAGGGTCTCGTTCTAACGGTAATCAGGTGTATAGATCTCTAACACACTAATTAAACTGTATTATGTATGTTATGGGCTAAAAGCCAGAAAAAGACTAAATAGTAATCTGAACTAAATATATGTTATGAGCTAAAAGCCGGAAAAAGGCTGTATAGACAGTCGGATTACGAAGAAAGAGTAGGTAAAGGATGCCAGGTATGTAACCATAGAAACTTCTCTATGTGTATCGATGTATGTGAAAGACTGTAATCTCTTAGGTAGTATATTGTTTGATTTTGCATGAATGTATGCATGGAATGGGTTTGATATGGAAAGGGGAAGAGCATGATTGGTCACATGGTGATCGGTGGTAGAAAACCCACGTAATGAAATGTTAGGTCACATGGTGATCGGTGGTAGAAAACCCACGAAATGAAATGTTAGGTCACTTGGTGATATGTGGTAAAAAAACCACGTTAAAATTCCTGATTGATAGGGAATAGGCAGTATGGCTGTCGTTTGGTGTGTAGCGGATGGAGGGTTGATTGTAGAAATCCCCAAGGTGTGATGGTTGGTACGGGTTGATGTGTAGAGGATGGATTTCTAGGTTTGGGTTGGGCCATTCATCATTTATTATTTATCATGTAATTATGATTGTTGCCATTGTGTATGGGCTAAGGCCCATAATGTGTTTATGGGCCCAAGCCTTTTATGTGTTTTCGGGATTTGCACACTGAGTCTTGGTGACTCACCTTATTATTTTTTTCTACTCTTCCAGATGAGCAGTAGATCGTGGACATCGGAGCCGAGACGGACTCGAGGGGCCATCAAGTTTTATTGCTACAGATTATTTTCGGTTTTCTTCAAGTTTCTTTTATTTATTATTTTGGGAATAATTATGTAATAAGGCCCCATAGTTTATATTCATTTAAGTAGTTTTTATTATTTGCAACTTCTGAAATTATGTCAAAGGTTTAATTATACGGAATAATAATAATACAAGGTTTTCTTTTCAAATGTCACTTATTTATTCAAATATTGTCTAATTAACTTATGATTTCCAAAAACCAACAAAGTAAAAGTTTTCAATGTACAACCCGTAGCATACCAGATCTGGTCGAAACTTATGGGCCGGGTTTGGGGTGTTACACGAGGAAATGGGTTCGGGAGTCGGTTACGTGCAAGGAAGGATTAGCACCCTCGCAACGCCCAAAGTTGGTACCAAATTGATTAACGTTGTCCTAATGTCGAAAACTTGAAAATATTTAGGGTCAAAAACCTTGGAAAAAATTTAATTAAATTGGAATTGAATCTCAAGATTAACTCGTTTCAAAGGGACAAAAGTATCATACCCAGCACGTTAGGATATAACACATTTATACTCTGACACCGAGATCATCTTTGATCTTCAAAACATGTAAAAAAGGGTATTTGGTTATTTAGTTGAACGAAAAATCGACACCCAGCACGTTAGGATGTAATTTTCCGTACTTCTAAACACACAAATATTGCCTTGTTTTTTTTTTCAAATATGCAATCTTGAAATTGGTTCAATGTATGTTTTTAACGACAGAAAACATTCAGAAAGAATTCGAATATATCTAAAACTTGAAAATATTTAGGGTAAAGAATTTTGGAAGAAAGTTAATTAAATCGGAGTTGAATCTCAAGATTAACTCGTTTCAAAGGGACAAAAGTATCATACCCAGCACGTTAGGATATAACACATTTACACTCTGACACCGAGATCATCTTTGATCTTCAAAACATGTAAAAAGGGTATCTGGTTATTTAGTTGAACGAAAAATAGACACCCAGCACGTTAGGATGTAATTTTTCGTACACAAATATTGCCTTGTTTTTTTTTTTCAAATATGCAATCTTGAAATTGGTTCAGTGTATGTTTTTAACGACAGAAAACATTCAGAAAGCATTCGAATATATCTAAAACTTGAAAATATTTAGGGTAAAGAATTTTGGAAGAAAGTTAATTAAATCGGAGTTGAATCTCAAGATTAACTCGTTTCAAAGGGACAAAAGTATCATACCCAGCACGTTAGGATATAACACATTTATACTCTGACACCGAGATCATCTTTGATCTTCAAAACATGTAAGAAGGGTATTTGGTTATTTAGTTGAACGAAAAATAGACACCCAGCACGTTAGGATGTAATTTTCCGTACTTCTAAACACACGAATATTGCATCATTTTTCAAATATGCAATCTTTAAATTGGCTCAACATTTATTTTTAATGTAATAAAATATTTAGAAAAGGTTTGAATATGTTGGAATTTGAAACACAATACAAGGATAATATGCGTAAATATTAATCATGAAATACACAAATTTAAAAATATTGATCAACAAATTATACAATACTCTTACAAAATTTAACAATGTCAAACAAAAACTTTAAAGGCAAATCAAATAGACTTAAAGCAACTAAAATAAATTGGATATGAATTTTACACTTTGGAATTATTTAAAAATGAAATAATTTATGAATGAACTCATTAGATACATATTTTAAAAAGAAATTATGCATTTAAAATATATATATATATACATAAATAGATTAAAAGAAAATTCATATGTAAAATAATATGAAACCCGTAATATACATAGGAGAAATTAAAGATAAGTTATATGTAAATATACATATATATATATATATATATATAATTTAATAATTTGATAGTATATATGTAAATTAACTATTATGCAAAAAAAAGAATAAAATAAATACATAAATAAGTTATAGGGAACAAAAACATGAAATTAAAACAGACTCAATTGAAATAAAAGTAAACTCAAAAGAATGATTTTTAAACCAATAAAAATAGAATCAAGGACTTGAATAAAATGTGCATAAATTAGCAAGGATTAAACTAGTAAATTTTCCAGACACGAAAACTCTGCGTTTAAACGGGGATCAAAATGAAAGCAAGACAAAAGTTAAGAGGGAAATTTAAATAAATTAAAACTTAATTAGAAAATAGGCCGAAATGTGGAAGGACTGAATGTGAAAATGTTCCTTTAGGTGCTGGAACGCGCGAATCTAAGCTAAAATCGGGTCGGGTCACTGGATATTGGCCAATACGGTGCCGTTTTGGTGTCAATGAATCAGACTCCAAACGGTACCGTTTCAGACCATTTATAAAACCAAATAAAAAACCTAAAATATCAATGCTCAGCCATTTTCAAAAAAAGGAAATGAAAACCTAAGTTCCTCTTCTTAGCCGCATCAAAAGAACCCCACTGTCTGACCACTAAAGCACCGCAACAATCGGCGACTAGTGACAGACTCAAGACGGACTCAGGCCTATTCGAAAGCTTCTTATGAAATTGGACCAGAAAGCTTTGGCATTTTCAACCTCTCAGACCCTCTTCCTTTCGATTTCGACGAAGGAAGTAGTCGGACAGTTCGTTCTATACTGGTAAGCCCCCTTCCTTTTTTAGATTTTTTTACTCAAACAGAACAAAGATTCAAAAAATAAATGAGAAGCGAAAGAAAGAAAGAAAAAAATTTGTTGAGAACTGAGAATCACCTTTTCAGAATTCTGTTTTTTTTTTTTTTAGTATTCTGTATTCAATATGCGTAATACAATGTTCGTAAAAAAAAGGTTCCCCCTTTACAATTGTTTGCCTCGTTTCTTTATAGCCGAATTTTAAAAAAAAATAAACAAAATACAATTGTTTTTTTTCCTGCTGCGCTGGTGGTTTGTTCTCTTGCGCAGGTACGAGTCGACGTGGAGGCACGAGGGGGCGTACGGAGGCCGTACGGTGGCAGACGTGGCGCACGTGTGGACAGGGAAGCCCGAGCAGCTGTTGCGGCGCAAGGGTTTCTGCCTAGGGTTTTCTTTTTTGCTTTGTTTTAATTTTAGGCTAATCAGGCCGGTTTTAGAATTGGGCTTGGGCAATTTGTTTGGGCTGTAAGTGGGTCTGTTAGATTTAGTGATAGTGGGTGGGCTAATTTGCGCTAGGATAAGTGGTTTAATCTGTTATTGGGCCTGTAAAACAGACTGTTATTGGACTTTATTAATAATAATTTTTTGGGTTTTTAATTTGGTTTTGTTTTGGCTAATGTTTTGTTTGGCTAATGGGCCTGGGCAAATTTTGGGCCCTACAGAAGGTATGCAACACGTATCTCAGACTATTGGTGTCGAAACTATTTTTTGCGTAAGTCTGAAAAAATGGGGTCGACTTTAAAAATAAGGAGTCGCCACCAATCCTTTTTTTGTTTAGGTGTGATCGGATCACCCATAAAAAATATTTTAGTCTGCGAAATTCGAGAAAACAGGTTCGGGAGTCGGTTACATGCGAGGAAGGGTTAGCACCCTCGCAACGCCCAAAATTGGTACCAAATTGATTAATTGATGTCATAATGTCGAAAAGTTTGAAACAATTTTGAAATTTCGTTTTTTCTAAAAATTTTAAATAACTTGAGTTGGATATTTAGATTCCCTTATTCCGAAGGAATAAAATATCACATCCAGCACGATAGGATATGACAATTTAAGTCCTCGAATTCAAGATTATCCTAAAATTCTCAAAGCTCATGCATTTAAATTTTAAAAGGGTATTTGGTTATTTGGACAAACAAAAAGTCGAAACCCAGCACGATAGGGCACAATTCCTCGAATTTCCAAGCACACAAATATTGCTCTATTTTGAAAACATGGACAGAATTTTAAAAGGATATTTGGTTATTTGGTCAAACAGAAAACCGAAACCCAGCACGATAGGGTACGATTCCTCGAATTTCCAAACGTACAAATATTGCCTTATTTCGAAAATATGGACAAAATTTTAAAAGGATATTTAGTTAAACAAAAAATCGAAACCCAGCACGATTGGGCACGATTTCTCGAATTTCAAAATATCAAATATTGCCTTGGTTTAAAACTTTTAAATAAGTGCTTAAAAATGACTCAAAATACTTTTATTGAATCACTAAATAATGAGAAACAAAAATGTAGTATGAAGCATAGAATAATAATAGGTGAATACAATCTTTGTACACATGGTTGATAAAATATTATACACATACAATTCAATATATGTACAATCAATAATCTCACAATTTCTATTTTTAACATACCAACATTGTTAATCAATAATCAAAAATTGAAAATATAACTAATTAAAAATAAAATAAAATATAGCAAACTTTAAAATAAATAAGCAAATATTATACATAAAATAATATGTTTCAATTTAAAGAATATTTACATAATGAAACTTGATATAAAATAAATGTATATATAAAAATAATTGGAATAAATAAATGCATAATTTTAAAATAAAATCTTTAAATGAACAATTATATATTTATATAGATTTAAAATAAAATAAATACATAGATTTAAAAATAAGATATATACATATATATTTTTAAGAAAATACATAAAATAATATGAAACTAATAATATATACATAAAATGAGATGATTTTAGTATAAATTATATATGTAAATGTGTAAAGTAACAATACGTAGGAGTATTTAAGTTAAAAGTTATGCAAATTATTAAAACAAAGAAATAGGACATTCGAAATAAAATATTTATATGACAAATAAACAGATTATACACAAATGGAAGTAAAAAAAAAAACACTTAATACATTGTAAAATCAATAAAATGATTCAAAATAGTTTATTAAAACAGCTTTTAAAAATAGATAAGGAATAAATTAAAAAAATTGCAAAGATTATTAGCAAAAGTTGAGAAAGTACCTAATCAAAATAAAAATAAAATCAAAGGGCTACTTTATAAATGAATAAAATCATTTAACTATGCACAAGGATCAAATAGGAATGCGCGTACACTATCAGGGACTAAATCAGTAAATATTTGCGTGACTAAACGCAGCATATAGGCTGGACTAAATTAAAAGGCGCGTGAATTACAGAGATAGATTAAGAAAATAAGGAAAATGAATAATAGGTCTAATCCAAAGTCAGCACAAACAACAAGGACTAAACGCGCAATTTGTCCATCACTACGGAAACGCGTGGGTCCTAGGAGACCAAATCGGGTCGGGCCGGAGCTTGCCTCATACGACATCGTATTGAGGCTATTGTAATGAGCCCCAAACGACGCCGTTTCCTTAATAGCCTATAACCCCTTTAAACTAAATTAAAACTATCTGACCCTCTTTTGTTGAACCCTAAAATCCCTTTTCTGTTCAACCCCCAGCCGCAACTAAGGAAGACCCTTCCGTCCGACCACCAGAGCGTCACTGTAAACGGCGCTTGTTGGTACACGAAGGTCAAAATGAGGCTCTTTTGCACCGGCCTTGAAGCCTCGCCCCTCGGTCTACGCCCATATCCGAACTCCGATCGCGACGGAGGAGACACGGACGGAATCTCACGAAGGTAACTCCTCCCCTTTTTTGTTAATGTATAGAAATAGAAAAAGAAGTGCTTGAAATAGATTCAAAAAAAGCAATGAACAATCAAAGAAAAAAAGCAATAGAAGAAAAGCAACCTTTTTCGAATATCTGTTTCTGATTTTTTGTATTGCTGTATTCTGTGCGCGTGAAAATTGAGAAGAACCTTACATTTGTTGGCTTTTTTGTTTATATAGCCGAAAAATAAAAAGAAAATACAATATAAATTTATTTTTCCTTTCTGTCATTTTTACTTACTGTCTATTTGTCGTTTTTTGTAGGTACGGAGGAGGCGTACGGAGGCGTGGACGTGGCGCGTACGGAGGCTGTGCGCTGGAAGCTGCGGCGCGCGTAGGGAGTAGAGGCTGCTGCGGCGCAAGACTGCCCTTGTAACCCCTTAGGGTTTCTGTTTGCCAGAACCATTTGGGCCATTCGGGCCGGTTCTAGAAATTGGGCCTTTCGATATTGGGTTCTGTTGGGCCTGTGGGTTTTGGGTTAATACGGGTTTATTTGGTTTGTAACATGGACTGTAATTTAATGGACTTTGAATTTTTGGTGTTTTATTTTATGTTTTATTAGTTAATTGGGCCCCGGGCGAAATGG
Organism: Gossypium australe; assembly: GCA_005393395.2. Classification (NCBI taxonomy): domain Eukaryota; kingdom Viridiplantae; phylum Streptophyta; class Magnoliopsida; order Malvales; family Malvaceae; genus Gossypium; species Gossypium australe. The sequence goes on from CM016616.1 coordinate 12,838,268, forward strand.
GCCTTCTACAGCTGCCCCTCTTTGCTCATTGTCGTGTAATGAGAATAGAGCAAAGACTTCAAAAAGGACCATTTTTACCCGGTCTTCGAATCTTGGACTTCTTTCGGTGTTTCTCTTCTTCGAGTAGCTTCATTCCATCCCACTGCATCTTCAAGGGAATGAGAACTAGCACTTCGATCCTAGACTTGTAGCTTCAATCTGCTTCACTGTAAACTCAGGGATGCCAGACTGGTGTCTTCGATCTGCTCCTACAACTTCAGGAATGCCAGATCTGCTATCTTCAATCTGCTCCACTGCAAACTCAGGGATGCCAAACTGGTGTCTTCAATATGCTCTTGCAACTTCAAGAATGCCAGATCTGCTATCTTCGATCCGCTTCGCTCAGGAAGGCAAGATCTGATGTCTTCGATCTGCTCCTGCAACTTCAAGATTGCCAGATCTGCTATCTTCGATCCGCTTCACTCAGGAAGGCAAGATCTGATGTCTTCGATCTGCTCCTGTAACTTCAGGATTGCCAGATCTGCTATCTTCGATCTGCTTCGCTCAGGAAGGCAAGATTTTCGAATTCACCGATGTTGCGACAACGTCCTCTAGGGGACCTGTCCTATAAAATCAGTTTTGTGTTTATGCTTATGCAAAATGGTTAGGATGCAATGATCAGAATGAATCTAATGCTACTAACTAAATGTATTATGGACGACATTTGCATGAATGCAGAATGTCATGAGAATGGTTTTTTTACAAAGATTAGGATGCAATGATCAGAATGAATCGAATGCTCCTAACTAAATGTATTATGGACGACATTTGAATAAATGCAGAATGTCATGAGAATGGTTTTTTTACAAAGATTAGGATGCAATGATCAGAATGAATCGAATGCTCCTAAATAAATGTGTCTTGCATGAATGCAGAATTTCATGAGAATGATCCTTTTCAAATGTTTAAGGGCATCCCTACTCGCATCATGTTGTCCTTGTTTGGATGGTATTCTCGCTAGAAAACCCGAATAAATGATTATACCTTGCTCAACAGATTTGCCCAACTGTAACTTTAGGGTTCATCTCATTATGACTTAGGGGTATAGGATCTGAATCTTTTCTCATCCATCCTATTGCGACTTCAAAATATAGGATTTGTTTCTTCTTCAATCTATCCCATTGCTATCCAAGGGTACAGGGTTTGTATCATTTTCCATCCTTACCACCGCGACTCAGGAGTAGAGGACTGTAACTTGTTCAATCAACTGATTGCTCCCAGGTGACCTAACCAAATGTGTGTGCATGATATTTGCATGGATGCAGAATATCATTTTTTCTTGCGAATGATTCCCTTTTTACACATGGGTTAACATTGCCCATTTCTCGTTAAGATTGTATTACTGACGCAATATCTTGTCATTTTGTTCAATCGCCATTTTTGACAAAAAAAAATCCGGAGAGATGGTCTCAGTTTAGACTTTTCCTCCACCAATATTTCCATCCCTCACACTTGGTGAGTTTTAAACAGTAGTCCTGTTTCAGTTTCTTGTATTATTCAGAAACTTCCAGAGTAATATGCGAAACTCCTTTCATGAAAATATTATTAGTCCATTAATCGTTAATTCAATGCAAAATGCCTGAAAAAGATCATAACTATGGACAGGAAGGAAATTAATTAGGAGCATAGCTTGAAACAAATAAGTTAATGATAACAAATGCAAAGAAATTTTATTGGGAGTATTCTTTGAAAAGAATAAGATAATCCAAATAACAAATTTGAAATGAATAAAATGGAAACTAGGTGTAAGCACTAAATTTTGTCCGGCTCGATTTTTCAAAATTAAAAAAATTAAAAAAATTAAAAAAATTAAAAAAATTGAAAAAAAATACAAAAAATAAAAATTGTATTTTGGCCCTTAAACTTTTCAAAATTATATTTTGACCCCTCATCTTTTTCAAAATTACATTTTGGCCCTAAAAGTTTCACTGCATTTGCGATTTGGTCCTTCTGGCAGATTTGGTGATTTGGGACACCTAATTCCCGGATTTTTCGGCCACCAGCATGGGTGGCCACTCCCTCCTCAACTGCTACCTGCAAAAGCATGGGAAAAAGGCAAAGAAACAAGCTTAAAAAGGAGAAGAAACCCCATAGAAAAAGGAGGAGATTCAAGAGAAGAAACCCACGAAAAAGAAAAAAAAAAGAGAAAGAAAAAGAAGAGAAAAGGAGGAAAAAGAGAGAAAAGAGAAGAGAGAAGAAGAAGAAGAGAAGAGGGAGAAGGCGGCCACGATGGCGTGGAGCGACGACGGTGTCAACAGCGGCGGCGGTTAGAGAAGAAGAAGAAAGAAAAAGAAAAAGAAGAAAAAAAGAAAGAAAAAAAGAAGAAAAAAGAAAAAGAAAGGAAAAAAATAAAAAAATTTAAAAACACTCGGGCCGACCAGACTCGACTTGTGCGGTCCGACCTGACCCGCGGCCAGTCAACAGGCCAGGCAGCAGGCCTAACCCAACAGGCCCAGCACACCCAGCAGCCCAATCAAGCAAAAAAAAGAAGTAGAAAAAAAAAAGAAAAGGAGCAGCCCAACTCTTCAAGCCCAAAGAGAAAAAAAAAAAAGAAGAAAAAAGAGCAGCCCATTCTTCAAGCCCAATTTCTTTTTTTTGGTAACCTTTTAACCTATTTTAAATTTATATATATGTATTTCGATGACATCTCGTTTTTAATTTTATTGGTATTTTTAAATATTTTTTTCTTAATTTTTAGAAAAATTATTATATTCATTATAATTACAATTTGAATAATTTTAATAAATAAGGCAATGAATCGGTTTTACACTAGTCGTTGATTTCATCGCTATGTTGGGTGAATATCATCGGTTCGTGTTAAATACGATACGCCATTTTAAAAATAAAAAACATCTAAAAAAATTTCGAGTTTTAAAATAAAATGTTTAATTTTTGTGGTTATTTTTAAATTATCAAGATTTTATTTTTTTTAAATGTGTATAAGACGATAATATGTAATTCATCAAAATTTTCGTATTTCAAAACTTTTCGTGTTTTTAAAAAAAAAACGTGTTTTAAAAATTTTCATGTTTCTACAATTTCCCGTGTTTAAAAATTCTCGGGTTTCAAAATATTTCGTGTTTTAAAAATTTCGTGTTTTCAAAAATTCTCGTGTTTCAAAATTTTCGTGTGTTAAAAAATTTTCGGGTTTCAAAAATTCTCGAGTTTCAAAAATTTTCGTGTTTTCAAAACTTCTCGTGTTTCAAAATTTTTGTGTTTTCAAAATTTTCTTGTTTTCAGAATTTCGTGTTTTCAAAAATTCTCGGGTTTCAAAAATTCTCGAGTTTCAAAAATTTTCGCGTTTTCAAAACTTCTCGTGTTTCAAAATTTTCTTGTTTTTAAAATTTTCTTGTTTTCAAAATTTTCACGTTTTAAAAAAATTCTCGTGTTTCAATCGGATCACAATTAAATATTAAATTGAACTCGTATTTTTGAAAATTAAGACAACACGCGTTTAACGAGATACCAATTTTGGGCATCGCGAGGGTGCTAATACCTTCCTCGAGCGTAATTAACTCCCGAACCCTATTTTTCTCTGGAATTTTGACGTAGACCTAAACTCGACCTTTTTTTTCTAGAAAATTCAAAAAATAATTTTCTTTTAAAATAGAGGATTTATTAGGTGTCCAATCACACCTAGAAAAAAGATCGGTGGCGACTCCTTTTTTTTAAATAAAATCGAAACTCTATTTTCTCAATTAGCGCCCGTACAAAATTTTAGGTCGCTACACTAGGTGCCCCAGATACTTCTCTGTTGAAAATTCTTGAGGGCCATTTTAAGCTCAATATGTGTTTAGGGGATCCGTAGTACTTTGTCGATGCCCCAAGACGTAGCATACTTCTTCACTGTTAATTTAAGTATAGCAAGACTACTGTATGTCTTACTTTCGAACAAAATTTGAGCCACCCTTTTTCAGGTTTTCAACTCAAATCCCCTTTGGTCTCAAAGCGCCCTTTGCGGGTTTTCGCCTTGGCCTCTCCTTTTTCTTTCTTCTTTTGATTGATTTTTTTTTTTAGGTCTCAAAATGCCCCTTGTGAGTTTTCATCTTGGCCTCTCCTTTTAGACTGAAATCTGAATTCACCGGCTTGAGCATGTCTTTGCCATCCATCTTGGTCAAAGTTAATGATCTTCCAGAACAAGCTTTCTTCACCACATATGGTTTTTCCAAATTTGACATTTACCTCTGAAGTCCTTTTGGAGGAGAAGAATCCTTCTTAATGCCAGGTCCCCATCTTGAAATTCTCTTGAGCGAACCTTTTTGACATAAGCCCGTATCATCCATTTTTGGTACATTTGACCATGACGAATACTTTCAATCAAGCTTACTGGAGACATTCTACTTCAGCCAATCAAAGCTTTGGAGAAAAGGAATCTTAACTCCCAAAAATTGTTTCCCTTTCATATCATAATGAGAAAGATATTGCCCCGGTGAAGGTTCTGGCCAACGTTCAAGAAGCATAGAGGGTAAATAGTAACTTCTCTATGCCAACCTTTACAAATCTCAGTCTTTTTTCTTTTTTTTTTTTGAATTTGAATGGTTTTTTGGCTGCCTTTGCTGCATTGATATGGCGGCTGATCTTTGAACAGACTGTAACTATTTGACATTGTGCAATTATGCATTGTTAAACATGATCCTTTCTGGCATTCTTTGTTGGCATTTGATTTTTAGCCTTTTTTTTTATTTGAGAGTGAGATTAACTGCCGACTTTGTAAGATTGGCATGGGAAGCAACCTTCACCCTCTTAATGAAGTAATTGACAACCACAAAGATGAATTGGTGTCGATTAGATGCTTTTGATGAGATCGACCCCATAACATCTATGCCCCACATATAGAAGGAATGGAGGAGGCATATAAGTCTTGTCTTCCTCAATTTGGCATTTACGGCATAACTGATGCAATTTTCCTTTCTTAGCGAACAAGTAGCCTGAACCTCTTAACTAGCCTAGCCGTTGTAGAACCATTAACATGGGTTCAGCATACCCATGTTTCAGTAGCCTAGCGTACCTTGATATGATTGTGCGAAAACATCTGATGTCTCACCTTATTTCTGTGGTGGGTTAGGCTTTGATCTTTGCCCCTTTCCTAAGCTTGCAACGTCCACTAACCCTTTGTAAAGTGGAGTCTATTTTCAATCTTGTTCTACAATTCTTAACAAATCAAAAGATAGGCTATGATCTCTGTCATCTTCAAAGTCCTTAGATCCCCTAGCCCCATACCTCATTTAAAAAGGGAGTCAGTAACATCGTCGCTCACGTCGTTGATATCTGGGTACCTAGGCACGGAGGCAAAGAATCCAAAGAATAAATAATTCTAAGAATGATTATTTGTATGGTATGGTTATGAATAAAGAATAGTATAATATGAAATGAAAAAATATTTGCTTAAAAAAGATGCATTTTATTGAAATAAAAACTCTAGACACAAGCCTTTTTAACAAAAGAAATCTTATTGCTTCTAGACTTAAAGCAACAAGCATGTTTCAAATATTACTCTAGATTATTCCTAAGAATACAGGGATCTCTTCCACAGACCCATTGTTTAAAATTTTCCCAAGTACGCAAAGGTAGAAGCTTGGAAAAATCTATTCCTTGGTTCCCTCTTCGAATATGTCGTTAATGTTCAAAATCGCCAGTATAAGGTTTTGCACTAGAGCCCTGAACTTGATGTACTCCTGATATCATGCCCCCATTCATCATGGTACTCACAATAGTTATCCTTTGAACAACATGGTTGAGTAACGGATTTTCTGCACCAGAGGGGTCATAGAATCTTATAAATCCTATTTTGATGAATCTTTCAACCAGATTCTTGAAAGCAAGGTAATTTTCTATTGAATGTCCTATAATCCCGACATGGTACTCACATTGAGCATTCGAATCATACCATTTGGGGTATGGGGGTTGCATTGGTTTCAGGTAATGAGAAGCTACAACATGCATTTCAAATAAGCTCTGGTATAACTCCCTATACGTTGTTGGAATATGTGTGAACTGGGTTCTTCTGAGTTCAGTCTTGGATTGAGTTCTTCTCTTGGGGAGACCAGATAACTGGTAACTGCCTTCTTTGGCTGGTTTACTGTAAACAGCTTCGAATGGCCCTTGTTATACCCACTCGTATTATTCACTTCCCTTTCCTTCTTCTTCGAGGCCTTTGAAGTCTACTCTCCTTTTTTCTTTTATTTCTACCAAAACAACCGGTTTGGCTTGATCATCCTCCGGGTTAAAACTTGAGTCCATCGGGAAGTTTAACAGTGCTGAGGTATCAATCTGATATTGGGGTTTGATAATGACAGGTGCCCCCTACGAATGCGTGTCAGGTTGAGTCAGGATACTTATCGGGGAATAAACAATGTCATCATCATCATCCATACTGCTGACCGCTGGGCCACTCCTTTTTTTGAGCCCTCCGACTAGTAATTGGGTTAACTAGCGCATCATATTCATTTGATCTCGCATATCCCGTTGAATTTTGGCCAACTGCTCTTGCATCAGTATTTGCCTTTGCTCTAATATCTCCAACCTTTGTTCCATGTCTTCTAGGTTAACTAAAATAATTCTACCTAATTAGGAACCTTATGTGAAAATCTAATGCACAAACTGCAATGCAAATGATGTAATGCAAATGCATGAAATAAATGCAAGAAGAAAGAGAGACGTTGATTCTGAATTCAATTCCATTAGAAGAACTTTTCTAGAAAACAAATATCTTTACATAAAACGGATATTATATGCGGCTTCGTCCTTATAGTCCAGGTGAAGACATCGATCTTTTCCTTCATATCCGGACGCTACGGTCGAATCCTTCAAATCCTCCCAAAAGATGTCTCTCTTATTTCCATTCGGCTTGATCTGGGTCGTGGTTCGCTGCTCACTTATCCCTTGCAATGTCATTTAACTTCTTTTAGAAAGTTGAAGCATGACGGCTCTTGCACAGTTTTTGTCAATTTGAGTCCTTCGGGCAAGGCTGTGCATTCCTCTGTGGACTATCAACCTTCTTCCATTGTGTTTACTCAGACCAGGTCCGGACAACCATATTATAACCCACTTTATCAAATAATCTATTTCCTTATGACAAACTCTTCTATTTAGTAATCGAATATTAATCAACTTCTCCTTTCTATGATGATGCAATACAATGCAATCAAAACAAAAGAAAACACGTTAGTATAAGAAAAATAAACAACACAGAGCATCTGTCCAGGTGACCACTAGGGTTTGGCGTGGCTCTATCTAAGGTAGGCTCCTAGGTCTCTCTATATGTGGTTTGGTTCTAAAGAGAGGTACCCGAACCAATAGCTTCCTCAATCCTCACCCATTATAGGCTCATATGGATCGAGTTCGGTTAAGGGGAATACATTTCCCTCTGGCCATGCGGAGATGAAAACCTCATGAAGCACATAGGTTTAGATGTATCCCGGAAGCAGTCCACTAGCCCATGCGGAGGTGAAAACCTCACGAAGGCATAGCTTCTTACTCCCACTTAAAGGTGTGACCACAACGGTCATGCAATGCAATGCCGAAGTATTTTATGAGACTCGACATTATTGCAATAATAGCATAAACAGATGCATCATAAGAAACATGATTTTTCAAAACAATTTTCCAAATTTTCAATCAAAAGGACAAAAATTAATCAATTTATGACCTGACTCTCAACCAGTCCCCAGTGGAGTCACCAAGCTGTCGAAACCATTTTTTTCGTAGGTTTGAAAAAATGGGGTCGACTTTAAAAATAAGGAGTCGCCAGCAATTTTTTTTTTGTTTAGGTGCGATCGGATCACCCATTAAAGATATTTTCGTCTGCGAAATTCGAGAAAATAGGTTCGGGAGTCGGTTACGTGCGAGGAAGGGTTAGCACCCTCGCAACGCCCAAAATTGGTACCAAATTGATTTATTGATGTCCTAATGTCGAAAAGTTTGAAACAATTTTGAAATTTCATTTTTTCTAAAAATTTTAAATAACTCGAGTTGGATATTGAGATTGTAACATCCTGAATTTTTGGGCCTATGCGTTTAATGGGTGGATATGTTTAATGTGTTAATCTAAGTGTTAGGGGTCCAAACTGGGCTCAGGAATGGGCTGAGACCTCAGTTAAAATATTCTGTTTAGGCAATATAAGTTTTAAAGATAGTTATCTATGTTAAAAATATCAAGATTGGGCTTGTGGCCCAGTGGCAAAATGGCGCCACTAAGAGGGAAGGGAGTTGGCGTCATTGGTAAATGAGGAGGCCCAAGTTTTGGCCACTTGGAGCCCATGTTTTTGGGCCAAATCCGGCATTTAAAAAGGAGCTGGGGGGACGACACAAGGCTATTATTTAGGGATTTATTTCATGTTTTAATATATGGATAATTAAGCTGATAAAGGAAGGAAGAGTTAGAGATAATTAAGTCTCTTTTAGATGAGTTATTAGATTAAGATAAAGGAGAAAAGATAGGATTTATCTGCAAGGTTAGGTAAGTGCCGAAATTTCTATAAATAGGGGGGATAGCTAATCAATTCTGGCATTGGAACCCTACTCTTTCTTCTCTTCCTGTGCCGAAAATTTGAAGGTCATCTCACTTGTTTTCTTTTCTCATCTTTTCTCTTCCAAAAGCCGAAAATCACTATTGTTTTCTCACCTTTTCTTTCTTTTTCTTTGAAATTTCCTTTTAGCCGAATCTTTTGATCTCCATTTTGTTATTCTTCTCCCATCCACTAAAAGCCGAAACTCCTCATTCAATTCTTCTAAAAGCCGAAAAACACATCTAGTTCATCCTTCCGGGATTTCCTTAAAAAGCCGAAAACTCCTAGATCTCTAATCTTCTATGCTTCAATCTTCTTCTGTGATTACCGAATCTTTCTACAAGGGATAGTAGAAACCTTCTATAGAGGTAAGTATCGAATTGGGTTTTCTTTTGATCTTTTTCGACTTTTGGAGACTATAGCCGAATGGTTAAATAGTTGGCTAATCTCGTGTTTTCTCTCATTTGCGGCATTCCGGGATTTGAAGGGGATTCATTTGCTTAGATCTCTAAGTCAGAGTTCAGTAACACTCGAATCGTGTTACTTTCGAGATTTTAAGGTAATGAGATCTATTGTTTTTAGCATGTAAATTCGGGTATTTATTAATCATTGGCCGAATGTAGGGGAACCCAAATCTTCGTATTCTTTCGGCTTTTGAGCAAGGTTTTAGACTAAGGGTTGTAGATCCAGATAGTAAGGATTTAACTAAGGGAGTAAAACTACGCGATATCAGGTGTGTAACACTTCCACACCATATAGATTGCCTGTTAAAATATGTTTATTAATCTGTTATATTCTGGTTAATGCCGAAATCCCGGCATAACGATTGAAACCCAAAGAGGGTAAAAGCAAATCACCAGGTTAGTGATCCCTGTCATTCTAAGTGAATGTTCTGATTAAATGATATGAATATGCTGATTTTCTGTGATTGCATGGGGTTGGGTTTGATGAAAGGGGAAGTGTTCTGTTGTAGCGGCTGTTGCCGTGACCTGTTGTAGTGGCTTTTGCCATGACCAGTTCTAGTGGCTACGGCCATGATTTGAAGATGAGCAGCAAGACTGCCATCAATGACGTGTAGCGGTGTGGGTTGATTGTAGAAATCCCCAATGGTGTGAATGGATGGTACGGGTGGCGTGTAGCGGATGGAAACCTAGGATTTGGGTTAGGCTTGCATAATTTTTGTTATATATATATATATATTAATCTGTTATTATGTTCTGTGGGGTTAAGGCCCAAATCTGATGGTGCAAGAGGGTTGCACACTGAGTCTCGCGACTCAACCTATTATTTAACAATTTTAGGTAGCACCTAGTGCATCGGACCGGGCTGGAGAGGAGCGCAAGGTGGCCATGCGAGAGAGTACTTGATCCAGCAGAAGATTTTACTTAGAATATTGTTTTTAATATTTTTTATTAAGGGTTTTGAATTTCGTTGTAATAAGGCCTTGGGCCACTAGACTATTATTTATGTTTTGGTTTTATATTGGGCTTTTATTACTGGGCATTTACATTTTATGTTTAAATTAAGCTAAGACATGTATAAAATTTCAGTTTTCATTTAAAATTCACCAAGGCATTTTATAACTTTATATCCTATATGACTTAATAAATTATTAAGTTTTTAGTATAAATACTTAAAACCTGATAGTTGTTTTCCAAAGTGCCACATCCTTTTATTAAATTTCCTTAGTGACATACCAGATCCGGTTGTAGTGTTTGGGCCGGGTTTGGGGTGTTATAAATTGGCATCAGAGCCCGGTTCAAAACTCAGTTCTGGGGTTTTTGGGCTCAAAATGTTTTCTAAAAAAAATGGGCTTTTGAAACATGCATGGTTTTATGATAACAGGTCTGTTAGCTCGGCATGGCACCTGCGTCTCCAGCCCAAGTCCGCCAGGTAAGTATTCTAAACTATTGTGTTATAAATGTATGTGGGCTTGATGGGCTTTATGGGACGTAGATTATTTGAATTAGAACTTGATGGACTCTAGGCTTAGCTTAAACAACTCCTTAAATCTCATAAGACTTAACTTCACTAAACAAACCCGTGAACAAGTCGCAAGACTAGGGTGTGGCAACAGGCATGCGCATGTCTAGGATTGGATCCGGAAGAGCCTGGTACTTAAGCAGTCCGAGTGACTCACCTCCTCTTCACTGGAATTCTACCTGGTGCGTAGTGACTGTTCACCCTAGCCACGAGGATTTGTTGACGGGCCAAACTTTATAATTAAAACCCGAAAGGGACCAGCCATCCTATTTTGTAAAATTACAAAATTGCCTTGATTTGTAAAATGACCAAAATATCCCTGATTGTAAAATCCCTAAACTATCCCTGATTTATAAAATGACTAAAATACCCTTATTTCACAAAATTATCAAGGAACCCTATTTTGCAAAATTTTCAAAGTACATCCAAGTTTTGCATAATTTTCAAAATACTCTTGATTTATGAAAATATCCTCGAATACCCTAGATTTGTAAAACTATCAAAATTTGAGAAATTACTAAAGCACCCCCTGGATGGCAAAATTTCCAAAATACCCGAGTTTTGCAAATTACCCGGAAACTCTTAAGACCTACAAGAAATACCCGGTTTACAAAATCAACGAAATTTGAGCAATTACCGATGAACTCTCGTTTGAAAAAAAAACACAACAACAAACAAAGACAACAATCACCAAAATACCGCTATCTCTTTTAGAATCAAAATTTCCAAAATTTTAAAATGATATATACTTTTCTTTCGAAAATCATCAATATACTTTATTTTGTCAAATTACAAAATACCCTGTAGGATAAAATTACGAAAAACCCCTGGGTAGTGAAATGATGAAAATACCCTTATGTGGTGAATGTGATTGCATGGATGTGATCTGTATGTTGATTGTTGAATGTATGTGGCCTCTAGAATTAGGAGGTAAACTTGAGACAGAAACTGTAGATAGGTTCGAATTCGAAAGAATCACTCTTAAAATTTCTTTCCATAAGATTGTTCGTGGTTAATCAGTGAAAGAAATTAATAATTCATAAAATTTCTAATTTAGAGAATCAACGATGAGCGCTAGAAGAGGAAGAAGAGGCCGCGGTCGAGGCCGTGGAAGTATTAGGACTGATGTGCTGACTCAGCTAGTTAGGGAGGTACTGAAGGAGGTTAAAGAAATCGGTGAAACACTTCGGTTTGGGTGCGTGGACTGTAAGAAAAAAAGAGATCGTAGTTTTTTAGGGTTGCAGTCTCGTTCTGTGAAGCATGTTAAGGTTCGTCCAAACTTCCGGGTTTGCGAATATTGCAGAAGGCGTCATCCAGGTGAATGTTGGAGGAAGTCAGGAACGTGTTTAAGATGCGGGTCTGATGAGCATAAGGCTCGGGATTGTTCAATCACCATTAAGTTGGGTATGTTTTGTGTGGATGCTATAATTTTGGGTATAGAAACCGTATGCATGTAATGTTTATATATTATTAGAGTGCGCAGCAAAAGCATAGTGGTGAGACTTGGGTAGTACGATTAATAGTTAGTTGGAAATTTCGAGGACGAAATTTCTTTAAGGGGGTAGAACTGTAACATCCTGAATTTTTGGGCCTATGCGTTTAATGGGTGGATATGTTTAATGTGTTAATCTAAGTGTTAGGGGTCCAAATTGGGCTCAGGAATGGGCTGAGACCTCAGTTAAAATATTCTGTTTGGGAAATATAAGTTTTAAAGATAGTTATCTATGTTAAAAATATCAAGATTGGGCTTGTGGCCCAGTGGCAAAATGGCGCCACTAAGAGGGAAGGGAGTTGGCGTCACTGGTAAATGAGGAGGCCCAAGTTTTGGCCACTTGGAGCCCATGTTTTTGGGCCAAATCCGACATTTAAAGAGGAGCTGGGGGGACGGCACAAGGCTATTATTTAGGGATTTATTTCATGTTTTAATATATGGATAATTAAGCTAATAAAGGAAGGAAGAGTTAGAGATAATTAAGTCTCTTTTAGATGAGTTAGTAGATTAAGATAAAGGAGAAAATATAGGATTTATCTGCAAGGTTAGGTAAGTGCCGAAATTTCTATAAATAGGGGGGATAGTTAATCAATTCTGGCATTGGAACCCTACTCTTTCTTCTCTTCCTGTGCCGAAAATTTGAAGGTCATCTCACTTGTTTTCTTTTCTCATCTTTTCTCTTCCAAAAGCCGAAAATCGCCATTGTTTTCTCACCTTTTCTTTCTTTTTCTTTGAAATTTCCTTTTAGCCGAATCTTCTGATCTCCATTGTTATTCTTCTCCCATTCACTAAAAGCAGAAACTCCTCATTCAATTCTTCTAAAAGCCGAAAAACACATCTAGTTCATCCTTTCGGGATTTCCTTAAAAAGCCGAAAACTCCTAGATCTCTAATCTTCTGCGCTTCAATCTTCTTGTGTGATTGCCGAATCTTTTTACAAGGGATAGCAGAAACCTTCTATAGAGGTAAGTATCGATTTGGGTTTTCTTTTGATCTTTTTCGGCTTTTGGAGACTATAGCCGAATGGTTAAATAGTTGGCTAATCTCGTGTTTTCTCTCATTTGTGGCATTCTGGGATTTGAAGAGGATTCATTTGCTTAGATCTCTAAGTCAGAGTTCAGTAATACTCGAATCATTTTACTTTCGGGATTTTAAGGTAAGGAGATCTATTGTTTTTAGCATGTAAATTCGGGTATTTATTAATCATTGACCGAATGTAGGGGAACCCAAATCTTCGTATTCTTTCGGCTTTTGAGCAAGGTTTTAGACTAAGGGTTGTAGATCCAGATAGTAAGGATTTAACTAAGAGAGTAAAACTACGCGATATCAGGTGTGTAACACTTCCACACCATATAGATTGCCTGTTAAAATATGTTTATTAATCTGTTATATTCTGGTTAATGCCGAAATCCCGGCATAACGATTGAAACCCAAAGAGGGTAAAAGCAAATCACCAGGTTAGTGATCCCTGTCATTCTAAGTGAATGTTCTAATTAAATGATATGAATATGCCTATTTTCTGTGATTGCATGGGGTTGGGTTTGATGAAAGGGGAAGTGTTCTGTTGTAGCGGCTTTTGCCGTGACCTGTTGTAGTGGCTTTTTCCGTGACCTGTTTAGTGGCTACGGCCATGATCTGACGATGAGCAGCAAGACTGCCATCAATGGCGTGTAGCGGTGTGGGTTGATTGTAGAAATCCCCAATGGTGTGAATGGCTGGTACGGGTGGCGTATAGCGGATGGAAACCTAGGATTTGGGTTGGGCTTGCATAATTTTTGTTATATATATATATTAATCTGTTATTATGTTCTGTGGGGTTAAGGCCCAAATCTGATGGTGCAAGAGGGTTGCACACTGAGTCTCGCGACTCAACCTATTATTTAACAATTTCAGATAGCACCTAGTGCATCGGACCGGGCTGGAGAGGAGCGCAAGGTGGCCATGCGAGAGAGTACTTGATCCAGTAGAAGATTTTACTTAGAATATTGTTTTTAATATTTTTGATTAAGGGTTTTGAATTTCGTTGTAATAAGGCCTTGGGCCACTAGACTATTTTTTATGTTTTGGTTTTATGTTGGGCTTTTATTACTGGGCTTTTACATTTTATGTTTAAATTAAGCTAAGACATGTATAAAATTTCGGTTTTCATTTAAAATACCCCAAGGCATTTTATAACTTTATATCCTATATGACTTAATAAATTACTAAGTTTTCGGTATAAATACTTAAAACCTGATAATTGTTTTCCAAAGTGCCACATCCTTTTATTAAATTTCCTTAGTGACATACCAGATCCGGTTGTAGTGTTTGGGCTGGGTTTGGGGTGTTACAGAGATTCCCTTATTCTGAAGGAATAAAATATCACATCCAGCACGATAGGATATGACAATTTAAGTCCTCGAATTCAAGATTATCCCAAAATTCTCAAAGCTCATGCATTGAAATTTTAAAAGGGTATTTGGTTATTTGGACAAACAGAAAGTCGAAACCCAGCACGATACGGCACGATTCCTCGAATTTCCAAGCACACAAATATTGCCCTATTTTGAAAACATGGACGGAATTTTAAAAGGATATTTGGTTATTTGGTCAAACAGAAAACCGAAGCCCAGCACAATAGGGTACGATTCCTCGAATTTCCAAACGTACAAATATTGCCTTATTTCGAAAATATGGACAAAATTTTAAAAGGATATTTGGTTATTTGGTTAAACAAAAAATCAAAACCCAGCACGATTGGGCACGATTCCTCGAATTTCTAAATATCAAATATTGCCTTGGTTTAAAACTTTTAAATAAGTGCTTAAAAATGACTCAAAATACTTTTATTAAATCACTAAATAATTAGAAACAAAAATGTAGTATGAAGCATAGAATAATAATAGGTGAATACAATCTTTGTACACATGGTTGACAAAATATTATACACATACAATTCAATATATGTACAATCAATAATCTGACAATTTCTATTTTGAACATACCAACATTTTTAATCAAGAATCAAAAATTGAAAATATAACTAATTAAAAATAAAATAAAATATACCAAAATTTAAAATAAATAAGAAAATATTATACATAAAATAATATGTGTCAATTTAAAGAATATTTACATAATGAAACTTGATATAAAATAAATGTATATATAAAAGTAATTGGAATAAATAAATACATAATTTTAAAATAAAATCTTTAAATGAACAATTATTTTATATAGATTTAAAATAAAATAAATACATAGATTTAAAAATAAGATATATACATATATATTTAAAAGAAAATACATAAAATAATATGAAACTAATAATATATACATAAAATGAGATGATTTTAGTATAAATTATATATGTAAATGTGTAAAGTAATGTGAGTATTTAAGTTAAAAGTTATGCAAATTATTAAAACAAAGAAATAGGACATTCGAAATCAAATTTTTATATGACAAATAAACAGATTATACACAAATGGAAGTAAAAAAAAAACACTTAATACATTGTAAAATCAATAAATGATTCAAAATAGTTTATTAAAACAGCTTTTAAAAATAGATAAGGAATAAATTAAAAAATTTCAAAGATTATTAGCAAAAGTTGAGAAAGTACCTAATCAAAATAAAAATAAAATCAAAGGGCTACTTTATAAATGAATAAAATCATTTAACTATGCACAAGGATCAAATAGGAATGCGCGTACACTATCAGGGACTAAATCAGTAAATATTTCTGTGACTAAAAACGCAGCGTATAGGCTGGACTAAATTAAAAGGCGCGTGAATTATAGAGATAGATTAAGAAAATAAGGAAAATGAATAACATGTCTAATCCAAAGTCAGCACAAACAACAAGGACTAAACGCGCAATTTGTCCATCACTACGGAAACGCGTGGGTCCTAGGAGACCAAATCGGGTCGGGCCGGATCTTGCCTCATATGACGTCGTATTGAGGCTATTGTAATGAGCCCTAAACGACGCCGTTTCCTTAATAGCCTATAACCCCTTTAAACTAAATTAAAACTATCTGACCCTCTTTTATTGAACCCTAAAATCCCTTTTCTGTTCAACCCCCAGCTGCAACCAAGGAAGACCCTTCCGTCCGACCACCAGAGCGTCACTGTAAACGGTGCTTGGTGGTACACGAAGGTCAAAATGAGGCTCTTTCGCACTGGCCTTGAAGCCTCGCCCCTCGGTCTACGCCCGTATCCGAACTCCGATCGCGACGGAGGAGACACGGACGGAATCTCACGAAGGTAACTCCTCCCCTTTTTTGTTAATGTATCGAAATAGAAAAAGAAATGCTTGAAGTAGATTCAAAAAAAGAAATGAACAATCAAAGAAAAAAAGCAATCGAAGAAAAGCAACCTTTTTCGAATATCTATTTCTGATTTTTTGTATTTCTGTATTCTGTGCGTGTGAAAATTGCGAAGAACCTTACATTTGTTGGCTTTTTTGTTTATATAGCCGAAAAAAAAAGAAAATACAATATAAATTTGTTTTTCCTTTCTGTCATTTTTGCTTGCTGTCTATTTGTCCTTTTTTGCAGGTACGAAGGAGGTGTACGGAGGCATGGACGTGGCGCGTACGGAGGCTGTGTGCTGGAAGCTGCGGCGCGCGTAGGGAGTAGAGGCTGCTGCGGCGCAAGACTGCCCTTGGAACCCCTTAGGGTTCCTGTTTGCCAGAACCATTTGGGCCATTCCGGCCGGTTCTAGAAATTGAGCTTTTCGGCATTGGGTTCTGTTGGGCATGCGGGTTTTGGGTTAATGCGGGTTTATTTGGTTTGAAACATGGACTGTAATTTAATGGACTTTGAATTTTTGGTGTTTTATTTTATGTTTTATTGGTTAATTGGGCCCCGGGCAAAATGGGCCTTCTACAATTGGCATTAAAAAAAGATCATCCAAGGTAGTACCAAGTTTGAAAGAAAACTATGCAGGACCAACACCATACTCGAATAAGTAGCTACAAAGTTTAAAATAAGATGCAAATAAAAATAAATGAATGGCAACTTATCAGCCATCAGTATTCAGCTCAGCGACCGTCATCAATCAACAACTCATCATGACCGAAACTCATTTGTTTCTACCAATCTTTTTCCCTTTCTAACAAAAATGCCAAAGACCCCCTTTCACCCCCCCAAAATAAAAATAAAAAAAACCAAGCTGACTTCTCCAAATCACAAACCAACTCAGTAAACCTTGCTTTCTCCACCAACTTCTGAATGTTAACATTGATAAAGTTAAATTCAGCCCTTAAAAGATCCAATACTTGAGCCTTCTAGGTAGCTACAAAAGGTTGTGACGAAACTATTGCATTTTCAATTATAACAATAGGGGGAATATTGATGAGTGCTCATCATTACTATATTTTAAGTCTCTTTTTATTTAGTTTTAGTTTGTTTCATCAATGAAATTTCATGCATGTAGAGTATTTTAGTGTGATTTGTATATGATGCATACATTTTACATTCTTTGCATTTTTATTAGTTTTTCTCTATATTTTATATGTTTTTAGGTATTTAGAATTGAATTATTATTTTATGACTTTTTCTTTAAGTTAAACTGAGTTTTAAACGAAGATCTAAGAGTGTACAAAGGTGAAATGAGGAAGCAAAGTGAAGGAAGATCACACTGTGGAGCATGACGTGAGCACTGCAAAGCTCGGCTTGGCAAGACGGTGGATTTCAACCCCATTTCGCTTTTTTTTCGACTTAGGCTTATTTTGTTTGCCAGTAAACTATTTTTCAGAAAATGATTTACTTTTCTGGAAAAAAATAATATTTCTAGTGTTTAGATGAATAGTGGAAAATATTTTATATTGTTTGGCGGATTTTCTGAAAATGTTTCATAAAAACTGTTTTAAATTAAACAAACATACATTTGAGAATTTATTATCTTTTTATTGTTTAGTTGAGTTTATTTTATATCTATTAATAAATTTATATTTTACATTATTTTTACATATATTGCAATGAGTTATTTATAAATAAATAAATCAAATTAAATATATAATAATACTCTATTATTAAGCTAGAATATTAACAATCAGAAATTGAAAACAACCAAAGCGAATAGATGATTCCTAATTGTGTTATTAAAAAAAGATTGAATAATAATAAATTAACTTCCAAACCACAATTAATACTAAAAATTAATAATATTATCCAAGTGCATAATTAGTAGTACACCACATGATAACTACAACGTTGTCCAAGTGCATAACTAATATTACACCACATTAAAGCATCAATATATTCAACCTTGAGAAAATTTTTGAAGCCAAATTTTTCTATGCTTTGTACTTTAGCTATGAAAGCTTTGGCCTCGGATTCACAACCCACAAGATAATCAAACACACTACAAAGGAAGTCATCACCAAATCCTTCTACCTCCATTGACATCACTTCTTCTTAAAGATGTGGTGTCTTATTTGCAATAAATTGTTCCAATGCGTTAGCAATTTTACCAAGTTATTCACCCACAAATTTAATTTGTTCATCAATGACACTTTCTTGAGCATTTTTTCTTTTACGTTTAGATGTGCCAAAGAATATACTTTTATCCTCACCTCCTCAACCTCCTCATTGTCGTAGTTTATAGGCACTAAATCTTGGTTACCGTCATCCAAGTCTATGTCAGCAAATGTTCTGGCAAAACTCCCTGTTGCCATATCTTTGCCATCTACCAAGCCATTTCATCATAATGATCAATGCTTTTATTCAAAAATGGTTCATACTTCTTGTGTGTCTGTTGGATATTATACACAATTAGAATAACTAGTACAAAATATTTGAAATATATTTAACATATATGTACATATATTACCATCACTACTACATCATATGTCGCTCTATCACATGTGATCATTTTCATGTTATCATCCCATCCAAAACCACTTTTGGCCCGAATTGTGCATATAATTTACCATTGGTTTTTTACAGTCCTCATATAATTTTTCACATGCATATCATCACATTGAACTTGAAATCTTTCAGAAATAGCTATGGCAACCTGATTAATAGAAACTACTTTATAAGAGTTAGAAGGCTTATTTCCTTTATGGGCCTCATTTGCTAGAATTTTGAGAAAAAGATGTTCCATCGGTTTTGTCCACCTGAATTGATTGGTTGTCCCTTCTTTGTTACCCTTACCCATTCTACATTAATAATTGTCATTGTCAATCATTTCAATATCCAACAAGCTTAAAATATAATAAATTCAATATCCAAAACCTTTAAAACATAATAATTTCAAAATCCAACAAACTAATTTCAATATCAATATCTAACCAACATTAAAAAAAATAACAATTTTAATACTAAAACATACATAACATAGAAGCATTAACCTTAAGCCGTACACCTACCTAATATTTTTAGCCATATAATCAGTCCACATAGTTTGTGCAATTTCTTCTCTCTTAGCAGACCATTCTCTTGCTTCTTCTCTTTCTTCTCGCTCCGTAAGAGTTGGTATTATCAAATCAGACTCAGACTCCTTATATAATACTTGATTAAGTAAATCACTTAGATCAACTCCCATTATATGATTATTGTAACACCCCAAGCTCGGCTTAGATGTTATGGTCGAATTTGGCGATGTGACATGGAATGAGATTTGAAATTGAGTCTATCAAGTTAAAACCGTTTCCGTTTATTAGCTTCTATCTATCTCTCGTCAATTTCAAAATTGTTTTCTCCATAATTTGATTCGTTTAAAAATATATTTTGTAGCGAAAGCTTTTAAAACCGTGATATTTAAAGAAAATCGTTCGTGTTTAGGAAAACATTGTTTTTAATTAACCGAGTTTTCATTGAGTTTTGCAATTTAAAATTCTATGAAAACAGTTAAAATCCAAAATAAAAAGCAAACAGTCTAAAAGTCTCAAATTACGTCAAAAATACCCCAGAAAACAAATAAGAAATAAAAACCATAAATGAATTTAAATCAGTTCAGTAGACAAGTGGTCACCGTTGAGTCCTCCGCTGCACCGATCCGTCTAGGTCTGGAGATTACCTGTACAGATAAAACAGAAAGGGGTGAGTTTACGTAAACTCAGTGTGTAATCCCCACAAATAACATGCATACAATCAAACAATAGTTATCAGTCATATACAGTCTGAGGCCTAAGCTCATTTCAGATTCAGATACGGTTCATATATAAATTAGGGCCTTAGCCCATCTTAGATACAGTATGCATACAGTAGCAAAAATCAGTATCCTACCCACTAGCCTCTACACACCATCTCCGACCATCCCTACATACCATGTGGGGTTTAAAACACCCACCCAACCCTACACACCAAGTCGTACCGAATGCGGTACATATCAGTAATATTGCAACTGAGCTGCCAAATAATAGGCATGAAAGCCTTTCAGTACACTTCCTCCAATAATCAATCATCCCACCCTAATGCAGATGCCACTAAACATGCTCAATGAAGACATACATGGATACATGCTTACATGCTAAAATTCAATTATCAGTCATACATACAGATCAGTAAACATGCTTAAATTTAACATCCTCAATACACACATTATAAAATCAGTTCACACGATTTAGGGTCTAAGTAGCGCTTACTGACCCTACAGTAGGTTCACAGTCGTCTTAGGTGATCCATGCAACCATAGGAAACATTTTAGCTAAATGGGCCCACACACCCATGTGGCTTGCCTGTGTGGGCCCACACGCCTAGATTGGCCTTGCCCTTGTGGATCACATGGCCTGGCCCAGTTATCACACGCTCGTGTGGCCCACACGGCTACACCCTGGCCATCCCACGCCCGTGTCTTACGTAGGGCCTGGCCTTCGTCGATCATACGGCTGTGTTGACGCACACGGCCTACCACACGGGTGATCACACGCCCCTGTGGCGTCGACAGTGACCTTTTTCGGCTTTTTCTGAAAGCTCAATTTTTACGTTTTGGTTACACACCTTTTACGATTATGATGCAAAAGTAATCCAGAGCCCTCCAGGACCTAAAACCAGAGTACCCAACACGAAATTAGCCATTGATTAACCAACTCCTCTGATCCAAACCGCATAAGGCGATCTCACTTACCGTCTACACCCCCGTTTACTCGCACAAGTTCGATCTTTGCAAAGAAACTGTTGTTTCCACCACTTCTCCTACACAAAAAGTACAGCAATGATTAACCCTCAGAATTCAAACGACAAAAAAAAAATGCAAACGCACCCACTTACCTAAAAGACCAAAACCAAACATTTAGATAACACGAGAGCAAGGGTAGAGTCAAGAAAATAATTAAAAATTACCCTTTGACAGAGAGTAAAGGAGACGAAGTAAGATTTAGGATTTTTCTTTGCTTTGGAATATGAGTAACGTTAGGAAGAAAACTAGAATTTTGGGAAAAATATTAAAATAAAAATAAAAATAAAATTAGATAACCTCCCAAAATCCCTTAATTCACTCTCCCACTAACCCACTTCTCAGAATTCTAACTGTACTGAAACACTTGCGCAAAACCGAGCAAAAATAAATTCCCACGATAGCGCAGGGATTCAGACACAAGACCTTCAGCAACCTAACACTCAGCCTAACCACCAGACCGGCAAGCCCATTCTGATATGGTCTTAAAGTAATTTAATATAAGCCCACTGATCAAGTATAAGGCTTAAGTCAGAAAAATACCAAAATTTACCAAAGGTAAGGCTTGAACTTGGGACCTCTCACCTATACCCAGAACACTTAACCACTGAAGTAGATACACATTTGTGTTAAGAATTTACAGAAACAAAATTATAAAATTTGGGACGTTACAACTCTACGCCCTAAAAGAAATTTCGACCTCGAAATTTACCTGATCAGAACAGATGAGGATACTACTGACACGTCGTATCCTCAGGCTCCCAAGTAGCCTCCTCAATGCTATGATTCTACCACAACACCTTCACTAATGGAATAGAGTTTCTCCTATGGACCTTAACATCACGATCCAGAATCTGAACCGGCTCCTACTCGAAGGTCAAATCTGGCCTAACCTCAATCTCCTCAACATGGACAATATGAGTAGGATCAGAGCGGTAACGCCTCAACATCGGGACGTGGAATACGTCATGAATACGGTCTAGCTCTAGAGGTAACTCCAACTGATAAGCGACCGATCCTACTCGCTTCAGAATTCGGTAAGACCCAATAAATCTAGGGCTCAACTTGCCCTTACGACCGAACCTCAGAACTTGATCTCACGAAGAGACTTAAGAAACATGAAGCCTCCCACAGAATACTCAATCTCACGTCTCTTCAGATCTGCATAAGACTTTTGTCTGTCATAAGCTACTTTCAAACGATCTCGAATTAGTCGTACCTTATCCTCAGTCTCAGAAATCAGCTGAGGACCCAAAACTTGACGTTCGCCCAACTTAGTCCAACACAAACGAGTATGACACTTAAGACCATACAGAGCCTCGTAAGGTGTCATATGAATACTCAACTAGAAACTGTTATTGTAGGCGAACTCGATTAACGGCAGATAATCCTCCCAACTACCTCGAAAATCAATAACACAACTCCTCAACATATCCTCTAGTGTCTAAATCACCCTCTCAGATTGACCATCGGTCTGAGGATGGAACACAGTATTGAAGTCCAATCTCGAACCCAGAGCCTCATGTAACTTTTTCCAGAATCGATACGTGAAGCGAGGATCCTTATCAGAAATGATTGAAACCAGTACCTCGTGCAGCCTCACTATCTCAGAAATGTAGAGCTTCGCCAACTTCTGAAGAGTATAGTCGGTCCTAACCGGAATGAAGTGTGCAGACTTGGTCAATCGATCCACGATGACCCAAACAGAATCCTTCTTTGTGGGTGATAGAGGCAACCCACTAACGAAGCCCATCGTTACTCACTCTCATTTTCATAACAAAATCTTAACCGATTGCAGCAAACCTGAAGGTAACTGATGCTCAGTCTTAACCTGCTGGCATGTCAGACATCATGCCACAAAATCAGTTCAATCCTAGCCACTAGTACAATTTTTGAAGATCTCGGTACATCTTATTTCCCACCAAGATGCATAGTATAAGTGCTACTATGTGCCTCTCTCAGGATAGACTGCCTCAGATCAGTATCATTCAGTACACAAATCCAACCACGGAAATAAAGTACCCCATCATTATTCAGCCCAAAGTTTGTAGTGTTGCCACTCTCAACCTGACGGAACCGAAGACCTAATGATTTATCCTCTAACTGCCTATCCCAAATCTGTTCTATCCAAGTCGGTTTAACCTGCAGCTCAGCCAACAAAGTTCCATCATTAAACAAACTAAGTTGAGCGAACATCGCTCTCAAATTAGCCATCGCCCTATGACTCAACTTATCGACCACCACATTGGCCTTGCCAGGATAGTATTTAATAGTACAATTATAATCCTTGAGCAGCTCAATTCATCTACGCTATCTAAGGTTCAACTCCTTCTGAGTAAAGAGATACTTGAGACTCTTGTGATTGGTGTAGATGATACACCTCTCACCATACAGATAATGTCTCCAGATTTTCAACGCAAAGGCCACTGCAGCCAACTCAAGATCATGCGTCGGATAGTTCCCCTCATGCGTCTTGAGTTGATGAGACGCATATGCCACAACCTTACCATCCTGCATCAAAACACAACCCAAACCCACATGCGATGCATCACTATACACAATAAACTCTTTTCTAGATTCAGGCTGTATCAGAACAGGAGTCTCAGTCAGAACAGTCTTGAGCTTCTCGAAGCTCTCCTGCTGCACATCAGTCAAGACAAATGGAACACCCTTACATAGCAGCTTAGTTAAAGGCGCTGCAATCAGTAAGAAACCTTCCACAAATCGCCGATAATAACCCGCCAGACCCAGAAAACTTTAGATCTTAGACACATTCTTAGGCTGTTTCCAATCCAGTACAACCTCAATCTTTCTAGAACCTACTCAGATCCCCTCAGTAGAAACTACGTACCCTAGAAAAGTGACTTCATGAAGCCAAAACTCACACTTACTGAATTTAGCATAGAGTTGCTTCTCACGCAGAATCTGAAGCACTATTTTAAGATGCTCATCATGCTCATCCTTCGTCTTAGAGTAAACAAGATTTTCGTTGATGAAAACAATGATGAACTGATCCAAATAAGGCTAAAACACTCGGTTTATCAGATCCATAAATTCAGTAGGTGCATTTGTCAACCCGAAAGACATAACTAGAATTCGTAATGCCCATAACGAGTCCTAAAAACAGTCTTATAAATATCCACATCCTTAACTCTGAGCTAATGGCACCTAGAGCGAATATCTATCTTAGAAAACACGGAAGCCCCACGGAACTGGTCAAATAAGTTGTTGATCCTTGGAAGTGGATACTTGTCCTTAATGTTCAGCTTGTTCAACTACCAATAGTCTATGCACATCCTCATGGTCCCATCCTTCTTTTTAACAAATAATACTGGTGCTCCCCACGGAGACACACTGGGACGAATGAAGCCACGGTCCAACAACTCCTGTAGCTGAGCCTTAAGCTCCTTCGGTGCCATTTGATAGGGAGCGATAGACACCGAAGCTGTACTAGGAAGAAGCTCAATCCCAAATTCCACTTCCTGTTTCGTAGGTAAACCCGATAACTTCTCAGAAAAGAAATCCAGAAAATCCCTTACAGTTCTAATGTCCTTTACAATAGAGTCTTCAGAAATGGAAATGCTAATATAGGCCAAAAATGCCTCACATCCCTTATGAACCAATTTCTCAACCACCAGTGCAGAGATCGCATTAGCCAAATAATTGCGACGTTCTCTAATCAGGACTACCTCATTATCTTCCTCAGTTCTCAAGACGACTCTCTTAGTCGCACAGTTCAGGCTGAGACGGTGCTTGACCAACCAGTCCATACCCAGATCGGGACGAACTCCCCAAACAGAAGCTCCATCAGATTAGCTAGAAATACCGACACTTGAACCTCTAGCGGAACATCTCTATACAGTTTGCTAACCCGAACCAATTACCCCAGTGGTCTCAGTACAATCACCTCACTAGAAGTACTCTTAACCAAGATCCCCAAGTTTCCGGACACAGTGTTAGTTACATAGGAATGTGTGGAACCTATGTCTATCAAAGTAAAATAAGGTACATCATAAATTAAGAACGTATCAATAATGGTGTTTGGAGCATCTCTGTCCTCTCAGCGACGAGCAGCATAAACAAGAGCAGGCTGCCTCACCTTCGTCTGTCCAGCACTTCTGCCTGGTGCTATCTGTCCACGGCCCATACCGTTACCACCCCTAGCTTGACCACAACCACTCGGTGGCTACTGAACCACCCTCTGTGGTTGCGCAGTACCCAAACCCGGAGCTTGCACCTGGTCAACCTTCAGCAGATACTCCCGAATACGGTGCTCTGTTTTGGCGCTCAGTGCGCTTAACTTCTTCGGCAATCTTCGCCTTCTCTACTAGAACTAAGAACTCTCGCTTCCTTTGTAGAGCTATCAGTACCCTTAGATTATCCCTAAGGTCATCCTCAAATCGGACACATCTCTCATATTCAGTCGCCACCATACCTCGCGCATAACGGCTCAGTCTAAAAAATTCAGCCACTGATCGGTCTCCCTAAGTGAGGTTCAGAAACTCACGCCTACAAGCATCGATGTAACTTGCTCCCACATACTTCCCTTGGAAGTCAGACTTAAAGAACTCCCAAGATAGACGATCGGGCTGGGTGCTTTCATTAACGGTCAGTCACCATTGATAGGCCTCATCGCGAAGTAACGAGACTGCACCCTTCAATTTCTTCTCAGGGGTACAGTCTAAATCATCCATTATCCTCTCAGTCACCTCCATCCAGTACTCAGCTACATTAAGGGCGACTCTAGAGACACCCCTAAAAAGTTCCGCTCCATTATACCAGAGTCGTTCCGTAACCGACCCTCTGCCCCCAAATTCAGTGTTGGGCCCAGTGACCCTCTCTAGTATCCTCAGCATGGCTTAGAACAGTGTGTAGTCCCCAGCCGAACAACTCTGAGACCTAGTCTCAGTAGTAGGGAAAATCGGTGTCTCACTCGTGTTTAAATTTGGCTTACTGCCCAGAGATGAGGACTTAGTTCGAGCCCCTTACGGCCTCTACCACGGCCTCGAATACCACGTCTACGGATACCTCGTGCACTCATATCTATTCAGATTTATCTCTATTACGAATTTTATGAATCAGTTACAGTTTCAGTATTTATTAACAGATGTTTTATGTAAAGCAGTATCATAAATTCAGGGTTTGTTTTTATCAAGTATGGTCTCTATCAGTTTTAGTTTCACTACAGTTTCAGTATACACTAACTAGAGTGTTTTCAAAACAGACTATCTATAATATCATAACAGTTTATCAGAATACTTACAAGATCGACGCCGGAGACTCGGTGTACCACATTCTCAATCAAATCATTTCAAACCATTTGAAAGTCAGTTCTTAAAAACTAAGTTTTAAAACCTAAAATCTACAGTTGAGTTTTGCAACCTGGCTCTGATACCACTAAATATAACACCCCAAACCCGGCCTAGACGTTATGGCCGAATCTGGTGATGTCACATAGAATGGGATTTAAAATCGAGACTATCAAGTTAAAACTGTTTTTGTTTATTAGCTTCCATCTATCTCTCGTCAATTTCAAAATTGTTTTCTCCTTAATTTTATTCGTTTAAAATATATTCTGTAGCGGAAGCTTTTAAAACCGTGATATTTAAAGAAAACCGTTCGCGTTTAGAAAAAACGTTGTTTTTAATTAACTGAGTTTTTGTTGAATTTTGCAGTTTAAAAATCTATGAAAACAGTTAAAATCCAAAATAAAAAGCAAACAGTCTAAAAGTCTCAAATTACATCAAAAATACCCCAGAAAACAAATAAGAAATAAAAACCATAAAAGAATTTAAATCAGTTCAGTAGACAAGTGGTCACCGTTGAGTCTTCTACCGCACCGATCCATCTAGGTTTGAAGATTACCTGTACTGATAAAACAAAAAGGGGTGAGTTTACTTAAACTCAGTGTGTAATCCCCACAGATAACATGCATACAGTCAAACAACAGTTATCAATCATATATAGTCTGGGGCCTAAGCTCATTTCAGATTCAGATATGGTTCAGATATAAATTAGGGCCTTAGCCCATCTCAGATACAGTATGCATACAGTAGCAAAAATCAGTATCCTACCCACCAGCCTCTACACACCATCTCCGACCATCCCTATATACCATATGAAGTTTAAAACACCCACCCAACCCTACACACCAAGTCGTATCGAATGCAGTTGAGCTGCCAGATAATAGGCATGAAAGTCTTTCAGTACACTTCCTTCAATAATCAATCATCCCACCCCAATGCAGATGCCACTAAACATGCTCAATGAAGACATACAGGGATACATGCTTACATGCTAAAATTTAGTTATCAGTCATACATATAGATCAGTAAACATGCTTAAATTTAACATGCTCAATACACACATTATAAAATCAATTCACACGATTTAGGGTCTAAATAGCACTTACCGACCCTCTAGTAGGTTCACAGTTGTCTCGGGCGACCCGTGCAACCCTAGGAAACATTTTAGTTAAATGGGCCCACACGCCCATGTGGCTTACCCGTGTGGGCCCACACGCCCAAATTGGCCTTGCCCATGTGAATTACAGGGCCAGACCCTGTTATCACACGCCCGTGTGGGCCCACATGCCTGTGTGGCTCACACGCCTAATTCGGTCTAGCCCCGTGTGGCCAACACGGCCACACCCTGGCCATCACAAGGTCGTGTCTTGTGCACGGCTTGGCCTTCGTCGATCACACGACCGTGTTGACGCATACGGCCTACCACAAGGGAGACCACATGCCCGTGTGGCGTTAACAGTGACCTTTTTTGGCTTTTGCTGAAAGCGATTTCTGCGTTTTGGGTACACACCTTTTACGGTTATGATGCAAAAGTAATCCCGAGCCCTTCAGAACCTAAAAACAGAGTACACAACATGAAATTAGCCATCAATTAACCAACTCCTCCGATCCAAATCGCATAAGTCAGTCTCACTTGCCGTCTACACCCCCGTTTACTCGCACAAGTTCGATCTTTACAAAGAAACTGTTGTTTCCACCACTTCTCCTACGTAAAAAGTACAACAAGGATTAACCCTTAGAAGTCAAATGACAAAAAAAAATGCAAACGCACCCACTTACCGAAAAGACCAAAACCAAATGTTTAGATCGCACAAGAGCAAGAGTAGAGTCAAAAAAAGAATTAAAAATTTCCTTTTGATAGAGAGTAAATGAGACGAAGTAAGATTGGGGATTTTTCTTTGCTTTGGAATATGAGTAACGTCAGGAAGAAAACTAGAATTTTGGGGAAAATATTAAAATAAAAAAATTAGATAACCTCCACAAATACCTTAATTCACTCTCCCATTAACCTACTTCTCAGAATTCCAACTGTACTGAAACACTTGTGCAAAACCGAGTAAAAATAAATTCCCACGCTCGCGCAGGGATTCAAACACAAGACCTTCAGCAACGTAACACTCAGCCTAACCACCAGATCAGCAGGTCCATTCTGATATGGTGTTATAAATAATTTAATATAAGCCCACTGATCAAGTATAAGGCTTAAGTCAGAAAAATACCAAAATTTACCAAAGGTAAGGCTTGAACTTGGGACCTCTCACCCATACCGAGAACACTTAACCACTGAAGCAGATATACACTTGTGGCAAGAATTTACAGAAACATAATTATAAAATTTGGGGCGTTACAATTATTAATGATACAACAAGCCAAAACTATATCTACTTGAGTTTAAAATTTCCAAAATGGTTCAGCATCTAACACACAAAATTGTTTCTTCAAAATCCCAAAAACATGTTCAATAGCAATTCGCAATGATGAATTACGAAGATTAAATATTTCCTTTGCATTTTCCACCCCCTGATCACTAAACTCTTTTAAATGATATCAGACACCACGATATGGAGTAATATGTCCATTTCGAATGCCATATCCAGCATCAGCAAGATAATATTTACCAATAATTTTACAAAACATAATTATTACTAATAAATTATGAGCTTACTTGAACTATTTGGTGTTTAATGTTAATTTTTACCTTTCAGAATTCTTAGTCCTCTTAGACGTGAAAGTGCATCACTTAATCCTGTGCACTACCTTCCCAACCAGCTAGAACATAGGAATATTTCGAATCAAATGCAATGGCAGCTAATACATTTTGTGTCGTCTTTCCTTTACAGCTATAAAATCTTCCTTGAATGCTGAGTGGAACAGATGCACGAACATGAGTTCCATCTAATGCTCCAATACAATCTTTAAAATAAGGATAAAACCTTGGATTGTTTTTGATTTCACTAGGAGTTGACTCATTAGGTAATCTAATAACTAGTTTATACAATTTCAAAATAGCTCTCAATACAACCCTAAAGTAATGGTGAATTGTCTCAATTGATCTATAATATCTTGATCCAGTCACTCGAAATCTTACATTATGACCAATTATATGTAAAAATATAACTACTTGCTCTCTAATATTTACCGATTTAGTTGATTGTAACAAATTGTTCCTACTAAGAATGTCACACAAATTAAAAAAAGACAATCGGTCTCATCCTTATCACATCAATACAATACTGGTTACCTTTATATAAAATACTATTAATATAATTGTCTCTTTCATAATCTCGATTCACACGAGGGTAAGAAGCGATTTCCTTCCTAGTTTTTAATTTTTTAATTCAAAGAGCCCCAAAAGCTAAAACTAAAGCCACGACCCCAAAAATTGCATTATGATCTTGATTACATTCCATCTACACAAAATAATGCCACAAATATTTGATCACTACAAAAAAAAAAAATGTAAGCTTGCCATAGGATTTACAAATCAATATGCAATCATTACAAATCATTATGTAATCATTCATCGTTCATTCTAATTAGTTACACAAGGGAATGTAACAACTTGCCAAGAGAATAGTCCACAAGTTCCTTATAGCATTGCACTAAACATGCAATACTACATGTATACGTATGCCAATAAACCAATGTTTAGAACTTTTGTACTAAGCCATAGAAGCTAATGAGTGCTTTACTTAAAAGGTATGGAATACGATTAAATAAAATAAAAAACATTTTTAGATCACATATGCATATATATGCACATATATATAGTTTATCTTAATTCAAATAATATAAATTTCTAAAAATTATTATACAAATAATTTATTTTCATAAATTTAATGATAAAAAAAAATCAAATAACCATTGATAAAGAATTATAAACTCATGAAACTTAATATAAATATTTAAAATTAAATAAAATTAATAACATTTTACTTTTACAAGAAAATAATTTTAAATTTCCAAAATATCATTTAACAATTAACATTGGACACATAAAAGTTTAAGGGCTTATTTGAGTAGAAGTTTAAGGGCTTATTTGAGTACCAATTAAAAGTTTAAAGGCTTATTTGGGTGTAACAAAAGTATAAGCTCATCTAAATTATAAAGTGACAAAGTTCAAGGGCTTATTTAGTACATTAGCCTTACAAATATTTGTCATGTTTCAATTGTTATTGTAAGCAAACATGTTTTTAAGTTTGTAAGTTTTCAAATAAAGCAAAAAGGCAGATTTAACAAAATGTTTCCAATTGTCAAAAAATTTAAAATAAATGAAAAGGAAATATCTGAAACAGAAAACAAACCCATAGCTGCCCTTTACCAACATCGAAGTCAAACAAAAACATCGTTAGTATACTTGATAATTCCACTTTTGGAAATCATTACTTGATAATTCCAACTTTGATTTTACATTAGATATGGTTTTGTTTTACTGTTTGGTTTTCTATTTAATATCTCTACAGTAATGCATCAAAGTGATATTAGAGTGAATTTATGTTGTGAGATGATCGTTCATGCAAAGTTGGCGAACACTTCAACTTTGGTGAACTAAAAATATGAACAAGAATTAAAGAGATTGCTTGCAAGTCAAGTTAAACAAAATATATTTTCTTTCTAGAAGATTTAGTATTTATTAGTATAACATATTTAACATTTATTAGTATAAAATCTTAATTATTTCTTTCCATATTTAGCAGTTTTGTCTTGTTATAAATACCCATGTTAGATTGTTCAAAATAGATGAGTGAAAAATAATAAAAACCTTAGCGGACAATTTTGTTGTTAAATTTCTCGTTTCTTCTTTGCAATTCTTTCTTTCTTAGTATCAAAATTTCAACAACTTATACTAATGTTGAAATAGTTGTTCTGATTATAAACATTAACTACTTGCAGTAAAGGGCGTGGAAGAGGTCCAACAAACAAAATTAGCTGAGTCAAGGAATATGAGCAGAGCAAACTTTACAATGACAGGAATCAATGAGAATGGTAAAAAATCCAAAATGCTACCATGATATTTGGAATAACCAAAAAGTGATCTTTTGATGATGATACCAAATATGGATTGGAAGCAAATAAATCTTTTCAAGATGCCGAACCAACAAATCTTGCTATCTATGTGAACTAGAATAGAGTTATTTATTTTGGGTAATAACTTCGAGGAAAATATGCATGTAAGGGAATGTAACAACTTGCCAAGAGAACAATCCACAAGTTCCTTATAGCACTGCACTAAACATGTAATACTACAGGTATGCTTATGCCATTGAACCAATATTAAAAGATTTTGTACTAAGCCATAGAAGCTAATATGTGTTTTACTATAAGCGCAGAATAAACATCCATTCAACAATCCAATTAATGACTTTCATCATGCCACAGTTCAAGCAAATCTTAAAACTTTATCAGCAAAAATAAGAAAGAAAGGTTTATTGGATTAATGACAATTACGAAATTTTTCAATCAAGTTTTATCACTCTGGAAGTGGTGTAATAGTGTTGACATTGCCATTGCTAAAACCCTCAATAGTGATGTGAACAATTTAACAACCGATTGTGGCTACAAATAACAATATAACACAAAATAACAGCGATACCAATCCATTATTTTCGCTAAACCAATACCTTTTATGATATGAAACATTGTAACAAACAAAAAGACGGAAAATAGAAAATCAAATACAGCAGAGTGATGCAGAGGTAAAAAGTAGGCAACTTAAACTGAACCATGACTCAAAAATCTCATTACTTAATACTCAAGTAGAAACTTAAAAATTTAAGACCAAAAATAAGAAAGAAAAATGCATC
This sequence comes from Gossypium australe, assembly GCA_005393395.2. NCBI lineage: Eukaryota > Viridiplantae > Streptophyta > Magnoliopsida > Malvales > Malvaceae > Gossypium > Gossypium australe. Next base: position 12,870,506 of record CM016616.1, read on the forward strand.
ATGTTAATAACAACTAGGAAAATTTTCAATCACTATAGAACCAAGACTAAAAACCTAGTCAATGTGAAGGAAACCTTTGTCATCTGCTTAAATATCCAGATCAAACCTCTTTGACCAAAAAAATAAATGGATTAGTTTTTACGATTTTTCTAAAATTTAGTAAATTCACTTAAAAATTAAACAGACCCATTTCGGATGAAGTAACCTTGATAAAAAGAAGATAGCGATAAACCTTGATAGGATTGGAAAGCCAAAATTTTAGGGTTTCTTCAAAATTCAGACTTGGTAAGGACGACGGTGGACCGATAAAGATGACGAGGTGAGGCCAACGAACAGAGATGAGGAGGAAAGGCGGAGGCTGACGGACAGAGAAGAAGGGAGAACGACTATGATGAGAGTGAAGAGAAAGGAAAATGTCTTACAGGAATAAAATCGATAAGACGTTTTCCATAAGAAAGCATTTGGTTTACCCGTGCTTTGGAGAATGGTTTCTTATAGGAATTCATTTTCCACCAAACAAACATCGTAAAATAAGGAAAATGTTTTATGAAAAATATTTTACTGACAAACAAACGAAGCTCTAGTTTGGCCCTTCAACACTTAATTTGATTTGTAATCCTAAAAAGCCATGTAAGCACACATAAATGGCTCATTTTAAGTTGGATTAAAGAGAGAAAGACACACATAAATGACACATATTAAGTTTTAAGTTGGGTTAAAGAGAGAACGATACACATAAATGACACATATTAAGTCAAGTTAAAGAGAGAAAGAGAGTGACATTAAGCTTTTAGAATAGTTTTTGTCGTTCTAGACATTTGTTTGAGTTTTTATCTTACTCTTCTCGAGAGTGGTAGGTTGGACATTGTGTGTGGATTTCAAATAACTCTTTGATCAGAATATTGAAGAGATTTTTGCTTTAGTAGAGTAAAAAATATTTTTTTACATTTTTCTTTAATATTTTCCTTTATGATTATGTTTTCTTTTACGTGATATGCTGATTTGAATTTCACCATGAGCTAATCTTTTGAAGTGTAGAGAAATGGTAAGTTAATAGATTAATAGTTAAAATAGATTAAAGATGGATTTAGATCGTAATCAAATTAATTGTCCAATTCGTTGTTGTTAGTTAACTTAAATGATAGAAAAGTTATTGAAAATAGTAGGGAAAATCACAACGAGGTGTTGGCTCAATTTTAACAAACTAATTGGATACTTACTCGACTTATAAAGATATTACCTATAAACCATGTAACCTTAGAAAGCCACATTATTATACTTTAACAAAATCAATTTTTTTGGATTAATGTGAAAAAAATAAAATTGAAGTGAATAAAATTAGTAAATTTAAAGAATAAATGTTGCTTTATTTAAAAAAATTAAGAATTAAAAAAGTAAGAAAATATATATGTAAAGCCGTACAGCAGCTTTAAACATTCCCTCTCAGTTGTAATTTGCCTGAACTAACGCGGGCTATAGGGTTAGGGGTATAGGCATCTGCTTTCTCTGCCCTCATTTGCTCTATGTTGGCTCCATCTCTCGTATTTCAGTATTGACACGTAGATGCAACTTTTTTAGTGGAGTTTCAGCTCTATACATTCAAACGCTTACAGTCCCACCAACATTTGTTGTCTCATATGCAAATTTCAACTCTTCTAAATAAGAAACAAAATAGGAGTTTAGAATTTTTTCTTTTCCTGATTTGGAATCCGACTTAATTCTAATATGGTTATCAAATAACAAAGATTTTTAGGCTATAAAACATAAAAAAAAAAAAAAGAAGAAAAGCTTACAGTTCCTTAAAAAAAAGAAAAGCCTACAGTCTCATAAATCCATGTTATTGCCCATCTCTCTCTCTCTCTCTGGTGCAATCCCGAGATATATTCGAGAAAGGTACGGACTGAAGGGTTTGAAGCAGATCCCCTGCATACGGGGCTCTCAGAGAGGTAGAGCAACAGTGCCTAAAAAGTCCTTTCTTTTGCATTAGGATTTGAGTTTCTTTGGGGCCACCACTAAGAATACAACTTCTAGGAGAATGAGCCAAAACAATGATTTCTAGAGAATTATAAATATATTTTTGTTATCTAAAATATCCTTTAGGTTTGTTTAGGGGTTTTTACCCATATATTATAAAAAATAAAAATTTTCGAAAATTGCATCCCACCACCATTAATTACTAGAATGGTACGTTGATAGTGATGAGGCTGATGGAGAAGTGGCATCATCACCCTTTCTTGATAACTTTTAGTAACCAATTAAACAAAAAAAATAAATTTTTTATGATGGAGACTGGCTGATAGGCCGCTTCGAAATTAAATAAAAGTTTAAATACTAACTCGAATACAAAAAAATTGGAAAATCAAAAAATCGCATCTGATGGTAAAGCCTACCTAACAAGTGGCACCACTAGTAAAGCCTTCCTGACAGGTGACACTGGTGTCAGCCTTGACTTCATTGCTCCTGGGTGATGGTCCCCTAATGTGAAAAAAAAAAATAGATTACAAAAGAGAAGAGAAGGATAAGATAAAAAAGAAAAGAGATTAGTAGAGAAGATAGTAGAGAAAGAAAGAAGAAAAGGAGAACAACAACAAAAAAAAAAAACAGTGGGTTAGAGAAGAGAAATGAAAAGTTAAAAAAAGGGGAGGTTGTGTTAGGGATTTGGGGTCTGAAAAAAATCAAAAGAGGATTTTGTTTAGGGTTTGAATAAAAAAGAGGTATTAAAAGGTTTGTTTGGGGTTTTAACAAAAGAAATGGATTAGATGGCTTTGTTTAGGGTTTAAATAAACAAGAGGGTTAAAAAAGATTAAAAGAGGATTTCGTTAAAGGTTTAAACAGAAAAGATTGAAAGAGATATTTTTTTAGTATTTATAAATTATTTGTTTAGTTTAGTGTTTATTGTGATTTATAGGTTACAACTGTTATTATTTTGTTGTTTTTGAATTATTTGACAAATCTTTTTTGATTTATTGAGATTTTGATTAATTTTATTTATTTATTTTTGTAAGGTATTATTTTTGTAAGAAAGGCAGGTGGTTTGAAAGAAAGTGTGCAGGTATGTTTCTGTTATATTTTTTGATCGACATGTTTTTATTTATTTATTATTAGATGCACATAACAACATATAGTTCAATTAGGTTTATTTTGTTTTGATAGTTTCTATTATTTTAACATAATTTTTTTTATGTAGGTAAAAGATGAGACTATTGAGTTGGAATTTATGAAATATTTTTATTTTGTTAATTATTGATTCAATATAAATAAGTTTATTATATATTGCAATAGTATAGCAAAAAATGTGATGTGGACAAAACTGTTTAGTATTTTTGTAATGATATTATTGTACTATATTTATTGTATTATATTTATGTGTTTTAATAATTATTTAAAATGCACCACCTTGGAAATTAATTTTCAAAATGTGTTACTCGTAATTTCGTGTTAGGGTATCTCATTTTTGTATTTTAATAATTTTTTTCCTATTAGTGGGATAAAAGGCTCACATACAAATTAATTTTCGAAATGTGGTTTGTAACAGCCCAATTTTCAGTGGTGTCGGAAACAGTGGTTCGAGACCACTAAATCCGACGAGTGAGTTTGAAAATTTTATTATTTATTATTTACAAGATAAGTGTGATTTTAGAAAGATTTTTGAATTAGTGATTTGTGTTTTAAAAGAATTTATTAGGTCAAATGGTTCCAAAAACGAGGTATCGAGACCTCGATTTCATAAAATGAGCCGTAAATATTTTTATAAATATTTACAGAGTGTCATGGAGTTACTATTAAAGTTTTTTTAGAAATTTTTAACGTTTTAATAGTTAATTAATTAAAAAGAACTAAATTGAAAAGGTGCAAAACTTGTTAATTAAAGAAATAATGATTAAATAGCTCAAGTGATAAATAATGAAGGACTAAAAGGGAAAATTAGCCCAAAGAGGATGGCTGAGGCGGCATTAGCAAGGAAAAAATCAAGAAATTAGGCGAAACAAGGGTAAATTCGAAATTTTGTAAAATTAAATAAATAAAACACAAATTAAAAGAAATCTAGACAATTCTTCATGAATTTTCAGCCAAAAATGCCATAAAAGAGTCCCTCTAAGCTGTTTTTTCATATTTTTGCTACAAGTGAGTTCAATTCTTGCCTTTTTCTTATAATTTTTGTGTTTTTAAGACTTTTACAATTAGGTCCAACTAGCTATTTCATTTGTTTTTTATTATCTTGGTAATTTTGAAAGTTACCATTGATGAGTGTTGAATGTTTATGATGAATTAACATGGATTTGAGGCTTTAATTTTGTTATATGATGATTTTATCAAGTACTTTTAATAGAAATTGATTTTAGGATCAAATTGTGAAAAAGATTAAATCTTAGGGTTTGGTATTAAATTTTGTTTATCAAAGGCTGTATAATAGCTTATAATATTTAGATAAAGTGTTAATTGAGAAAAATTAGCTCATTTGATGAGTTAATTGGTGAGGGAATAAATTGCAAAAATTGTAAAAGTTGGGGTAATTGTGTAATTTCAAATTTAGAAGGGTATAAATTGTGAAGTGGACTGAAATTGAAATACATGCTATTGAATGAAAATTTTTACATTCTAGATCAAGAGCCCGTAGATCAACGAGAAAAAGGGAATTTAGCCGAGTAGTCCCTAAACTACTACCAATTTTACAATCCAACCCAGGTAAGTTTGTAAGGTTAAAATTTCATGATTATTTATTAATTTATGAATGATATAATGTATTTATTCATACTTTTATTATTGAAATTAAAATTTATTGTTAAAATAAGAATGAATGCTTAAAACAAGTAGAACGTAGGGTTGAGTACAATCGTTTTATAGCAAAGGATGAATTGATGGATAAGACCATGGCTGGAACATGGCAATATTTATATGTAAGACCATAGCTGGGTTATGACATTTAAATGAAAAGACCATAATTGGGTTATGACACTTTGAACATAAGACCATGTTGGACCATGGCAGTATTTATAAGTAAGACCATAGTTGGGCTATGGCATTTTGACGATAAGACCATAACAGGGTTATGGCACTATGAATGTAAGATCATGGCTGGGCCTTGGCAATGCATGTGTAAGACCATAGTTGGACTATGGCATAAAGAAAATGATGTATTCATATCCGTAAGTCGTTCCTTGAGTCAATAAGAATTGGTCAAAGACCCATGTGAACGAATTGAAAGATATATTGATTATTAATGATATTGATCTGAAGGAAGTGTGTTCATTGACTTATGTTGTATTTGACAGGGATAATGTATGATTTATTTACAATTTAGTTTATTATATTAAGTTCGATAAAATCAACATTTAATCTATTAAACTTATTAAGCTTCATTAAGCTTACTCGTGTTGTTTTGTGTTCTTGTAGATTAACGTGTGATCCGGAGATCGGATCAACACATCAAGCCACACTATCCAGTTTAATCTGGTAGTTTTTGAAATGTAAATTTTGGTTTATATGGCATGTATAGGGTTGGTTTGGCAATGAAATAGTTTGAATTGTGGTTGTGAATCTTAAATGTTTGTATGTGGGTAATTAGTAGTAGAATTTGATTAATCAATGAAATGAGTTAAATGGGTAAGTATAAGTAATTGATGTATATGTATTCATTATATTATGTTTAGAACATGTATTGGTTGGTTTTGTTTTCTTGGTTGAGATATATTAGCGTATTTAAATGTTGTGTTTAGGTTGATGTCAAAAATGGTTAGAAAATTGGCCTTAAAATGGTCTATTTTCATCCACATGGGCAGAGACACGGGCTTATGTCTCAGCCGTGTGTGACAAATGGCCATGCACATGGGTGTGTAGTCTGGCCGTGTGTCCCCTACACCTTGAAATTTCAAAATAGAATGCCCAGGTATTTGCACACGGCCTAGCACACGAGCGTGTGACCCAAGTCAGAGAGTTACACGGGTAAGGACGCGGGCTGGGACACGGCCGTGTGTCTCATATTGAATGCCCACACGGCCTAAGACACGGGTGTGTCTCTCGGCCATGTGAGCCACATAGCCAGCCACACAAGCGTGTGTCCCTTGCTCCTAAGAAATTTTTGAGATTTTGAGAAAAATTCTCTAAATATCCAATTTTGTCCCGATCCATTTCTAAGGTGTACATTGGGCCTCGAGGGCCCATCTAAGAGACAATATGAGTGTTAAATAAATGATTTTTGATATGTATAATAAAGGTTGTGAAATGTCTGAATTTAATTTGTAAGGTTCGATAATGCTTCGTAACCTTGTTCCGGCAATGGATAATGGTTAGAGGTGTTACATGTTTTTTTGCAACAAACTAATTGAACTGATTTTTTTTAAATTGTAGATATCTAAATGAGTTCTTTGATTAACGACAATAATCACATATAAGAAATGGTTAATGTGATGGTAGTAAGCTTGTTATTTGTTATTCATGGGTCCCCTTATAAAATGTTCCAAGTCATTTACGAAATTAAATTAGTTTATATTCACTATTTGGTGATTTAATATTTTCAGGGCCCGTACCGTACATTGAGGAGTCGTATGAATGGTGTAGGCTATCTGCCGGATGAACGCCTCATCCCATACTTGGAGTTACTCGGATTCGGATTAGCAGTATTGATCCAAACATTTGATTTGCGGTACAACTTAATATATGCTTTGGTCGAGCGGTGGCGCCCAGAGACCCACACATTTCATTTGTTGTTTAGGGAGTGCACCATCACTCTAAAGGATGTTGCAGTGCAACTCGGGCTCTTAATCGACGGGAGTGTGATTACAGGCATAAGTACGATATCTGAGTCTACCGCCCTTTGCTATGACTTATTGGAGTCTCTCCTAGTGATGCTGAGTCAAAGTTTACAGGTTTAAGGTTTTCATGGCTTAAGGTCAATTTCAAGCATTTACTGGGTATTGCCACTGAGCGGGACGTGATGTGCGCCGTTCGAGCATACATTATGCACATTAGAAAAGGTGTACTCATGTTGGAGGCAAACAACAACAAGGTCCACTTGATGTACTTGTCCTTGTTAATTGATTTACATAATATCCGTTCGTATAGTTGGAGTTCAAGTGTACTAGCTATGTTGTATCGCGAGCTTTATCAGACGACAAAGTCTTATGCCGTGGACATATGCGGCTACCTCATATTGATACAAACTTGGGCACTTTACCGGATGCCTTTCTTGGCATCAGTTAGTCACAAATCATATGTATTTCCACCCACGAATAGGTGCTAAAATTTAAGCATTATAACAATTATTTGACATTTTTTATTTAAATTTGTTCTAACAAGTTTTCTTTTTTCATAGATGGAGTACTTATTCGGGTATTTGGAGGTCTTACACAGTTCCGATATACCGCCAGATGATTGAAACACACGCCAGGGTGGGGGTAAGTTATTTGTGACATGCAATTACTTTATTTATCTTATTTGACCCGTGTTCTATAGCCATGTTGTAATAGCTCTTTTTTTTAGTGGTGTCAAAAAAAGTGGTTTCGAGACCATAAATCTGACGAGTAAATTTGTATAATTAGTATTTAAATTATATGAGTTTATAGTAATTTTTATATTGAATTTTGATTCGATGATTTTAAACAATTGAATTAAAAGTTAGTGTAAGTGATTTGGTTCAAAAGTCAAGTGGTTATTGAAAACGAGGTATTAGGACCTCGTTTCCGTAATATAAAGTCGTAAATATTTTTATTAGGTATTTATAGAGTCCTATTATATGTGAATTGAAGTTGGGTCCGGTAATTTTGATGATTTATTGTGTAATTAAAGTAAAAGGATTAAATTGTAAAAGAGGTAAAAGTTAATTACTATAGATTTAAAATAGTAAAAGGACCAAACTGGTAATCAAACCATGGTAAAAAAAGTCCAAGCGGTGGCATGATTAAATCTACTAACTTTTGGGATATTTGCTCATTTAGTCCTAATTAGTTTGAGATTAAATTGAAAATAAGGTTGTTTAGTTAAATTTTAAAATAATTGAAGGACCAATTGTGCAATTAAACCCTCCTTAATTTGGAAATTATACCATTTGAGTAGATAATGGACGATTTTGGGTTTTTAATTGATGAATTTTAAATGAATTAATAAAGGATAAAATTTGAATTAGATAAATAATAGTCTTTAACTAAAATTAAGTAAGAAAACATGAGAAAAGTCTTCATCTGTTTCATTTTCTGAACTGAAAAACCCTAAAAGCCATAGGAGAAGCTATAGTTTGCTTTGAGTTTTGATTTGATAAGTGAAATCTTGCCCGTTTTTAGTAACTTTTTATGTTTTTGAGCTCATATTAGCTTAGTCTAGCTAACTCGGAGATTATTTCGTAAAACTGTCAAATGTTTTAGATTATACCATTAATGAAAATGTGTTATTCTTGAAGTTTTATAGTAGAATATTAAGTTTGGTTGCTAGATAGGACTATTTTGTAAAGTAATTTTTGGTAATTTTAATGTTTAAGGACTAAATCGTTAAAGTGATAAAATTACAAGGACTTGTTGAGTAATAACAGAAATTATGGGCTGTAGAGAGGCCTTATATGGTTCGGCTAAACTTGATTTTATTTGAAATTTGTTAAATTGCATGTTTTGGGTTTAGGGACTAAATTATATAAAAGTAAAATATTGGGGGCAATTTAAAAAATTCAAAAAAGACTTAATTGCATAAAATGAATTCATTTTGCTGTTAGAATTAGTGAATTGAATGAAATTATTATTTTAGATCCTATACGAGTGGGAAACCGAGGAAAAGAGGAAATTACCAAATAGCCCTCTACTTTGTCATTGCTGTAGTTTAGTCCCGTAAGTACGTACGGTTTAATTTTAGTACATTTTTAAATTTATTATAGGAACCTAATTGCATAATATTGGATTATATTGATGTGTGTAATTGAAAATGGAAATAATGAATAGCAGTAACATTGATCACTGATTGAGATACTATGAGTCATTACTATAAATCAATCTTGTAAGTTCATGCATTTATTTATGTTTCTAATAGTCCTTGAACTCTTTGTTAATATACTATTACTGAATTTTATATTATATACCGAATGAGATCAGCGAGCATTACCCACTCGTATACTGATTGGTGCTCAGACGAGCCATACCTAGTGAATCTATTGAAATGTATGTGCTTTCAAGCCATACCTAGTGAATCTACTGAAACGTATGCACTTTCAAGCCATACCTAGTGAATCTATTGAAACTTATGTGCTTTCGAGCTATACCTAGTGAATCTACTAAACGTATGCACTTTCAAGCCATACCTAGTGAATATATTGAAACGTATATGCTTTCGAGCCAAACCTAGTGAATCTACTAAAACGCTTGCGCTTTCAAGCTATACCTTGCTGAATCTATTGAAAGAATGCTCTATCTATTATACATTGTTTAAAAAATTTTAAAAATAATTTTAAAATTCAAGCCATTTTTAAAATGGAATCTACTTAGTTTTTAGTCTTCACGATTTTTTAAAATATTTATATGCCATTTAATCCATTTTAAGCTACTTGATACGTTGTATTTGATGCATCATCTGCTGTGTATAATTTATAAGCTTAAATATGCCATGTCCTTATACTCTTGTAAATATTAAAATTTAGTTATTATACTTTTAATTTTGAGACATTCAATCATTATACATTGTTTATTTAGAAATCTTGTCCCTCCATCTTTTTTTATCGTTAAAGTGAATGATGTCAAAGGTAAAATAACTTTTTAGCCATCAACATTTACAATTTCTTTTCAATTTGGTCTTCACCCTTTTAAAGTACATAAAAAGTTTTAATAAAATTTAAAAATTAATTTTCATATTTCTGTAACGTCCCAAAACCCGGCCTAGAAGTTTAGACCGAATTTTGAAAGTCACATTGACCACTGAAGTGATAGTGGAAATTTTAGTTTAACAACCCGAGAAACATTACAGTATTTTACAGAAAACACTTTATTAACCAGTTTTAAAACTCAGATTATAGTCCAAAACCGTTTAAATAAAACTCAGATTTACAGAAAATACTTTATTAACCAGTTTTAAAAACGTGATGCTTCCAAGACCTCTGCATACCGAGTCCAGTATCAGAACACGTGAATGTACCTAAAAGGGGAAAACACTAGGGGGTGAGCTACACGAGTTCAGTATGAGTTCGACACGTGACTAATAATAGAATTACAGAACTCAATTCAATAACGAAACATACTTACAGTTATACACAGAATCAAAAAGTAAACTTGGAACCAATGTCCCAACAAAACGTAACAATTCAAACACACCATGTCACACGCAGACACTTAGTCACAAGTGTTATTCAGTCAGACAGAATACAGTAAGATAATCTTGCACCCAAAACACTCAAACAGATGCGTATGAGTGCGGTCAAGTGATAAAAAAAACCACCCATCCAGCCAAAACACCTCTCCGTCCCCCAATCACACCCCAAAAGAGCTATTTCAGCTCATCTAACCAAATACACCACTAGAACCTCGGAAAGCCCATCCAACCCTACACACCATGTATGTGGATTAAGCCACTTAGATAATAATACGTAGCAAGGCTAGTGTATATGTAGTACAGTGCAATATGGTAAACCGCTGTATAGACATGTTGTAGTTTAAACTGCCAGATCAAATAATAATATGCAGTAAAGCTGACGTATATGCGGTACAGTGCAGTAAACCGCTGTACAGATATGTCGCGGTTCAAACTGCCAGATCAGAACAGTCTTCCTTCTCTTTACAACCAAACCCCAAAAGTTTTATGCAAATGTATGTATGCAGACAGACGTACATAATCAAAATAGAAAAATTCCAGACAGTCATTCAGACACAAAAACTCACATCTAGTCAATTAATTATAGAATTCCCGTGCAGTCACAGAATGCGCACCACACACAACCACTCACACACCAATCACTCAGAACCAGAAATGCGTACATTCATTTACCCAGATTCAGAACCAATTACATAGTAACCTCAAGTAACAATCAAATAATCTATTTAAATAAAGGTATATCTATATATAAACACACCAGTGTAGGCCGAAGCAAAGTCCCGATCGCACTTGCTAAGAGTTAGCTAGGAGTCGAAATACAGAGAATCACAATCAAGCTTTAATTTGACACAGAACAAAATTTAGCGAGGTCAGGCCACACAGCTATCTGCTCCGACCGTGTGGAAATGCCTAGGCTGTGTGGGGGGTCAACATGCCCATGTGGAGGGGCACAAGCCCGTGTGGAAGGAGGCACACGCCCGTGTGTCCTATGGATATGGCCGTGTGATTTGGTCGTGTAACTCTCTGTCTGTTTGTGTTGAAATAGAGTACAGGGTAGACACGGTCGTGTGAGGGTCTCACATGCCTGTTTGCTCACTAGACACAGCTGTGTGTCCAAAACACACGCTCATGTGGGATCCCTAAATCCCTAAATTAGCCACACGACCGTGTGGCACCAAAACACTAAATCCTTAATTCCCAAACACACACGCCCATGTGCCAGGGGACACGAACGTGTGAAAATTTACTAATCTCCCCAAATAAGCCACACGGCCGTGTGGCACCTAGATTAGCCCAAAAACCCTAAATCCCAAATGCAAACGGCCGTGTGAACAACCCGTGTGGGGGCACAAGCCCGTGTGGCCACCCGTGTGGTCACTAAACCACATCAAAATTGACTGAAAGTCTCGTTTTCTGATCACTAAAATGACCCCTAATCAAAGTATTTCAGAAACACACCACATTAAACTGAATTCATACTATTTAAAGCCAAAAACCTCAAATTTTCAACTACCAAATCACACAAAAAGGGTTGCTGAATTTCAAAGCAATTCAGTACCGAGTTATATAGTTCAGAACACATTCATTAAGTCGAATTACCTAGAATCAATTCAGTATTTCAATAACGAAAAAAAAGAGTTCAGAACCCACACCTTAATTCGCGATCAAAATGCCCAGAACGATCGATGCCTCATACCCGCCAATTCCGATTCACACCTGACGACTGAGCGAATAATTTCTCTAACAAATACGCTTGAAGACTCGAAACAAAAGATCAAGGCACCAGAAAAGTAAACAACAGAACAAAATTGGGAAAAGAGATTAAAAAATGAAAATAAAAAAAACTGAAGAAGAAATAGAGAATTGTGGGAACGTGTAAAACAAATTGGGGTCCTCCTCTTTTTCTCTATCTCCCACAACTAAAATAAAAATAAACTAAAAATAAAATAATAAACAAAATCTTCTATACTAAAGCAAAATTGTTCCCCTAAAATGTACACAAGAGGTCTCAAACCAGGGACCTAGAGACAAACTAACACACAACCAACCACTAGGCCAGTAGGCCCATTCTAAAACTAAAACGCAAAAAACACACATAATTCGTCGAGCTACGCGCAGACCCTAATTACAAATCTCAAAACTTCCAACCCCAAAATTAGAGGTTGTAACGCCCCGAATTTGGGCCTAGAAGGAATGGGCCTTGAGCGTAAGATCAGCTAGGAGACTGCACATAAATATTTATGTGTGCAAGAAAATGACACAAATTGCTTGGTTGCTTTAGTGGCTAAGTGATTTAGGAAGAGTTGGGAGTGTTGGAGAAGTCCTGGGTTCAAACTTGGGCTTTAGCAAAAAAAATTATTTTTTCTCTTAAGTGAACCTTGGCCTTAGCTTGAAGGCTTGATAAATATTTGTGGTGAAATCATGGCACAAGGAGTCTGCTGGTAAAGGTGGAAAGTGGCGTGTGGAGTGTACTAGTGGTCTGAGGTTCGAATCCCTTGGCATGCAAAGGAGTATTTATTTTATTTCCTTGCAGCATGAGAAGTGGAGTTAGACTGAAACTCTGCAAGGTGAAGTTTGAATTAGTCTTGGAGTTATTATGGAGGATATCAAGGAGGGATAAGGGGAGTGATTTGTGGAGATTTTCAAGGAATTTGAATTGTGATGAGAGTTGTGGCCGAATGGGACTCTAAGGCTAGGAAATTCAGCTGAGGGGTTTTCTCTTAGTTTTGGTCAGTTTGTCATCAGTTCCTGAAACTGTGAAGGCTCTTTTCTTTCTCTGCTCTCTTGTGCCGAATTTGGACGTTTGTGCATTTTGGGTATTCGACTCCTACCATTCTGGTAAATTATACTATTTTGTTTTCAAGTCCATTCCTCTTCCCTCTTTTGCACCAACATCTGCCGAAACCTCCCCTTCTTCTCTATTCTTTTCAAGTTCGGCCAATTGCCTGTTTCACCCCTTCTTGCCTATTGATTTCTTTCGGCCAAACCTATCGCCCTAGCCTGGTGACTCTTTCTCCTTTTCGGCTTGTAACCGAAAGTTCTCCCCTCCCTTTTCGATTCGGATTCTTTTCTTCTCTGGGTGGTTCTTGCTTTAGCTGAAACTCAACACTGTCCCCTCTCTGTTTCGGTTTTGCAAGTATTTCTGACAAGGCGGTAAGTGGTTGTATTCCCTCTTTCCATTCAAGTCTGGTTTCTTTAAACTTTTTTTCAAAGCCGAATATTTATTTGTTTGAGAAGATGGTATTCACGGATTTAAACCACATTTACAATCGACCTTATCTAAGAAGATCTATTTATAATTCAGATTCTCGACAAGGCATGTGATCAATTTTGGGTTAACGATCTTAGAGGATTAAGCCATCCTCATTCAATCAAGGTAAGGTAGTGTATTTTTAAGCTAAAAGTTAAGAAGTGGTTAACTTGAATAATCAGTTAGTTAACTGAAGGTCTTGTTGAATGTTGGTTGCAGTTCTCGTGGGTCATTCACACATTTCGCAATCAGGTGTGTATCTACACTGTCTTAACCGTAAATCGGTAAAAGTCGAAAAGCCAGAAAATGCGACACTTGATGCCACAGGGGCGGGTGATCGCACATATGGTAATCCGAACCCACGAAACATGAGTGTTTGACTGTAGAGGCCACCATGAGCGATCTCATGGGCTTAGGCCGTTTTGGGCCACATTGGGCCGAAATGGGCCGTGTGGGCCCCATGGGCCCTACACGGGTAAATCCCAAGGACATGTGGAGTTTATTGGACCTGGCTGTGTTGTTCACATGGCTAAGGTTGTTTCTGGGCTTACTAGGCCACGCGGGCATTGGGCTTACTGATCCTTGGGCCCATTCGCGTTGTTGACTGTTAAGGTAAGATTATCGAAATACCCCCATAGGGTAAAAGTGATCGAAATACCTCCATAGGGTAAAATGACCGAAATACCCCCATAGGGTAAAATGAACGTAATACCCTTATAGGGTAAAATGACCGTAATACCCCTGTAGGGTAAAATGACCGTAATACCCCTGTAGGGTAAAATGACCGTAATACCCCTATAGGGTAAAATGACCGTAATGCCCCTGTTAAGGTAAAATGACTGTAATACCCCTATAGGGTAAAATGTCCGTAATACCCCGTAAGATAAAATGACCGTAATGCCCGAGGGTAAAATGACCATAATGCCCCTATTAAGGTAAAATGACCGTAATACCCCTGTAGGGTAAAATGACCGTAATGCCCCTGTTAAGGTAAAATTACGTAATGCCCCTGTAGGATAAAATGACCGTAATGCCTCTGGAGGGTAAATGACTATTTTGCCCTTCGAGGGTAAATGACTGATTTGTGCTACGATTTGATTGATTTGACTGTGATTGTATGACTATGATTGGATTGACTTAACTGTGAATGATATGACTGATTCTAAGCATGGCATACTGCATACACGACATACTGCATGGGGTTGGGAACTTGTATTGGAGGAAGTGATTGATATGTGAGGGTTGCACGGGTCGCGTGAGATGGTTGTGGACCCACCCGATGGCTTTAAGCTGATTATGTGATTGCCAACTCTGCTGTATTATTGGTTCGTGCCGCAATCAGTGCTACATAAGGAGTGTAGGGATGGGTGGGTCGATTTAATCCCTACATGAGTGTAGGGTTGGACAAGAGACAAAGTGCAGGGTTGGTATGGGTATTTATGCATTGCATATACTGATTCTGATATTGAGATGGGCTTAGGCCCATATAGAGTGATATGTGAAATTTGTTATGGGCTAAGGCCCAACCGAGGCTGATGGGGGCTAAGGCCCAATTTCCACCGTTACTGTAATGGGTTAAGGCCCACACTGTACTGTTACTGTTAAAGGGCTCAGGCTCAGATTGATTCTGTTTCTGTATATTGACTATTTCTTTCATGAGGGGATTACACACTGAGTTTTCGTAAACTCACCCCATTTTTAACCTTTCAGGTAATCCGCAGCATTAGACGGTTCGGAGCTGCAAGGGACTCGGAGAGGGCCACACAACTGCACAAGTTTTATTATGTTTAGCTTATCTACTTAAGAATGAGCTTGTTGGTTCGGGTTGTAATAAGGCCTTTATTGTAACATCCTGAATTTTTGGGCCTATACGTTTAATAGGTAGGATATGTTTAATGTGTTAATTTAAGTGTTAGGGGTCCAAATTGGACTCAGGCTTAGGTAGAGGCCTTGATTAAAATTTTCTGTTTGGGCATTATAGGGGTTTAAAAGGTAGTATCTAGGTTTAAAATACCAAAGTGGGCTTGTGGCCCAATCTTAGGAGGTGACGCCACACAAGGGAGTAAGGGGCCCAAATTTAAGTTTCATGGAGCCCAATTCTTTTAATTTAAGTTAGCTAAATTTTGGGCATTAGGATTAGGTGGAGTGGATGGCAACAAGGCTAAAATTTAGGGGTTTCAATGTTTAAAATATGTGGATAATAAGCAGATAAAGGCTATTATTTAGGAATTTATTTTATGAGGATAATAAGCAGATAAAGGCTAAAATTTAGGGATTTTAATGTTTAAAATATGTGGATAATATGCTGATAAAGGAGGGAGGAGTTAGAGATAATTAAGTCTCTTTTAGATGAGCCAGTAGATTAAGATAAAGGAGAAAAGATAGGATTTATCTGCAAGGTTAGGTAAGTGCCGAAATTTCTATAAATAGGGGGAATATCTCTTCAATTTCGGCATTTGGGGTTTTTCTCTCATTCTTTTCTGTTCTTCTCTGAGTAAAAGCCGAAAACTCCTAAAGTTCCATCTTCTTCTTCATTCTCTGCAAAAGCCGAAATCTCTAAGCCTATTCCCTCATCTTCACTTTGATTCAAAAGCGGAAACTACACCTATTCTTCTCCTTAATATTCATTGGCCGAATCTCCCTTAGCCATCTTTTCAATTTATAGTTCTTTCACAAGCCGAAAGCGCGATAGATCATCTTTCCGAGATTTTTCCTAGAAGTCGAAACTCATAGATCTCTAAGTTATAGAATCGTGTTACATTCGGGATTTCAAGGTAAGAGGATTTGTTTATTCATATATGTAAAATCGGGTAGAATACTAACTATGGTCGTGTAACACCCCAAACCCGGCCCACGAGCCACGGCCAAATTTAGAATGCCACTGCGGAAAACGTTTGAAAAATATTTGACTTAAAGGTGAAAACATGAAAATTTGTTCCCTTTGGTAAAACATTGTATTTTTAAAATTTTAAGTAAAACTATATTGTTCCAAATTATCAGATTTAAAACTTTAATATAAGTTATTATAAAATAAATTGATTCAAAAATATTTCCCATTATTAGCTCAATAATAATATAAACTTAAAAAAACATAAATAAAGTTTCCAAATACTTTAGGTGGCCCTTATTACATCAAATAAATCCCCAAAATACTGACAATATAAAATTGTATAAAATAAGGAAAATAACTTCTGCATGGGCCACCTCGTATCCACTCCAACCCGGTCCAAGCTTTATGCATCACCTGCGATGTTGGTAAAAATTTGGGTGAGTCAAACAGCTCAGTGCATAGTTATTTCACATGTCTCCACGTATGGGCTTGGCCCATATCCACACAGTCCACATACAAAATTATGCAATTATGAAGCCCTGCCCCACCTAATGTCCATCCGTTACACCTACCTTGGCAGACCCCCTGCCCAAGGCCGTGGCTAATCCACCGATCACCTAAGTGATCCCACATATCCTACCTTGGCAGACCTGTTGCCCAAGGCCGTGGCTAAGCCACCGGTCACCTAAGTGACCTCACATGTCAAGATCCACGAGGTAACTCGAGGTCATCCTCAATCTACGGTGATGCACACAGCTATCATCCGCCGAGATGTGGCACCTAGCCAACACCTCCCTTTATGAAGCACATAGCTAACATCAAGCGCCAATGTAGCACGAGGCTAACATTAGACCACGTACATAATGTACACCCTTTCCTTCTTTCATCATGTCCCAAGCCCCATGCATATATGTATATGACAAAAATATCACTTGGAACAAATATACATCACATGCCATCACATTTTCATACTTATATCATATGTAAATTCACGTCATAAAATACTGACCTGGTTAATCGATTACCCATCATGGGTATCCATCACTTTAGCCCTTATTTCGGCTACCATTCACATCATAGCACATATACATAATACACATATAAACAATCAAGAGACAGTGCGATAACTACGCACCTTTTTGGCACAGTCGGCTAAATCCCGAGATCACATGTTTGCACCTAAAAGTCTGCCAAAATCCCTAAATGGAACCATATTAGATTCGGCCTCTATACCAAAAAGCATTAGAAAGTGGCCTTTGGCCGAACACTACCCTTACCTTGAGTAATCGAACCTAAGAGACCCTTTAATGCTCCTCCACGTTGGCTATACAAAAGAAACACAAGGTTATGGTCTTAAACACATTCGGCCATCCATAAAAATCAAACCAAACACTTGATTCGGCACTCTCATGAAAAAGGAATCTAAAACCGATTACTAAAAGGGGTACTTACCACCAACGCTACTTTGAAAAGACTACAAGGAAGTAGTCAATGGCACCACACTAGGAGATTCGGCCTCTTGAGAGTTATGAAGAGAAAAGTAAAGAAGAGTTGGGGTTTGAAGTAGTTTCGGCAATAGAAAGAAGAGAAGAAAATGTGATTTTGAACAGTTATGAGAGCAAGAAAAGAGAGATGGAGAAAAAGAAGGTTCGGTCAAGCACTTGTGAAGAAGAAAAAAATGAAGGGAAGAGAGTTTCTTTTCGGCTACAAAGAAATAAAAGATAAGAGAGAGGCTCCAAAGGAGATTCGGCCAAATGCCTAAGAGAGAAAATCAACAAGCACCTAAGGACATTCGGCTTTTGGTTCAGTTTGGTGCACTAGGGAGAAATTGGTAAGGTTCAAAGGGTTTTTGGTTATGGCACAAAACAAAGAATGAAAGCATTCCCAACTAGCCAAAAATGACCACCTAACCAAAGGAAATTTCGGCACTAACTAGCTACCAACAAAACAAAATTCGGTCACTCCCCCCTAGGCCCCAAAATCGTCCAAATACATGGACTCCAAAGTGAAACTTTTCCACACAAGACTTTCCATAGCAAAACACCTTACATCAAGCGTTGTGTCCCCTTATCCTACCATAACTCCTTGATTCCATACCATAAATAAGTACTTGCCTTTTTCCTATAGTCTACTATCCAAAAATAACAAAATCCATCCTTACCATAAGTAAAATTTGACCAACACATGCCATACAAAAGCAAAAATTAAAAGCCACCTTAATGTCATCCATGGGATTCGAACCTAAGCCCCCCTCACACTGCTTGTGGCGTCACTTTCCAAGGCCCTAAGTGGCGCCTCCCTTGCCACTTTGCCAACTGAATTCTTGTGCTAAAATTCCCCATGAATTACTCTTAACCTCTAGCTCCTTCAACTCCCTTTAACTAAAGCTTAAAAATAAAATTTTTCCCACAGCTCGAGCCTACCCTTGGCTTATTCCTAAGCCTTAGAACATCTCACTTAACAACACGACAAACCGAACTCTTGCAAAACAATACCATCACAAATAACCCCTAATTTAGGATATTACAATTCTACCCTCCTTAAAGAAATTTCGTCCTCGAAATTTCCAACTAACTAACAGTCGTGCATCCTAATTTACCACATTACACTACTGTTGCGCACTCTGATCTTAATAAAACTAACATATTTCTATACACGGTCTCAAAGTTCACATTCAAGGTTCCATCCACTTCACTAGCAACACAAATACGAATTAGCTCTATAACAAACAAGACAATAAAGGGTATTCCAGACATAAGAAACTTACCCGTTGTCACATCTGGCACATCACTATCCTCCCTTCGACGAACTGCATACACCAGACCTGGCTGTCTTGCCTCAGTGTTACCATTACCTCGGCCTAGTGCTCCACGACCCCGGCCGAAACCATTTCCTCCATGGTTCGGACCACGACCCTTCGTCGCTTGCTGACCACCTCTGCCCGGCTGCTCATAACCCTGGCCTTCTGTCCGAGCCCTACTCAGATCCTGGGGACAGTCTTTAATCAAATGAGACTTGGACTTACACCTAAAACACTCCCGGTCCCGATTCCAGCACTCACCAACATGATACCTTCCACACCGAGCACACGAACGGTCCTGATTTCCCGCAGTTGGCATAGAAACACGAGCAGAATTCTCGATCCTCGGTCTTTTCTGAAGACTCCCAGACGATTCTGACGGTCCAAAACTCCTCTTATCCCGGTTCCTATCCTTATCTCTGTTCTGCCTTACAGAGTCCTTAATTCCTTCGGCCACCTTAGCCTTCTCCACCAACACGGCAAACTCTCGTTCCTGCTGTGGAGCTATCAATAACCTCAGGTCATCCCTTAGTCCAAATCAGACACATCACTCATGCTCCGTAGCCACTACTCCTCGAGCATATCGGCTTAACTTTAGGAATTCAGCCTCGTACTCCGCCACGGACTTGTTCCCTTGAACTAGCCCCAGAAATGCCTTCCTCTGCGCATCAATGTAATGAGTACCAATATACTTCTTCTGATATGCCGCCTTAACATACTCCCAAGTGAGTTCCTCAGCTGTAGCACCATCCCGAACTGTGAGCCACCATTGATATGATTCATCGCGAAGTAGCGACACCATCCCTTTCACTTTCTCCTCAGCGGTCAGATCCAGCTCATCCATAATTCGCTCGGTCGCCTCCAACCATTATTCAGCCGTACTGGGTGCCACACCAGATACGCCACGGAACACCTCAGCTCCATTGGCTCGGAGTCGCTCGGGTACAGACTTCCTAGCTCTCATATTTCCACCTGCTCCAGCCACCATCTCAAGAACTCGCAGCACTGCCCGCGATACAGCATCATCCCTCGTCTGATCTTGCTGCTTAACACCAAAAACTGGTGGTGATTGTGGTACCTCATTCTCAGACCCTTGACCCGATCTAACGGGTTCCGATACGGTCATTCTGCCTCTACGACGTCCACGACGACCACGTCCTCTAGAACTCATATCTAACGTCGCGATTTGATCTGATTAAAAAGTTTTATGCATTAGAAATTTTGTTTCACTGTTTATCCACGAGCAAATTTTATGAAAAGAAGTTTTCAGAAGTAGTTCTTTCGATCAATCAAAGTTTCAGTTCAAGTTCACTATTCTAATTCAGAGAATCACATTCACATTCATCCACAACATTCACTTCACTACTTTGGGCATTTCTGACCATTCACAACCTAGGGGTAATTTTCGTCATTTTTTCTACAGGGACACTTTGGTAATTAATCGGGGTCAATTCAGAAATAATCTTTACAAATCAACGGCATTCTAGAATTTTCAAAACTCGAGGGTATTTTAAAAGTTTTTCCAAATCAAGGGTATTGCAGAAATTTTGGAAATCGGGGTTATTTCGGTAATTTTGGAAGTCAGAGGTATTTTCGTAAATTTTCCAAATCAGTGTATCTTAATAATTTGCAAAATTTGGATTCCTGGTATTTTGTAAAACAAAAGTATATTTGCAAAAGTCGAGGGTAGTATGGTAATTTCAGAACCAAGGGTATTTTAGTAATTTACTAACCAGGGGTATTTGGGTAATTTTGTAAATCGGAAATATTTCGAAAAATTTTCCAAGTATAAAATGGTTTTACAAATCAAAGGAGTAATTTTGAAAACTTAAGGTTTTTATAAAACAGTATGACTAGTCCCTTTCGGGTTTTAATTATTGGGTTAGCCCGTGAATAAGTCCTCTTGGTTAGGGTGAACCGTCACTACGCACCAGGTAGGATTCGAGTGAAGAGGAGGTGAGTCACTAAGACTGCTTAAATACCAAGCTCCCACCGAAACCAATCCTAGACATGCGCACAATGGTTGCCACACCCTAACTCGGCGACTTACTCATAGGTTTGTTTAATTAGGCTTTAAAATTTTATGCAATTCTGTGTTGGAGTAAGCTAATCCTAAAGTTCAATAACTTAATATACTAATCTACGTTCCCATCATACCCACATACCAATATATAATAATTCACACAACAATTAGAGGTACTTACCTGGTGGACTTCGGATACAGGTGCCATGCCAGAATAAACCTGAAAACTTCATGAAAGCCTATATTTTTGAAAAGCCTATCTTAAGAAAATGTTTTTGGGCCCAAAACCCTCAAAGCTGAGTTTTGAACCAGGCTCTGATACCAAATTGTAACACCCCAAACCCGGCCCACGAGCCACGGCCGTATTCAGAATGCCACTGCGGAAAACGTTTGAAAAATATTTGACTTAAAGGTGAAAACATGAAAATTTGTTCCCTTTGGTAAAACATTGTATTTTTAAAATTTTAAGTAAAACTATATTGTTCCAAATTATCAGATTTAAAACTTTTATATAAGTTATTATAAAATAAATTGATTCAAAAATATTTCCCATTATTAGCTCAATAATAATATAAACTTAAAAAAAACATTAATAAAGTTTCCAAATACTTTAAGTGGCCCTTATTACATCAAATGAATCCCCAAAATACTGACAATATAAAATTGTATAAAATAAGGAAAATAACTTCTGCATGGGCCACCTCGTATCCACTCCAACCCGGTCCAAGCTTTATGCATCACCTGCGATGTTGGTAAAAATTTGGGTGAGTCAAACAGACTAGTGCATAGTTATTTCACACGTCTCCACGTATGGGCTTGGCCCATATCCACACAGTCCACATACAAAATTATGCAATTATGAAGCCCTACCCCACCTAATGTCCATCCGTTACACCTACCTTGGCAGACCCCCTGCCTAAGGCCGTAGCTAATCCACTGATCACCTAAGTGATCCCACATATCCTACCTTGGCAGACCTGCTGCCCAAGGCCGTGGCTAAGCCACCGATCACCTAAGTGACCTCACATGTCAATATCCATGAGGTGACTCGAGGTCATCCTCAATCTACGGTGATGCACACAGCTATCATCCGCCGAGATGTGGCACCTAGCCAACACCTCCCTTGATGAAGCACATAGCTAACATCAAGCGCCAATGTAGCACGAGGCTAACATTAGACCACGTACATAATGTACACCCTTTCCTTCTTTCGTCATGTCCCAAGCCCCATGCATATATGTATATGACAAAAATATCACTTGGAACAAATATACATCACTTGCCATCACATTTTCATACTTATATCATATGTAAATTCACGTCATAAAATACTGATCTGGTTAATCGATTACCCATCATGGGTATCCATCACTTTAGCCCTTATTTCGGCTACCATTCACATCATAGCACATATACATAATACACATATAAACAATCAAGAGACAGTGCAATAACTACGCACCTTTTTGGCACAGTCGGCTAAATCCCGAGATCACACGTTTGCACCTAAAAGTCTGCCGAAATCCCTAAATGGAACCATATTAGATTCGGCCTCTATACCAAAAAGCATTAGAAAGTGGCCTTTGGCCGAACACTACCCTTACCTTGAGTAATCGAACCTAAGAGACCCTTTAATGCTCCTCCACGTTGGCTATACAAAAGAAACACAAGGTTATGGTCTTAAACACATTCGGCCATCCATAAAAATCAAACCAAACACTTGATTCGGCACTCTCATGAAAAAGGAATCTAAAACCGATTACTAAAAGGGGTACTTACCACCAACGCTACTTGAAAAGACTACAAGGAAGTAGTCAATAGCACCACGCTAGGAGATTCGGCCTCTTGAGAGTTATGAAGAGAAAAGTAAAGAAGAGTTGGGGTTTGAAGTAGTTTCGGCAATAGAAAGAAGAGAAGAAAATGTGATTTTGAACAGTTATGAGAGAAAGAAAAGAGAGATGGAGAAAAAGAAGGTTCGGTCAAGCACTTGTGAAGAAGAAAAAAATGAAGGGAAGAGAGTTTCTTTTCGGCTACAAAGAAATAAAAGATAAGAGAGAGGCTCCAAAGGAGATTCGGCCAAATGCCTAAGAGAGAAAATCAACAAGCACTTAAGGACATTCGGCTTTTGGTTCAGTTTGGTGCACTAGGGAGAAATTGGTAAGGTTCAAAGGGTTTTTGGTTATGGCACAAAACAAAGAATGAAAGCATTCCCAACTAGCCAAAAATGACCACCTAACCAAAGGAAATTTCGGCACTAACTAGCTACCAACAAAACAAAATTCGGTCACTCCCCCCTAGGCCCCAAAACCGTCCAAATACATGGACTCCAAAGTCAAACTTTTCCACACAAGACTTTCTATAGCAAAACACCTTACATCAAGCCTTGTGTCCCCCTATCCTACCATAACTCCTTGATTCCATACCATAAAGAAGTACTTGCCTTTTTCCTATAGTCTACTATCCAAAAATAACAAAATCCATCCTTACCATAAGTAAAATTTGACCAACACATGCCATACAAAAGCAAAAATTAAAAGCCACCTTAATGTCATCCATGGGATTCGAACCTAAGCCCCCCTCACACTGCTTGTGGCGTCACTTTCCAAGGCCCTAAGTGGCGCCTCCCTTGCCACCTTGCCAACTGAATTCTTGTGCTAAAATTCCCCACGAATTACTCTTAACCCCTAGCTCCTTCAACTCCCTTTAACTAAAGCTTAAAAATAAAATTTTTCCCACAGCTCGAGCCTACCCTTGGCTTATTCCTGAGCCTTAGACCATCTCACTTAACAACACGACAAACCGAACTCTTGCAAAATAATACCATCACAAATAACCCTTAATTCAGGATATTACAGGCCGAATATAGGAGAGGCCTATTTTCACATCTTTCCGGCTTTTTGAAGCAAAGCGTAGATCGGCTTAGCAAGGGTATCTACATTAATCAGGTGTGTAATTCTCCACACCATCTAGATTTGTTTGATAAATATATGATTATAAGTTTTATATGTCTTGATAAATGCCGAAATTCTGGCTTAATGATGGAAACCAAAGAGGGTAAAAGCAAATCACCAGGTTAGTGAATGTTCTGATTAAATGATATAAGTATATTGATTTTTTGTGATTGCATGGGTTGGGTTGATTGTAGAAATCCCCAATGGTGTGAACGGTTGGTACGGGGGCGTGTAGCGAATGGAAACCTAGGCAAACGGGTTGGGCCTTGCATATTATTTGTTATTTATATAAATGAAATTATTATTAATCTGTTTTATGGGCCTAAGGCCCAAATCTAGTGGTGCATGAGGGTTGCACACTGAGTCTCGCGACTCACCCTTATAATTAACATTTCAGGTGATACCTAGTGCTTCGGACCGGCCTGGAGAGGAACGCAAGGTGGCCATGCAGAAGAATATGAAGATTTGGCAAAAAGACTCCAGTTAATTGTTTTATATTGTATTTTAATTAATGGATTTTAAACTTCGATGTAATAAGGCCATGGGCCACTAGTTTATATTTTGTTTTATTATGGGCTTTTATTACTTTTAGTTATTAAAGTTTTTATTTTAATTAAACTAAGGCATGTAATTAAGTTCGGTTTTATTTTACAAAGGCATAATCTATATAAAATATATTTGGGCTTTTCTGAAAATACGACATGTTTGACAAAAATTTTCTTAGTGACATACCAGATCCGGTCGTAGCAATTGGGCCGGGTTTGGGGTGTTACATTTATAATTTCTGGATTTTAAATTTTGGGATTTGATTTGATTGTGATTTATATCTGCTAGAAGTAGAACATGATTTTCCAAAACAATAACTATTTTCTAACACTACGTTTCTGCAACTCAGTTTTTAAATATCACGTTTTCGTAAATCATTCGCTTTAAATTAAGCTTCCGCAACAAATAAGGTTTTAAAGGTAATAATGTTTTAAAAGGGAATAACTTTTTGAAAATAAACAAACGCAAATTGAGGTTTTGTACAAGTTTTAAATGGCAAGAATTTTTAAATTTCAAGAAGGGTTTTCAATGAAAACATGGTTTTCAAAAACAACTTCAATGTGACACACCAGATTTGGCCATAACGTCTAGGCCGGGTTTGGGGTGTTACAGAGGCATTACAATTTCAAATGTTAAAAACATAATATTTTAAAAAAAATTATAAAATTAAACTCTTTAAAATTCAAAAAATAAGAAATGATGTTAAAAATATAAAAAAATTTAAATTTTTGACATGACAAGCTATCGAGAATCCTAATCGGGATGTTGACTGTCGATTTAGGATTACGAGGATTCCATGTCTCTTTCATGCATAGTCATTGCCTCGCAGTCACCCCAAATCGTCAATCGCCATGCTGATTTGGGATTCCCATGTGCGGTTCATATTATTCCTGTAAATTTTTTTTTTGTATTATTCCAAAAAAAAACCACATGTTTGTTTTATAAAAGTGGAAAATCCAAAAAAAATTTAGGGGTAGGAATTGAATAGTAAAATTTTTAAGAGGTCTTATTTTTTACAAGAGTTATTACTTGTAACACCCTAACCCATCTTCATTGTCGGATTAAGGTTACAGGATATTACGAAAGTAAACAAGACCGATAATACGGTGACAATTCCAAGATTAATTTAAACATCATAAATTAATAAACAATCATCATTCATAGCATACATTTGAAAACGAGACTTAAATTGAGCCTACGGAACCCTAAATCCAGTTTAGAAACATGTATAGACTAATCTGAAATAAAATAGAAAAATATGGTAAAAACTGAAAACAAGGGTCACACAACCATGTGACAGAGCCCAGACCGTTGGCTAAAAAACATGGACGTGTGGCCAAACCGTGTAACAACCTGAGACCGTGTAACTTAAGGTCACACGGACGTGTCGCCAGGCCGTGTAACTCTTTGAAACCGTCTAGACAAACCTACACCAAAAATCAAATAAGCCACATGGTCGTGTCATGCAATCGTAGGGGACACGTGGTCGTGTCGCATATCGTGTCACAGACCGTGTGTGTCAAAAGTACCTTCAAACACAAGCCAATTCATCTCTTATAACACCCCGAAATTGGGGCTAGAGATATTAAGGTTTGTTGGTTAGATCAGTGTTTCGGAGGGGTTGTTAAGTTAGTTTTTGTATTTTAGAAATAGAATGAGCCTATTGGTTCAATGGTTAGGAGTCAATTTTTCCTTAGGTCTCGTGTTCAAATCCTCGTGTGCGTTAAATGGAAACTATTTTATATTTGGTTGTAATTTAAAAAAAAAAAGCTCATAGGTTAAAGTTTTTAAAATTTTATCTTATTATTCTTCTTATTATTAATTTTTGAAAAAAAATAGAATAGAAAGTACCACATTTTTCTCTCACATTTGTTCTTTTCTCTCTCCCTCACATTAGTTTCTTTCATTTTTCCAAGTTTTAGATTTGTGCTATTCTTTGGCTACTGCATCCTTTTGCTATTATTTTGTTTATTTCAATTTTTCCTTTGTTAACTATTAGTATACTGCAATTTGAGTATTTTTTTGTCGCCTCAATTTGTTCCAACATCACTATTGTTAATTGCCTTCTCAAGTGTTTATTAGTTCTCTTGTTCTTCATTCAATCAAGTGTCAATCCAAGTGGGTGTAAGTGTCGCTTCCTTTTTGTTTTATATAAGTTTATTCAATTCTTTTATATATGGTTTCAATCAAAATTCTTATAGATTTAGCATGTTGCAAAATTGAGTTTTCAAATGGTTTTAATTTAGGGGTGTCGTGTAACATCCTGAAAAGGGCCTATGCATTTTCAGTTTAATTGTACGAAATGTCAAGTCTCAAGTACTAAGAATAAATTTTTGATATTTTTGGAAACCTAGAAATGGAAATGGAAATGGAAATGGAAATGGAAATGGAAATGAACATTTTTGGAAACTTGAACATTTTTGGAAACTTGAACATTTTGGAAACTTGAACATTTTTGGAAATGATTCAAAAATGGAAAGTAAACATTTCTGGAAACTTGGAAATGTAAGAAAAATGGCAAGTTACAGAGCCGAACGAAAATTTTAGGAAACTTAGAAATGATGCTGAAATGTCAAATTTTAAAGTTCAAAATAGGAAATAAGGGCTAGAGGGCCTTAAAAGAAAAAGATGGAGAAGTTTGACACACAAACAGGCTTGGAAAAGTGGCCTGAAGATGCCACTTAGGGCCTAAGGAGATGGCGTCACATGCAGGGAAATAGGCCTGAGTTCGAGTCACTTGAGAAGCAAATAAATAAGTTTTATTTTTGCTTCCAGAAGGCTGAGGTGGACGGCATGGGTTTCTAGAAAAGGAAGAGTTTTATTTGCATAAATATGTGAATAATAAGTGATAAATAAAGGATTTTTCTTTTAAGATAATTGAGGAGATAATTGATGGATTAAAGGCTTTTATCTTTTAAATAAAAGAGATAATATTATCAAAAAGAGGAGTGGTGGCCAAGTAAGGGACTCCTAGGCTGATAACTTTGGCTATAAAAGGAGGGCAGGAGGGCTACTCATTCACTTTTGCTTCCTCTTTGCTGAAATTTTCCTAGCTCTCTCCCCCTCTCTGCCGAATTTTTCTTCAAGCAAAATCCATCTTTTCTTCTTCTATTTTCTTCTCTGTTTCTACTGTCAAAGCCGAATCTTTGTTGATTCTAAGTAAAGGAGCAATCAACTACAACATCAAAAGGGTTTCTACAACTGTCGAATACAAGGATCAAGGATCTAAGGTAAGATAAATTTATTTGATTAAAGGTTATGATGTATATGTTAGATTAGATCTAACATGAAGATTTCGACAGACATATAGGGCAAGGAATCCTCTTCAGATTTGGAATTTGTATGGTATGTGATATTCGGCCAAGACTTAATTTTGGTATTTGGAATTATTTTTCATTATTTCAAAAGCCGAAAACTCACATGATTACATGAATTAGTGTTAGCCGATTTCAAGTAAAAGGATACTAGCAATTTTGGGATTTGATTTACAATCATCCAATTCGGCAACAAGGTAAGTAATACAAATCCTAATAGGATTTGGTTTTTAAGCCAAATAGGTTTGTTAATATGTTTTAATAATTGGCCGAATATAGGAGATAAAGATCTAGATCGGTAGATCGTTCTTCGGGATTTCAAGGAATCTATTAAGCCAATCAGGTGTGTACTCACATTAATTTTCGATATATCATATGGCAATTATTTTTAATATACGAATATGCATAAGAATGTGAATGTGGCTAAGTACCACAAATGTGGTAAGAGTACCCAGGTACGTTTCCTACTTTCGATAGGATTATGAATATGTTATATTGTTAACATGTGAATAATGAGAAATTAAGTATGTTATGCATGATATATGGGGCATTCAGGATATATGTAAAAGGGGAAGAAGGTGTTGACTTCGGTCTCACCAACGGAATATGGTGACTACGGTCACATTATTTGAATATGGTAACTCCGGTTACATTATCTGAATTTGGTAACTTCGGTTACATTATTTGAATATGGTGTCTAATGACACAAATTATATGGGCGATGAGCACGTCGACTGCAGCGACTGCCTTCGATGGTGTGTAGCGGATGGAGGGTTGACTTAGTAGTCCCCACGGTGTGATTGGCAGGTACGGGTGGTGTGTAGCGGATGGACCTTTGGGCTTGGGTTGGGTTGCATCATTATTTTATATGAATATGAACTTGATATGAACTTGTATGCCTGATTGTTGAATGTTAATGTTATGTACACATTGAGTCTGTTGACTCACCCCGTTGTGGGAACTATTTTCAGGTGATGAACAGTGACGGACCGGGACGGTAGACCTTGAGGTGGCCATGCATCAATTTGAAGATTTTATCTCTTTTGGACTTTATTTCTTTTTAGTACATTTAATTTTATTATCGGGTTTTATTTGATGTAATAAGGCCATAAGGCCCAGTGGATTTTATTTATTTCTACTTTATTTTTTTTTAATTATTTTGTTACAAACGATTGTTGGATTAAATTTTAAGTGAAATATATTTTTATAAACCTAAAGGAAATTATTTTGTCACCTTAATAAAATTGGATTTTTAAATTAATTAAATGGGTTTCCCAACCTAAGCCCAATCCAAAACAATATTTCCTAGAGTTTTACAAATTTTCTCTAAGTAACAAAGAATTTGAAAACCGGTTTACTTAAGGAACATACCAGATCCGGTCTGGGCTCGTGGGCCGGGTGTGGGGTGTTTCATGTCGATTGATTGTTGTGCATTGGAATCGTCTTTTAGGTATGTGTTCTTAAACATTTTAATTGGGGGTCGATTTAATGCTGAAATTCGTGTTTTGCTGTAGATTTGGGTGTGGTTTTTGGACCACACAGGCGTGTGCCGCACACTAGCGATATACACGACCGTGTGTCACTTTAGAAGCTAAGTTGATTTTCTTGTCACACGACCTGGAGTGGGTCACATGGGTTGACCACACGATCATGTGATCCCTGTTAGGAAAGTTTGTCTGTTGCACACGGGCATGTGCCTCAGTCACATGGGTGTGTCTTTCTGCCACATGGTCATGTCTCCCTTGCTTCTAAAATTGTGTAATTTTGTCACATGGGCACATATATTTCACGGTTTAGCCACACAGTCGTGTATCTCAATCACATAGGCGTGTCTCTCTTCTGTATGGTCGTGTACCCCTATCACACGATCTGGACCCTCCCATACGGCAGTGTGGTTCTATTTTTGCATATTTTTCACAGTTCTTACAAAGTGTTTCATTTTTGTTCTCGAGGGATCCCTTACTCATTTAAGTCTCTATAGGAATGTTTTGGACATGAATGTTGGTTGTTGGTTGACTGAAGTGAGTGTTTTACTGATGGATATGTTATGCATTTCTATAAATATGAATAATTTTGATTATTTCTACAAATGGTTATTATGATCCGTTAAATTAGTTTGTGTTATAAGATTGATTGGATGTGTAAATCTGAAAATTTTCAAATTGTAGATTCTGTTAACCTGTATTGATCATAAGTATCATAAACTGAAATATGAATATGTCTAATTTAGAAATTATTTGTACAATCGGTGTAATTTGCATATGCATTGTGTCTGGGATACGATTATGAAGAGAAGGAAGATTGATTTGGTAGTATTAACTGCATTATTAAAATATAGCGATAAAATTGCAATCATATTTGCAGCTTGATACTTAATAACTCAAGTGGAAAATGACCATAATAAGGTTTGTTCGGTTGGATTGGTCCACTAAAACCTAAGCATTGGTGTGTAGAGGTTGGAAAGGGTTTGGTATACCCTATTTGGTTTGTGACGGATGGTTGAAGTTGGTGTGTAGAGGCTGGATAGGTGGGGTTTTGGGTTATATTGCATATGATTAAAATTTGCATGTTTGTTACTATTAAAGTATTTTGGCGCTCTACTCTAACACGCTATCTAATTATGAAATTATCTCGGTTATTGTGTGATTGAGCAGTTTCACATGTATACAGTTTGCATGTTTGTTAAGTGATATAATAATTTAATGCGCCAATCTGATATGATCTCTATTATTGATTTGATTAAGGTAATGGTAAATTTTAGTTAATTGTTTGACTTTATTTAACTACGGTTGTTTAAGACTCAAACTGAGCTTTCGTAGGTCACTACCTTGGTCTTTTTCCCTTTTCAGGTAATTCGAGAGGATAGGTGTCGAACTCAGCAAAACAGAGGTCTTAGAAATTCTCATTTCAGTTTGGGTTTTTAAATAAATATTCATGAAGTTTGATAATGTGTTTTCAGTTGGATTTGTAATAACTTTTATAAGGACTGTGGTATGAGTTTTTGGTTTTGGGCTTGTAAAGTTTTGGGTTCTCGTTTTGGAATATTTTATGATCTTGTGCATGGATATTTGTTTTCGAGCGTGTTTTGATTTTGATTAAATTTTTGATTCCATGCATGGGTTTTTTAATAACTGTCTATGGTTTTCATTCAAGGTAAAAGTCCAATATTTTACATTCCAAATTTTGGTTTGAAATTTCAGTTATCAAAGCTTCCAAATTCGTTTTGGTTACAAATTCAATTCATGAGCTGCTAATCGGGTTTTAAACTAGTGTTTGGAAAATTGCAAGATAAGTTGTTACTGAATTATGTTAAACATGAGCAACAATGGAATTGGAAAAGGTTTTGTAAAGATTAAATAGTTTTCGTGTTCTTAGCCATTGCAGTGGCCAATGTGACCTCTAGAATGCGGTCGAAACTTTTGGGTCGAGTTTTGGGGTGTTACACCTACAATTTCTTAGACATCAAGCCATACATTTACCCTCACATTAACCTATTCAAAGTATACCAAAACATGCCAAAATATGTCCATTCACATTCAACCTATGTGCCTAATCAATATACCCTCATTGGCATCACATTTCAACATAAACAACAACCATCCAAAACAAGACATAATCAACATATTAACCTTATTTAATCATCCAATAATTTCAAACTAACATATGCTATAATCAACCATTTATACAAGCCTTCTAATTCCAATTTATCACTAATTTAATCTCACCAATTAACCTATCATGTATGTAACAATTCAACAAACCAACAATGCATTAAGTTTCAAGCACACCTATGCCATCAAATACCAAACCAATTAAAATACTATAAAGGATTTAGATCAATATACATATTTCATAATTCAAATGGCACAAAACATGACAAAATGATCACCAACATGCATAAACCAAAGCCTTATTTAGATGCCACTTATAACCGGCCAAAATAAACGTATAACTACTGAAAGAGTTGATGGATAGTGTGATCTCCAAAGGTAATCCAATCGACAACTTGTGTCCGATGATCTACAAAAAAGAAAAATCAAATAGAGTAAGCTTAAGTAAAGCTTAGTAAGTTCATATTAAACATAAACTTTAACTTACCATAACTCTTGTAACTAAAATATTTCGCAATTAATTTTATAAACAAGGTCACAAGTTCATTTATTTCCTATACACACCACAAATCTCACAAGGTTAGTGAGCTCACATGTACGAAACATATAACTTTATCATGTCATAAACATTTTAAGTAAACACATTTAAAACTCAATGCAACCATCACATATTCATTTAACAACTCAAATTTCACTTCAAATATCTACATCCAATATTTTATTTCATATATCTATTCCATATAACCGGTTCATATAACCATATCATATGTCTATTTCCATACAATTGATTCATATAACCATTTCATATATCATTTTTCATAAAATTGATTCATGTAACCATTACATATATCTATTTCCATATAACCAATTCATATAATCCATATAACCAATTCATATAATCATTTCATATATTTTTTATTTTCATATACATATTTATCACCCAATGAACCAAATGAAATAATGTCGGATACGCGGGAACGATGCTCTCACAAGTTGTAACTGTATATGCTCACACAAGTTGTAAAATGGACCTACTTACACGAGTTGTAGGTTAGGATGTTAAACTACTCGATGCTACTCACACTAGTTGTGGAAAATCCGCAATAAATGCATGACCTTAGCTATCGGTAGGATATCCAATATCAGCACCTGAAACGGTAAATAATTCTAATGACATGCCATTTGTATCCTAAGCATTCACGAGGTTCATATGAGTTGTGATTCACATTCATATAATATAATTACATAAGCATTTCTTTTTCACATGAATTCAACTATATGATTTCTCTATTTTCAATCACGACCCTTAACTTAATTAACATTTCAACTTAATCCATTTCATTGTTTACCATTTATTAAGAAAATGAACTTAACCACAACATACATAAATAGGTATTAAAACACAAAAACCGCAATTAAATTTGTTTAATTTAATTTACAAACTTACCTAGTCAAAAACGACTATGAACGTGACACCGATGTTTATTCCGCTAACTTTCCTTTTTCTATGAATTATCTGGTTCATTCGTTTCTTGATCTAAATAATAATTTTAATTCAATTAACCATTTAAAACAATTTAAACAATTCAACTTATGCATATAAGCCCTTTTATTATCATTTTACACTTTCACCCTAAAATTTTATCTTTTATTCAATCTAGCCCCTAAACCTGAAACTTTCAAATCTATCACAATCTAACCAAATCAATCCTAGCCGATTTCTATATATTCCCTATAAAGCCCACATTTACCAATTTTTCACAAGAATTTCATACAATTTTACTATTTTAACAACTTAGCTCTTAAACTTAAAATTAACCAAAATCACTTTACAAATAATCCTATTTAACAACCAAACTTATATTCAAAAACATAAAAAAATCATCAATGGAATAAATCAAAAAGTTTAATATTTTTACAAATTAGTCCCTAGGTTGGATAGGTTAAGCTATAACGACCTCAAAAACATACAATTTACAAAAAAAAAAAAATAGCTAGATTTGGACTTACATGCAAAGAGTCAAAAGTTAAAGATATTTGAAGTTTTCTAACTCTCTTTCAATGGTGGATATTCAGTGATAGCAAGAAAATAAAGAAGATGATGGTGCTTTATGGTTTGTCTCGATTCCCTTTCGACAAAAAGTTTTCTAAAATGTAGGGGGTTTTCTTTTCTATCGAGATGTGTCTTTGTAGCTGGTCTTTGAAATGGAAGGATGAAGGGTTACACATCATGTTTGATTGTTACTTTGCATGGACCATTTGGTGTTACATATTCCAATGGTGGGGTATCACTTGGGTTATGCCTTCGTCCCTTAAAGGTTTTTTGATTCAATGTTTTGCAGCTCCATTTATGAGTGTAACTTTAAAGAGATGGCTCTCGATTTGTGTAGCAACTCTTTGGAACTTATGGTTAATGTAGAATGAATCTGTAACACCCCAAACCCGGCCTATGCATTAAGTCCAAATTTGGCATGCCACACAAATTGAACTTTCATCTAGTCGTCAATAATTTAAGAAAACAAATCTTCAAAACGATTTTGGAGATGGAGTTTATAAAAAAAAAACGAGATTAATTTGAAATCCATGATTTTGAAAACATCAGAGTTTATAAAATGGATTTTCAGAGAAATAATTGGTTGAAATAAATTCATAAAAGAGTTTTCACAGAAATTTTATGAGTTAGTGATATTTAAGAAAAACCCCCTTTTTATACGCAAGTTTAAGAAAACATTTATAAAAATTAAAAAAGCCCCATTTAAGTATCTAAAACATATTAAAATCCATCCACGAAATAAAAATCCATGAAACAATACCAGAGGCCTTATTACATTGCAACTGAAATATTACTTAAATAAAAATACTTAAAAGAAGTTCAAAGTTTATATAAACCATCATTCGTAGTATGGCCTCCTCACGAAGTCATCCCCGGCCCAAGCCTCCATCAATTATCATTACCTGAGAAGGGTAAGAAAAATGGGGTGAGTTACTTAGAACTCAGTGTGTAACCCACTTACCGTCCACTGGGCCAGGATCATTTAAGCATATAATTGGGCTTGAGCCCATTTACAAATGTACAATATATATCAAATATAAAATGCATGTGATATGCAATTCCTAACCAAGCCTAAATTTCCATCCGCTAAACACCATCCGTACCAACCAGGACACCTGTGGGGATCAAGTCAACCCACCCCGCCAACACACCAATCGCAGGCATAAAGCCATTTAAAATGTTTGTGGCAGAGCCACCCGAACTAGATTGTGGCAGAGCCACCAGAACTTCTCTTCAATTTTTTATCCCAACCCATGCAATCATGTATGCATATACAAAGCACAACAATATTCATATCACAAATTCAACATAAGGCCCATACTACAAGTTGGCCCATTAAGCAATCTAGCAATTTGGCCCATTAATCAATCTAGCAAATTTGGCCCATTAATCACATGAGGCCCTTTTCAAAATTTTCACACTTGGCCAATTTATCAAAATAATTCGTATGGCCCAAAATATCACATGGGGCCCAAAATATCACTTTTTAACCAAATAGCCCATTAAGGGCAATTCCGTAATTTCCACAACTTTAATACCGATTTCATGCATTTACACAAAAAGTGTTAATATACCGTATTTTCAAATTTTACCAACTTTACGATTTTTATTCTATTTGCTTACGGTACAATATCTAACCCATGAGATAAGTGTGAAATTACACACCTGATTACGGTGAGAATTATACTTTCCCGCTCGTCGATACCTAAATACGTGACACGCTTGATTAGAACACTAATACTTAATATAAATTTATACCAAAGATAAGCGATCTAGATCTTTACCCTCGGAATTTCGAACAACAACTATTTGTGGTTTCTCCCCGATTGATGGTTCATAACTCGTTGAAGAACCACGAACAGTCAATGGCTCAGGAGTACGAATGACTTCAAATAATTGATTTTCACCAGAGGAGGGTCCACAACCCGGTGGAAAATCTCGGATTGCCGAAACAACCCTTCGCTTGAATCTAGAGGGAATAGCGAATCCACCCCTCTTTCGAACACTATTCACCACTCTTTTCGACCCTCTCTTGATTGCCTTAAAAAAATTCCAAGTGATTCCCAAAAGAATCCCTATATAAAACTTTCGGTTATTTCAATCCCGATTGATAATCATTGATAATATTGAGGGTGATCATGAAATTCATGAAGAGTTCCCTTTTTACCTTGAAAGTTATGATCCAAACTTGAATGACTTCAAGACTACTTCGAAAAGATGATGATTCGGCCCTCCACTATTTCACTAAAAACAAAATAACGAAAGAAATCATCTAAGTGAGTGATTGGTTAATCGGTTTAAAAGACTCTTCCAAGCCAATCATAGATTCGGCCAAGGTGACCAAATAGCAAAAAGAGAAGACAAAGAAAATGATTCTTACTGATGATCCCAAAGTTTGAATAGAAGAAAATGATTGAGAATAAAAGCTATGAGGAATGGAAGATTCGGCTATGATATATCAAAGAAAGGAAAAAGATTTGGCTATGGAGATGGTCTCTAACATTCGGCCATGGAAGAAATATGTTTAAGGATGAGAAAAATGGAGATAGAAAGAAAATAATGATGAGAGGTTTATGATTCGATTTTCAAAGGTAAGAGAAAAGCAAAGAAAAGGGTTTGGGACAATGGTGCATTCGGCAATGGGGAAGAAGGAAGAAAAAGAAATGGCTTTTGTGTTTGATTTTTACGGCACTAGGAGAGGTTGCCAACTATAACCAAATGGTCAAAAAGAAATGACCAAAAGAAGCAAAGCAAGGATGTTTTCTCCAAGCATGATGCACATTCGGCTATGAGAAAAAAATGAAAAGAAAAATATGTTTTTGGGAGAACAAAATGACCAAATGGGATTACACACTAGCTACCATCCTTACCAAAGTCTACCACCAAAATTCGGCCTCCCCCTAGTCTATAAAACCTTCCAAGTTCATGGACAAGCTTGGCCATTCCAACTTTCCAAAACACATCCCTTAAGAGGTGCCTTGTGTTCCCCCTACCTTCCATAAGCTTAGGATTTCTTTCCCCAAGTTCAAGCTTACCTTAACCATTAGCCACCTTACCATAAAAGAAATAGTCCAACTTTACCATAAATAAGGCTTGACCGACACATGCTATAAAGGTGCAAAAATAAAAGTCACCAAAATGCAATCCATGGAATTCGAACCTCTTCCCTCAAGCAACACTTATGGCGCCAACTCCACTTTACTACTAGCTCATCTCATGCTAGTTTTTGACACTTAATTTCCTTAAACATCAAGGTCACTTGTTCCACTTCAATAAAATACTCATTACTAAAATTTATTCTAATTCCGAATAAATCCCGAGCCTTCTCAAGACTATACTAAACACACACAAATTAAATCATTCACAAGCTAAGCACCAAAAATATGCAACATATCGATACTCAAATTTTTAGGATGTTACAGAATATGTCTTCTTTTGTGAACTTGGTTCATTATATTGGAACAATGCCTTAGAAGGTTCCAATGCCATCAAGGAAGCATGTTAGTGGGTTGTGCTTAGACGGTGTGATTTGGTTGTACAAGTGTAACGCCCCGAGTTTTGGGCCTATAAGTTTTGATATTTGAGCATAAGGACAGTGGGGAGATTGCACATATGTGTTTAATTGTGCAATTTAGTGACAAGAATGGGACTGCTGGTCTAGTGGCTGTGTGAGTGTTAGCATACCTTGAGGTTTCGGGTTCGAGTAGCTGGATGTGCAATTGTGGAAAGTCTTTTATTTTGTTCTGTATTAGTATTAATTATAAATGTTTATTTATTATATGATGTTATATTATTATTTTTATTTGTTGATTGTTATTTTGGGTTTTGTTTTTATTTCTGTTAACTCTTTTCACGTTTTTCCCATCTTATCGTTCTTTTTTCCTCTCTCGGTTCGTTTACTTTTTATTTTTCGAATGGTTCTGGCTTGTGAATTCAGGAAGTCGCTCCTCTGTCATCTTCTCTGTCATCATATAGCAGGTGTGGGAATCGAGCATTGTAACTACGTTATTTAATTTGCTTACTAAATTATGCAAACTTCTTGTGTCGGTTTATCTTGACTGTGCCTAACCCATTGGTTTTGGGATTTGAGGCACTAGAAGTGTGGGAAGACTCCCCTTTTCTGATATACATTCATTGTGGTTAAGGACGAGTACGATTTTAGTGGCAAAAACACTATTTTAGGGGCTAGTTCGGAGAGGTTTTGTGGCTTCCCCTACGGCCACACGGGCGTGTGCCTCGGCACATGGCCCTGTGGATTTGGGAACTAGGGTTTTCGACCAGTTTTGGGTGCCACACGGCCGTGTGGCCGATTTTGGGGATTTTGTCGATTTTCACACGACCATGTCATTTGGGCACACGGGCGTGTGGATTTTGGAATTAGGGATTCAAAGTATTGGAGTCGCACAACCGTGTGGCTGATTTGGGGATTTAGGGATCCCACACAGGCGTGCATTTCGAAACACACTGCCGTGTCTTATGGCACAGTGAGTACCGTGCCCCTGCTTCACACGAGCATGTGCCTCTGTCACACGGCCATGTACTACCCTTCACGTGGGAGTTTGGACCCCCACACGGCCTGAATTGCTCCACATGGTTGGGGCACACGGGCGTGTGGCCCTATCTCACCAAATAATGATTTTGGTCAAATTTAATTGTAATCGCGTCTCTATGTGTGTCCAACCCTCAACTAAGCTTTACTGAGGGTAATTATGGCTCTGGCCTTGGTTGATATATGAGTGATTTGTGATTGGTTGTGTGATAAGCTTGATGTTGAATTAGAGTGTACGAGTGTACATGCTTCTGAAATTGATTGAATGATTGTGAATGACTGTTTGGAATCGCATTTTGAATTGGTACATCTGCATACATACATCTGTATATAAAGTTTCTGGGGGGATTTTGAAGAGAAGGAAGATTGACTGAACAGGCAGTTTTACTACAACATATCGGTATAGCAGATTACCGCATTACACTGTACCGCATGTACGTTAGCTACGCTACGTACCATTGATTGAACTGGCAGTTTTACTGCAACCTATCGATATAGCGAATTACCGTATTGCACTGTACCGCATGTACACTAGCTACACTACGTACCATTGCCTGAACTGGCAGTTTTACTACAACCTATCGGTATAGCGGATTACCGTATTGCACTGTACCTCATGTACGTTAGCTACGCTATGTACCATTGACTAAACTGGTATTTTTACTGCAACCTATCGATATAGCGGATTACCGCATTGCACTGTACCGCATGTACGTTAGCTACGCTACGTACCATTGACTGAACTGGCAATTTTACTACAACCTATCTGTATAGCGGATTATCGCATTGTACAGTACCACAGGTACGTTAGCTACGCTACATACGACTATCTGATCTGGCAGCTCAACTGTAAATTTCTGTCTATGCCGCATTCGGTACGACTTGTAAGTGTAGGGATGGGTGGGTTAATTAAATCCCCACAGTAAGTGCAGGGTTGGACGGAGAGGTATGTTGGCTGGATGGGTGGGTTCTTATTCTATAACTCATTTGCACTCATATGCATCTGAATGATACTGTGACTGAATGTGATTGTTCTGTTCGATTGAAAAGCACTTATGCCTATACGGATTCAATAAACTTTGACTGAATTTGACTAACTGAGTTGATACTTACGACTGAATGAGAATTATTGATTCTGTGACTGATTGTCTCTTATGATTGCAAAGCACCTGTGGCTTTGTGTAATCATTGAACGCTATTTGTAATTGATTGATTGATTAGAGTTGGTGTTTGATTTTGATTCGTAATATCCGGCTGAGACTTCTGTCTCAAGGTTTCTGTCTGTACCTGTGAGTATGTTCTACTTTGAAACTTATTTCTGGTGTTCTGCCCTAAATCTGTAGTTTACCTGGTTTGATCTTACACTTAGCTCGAGTAGCTCACCCCCTTTCTATTTCCCTTTCAGGTACAGTTCTGGATTCTAGATGCTGGACTCAGTATGCGGAGGTCTCAGACAGTTTTGGTGGAAATAAGTTATAAGCTTTATTTTTAGGTTTTAATTGTTATTCGTTTAAGTTCAAATTGTAAAGTTTCACAATACCGTGGTACAGCTCTTGTTAAGTTTTTATTCATACATTTTATATTGTTAAACTTACTGATGAATTTTATATGATTAAATGTTTTGATTTGCTTCGGGATAAACATTTTCGGAAATTAGATTTTGAACGACTCGATTTGTAAAATTTTCTCTCGATCACTTCGATGATCAATGTAGCATTCTGAATTTAGTGTAGTCTTCTAGGCCGGGTTTGGGGTGTTACAACAAGTGACTCATCCGAGTAATAATGTGAGTTGGACTAGATTGGTGGGCAACATGGTTAAATTTAATGTGGATGGCTCTACACAAGACAAACCCAGACCAACAGGATGTGGTAATGTCTTAAGAGATGAGGAAGGTAAGATTAGAGGAATGTTCTCGAGTCTTCTTGGTGTGTTAGATTCAAATTTGGCTAAGTTACTTGCAATTAAAACTGCTCTGCACCTATTCTCTTTTATTTGTTTGGGCCAATATTGTGGTGTTAGTTGTTGAATCAGATTCCCTAGTTGTTAAAACATGGGTTTGCAATGTTGAATCTTGCCCATGGAAGCTATGGAAGACCTTTAATGAGATTGATAGGCTAATTTGTTCTATAAATAATGTTTTGGTTAACCGTATACTGAGAGAAGCAAATAGGTTTCCTAACTCGCTAAACTGGATGTTTCCAGGCATGATATGTTCTATGTATGGCTATATTTTCTAAATTGGTTGTAATTGTTTGATGTTCTCATTATCGTTTATCGAATAAAAGTCTTTAATTAGCAAAAAGAAAAAAAGTCAACTAATTTAGTATATTTATATCCTAAAATAATTAATATATATTTTGATACATGCCTAAAATTATCCATAATCCCTCCTAGCCCTTAAATAGGAGGATAAATGCACTTTAGCATGCTGAAACCCATGACCTACTATACTGTCAACAATGCCAATGTTAACCAAACTAAGACTTAATCAGCATAATTAATATATTTATAATCATACTGAATTTGTATTTAGTATTTAATAAAAGAAAAAAATTAATTAATAATAATAAAAGTAAGAGTTTTTTTTTATATAAGAAAAACTTGAATGGGCCTAGACCATTCATTTACAGATATAATTGGATCCGCATAACATTTGTGATTCA
Organism: Gossypium australe; assembly: GCA_005393395.2. Classification (NCBI taxonomy): domain Eukaryota; kingdom Viridiplantae; phylum Streptophyta; class Magnoliopsida; order Malvales; family Malvaceae; genus Gossypium; species Gossypium australe. The sequence goes on from CM016616.1 coordinate 12,911,377, forward strand.
AGCAAAAGATATTATTGTAATTATTATAATAGTGTTTGAATATTGAATATGAATAGTAAATAAATATTTATTTTAAAATAAATTTTATATAACTTAAATTATTTTTTATTAAGATACATAGTAAATAAGTACTTGTTAAGAAATATTTGCTTTACGTTTGTCAGCATTTTACATATGCTTTGTTCTTGGACTAATTTTTCTTTGTTTCTTGAGTGTCTTGGGTGATGTTTTGGAGCTTTGTGTTGGAGAAAACTAAGGATAGCAAACCAAAGATTATATTTAATTGAGGAATTGATTTGATATTAAGGAGGCAATTTGTTTCTATGTTGCCTTACCTCCAAAACATTCTTCAACACACTTATATAGCTTACAATAAACTTAAATTCACTTAACCCACCTATTTAAATTCTCTAGAAATATCTTGAATGAACTGAATCAAATCACTTAAAAAAACTATTTAAATTCTTTAGATTCATGAATGGAAATTGCAAATTAAATTTTAACACTCCCCTTAATTTGTAATTTTCACAGAGTCTTTAAACTTATCGAGCTTCTCCAACGACACGAACTTCGTAAAAACATCCATAGGTTATTCTTTGGTCTCGACGAACTTCAAGAAAATTTCTCCCTTGTTCACCAAATTTCGAATGAAATGATGACGAAGCTCTATGTTCTTACTTCGAGCATGAAAAATTGAATTCTTTATCATCGCAATTGTTGACATATTATCACATAATATGGTAGTTGGAACCTCTTCTTTCTACTGCAGATCAGCCAAAATTCTCCTAAGCCAAACCGCTTCACAAGTTGCACTTGTTGTAGAATATTCATCTTCTACAGATGATAAAGCCAGTGTGTTTTGCTTACTTGAGCTCTAGGAAATCACCTTCGATCCGAAGCAGAAAAGATATCCCGAAGTACTCCTACCTTAGACGGAACCTGGCTAATCGTGATCCTTAAAATCGAATAGATTGTTGCTCGATTCTGTCACATATCTCAACCCCTACATTTTCGTTCATTATAAGTACATGAGTACTCTATTTGCAACAGCATAATGAATCTTACTCGTCTTGCTCATGAACCTCGAAAGAACACTTACGGGTTGAACAATATCGGGCCTTATATTAGTACGATAAATCAGAAATCCCACTAAGGTTCAGTAAAGTTTCTCATCAGTCATCTCACTGTCATCTTCTTGTTGCAACATCTTATTAAATGCCATTGGCATAGGCACTGATTTACAAGTCAACGTCTAAAACTTCTTCAATAGGTTCTCCACATACTTTTGTTGCGCAATAAAAATCTCGCCACTTCATTGCTCGACTTGAAAGCAGAGAAAAAACTTTATAACGCTAAGATCAAACATCTCAAACTCTTTCATCATTGCCCTTTTAAAATCTTCAACCATCTTCATATCGATTCTTGCATAGATCACATCATCAACGTAAAGACAAACTATTAGAAAGTTCCCATTTACTCCAACCTTTACATAGAGGGATGGTTTGCTCAGGCTCTGTATAAGACCAAAGGGCTTAAAGTACGAGTCAATCTTGATGTTCCATGCTCGAAGGACTTGTTTTAACTTGTAAAGAACCTTTCGGAGCTGATACACTTTTTCTACTTTCCCTTTTACGACATATCCTTTGGGCTGGCGTACATATACTTCTTCTTCCAACTCCCCATTTAAGAAGGCTGACTTGATGTCGAATTGGTACAACTTCATCTGTAACTGAGATGACAAAGCAAGAATAGTTCTTATCATCTCCATTCGAGCAATTAGTGCAAAGGTCTCATTGAAGTCGACCCTTGGTTGTTGAGAATAACCCTCTGTGACCACTCTGGCCTTGTACTTTTGGATGCTTCCTTCCTCGTTATACTTCATCTTGAATATCCATTTTAATCCAATTGTATCATTTCCTCTTGGAAAATCGACTAATTCCCACGTCCAATTTTTCTTAATGCTCCCAATCTCTTCATTCATGGCTTCTATACACACTTCTTGCTTTGTAGCTTCCTCGTAATTTTTTGTTTCTCCAACAACCAAAACAAAATTACTTTCAACATATATGTCAGATAAGGAGCGATACCTTCGAGGAGAATCTGAGTCTGATTCGTCACTTGACATAGAAACTCTAAAGCTTTCACCTCCCATCCTGTTTTGTATCCACGGAGTTGGTAGAGAGGCATTAGCTGGTGGAATTATCCCGACTCCACCAAGTACTACTGTTGCTTTGTATCCTAATTCCAAGAAGTCACGTCGAAAATTATATCCCTTGACAAAATTAGTTGACTAGTTTTCGGGTTATAAAGACGATACCCCTTAGATTGATCACGATAGTAGATAAAAATAAACTTTTCTCCTTTTTCATCAATTTTTCTTGATTTTGTGACAGACCATGTGCATAGGCAATGCACCCGAAAACTTTGAGCTAACTTATAACCAACTTCCAATCATACCAGGCTTCAAATGGAGTCCTATCTAGAACCGCCTTTGTTGGAGAGCGATTCAAAATAAATAGTCGTATCACAACTTCGACCCAAAATTTGTTCAGGAGACCTTTCCCCTTAAGCATGCTACGATCCATTTCTTTCATTGTTCGATTCTTTCTCTTAGCAACACTATTTTACTAAGGATTGTGCCTCACAGTGAGTTGTCGTTGAATCTTATTCTCCTTACAATACTCAAGGAAAGCAGGGGCAAAGCCAGGGGGCTGGCATGGGCCCCGACCCCCTAAAATGTAAAATTGCTATTTAAGCCCTTAGAATTTTTTAAAAAATTTAAATTAGTAAAGGTAAAATTTCACTTTGGATCCCTAAAATTATAAAAATTCGATTTAACCCTTTACAAATTATAAAGACATAAACTATAAAAAATTAAAATTTTCTCCCCCCCTAAAAAATTATTCTGGCTTCGCCCCTGATGGAAAGGTTTGTATATAAACTCTCCTCCTATGTGGTTCGAAGAGTCTTGATCGAACATCCATTTTGCTTCTCAACAAGAGTTTTGAAGTGCAAGAAGGTGCTGAAAGCATCGGACTTTTGTTGAGAAAATAGGCTCAAACCATCCGCATAAAATCATCAACAAAGAGAATAGAGTACTGTTTGTTACCAAGTGAAGAACTTCGAGTTGGACAACATATATCATCATGGACAAGCTCTAAGGGGTTTCTATTTCTTCAAGATATCTTCGACAATGGAAACTGGTGCATCTTCTCATACACACGACCCTTACAAACTCTCTTTTGGATGAATCACAAGAAGTCTAGCCACCATCTCATTTTGTTTCAAATGCAGTAAACTCTTAAAGCCCAAGTGTCCATATCTAAAATACCGTAGGTTGGATTTATCAATGTCTTGAGGGCATAACTTTGCAACTTCACCATATTGAATGGAAACAAACAATTTGCATTTATCTTCACAGCAGTTACTCTCATATCATTTTTATTATCAATGATATCACAAGGATCATTATCAAAAATCAACTTATAACCATTCTTCATCATTTCTCCAACACTCAACAAGTTATGCACAACCTTTGGAGAATAATATACATCGTGAATATGCCTTTTGTTACCTCTATCTGTGGGGACAACAAAAACTCCTTACCCTTTAATTTTCACGTGCTTGTTGTCACCAAGTTCCACTTGCGTGGATAATTTCTCGTATAGCACAAGGAAAGATTCTTAATCTCCAGTAATGTGGTGGTTGCATCCACTATTAAGAAACCACGTCTCATTGGCGCTACACTCGACATCCTTAGATGAATAAAATAGCTTATCGACATCATTTTCTTTCGTAAAATTTGCCTTAGATTCTAGAACTTCACCCTTCTCTTTAAACTAACAGTCCCATTTAGAATGATTGGGAACTTTGCACAGAGTGCAACAATGCTAGAAATCTCATTTGTAACACCCTTAACCCGTAACCGTCACCGGATTGGGGTTGCAAGGCATTACTGAACATAGCACAAGTCACCACAAACATTTACAGCTCACATAGTCACCACCGAATACATTATGAATAATTACATTTTTTTAAGCATGCTTAAACAATATCATACATTTCTTAATCCTCTTTAGCTAAATTCACAGATAAATAATTGCAACAATTAACTAAGTATACTATTCGTTTGGTTAATTAAGCCAGATTAACCGAATATGCATAAGCTCAAAATGACTTCCTAAAACTAGATAAAAATCACAAAATCTAAACATACATATATGTGGTTGCATGACATCTTATTCCACCCTATTCACATAACCCAAATAAATTCATCATGCAAAGTATACCTCAATTCACTTGTAAGAACATAACTGAACCAAAATACTAATATCCCTCTCATTGCTGAAACACATGAAATGAACTTAATACACATGTGCAATTGTAACCATAACCAAATAGGCCATTTCCAATTATAATGATCTCCACTCAATTCATGTTATTACTAATAGTAACTTATTACATTCGGCATTAGTCATTTATATGCATAAATATGGAATCGTGAACACAACTTAACTATGTATAACATTCAAAATTTTACCATTTATTTCTCTTAACAGCACACTCATAAAACATCAAAAATAAATAAGTAAATCTTAAGTACTACACAAGATAAATATAAAAGCCGAATATTTACAATAAATTTTGTTTCATTCGATCACCAACTAATTGATTTACTTAATAATTTAAGAAGAATAATTTCAAACATATCCTATGTGCATTCAATTTAACATTCACTTGTAGTGTAAGCATAACATGCCATGCATGATCTCATGCAAACGCACCTACTATAATGAGACTATAATGTCATTGATAAAAATACACTCAAGCAACATCTCAAGCATAGACACTAAACTCAAACCTAAAGATAAAGCCATTTTTGTATGGCAATAATACATTCATTTAACTATTGATTAGACTAACTCAAAATGGTTTAGTCTATACATGCCATATACTTAAAGTTTATACATAAAAAAGGAATACGAAAATATTGTTGATAGTGTGATGAGCTTCAAACGTGATCCCCGAGCACGAGATGAACACCCCAAGGAGAATCTACAATACACAACAACAACCACATCGAATAAGCTTTCATAGCTTAGTAAGATTTAAGCAATTTAGAAATTCATATCAAAATTTCTGTTTATAAAAATCCATACCAAAGTTTCGAATATTCAGGTATAAAGTTCATAGTAACCCACATATATATATATATTCATGTTCTATCTTATACTTAATTTCATGTATCACCAACACATAATAGTAATCATCATTCATGCCATCTACTTACCAAATTCAACATTTCCATTTTAAAACACCAACCCATTTCTAAATCATGTATATATATATATATATGTATATTTTGCACATATCTTAAATTTTCCTACCTTCTACAGCTTAACCATTCATACGAAATGTATAATACTATTTTCAACCTCTTTCCATAAACATAATAGCATTAGCAATTAAAGCCGTTTAACGAACCTTGAACCAGCACACTTAATAATAATAGTTAGTAACGTATCGCACACTTAGTGCCGTTACTCATTATTTCTGCACACTTAGTGCAAAATTTTCCAGTAACGTCTCGCACACTCAGTGCCGTTACTCATTATTCCCGCACACTTAGTGCCTTATGACCGGTATCGCACACTTAGTGCCCGGTTATGTATTCGTACACTTAGTACTGTTTAATAGTCCTGTAAATTATTTAATTTCACATTATATGAATAGCCAAAATCAAATTCACTACAAAACATATAAACATAACCAAGTGAATCCATACCTCAATTTAAAACATTGTATTCGGCCAATTCCAATACATACAACTAATTATGGTTGAATACCTCCATGCCATAATTTAATATTCCTCAAGCTATATGCAACATTAACAAATCAAATAAAATATCCATCCATGAATTCCTAACCAAAGTACCAATGAAAACTCAATAAACCATTTATGAATATACATTCAATTTTCATGAACACACACATAAATATGAGAAGCATAGACTTAACTAAATTACTTAAAATCTTACCTCAGATAACAACGGATAAAACTTCTCGATTAGTCGTTCAACTTAGCTTTTCCTTTATCCAATCCTTTTTCCTTTGAATCTTGATCTAAACAATTTCAATTAAACTCATTTAAATATATTTCCATTCAATTTAATCCATAAACACATAAATGGACAAATTACCAATTTGCCCTCAACATTTCACACTTTTACAATTTAGTCCTATTTGCTCAAAACTATATGAAAAATTTGAATTAACCCTTTAAGGGCCGAATGCTCTTCATCCCCATACAAGTCCCTACAAACCATTTATTTTGCATTTTAGACCCTTAACTATTTATTTTCACAATTTTTAAACCATCATACTCCATCTCATCTAAATTTCCTACTCAAAACATGTTATTTTCAAACATAAACTAAGCATTCTTCCATCAAACATAACAAAACAAGAACACTCATCCATGGTCAAATCTATAACATGCTTCAAACTAAAAAATTTCAACATGGGTTTGATAGTACTCAAGATAACTAACTCAAAAATGTAAAAATTTACAAAAACCAAACTCAAATACTCACCTTAATGTGACATGCAATGGGCGAATAAATGGAGGTTTAAGCTTCCTCTTTTCTTTGTTAAAATTCGGTGAAGAAGATGAGGAAGAGAGAGATGAGATAAAACATGTTTCTTTTATTTAATATTATTAATACATATTATAACATGCCACTATCATATAATAATTATAATAAAATATACTTAAATAATATCCTATGATTATTGCCGTCCACTATCACTTTATTAATGGCCAAATTGCAACTTAAATTCCAAGCAAAAGGAAACCATTCAAATTGGACCTAAATTTCACAATAGCTATTTCTTCATACTTACTCAATTTAATCCTTCACTTAAATTAGTCACTCAAACACACAAATTAATCTACGATATTTTAACATATGCTTAACCACATAACATAGATATCAAATTAATAATTAAAAAAATTCTAATTTGGATTCGTGGTCCCGAAACCACCATTCCAATTAGGGTCGTATACGGGTTGTTACATCATTATTAATGTCTGAGCTTTTTACAAATACGGCATTATGAGTCTGACTTATGCTTACCCGAAGATGACTTCCTTCCATCTCCCTAACCTCGACCATGACCCGAGCCTCCTCATCCTTTGCTCAATGATCCTATATTAAATGATGGACCCCTTTTTGTTCCTATTTCGCATCAAATTTCTTTTCCCTAAGGTTGACCTTTACTTGAAAAGCTTGCTCCAGTGGCTGATTCGTATAGCCATTGACTTTGACTTAATGTGCCTCTAGAGAGCTAAACAACTCATACTAAGTTAGTTGCAATATGTCTTTTTTCTCCTCTATCACAACAAAAATATGATCAAACTTTTTCGGTAGAGACTTGAGAATTCTTTCCACTACTTTCTTTTCAGGAATAGCATCACCACAACCTTTGATTTGGTTGACAATCTCAACCACCCATGAAGAAAAGTCTTTAACGGGTTCAATTTCCTTCATCGGTAAATTATTGAAACTTCTCCAATAGTTTTGCAACTTAATAGAGATTACTTTATCAGCCCATTTCAACTCTTTCTTCAAAACGTTCCAAGCTTCTTGGGCCCTTTTGATACTAAAAATCCTGGGTTAGATGGATTTACTCACCCCTTGTTGAATAATTCGCAAAGCTGTTGCATTCTTCTTTGTATTCTCCTTTAATTGCTTCTTTAGTTCTTCTTCTGCATCCGGTTTAGACTCGACTTCATATCCTTACTCCACCACATCCCACATATCTTGAGAAATGAATATGGCCTCCATTTGAGAGCTCGAATACTCATAGTGCTCTCTTTCGAATATAAGTATTTGACTAGGGCATAGGCGAAGAACGTTAAAGGGTTTGAAGAGGTCATATTTGTAACAGCCCGATTATAACCCTAATCGGAACAGTGGTTTCGGGACCACAAATCTGAGTCAATAGAATATTTTTATATTATATTTGGTGTCTATGATTTATGAGTGAGCATGTGCAAAAATTTCGTGAATTAATTTGTCTGTTTGTGTGTTTAATTTAAGAGAAAGGATTAAATCGTAAAAGTGTTAAAAGTAGCCTTTTATTAAATTGGGTGGTTAAATTGACTTGTCTTCTTTTATATGTGGGCTTAAGTGGCAAATTAGCCATTTGGTATGTTAATGATCGACAAAATGCCTCCATTATGTAATTTTATTATTAGTTTATATGTTAAGTTATAATAATAATACATATATTATATTATAAACATATTATAATAAAAACATAAAAAGAAAAAGGTTGCATGCTCATTTTATTTTCTTTCTTACTTGACCGAAACTAAAGAAGAAGAAAAGAAACTTAAGCTCTTGAATATTCGACCCTTTGCAAGCTTGATTAGGTATGTAATTGAGTTCGGTTTTTGTTAATTTTTACGTTTTTGAGATCGTTGCTTCGAATACTGTTCGACCCATGTTAGAATTTTTTAATTAATGCATGTGTGATGTTCGGCCATTGATGAAGGCTTTTGTTTTGTAATGTTTAATGGTAAAATATTAAGGATATGCTTTAGATTATAGAAATTTTGGTGATTTTGAGTAATTAGGGTTAAATTGTAAAAATTGTAATTTGAAGGGTCAAAATGTGAAATAAATGAAATGTATGAGTTTGTATGAGAGCTATGAATATTCAGCCCTAAAGGAGTATGTTCAAATTTTGTGTATTTTGTGTTTGTAAATGTCAGGGGTAAAATGGTAATTTGCATAATTATGTGTTTTAGGATTAAATTGAATGAAAATATATTTGAATGAGCTTAATTTACAATTGATTAGATCAAGAACAAAAAGAAACGGGATTGGATTAGGGAAAAGCAAAGTTGAACGAATAGCCGAGAAACCTAATTCCGTCGATTTCCGAGGTAAGTTATAAGCAATTGGATTTAATTGAACTTTAAATCTATATTTATATGCATATGTTAAATAGATGAAAATATGTTTAATCTCATTGGCTGAATGTGATGTTGGTATATGTATGTTTATTTAAGCTTGATTATTTGAGATGAATGAATATATATATATATATGCTATAAGAGATAGTATATGTGAGAGGTGAAAAGAAAGTGTTGGTTGTATTGGAATAGGTGGATAGGTATGTATATTGTGTGTTGGCCGAATGTGTTGGTATTTGATAAGAGAAATGAGTTGATTTTGAACATGTATATATATGTATATGTATATGAATGAAAATGAAATTATATAAGTTTTATGAATGAGGAAAGGATCAGTTAATGTGCACTATGTGTGCGAGCTTAAATATCGAGCACTGTGTGTGCGAAATCGGTTGATTGACACTAAGTGTGCGAGAAAATAAGTAATGGCACTAAGTGTGCAATACATTACAAGTAAATGGCACCATGTGTGCACTTTATCAAAGTAACGGCACTAAGTGTGCGATACATTACATGAATTGCACTATGTGTGCGGGTTTAAAGGTTCTTCGAGGATATTAACTAGTGAATTTGGATAAACGAAATGGAACAAACAGGTATATGGATCGAGGTAGTTGGGAAAGTTAGCACTATTAAGGTAAGCTATATTGGCTTATGATACTAAGGAAATGAAATGTGATTATTAGTATTTGTGTATGTTTTGAGATGAATAAATAATGCCTAGTGTTAAATGAAGTCTAATAGGGAATGCATGAATAATCGATTTTGAGACTACTAAGTATGGTAGTTAATGAATGGTTACATGATGCAAATTTATAGTTATGAGTTCGTTGATGATCATGTTAGATTGATTTAATTTGTATAATGTTTAATTGTACATTTTACCATTGCTTTTAACTTACTAAGCTATGTTAGCTTACCGTATGTGTACATTTGACTATTTTATAGATTTCGAAGTCTAAGCTCGAGCTCAGGGATCATCGTCAAAGTCAATCACACTATCATCTATCTTTGGTACCTTTTTATTAGTTTAACTTTTGGGAACTATGGCATGTATAAGCTATATTGCTCTTTTGAGTTTATTTTGAAGTCGATGTATAAAATGCCATGCGAAAATGGCTTTATTTTTATGCTTGGGTTAGTTGAATATGCTTGAGATGTTGCATATGTTTGTGCATATTCAGACATAATATAAGTTTGTTTTGGTATGTGTGTTTCATGAAATTATGAAAGGAATATTATCTATATGTTCAAATAAATATTTCATGCATGACTTATAAGCTTAACTTGGAAGTTATTTCATATTATGTTATGTGCAATACTTGGGTATTTGAATTTGGTTTGAATAAGGTATATAGTGCATTGTGGATAATGAATAAACTTTTGCTTATTTTTGCATGCACCTACAAGACAAGACATGAAAGAATAAGGTTAAACTGTATGCATGTAATTAATGAATTTGATGTATTAATGATCCAATGGAATTATACTCACTTGTAAATATTCGGTCATAGCATTGACTTAATTGGTGTTTATATTTTTCTTGGATTGTTTATATATAAATTCAGTCATGTGGTTTTAAAGAGTTAAATCATTGTTGTGAATAACTAGTTATGGTATGCATGTGATTGAATAAATATAGTTAATTGATTGGTATAAGTTGACTAATGATAAACATACATGTTCGGCAATGCTATTCAAAATGACCAAATGAATAGTATTTTGTTATTTGAATGGAATTATTTATTTTTTAAATGGTGTTAATGATATTATTTTGAGATAACTTGTTTATTTGTGATATCATTAATTAATTATGCATTAATTATGTAATAAGATTCATGTAAATGGGTTGACTTGTGGTTAGATGAGTAATGCCTCGTAACCCAAATATGGCGACGGATACTGTTGGGGTGTTACATTTGATTGGTATCAGAGCTACAGTTTAGTCGGTTGTCGGACTAACGTAGCGCATGTGAGTCTAGCTATATATACCATATTTTATAAAGTGATAGTGTGATGACTTCTGACAGTGAAATGTGTTTCCTTCTTTCGTATTGTGAATGGATCCTGATCCTGAGCGAGCTATAACTGACGATGTCGAGAGTGTGGCGCCTGCTCCCGCGCAAGGGACCACGCCGGATGAATCTCGACCAGCTGCGAGTAATCCTGACGAGGAGGCTAAACAACCTTTCTTTAGCATAATGAATGATTGGTTCAACCAGTATATCCGGACCAACCCAGCTGTTCAACAACCCCCGAATCCGAATACTCCACCTGCAGTACCGGTAGTACCCCCGATCGTTAATCCTGAGAGAGTAAATAAGCCTCTGGTTGACAGAATTAGAAAACATGGGGCTCAAGAGTTTAGAACCGAAGATGATGATAATGCTGAACGAGCTGAATTTTGGCTCGATAATACCATTCGTGTTTTTGATGAACTATCTTGCACACCTGATGAGTGCATAAAGTGCGCCATATCTTTATTACGGGATTCTACCTATTATTAGTGGAACACTCTCTAATCTGTTGTACCAAAGGAATAAGTTACTTGGGACTTCTTTTAGACAGAGTGTCGTAAGAAATACATCAGCCAGAGATTCGTAGATTTGAAACGCAAGGAATTTCTCGAGCTTAAACAGGGTCGTATGACCGTATCTGAGTACGAGCGCAAGTTTGTGAGACTTAGTCGCTATGCCCGCGAGTGTGTTTCATCTGAGGCTGCTATGTGCCGAAGATTCGAAGAAGGGTTAAACGAAGATATAAAACTATTGGTTGGCATACTAGAAATAAATGAGTTCGTAGTACTTGTTGAGCGAGCTTGTAAAGCCGAAGAGCTGGGGAAAGAAAAATGGAAAGCCGAGTTTGAAGCTAGAGACTTCCGTAAGAGATCAGTGGGTAAATTTCCTCAAACGTCATCAGAGAAGTTCAAAAATAATCGTAGCCGATTCAAAGCTAACACAGGGATCTCTATACGAGAACGACCACCAACGAGTTCATGGGCTACCTCGATTGCTAGTGTTGGCAATACTCAACCGAATAAGCTCGAGTGTCAACAATGTGGTAGACAACATTTTGGTGAATATTGGGGCAAATCTAACAATCGCACTTGCTACAAGTGTGGTTCACAGGATCATTTTATTCGGGATTGCCCAGAAACAACTGAAAAGGATAATGCTCAAAGTGCAAGACCGAGCAGTACTGCAGCTAGAGGTAGACTATATCGTAGAGAGGCATTAGCTGGTGGAATTATCCCGACTCCACCAAGTACTACTGTTGCTTTGTATCCTAATTCCAAGAAGTCACGTCGAAAATTATATCCCTTGACAAAATTAGTTGACTAGTTTTCGGGTTATAAAGACGATACCCCTTAGATTGATCACGATAGTAGATAAAAATAAACTTTTCTCCTTTTTCATCAATTTTTCTTGATTTTGTGACAGACCATGTGCATAGGCAATGCACCCGAAAACTTTGAGCTAACTTATAACCAACTTCCAATCATACCAGGCTTCAAATGGAGTCCTATCTAGAACCGCCTTTGTTGGAGAGCGATTCAAAATAAATAGTCGTATCACAACTTCGACCCAAAATTTGTTCAGGAGACCTTTCCCCTTAAGCATGCTACGATCCATTTCTTTCATTGTTCGATTCTTTCTCTTAGCAACACTATTTTACTAAGGATTGTGCCTCACAGTGAGTTGTCGTTGAATCTTATTCTCCTTACAATACTCAAGGAAAGCAGGGGAAAAGCCAGGGGGCTGGCATGGGCCCCGACCCCTTAAAATGTAAAATTGCTATTTAAGCCCTTAGAATAAATTTAAATTCGTAAAGGTAAAATTTCACTTTGGATCCCTAAAATTATAAAAATTCGATTTAACCCTTTACAAATTATAAAGACATAAACTATAAAAAATTAAAATTTTCTCCCCCCCAAAAAAATTATTCTGGCTTCGCCCCTGATGGAAAGGTTTGTATATAAACTCTCCTCCTATGTGGTTCGAAGAGTCTTGATCGAACATCCATTTTGCTTCTCAACAAGAGTTTTGAAGTGCAAGAAGGTGCTGAAAGCATCGGACTTTTGTTGAGAAAATAGGCTCAAACCATCCGCATAAAATCATCAACAAAGAGAATAGAGTACTGTTTGTTACCAAGTGAAGAACTTCGAGTTGGACAACATATATCATCATGGACAAGCTCTAAGGGGTTTCTATTTCTTCAAGATATCTTCGACAATGGAAACTGGTGCATCTTCTCGTACACACGACCCTTACAAACTCTCTTTTGGATGAATCACAAGAAGTCTAGCCACCATCTCATTTTGTTTCAAATGCAGTAAACTCTTAAAGCCCAAGTGTCCATATCTAAAATACCATAGGTTGGATTTATCAATGTCTTGAGGGCATAACTTTGCAACTTCACCATATTGAATGGAAACAAACAATTTGCATTTATCTTCACAGCAGTTACTCTCATATCATTTTTATTATCAATGATATCACAAGGATCATTATCAAAAATCAACTTATAACCATTCTTCATCATTTCTCCAACACTCAACAAGTTATGCACAATCTTTGGAGAATAATATACATCGTGAATATGCCTTTTGTTACCTCTATCTGTGGGGACAACAAAAACTCCTTACCCTTTAATTTTCACGTGCTTGTTGTCACCAAGTTCCACTTGCGTGGATAATTTCTCGTATAGCACAAGGAAAGATTCTTAATCTCCAGTAATGTGGTGGTTGCATCCACTATTAAGAAACCACGTCTCATTGGCGCTACACTCGACATCCTTAGATGAATAAAATAGCTTATCGACATCATTTTCTTTCGTAAAATTTGCCTTAGATTCTAGAACTTCACCCTTCTCTTTAAACTAACAGTCCCATTTAGAATGATTGGGAACTTTGCACAGAGTGCAACAATGCTAGAAATCTCATTTGTAACACCCTTAACCCGTAACCGTCACCGGATTGGGGTTGCAAGGCATTACTGAACATAGCACAAGTCACCACAAACATTTACAGCTCACATAGTCACCACCGAATACATTATGAATAATTACATTTTTTAAGCATGCTTAAACAATATCATACATTTCTTAATCCTCTTTAGCTAAATTCACAGATAAATAATTGCAACAATTAACTAAGTATACTATTCGTTTGGTCAATTAAGCCACATTAACCGAATATGCATAAGCTCAAAATGACTTCCTAAAACTAGATAAAAATCACAAAATCTAAACATACATATATGTGGTTGCATGACATCTTATTCCACCCTATTCACATAACCCAAATAAATTCATCATGCAAAGTATACCTCAATTCACTTGTAAGAACATAACCGAACCAAAATACTAATATCCCTCTCATTGCTGAAACACATGAAATGAACTTAATACACATGTGCAATTGTAACCATAACCAAATAGGCCATTTCCAATTATAATGATCTCCACTCAATTCATGTTATTACTAATAGTAACTTATTACATTCGGCATTAGTCATTTATATGCATAAATATGGAATCGTGAACACAACTTAACTATGTATAACATTCAAAATTTTACCATTTATTTCTCTTAACAGCACACTCATAAAACATCAAAAATAAATAAGTAAATCTTAAGTACTACACAAGATAAATATAAAAGCCGAATATTTACAATAAATTTTGTTTCATTCGATCACCAACTAATTGATTTACTTAATAATTTAAGAAGAATAATTTCAAACATATCCTATGTGCATTCAATTTAACATTCACTTGTAGTGTAAGCATAACATGCCATGCATGATCTCATGCAAACGCACCTACTATAATGAGACTATAATGTCATTGATAAAAATACACTCAAGCAACATCTCAAGCATAGACACTAAACTCAAACCTAAAGATAAAGCCATTTTTGTATGGCAATAATACATTCATTTAACTATTGATTAGACTAACTCAAAATGGTTTAGTCTATACATGCCATATACTTAAAGTTTATACATAAAAAAGGAATACGAAAATATTGTTGATAGTGTGATGAGCTTCAAATGTGATCCCCGAGCACGAGATGAACACCCCAAGGAGAATCTACAATACACAACAACAACCACATCGAATAAGCTTTCATAGCTTAGTAAGATTTAAGCAATTTAGAAATTCATATCAAAATTTCTGTTTATAAAAATCCATACCAAAGTTTCGAATATTCAGGTATAAAGTTCATAGTAACCCACATATATATATATTCATGTTCTATCTTATACTTAATTTCATGTATCACCAACACATAATAGTAATCATCATTCATGCCATCTACTTACCAAATTCAACATTTCCATTTTAAAACACCAACCCATTTCTAAATCATGTATATATATATATATATATATATATGTATATTTTGCACATATCTTAAATTTTCCTACCTTCTACAGCTTAACCATTCATACGAAATGTATAATACTATTTTCAACCTCTTTCCATAAACATAATAGCATTAGCAATTAAAGCCGTTTAACGAACCTTGAACCAGCACACTTAATAATAATAGTTAGTAACGTATCGCACACTTAGTGCCGTTACTCATTATTTCTGCACACTTAGTGCAAAATTTTCCAGTAACGTCTCGCACACTCAGTGCCGTTACTCATTATTCCCGCACACTTAGTGCCTTATGACCGGTATCGCACACTTAGTGCCCGGTTATGTATTCGTACACTTAGTACTGTTTAATAGTCCTGTAAATTATTTAATTTCACATTATATGAATAGCCAAAATCAAATTCACTACAAAACATATAAACATAACCAAGTGAATCCATACCTCAATTTAAAACATTGTATTCGGCCAATTCCAATACATACAACTAATTATGGTTGAATACCTCCATGCCATAATTTAATATTCCTCAAGCTATATGCAACATTAACAAATCAAATAAAATATCCATCCATGAATTCCTAACCAAAGTACCAATGAAAACTCAATAAACCATTTATGAATATACATTCAATTTTCATGAACACACACATAAATATGAGAAGCATAGACTTAACTAAATTACTTAAAATCTTACCTCAGATAACAACGGATAAAACTTCTCGATTAGTCGTTCAACTTAGCTTTTCCTTTATCCAATCCTTTTTCCTTTGAATCTTGATCTAAACAATTTCAATTAAACTCATTTAAATATATTTCCATTCAATTTAATCCATAAACACATAAATGGACAAATTACCAATTTGCCCTCAACATTTCACACTTTTACAATTTAGTCCTATTTGCTCAAAACTATATGAAAAATTTGAATTAACCCTTTAAGGGCCGAATGCTCTTCATCCCCATACAAGTCCCTACAAACCATTTATTTTGCATTTTAGACCCTTAACTATTTATTTTCACAATTTTTAAACCATCATACTCCATCTCATCTAAATTTCCTACTCAAAACATGTTATTTTCAAACATAAACTAAGCATTCTTCCATCAAACATAACAAAACAAGAACACTCATCCATGGTCAAATCTATAACATGCTTCAAACTAAAAAATTTCAACATGGGTTTGATAGTACTCAAGATAACTAACTCAAAAATGTAAAAATTTACAAAAACCAAACTCAAATACTCACCTTAATGTGACATGCAATGGGCGAATAAATGGAGGTTTAAGCTTCCTCTTTTCTTTGTTAAAATTCGGTGAAGTAGATGAGGAAGAGAGAGATGAGATAAAACATGTTTCTTTTATTTAATATTATTAATACATATTATAACATGCCACTATCATATAATAATTATAATAAAATATACTTAAATAATATCCTATGATTATTGCCGTCCACTATCACTTTATTAATGGCCAAATTGCAACTTAAATTCCAAGCAAAAGGAAACCATTCAAATTGGACCTAAATTTCACAATAGCTATTTCTTCATACTTACTCAATTTAATCCTTCACTTAAATTAGTCACTCAAACACACAAATTAATCTACGATATTTTAACATATGCTTAACCACATAACATAGATATCAAATTAATAATTAAAAAAATTCTAATTTGGATTCGTGGTCCCGAAACCACCATTCCAATTAGGGTCGTATACGGGTTGTTACATCATTATTAATGTCTGAGCTTTTTACAAATACGGCATTATGAGTCTGACTTATGCTTACCCGAAGATGACTTCCTTCCATCTCCCTAACCTCGACCATGACCCGAGCCTCCTCATCCTTTGCTCAATGATCCTATATTAAATGATGGACCCCTTTTTGTTCCTATTTCGCATCAAATTTCTTTTCCCTAAGGTTGACCTTTACTTGAAAAGCTTGCTCCAGTGGCTGATTCGTATAGCCATTGACTTTGACTTAATGTGCCTCTAGAGAGCTAAACAACTCATACTAAGTTAGTTGCAATATGTCTTTTTTCTCCTCTATCACAACAAAAATATGATCAAACTTTTTCGGTAGAGACTTGAGAATTCTTTCCACTACTTTCTTTTCAGGAATAGCATCACCACAACCTTTGATTTGGTTGACAATCTCAACCACCCATGAAGAAAAGTCTTTAACGGGTTCAATTTCCTTCATCGGTAAATTATTGAAACTTCTCCAATAGTTTTGCAACTTAATCGAGATTACTTTATCAGCCCATTTCAACTCTTTCTTCAAAACGTTCCAAGCTTCTTGGGCCCTTTTGATACTAAAAATCCTGGGTTAGATGGATTTACTCACCCCTTGTTGAATAATTCGCAAAGCTGTTGCATTCTTCTTTGTATTCTCCTTTAATTGCTTCTTTAGTTCTTCTTCTGCATCCGGTTTAGACTCGACTTCATATCCTTACTCCACCACATCCCACATATCTTGAGAAATGAATATGGCCTCCATTTGAGAGCTCGAATACTCATAGTGCTCTCTTTCGAATATAAGTATTTGACTAGGGCATAGGCGAAGAACGTTAAAGGGTTTGAAGAGGTCATATTTGCAACAGCCCGATTATAACCCTAATCGGAACAGTGGTTTCGGGACCACAAATCTGAGTCAATAGAATATTTTTATATTATATTTGGTGTCTATGATTTATGAGTGAGCATGTGCAAAAATTTCGTGAATTAATTTGTCTGTTTGTGTGTTTAATTTAAGAGAAAGGATTAAATCGTAAAAGTGTTAAAAGTAGCCTTTTATTAAATTGGGTGGTTAAATTGACTTGTCTTCTTTTATATGTGGGCTTAAGTGGCAAATTAGCCATTTGGTATGTTAATGATCGGCAAAATGCCTCCATTATGTAATTTTATTATTAGTTTATATGTTAAGTGATAATAATAATACATATATTATATTATAAACATATTATAATAAAAACATAAAAAGAAAAAGGTTGCATGCTCATTTTATTTTCTTTCTTACTTGACCGAAACTAAAGAAGAAGAAAAGAAACTTAAGCTCTTGAATATTCGACCCTTTGCAAGCTTGATTAGGTATGTAATTGAGTTCGGTTTTTGTTAATTTTTACGTTTTTGAGATCGTTGCTTCGAATACTGTTCGACCCATGTTAGAATTTTTTAATTAATGCATGTGTGATGTTCGGCCATTGATGAAGGCTTTTGTTTTGTAATGTTTAATGGTAAAATATTAAGGATATGCTTTAGATTATAGAAATTTTGGTGATTTTGAGTAATTAGGGTTAAATTGTAAAAATTGTAATTTGAAGGGTCAAAATGTGAAATAAATGAAATGTATGAGTTTGTATGAGAGCTATGAATATTCAGCCCTAAAGGAGTATGTTCAAATTTTGTGTATTTTGTGTTTGTAAATGTCAGGGGTAAAATGGTAATTTGCATAATTATGTGTTTTAGGATTAAATTGAATGAAAATATATTTGAATGAGCTTAATTTACAATTGATTAGATCAAGAACAAAAAGAAACGGGATTGGATTAGGGAAAAGCAAAGTTGAACGAATAGCCGAGAAACCTAATTCCGTCGATTTCCGAGGTAAGTTATAAGCAATTGGATTTAATTGAACTTTAAATCTATATTTATATGCATATGTTAAATAGATGAAAATATGTTTAATCTCATTGGCTGAATGTGATGTTGGTATATGTATGTTTATTTAAGCTTGATTATTTGAGATGAATGAATATATATATATATATATATATATATATATGCTATAAGAGATAGTATATGTGAGAGGTGAAAAGAAAGTGTTGGTTGTATTGGAATAGGTGGATAGGTATGTATATTGTGTGTTGGCCGAATGTGTTGGTATTTGATAAGAGAAATGAGTTGATTTTGAACATGTATATATATGTATATGTATATGAATGGAAATGAAATTATATAAGTTTTATGAATGAGGAAAGGATCGGTTAATGTGCACTATGTGTGCGAGCTTAAATATCGAGCACTGTGTGTGCGAAATCGGTTGATTGACACTAAGTGTGCGAGAAAATAAGTAATGGCACTAAGTGTGCGATACATTACAAGTAAATGGCACTATGTGTGCACTTTATCAAAGTAACGGCACTAAGTGTGCGATACATTACATGAATTGCACTATGTGTGCGGGTTTAAAGGTTCTTCGAGGATATTAACTAGTGAATTTGGATAAACGAAATGGAACAAACAGGTATATGGATCGAGGTAGTTGGGAAAGTTAGCACTATTAAGGTAAGCTATATTGGCTTATGATACTAAGGAAATGAAATGTGATTATTAGTATTTGTGTATGTTTTGAGATGAATAAATAATGCCTAGTGTTAAATGAAGTCTAATAGGGAATGCATGAATAATCGATTTTGAGACTACTAAGTATGGTAGTTAATGAATGGTTACATGATGCAAATTTATAGTTATGAGTTCGTTGATGATCATGTTAGATTGATTTAATTTGTATAATGTTTAATTGTACATTTTACCATTGCTTTTAACTTACTAAGCTATGTTAGCTTACCGTATGTGTACATTTGACTATTTTATAGATTTCGAAGTCTAAGCTCGAGCTCAGGGATCATCGTCAAAGTCAATCACACTATCATCTATCTTTGGTACCTTTTTATTAGTTTAACTTTTGGGAACTATGGCATGTATAAGCTATATTGCTCTTTTGAGTTTATTTTGAAGTCGATGTATAAAATGCCATGCGAAAATGGCTTTATTTTTATGCTTGGGTTGGTTGAATATGCTTGAGATGTTGCATATGTTTGTGCATATTCAGACATAATATAAGTTTGTTTTGGTATGTGTGTTTCATGAAATTATGAAAGGAATATTATCTATATGTTCAAATAAATATTTCATGCATGACTTATAAGCTTAACTTGGAAGTTATTTCATATTATGTTATGTGCAATACTTGGGTATTTGACTTTGGTTTGAATAAGGTATATAGTGCATTGTGGATAATGAATAAACTTTTGCTTATTTTTGCATGCACCTACAAGACAAGACATGAAAGAATAAGGTTAAACTGTATGCATGTAATTAATGAATTTGATGTATTAATGATCCAATGGAATTATACTCACTTGTAAATATTCGGTCATAGCATTGACTTAATTGGTGTTTATATTTTTCTTGGATTGTTTATATATAAATTCAGTCATGTGGTTTTAAAGAGTTAAATCATTGTTGTGAATAACTAGTTATGGTATGCATGTGATTGAATAAATATAGTTAATTGATTGGTATAAGTTGACTAATGATAAACATACATGTTCGGCAATGCTATTCAAAATGTCCAAATGAATAGTATTTTGTTATTTGAATGGAATTATTTATTTTTTAAATGATGTTAATGATATTATTTTGAGATAACTTGTTTATTTGTGATATCATTAATTAATTATGCATTAATTATGTAATAAGATTCATGTAAATGGGTTGACTTGTGGTTAGATGAGTAATGCCTCGTAACCCAAATATGGCGACGGATACTGTTGGGGTGTTACATTTGATTGGTATCAGAGCTACGGTTTAGTCGGTTGTCGGACTAACGTAGCGCATGTGAGTCTAGCTATACATACCATATTTTATAAAGTGATAGTGTGATGACTTCTGACAGTGAAATGTGTTTCCTTCTTTCGTATTGTGAATGGATCCTGATCCTGAGAGAGTAAATAAGCCTCTGGTTGACAGAATTAGAAAACATGGGGCTCAAGAGTTTAGAGCCGAAGATGATGATAATGCTGAACGAGCTGAATTTTGGCTCGATAATACCATTCGTGTTTTTGATGAACTATCTTGCACACCTGATGAGTGCATAAAGTGCACCATATCTTTATTACGGGATTCTACCTATTATTAGTGGAACACTCTCTAATCTGTTGTACCAAAGGAATAAGTTACTTGGGACTTCTTTTAGACAGAGTGTCGTAAGAAATACATCAGCCAGAGATTCGTAGATTCGAAACGCAAGGAATTTCTCGAGCTTAAACAGGGTCGTATGACCGTATCTGAGTACGAGCGCAAGTTTGTTAGACTTAGTCGCTATGCCCGCGAGTGTGTTTCATCTGAGGCTGCTATGTGCCGAAGATTCGAAGAAGGGTTAAACGAAGATATAAAACTATTGGTTGGCATACTAGAAATAAATGAGTTCGTAGTACTTGTTGAGCGAGCTTGTAAAGCCGAAGAGCTGGGGAAAGAAAAATGGAAAGCCGAGTTTGAAGCTAGAGACTTCCGTAAGAGATCAGTGGGTAAATTTCCTCAAACGTCATCAGAGAAGTTCAAAAATGATCGTAGCCGATCCAAAGCTAACACAGGGATCTCTATACGAGAACGACCACCAACGAGTTCATGGGCTACCTCGATTGCTAGTGTTGGCAATACTCAACCGAATAAGCTCGAGTGTCAACAATGTGGTAGACAACATTTTGGTGAATATTGGGGCAAATCTAACAATCGCACTTGCTACAAGTGTGGTTCACAGGATCATTTTATTCGGGATTGCCCAGAAACAACTGAAAAGGATAATGCTCAAAGTGCAAGACCGAGCAGTACTGCAGCTAGAGGTAGACTATATCGTAATGTGGGTGGTAAGAGCGGCACTCAGAGAGGGACTTCGGATGTGACTATTCGATCAGAGGCCCGTGCGCCAGCTAGAGCCTATGCCATTCATGCCAGAGACGAGGCTTCATCTCCAGATGTCATCACCGGTATATTCCCTCTTTTTGATACTAGTGTAATTGCTCTGATTGATCCTGGTTCAACTCATTCTTATGTGTGTGAAACATTAGTACCCAGCAAGACTCTACCTGTTGAGCCTACTGAGTTTGTGATTTGGGTTTCGAACCCCTTGGGCCGGTGTGTGTTAGTTGATAGAGTGTGGAAGAATTGCCCTTTAATGATTCGAGACTCATGTTTTCTGGTGGATTTGATGTTGCTACCATTTGATGAGTTCGATGTTATCCTCGGTATGGATTGGCTAACCGTGCATGATGCGGTAGTGAATTGCAGACAAATGACTTTTGATCTGCAGAGTCAAAATAATGAGATAATTTGAATTGAATCTGCAGATTTGAATGGACTACCAGTAGTGATATCCTCGATTTTGGCTCGACAGTATTTGAGAAAGAGTTGTGAAGCTTACTTTGCTTATGTGATTGATAGTAAAGTAACCGAAAAGAAGATTGAATCTGTACCAGTTGTTTGTGAGTATCCAGATGTTTTTCTGGAGGAATTGCCGGGATTGCCACCTGTTCGGGAGGTAGAGTTTGGTATTGAGTTAGTGCCAGGGATTACTCCAATTTTGATAGCTCCGTATAGACTGGCACCGACCGAATTAAAAGAGTTGAAAGCTCAGTTGCAAGAATTAACAGATAGAGGTTTTGCTCGACCAAGTTTCTCTCCCTAGGGTGCGCCAGTTCTATTTTTGAAAAAGAAGTATGGAACTTTGAGAATGTGCATCGACTACCGACAACTCAATAAAGTGACTGTAAAGAATAAATATCCATTGCCACGCATCGATGATTTATTTGATCAGCTTAAGGGAGCTTTGGTATTCTCGAAAATTGATCTGAGATCAGGTTATTATCAGCTGCGAGTTAGAGACTCAAATGTACCTAAGACTGCTTTTCGGACGAGATACGGCCATTACGAGTTTTTAGTGATGCCATTCTGACTCACTAATGCCCCTGCTATTTTCATGGATCTGATGAATCGAGTATTCAACCCTTATCTAGATCGGTTTGTGGTTGTATTCATAGATGACATTCTGATTTATTCGCGTGACGAAAGCGAGCATGCCGAACACTTGAGGCTTGTATTACAGATCTTGCGTGATAAGCAGTTGTACGTGAAATTCAGCAAATGTGAGTTTTGGTTCAATGAAGTTAGTTTTCTGGGACATGTCGTTTCATCATCGGGCATTCGGGCTAACCCGAGTAAAATCTCGGCTATACTTGATTGGAAACCTCCGCGAAATGTTTCTGAAGTTCAGAGTTTTCTGGGACTTGTTGCATGCTATAGATGCTTTGTGAAAGGGTTTTCTATGATTGCAGATCCGATGACGAAGCTGTTACAGAAAGATGTTAAGTTCGAGTGGTCAGAGAGGTGCCAGAAGAGTTTTGAACAGCTAAAAACATTGCTAACGGAAGCTCCAGTGCTTGTTCAGCTAGAGTCGGGTAAAGAGTTTGTTATCTTTAGCGATGCATCGTTGAATGGTTTGGG
This sequence comes from Gossypium australe, assembly GCA_005393395.2. Taxonomy (NCBI): domain Eukaryota; kingdom Viridiplantae; phylum Streptophyta; class Magnoliopsida; order Malvales; family Malvaceae; genus Gossypium; species Gossypium australe. Next base: position 12,935,034 of record CM016616.1, read on the forward strand.
TTGTGTTTTGATGTAGGAGGGTAAAGTTGTAGCCTACACCTCGAGACAGTTAAAGCCGCACGAAAAAAACTATCCGACTCACGATCTCGAGTTGGTTGCTATAGTTTTTGCTTTGAATATATGGCGTCACTATCTATTCGGTGAAAAATGTCTACTTTTTGCTGATGTGATTCTATTTTGTGGTGAAGATATCAACTTCCTGCTCTTGTGGAAGGGCCGAATATTGGATGAAGGCTAACCCCTTTGGTACATCACTTATTTACTTTAGGAACTCGTTGCAATAGTCAAGGTGCAAGGCTGGATTTTAGAACCTAGTAGAGAAGGATCGCGATTGTGGTAAGTGACTCTTGCGAGTGAGTACTTTTGGGCTTTGGAACCTTTAAGAAATCGAGGCTAACTTTTGATTGATTTTATTTTTAGGGGGCAACGAAGAATGGTTCTTTAGGGAAATCCAAATAAGGTGTGTAATCCCGTACCTTCCCAATACATGTTTGAAATGGTGTGTAATCCCGTACCCTTCCGTATACATGTTTGAAATGGTGTGTAATCTCATACCTCTCTGAATGTTTGCATGAAAAGTTCTGTGATTCGGTCGAAACACCGAAGAAAACCGAAAACTGGCATCCATGACCACTCGGGCGTGCGTATGTTCGTAGTAGTAACCATATTTTGTAATGAAACAGTTTGGTCAGCAGCAGTGACGTGATTTTGAAAAATCACGAAACATAGGAGAAAGGGAATTAGAAAGTGAATAAGATATCGAATTAAAGCCTACCGTGTCTATTTTTATATGAAAGAAACAGAGAAGGAAGATAAATTTTGTATTCTGTGATATTTTAATTTTAGTGAGACTGGTTCTGATTAACTTTGTGGTTCCCTATTCTGTCTTGGAAAAATCGTTTAAAATTGTACAAAGTGAATTATGGGTTATAATTTATATGTATAGATTCCTTAGCGAGTTTATTTTCAATAGAAACAAGTGGAAGCAACATATGAAAACTGTACAGTAAGATATTTGAGTTTAAGTTAAGAGAGGTCAAAAACATTGGTCAGTGAAACAAGGGAAATTTTAAGGAATTAACTGTACTAAATGGCTAAGCCAAAAATTCTGGAAAGATTGTAGCAAGAAGATATATGAGCCTAGTTTCAAGGAAAATTTACGGATCTAAATTTTGAGTTTTCTAACTCGAGTTATAGTCAGTTTAGTCAATATAACACAGATGGACAGTTTCAATTTTTATGCCCCACATTAGTAGTTAAGTCTGGGTTGCGAAATTACCAAAATACCCTTGGAGGGTAAATTATCGAAATACCCCTGGGTTGCGAGATTACCAAATTACCTTAGTTGGTAAAATTTTTGAATTTCGAAAATGCCCTTATGGGCCGAATTAGTAAATGCCCTTATGGGCCAAATAACGAAAATGCCCCTATGGGCCGATTTACCAAAATGCCCTAATGGGCCGATTTGCTAGAATGCCTTAGTGGGCCGAATGAAAAAGTGCTATAATGGGCTGTTTCCCTGTAATAAATTATTGGATTGATAATTTTCGTTTATATATGTGAATATTATACTTTATTAATTATTTTGCATTTGCATATTTTGCATGGGATGGGAAAAATGTTAAAGAAGAGAATTGTAGCCTAGTGGCTCTGCCACATTCTGATTCCGGTGGCTCTGCCACATATTCTGGTGGCTCTGCCACAAATTCTGATAACGGCTATGTGCCTAGCATATGAACTAACAACTCTGTGTCGATCATATTTACCCAAGGCTGTGTGCCGATTATATTACTGTATATGATATCTGGTGGCTCTGCCACAATCTGTATAGTGGCTATGCCACGCAAAATTATGACTCTGGTGGCTCAGCCACAAATATTATAAATGGCATCTTGCCTACGATTATAAATGGCCACTGGCCTGCGAATTATTATATTAAATGGCAGTTTGCCTGCGATTTGGTGTGTTTGGCGGGGTGGGTTGACTTGATCCCCACAGGTGTGATGGGATGGTACGGGTGGTGTGTAGCGGATGGATTTCTAGGATGGCTTGGGTTGCATACATTGCATATATGAATATTCTGTTATGCAAATGGGCTATGGCCAAAGATTTATGCTAGATGGGCCCAGGCCCAAGATATTGAAATATGGGTTCAAGCCAAGTGGACAACGGTAAGGGCATTTCACACTGAGTTCTTGTAACTCACCCCTCTTTTTCCTTAACCTTGTCGGTAATGCTCATTGATGTGGACTTGGGCTATGGATGACTCGGTGGAGGCCATACTTCAGAAATGGTGTTTCTAACTTTATTAAATTTCCTTTTCCGTTTATTTCGTTACCTTTACTATTTCAGGTTTTAAAGTTGTAATAAGGCCTCTGGGATAAACTTTAATTTGCTTTATGTTTGGACGTATTTATTATGTTTTCTTAAATTGTTTTAAATGGGGATTTTTCTAAAATCGTAAACAATGGTTTTCTAATATTGATTAATAAATGGTTTTCAATATATATATATATATATATATATACAAATAATTTAGCTCGGATTCTCTTTCAAATTTTCAACGTCATTTTCAAAAGTCATGGTTTTAAAGTTCACTACCCCGATTTTCGACTCATCAATTAACCATTGAAGAATAGCTGTATTTTATCAAATATTTACAAGCAAAACTTGTTTATTTAAACACAACCAAGTAACACCTATTTTAGTAAGAATCATATGATGTTTTACACTTTCTTCATGTGACATACCAAATTCGCTCGTAACGCATGGGTCGGGTTTGGGGTGTTACATTTTATAGTATCAGAGCCCAGTTTCAAAACTCAGCTGTGGTTTGGGTTCAAAAATGTTTCTAAAACTGTTTGAAATTTTATGTGTTAAAGGAAGTATGGCACCACGGGTATCCGGCACCAAGTCAAGTAAGTTTATGTTTTCCTTTTATGATTATTATGGTATGACTGTAGAATTACTCTAGAATTTTTAACTTTAGGACCTGAAATTATAGAGATTGAGACCTTAGGATACGTATTGCGAAAACAACTTTATTTCCTATACTTCATAAGATATTGTTTAATAAACACTGAAATAGCATAATGATTCATAAAACTCTTAATCAGATTAAATCGATTTAGCAATCATGAGCGCTAGAAGACGTGGATGCGGTAGACGCGACTGTGATAGAGGCCGAGGTGCTGGGGCTGGATCTTCAGCACCGAGGCATGTGCACGAAAGGGAGGCGCAGGCATCGCCAGTGGCTGAGACGGGATCTCATGATCGAGCTAGGGTTGATGAGCTGACTCAGATAGTTAAGGAGGTATTGAAAGAGGTTAAAGGAATCGGTGAAGCACTTCGAGTTGGGTCTGTGGACTGTAAGAAGAAATTAAATCGCGGTTCTTTTGGGTCGCAGTCTCATTCCGTAAAACATGTCAAGGCATGACCAAACTTTCCGGCTTGCGATTATTACAGAAGGAGTCATCCGGGAGAATGCCGGAGGAGGTCAGGAGCATGCTTGAGATGCGGGTCTAAGGAGCATAAGGCTCGGGATTGTTTCATCACCATCAAGTCAAGTATGTTTTGGTTGGACGTGATGATTGAATGTAGGAAATTTTAGGTATAAGTGGAAAATAACTGCTTGCTTCTGTGGTTAGTTGTTTGGTTGTGTGAAAGAGGATTCAAGATTTTGTTAAAAGTATATTAGTGTTATTAAGATCAGAGTCACAGCGGAACCATAGTGGTGTGATTTGAGCGGTGCGTTTAGTAGCAGGTTGGAAATTTTGGGGACGAAATTTCTTTAAGGAGGGTAGAATTGTAACGACCCGAAATTGGGCCTAGTAGGATTGGGCCCATTGGGCCTTGGGCGTAGGAGTGTTTAAAATTTTTAAGAACAAGAGAACGACATTATTTCAAGTTGGACTTATTAGAAAGGTGATTTTAGAAAGTTACGGGGTTCTAGGAAGTTCCGAGTTCAAGTTGGGCCTTAGCAAAATTTTAGTGTTTAAGCACTTTAAGGAGAGAAGTTAAATGGCATCAAGACTTAAGGAAATATGTGTGCATTTTGCTAGCACAAGGAGTCTATTGGTAAAGGTGGAAAGTGGCGTGTGGAGTGTACTAATGGTCTGAGGTTTGAATCCCATCTATTGCAAACTTTTGGACTTATTTTTGTGCTTTCTTTCCAAGTGTTGGCCATGGCATCAAATAAGGTAAGGAAGATTTCTTAATTTTTTGGAAAGATGGCTAAGGAATATGGTAAGGAGAAAGACTAGGGAAAATCAAGGAAATAAATGAAGGAAAATGGTAAGAGAAGGGAACATGTTGGCCTATTATGTAGTGGATGTTTTGGAAAGCATTTTGGGGTCAACACTCATCTTTTAGTAAAGATGATACATGGTTTTGTTAGGGGAAAACTTGGTAGCCGAATTTCCTACAGTCTTTGGCAAAACTTTGGTGTTTGTAAGGCTTGTTTCTTTTAGCATTTTTAGTGTTCCTTTTTCAATCCTTTCTCTTTGCTTGCCAAAAATTCTAAAGCCATTTGTTCACCTTATTTTCTCTTGTTTTGGTCTAAACACTCTATCCATTGTTCATCTTGTCCCCTTGTTGTGCCGTAACCTTCAATCCATCTTTGTTCATTCTTCTTTTGTTGCCGAAACTTTCATCTCTTGGCTAAGCCGAACTTAGCCACTTGTTCTTATTTTTAAACTCCTCTTGTTCTCTTTTGATAAAGGCCGAATCAAGCCATTCTTTGCTGCTACTTATCATTCTCATAACCTTGGTTTCGAAAGTTGATCGGTAAGTGGGTGATTAGGCCGAATATTGGTGGTAAGATGTTACTCTTTATTTTGATGTTTTGCATCGCTCATGTGATTCTATTTTGTGGTGAAGATATCAACTTCCTGCTATTGTGGAAGGGCCGAATATTGGATGAAGGCTAACCCCTTTGGTACATCACTTATTTACTTTAGGAACTCGTTGCAATAGTCAAGGTGCAAGGCCGTATTTTAGAACCTAGTAGGGAAGGATCGCGATTGTGGTAAGTGACTCTTGCGTGTGAGTACTTTTGGGCTTTGGAACCTTTAAGAAATCGAGGCTAACTTTTGATCGATTTTTTTTAGGGGGCAACGAAGAATGGTTCTTTAGGGAAATCCAAATAAGGTGTCTAATCCCGTACCTTCCCAATACATGTTTGAAATGGTGTGTAATCCCGTACCCTTCCGTATACATGTGTGAAATGGTGTGTAATCTCATACCTCTCTGAATGTTTGCATGAAATGTTCTGTGATTCGATCGAAATACCGAAGAAAACCAGAAACCGGCATCCGTGACCACTCGGGCGTGCGTATGTTCGTAGTAGTTACCATATTTTGCAATGAAACAGTTTGGTCAGCAGCAGTGACGTGATTTTGAAAAATCACAAAAAATAGGAGAAAGGAAATTAGAAAGTGAACAAGATATCAAATTAAAGCCTACCGTGTCTCTTTTTATATGAAAGAAACAGAGGAGGAAGATATATTTTTTATTCTGTGATATTTTAATTTTAGTGAGACTGGTTCTGATTGACTTCGTGGTTACCTATTCTGTCTTGGAAAAATCGTTTAAAATTGTACAAAGTGAACTATAGGTTATAATTTATATGTATAGATTCCTTAGTGATTCTATTTTCAATAGAAACAAGTGGAAGCAACATATGAAAACTGTACACTGAGATATTTGAGTTTAAGTTAAGAGAGGTCAGAAACATTGGTCAGTGAAACAAGGGAAATTTTAAGGAATTAACTGTACTAAATGGCTAAGCCAAAAATTCCGGAAAGATTGTAGCAAGAAGATATATGAGCCTAGTTTCAAGGAAAATTTACGGATCTAAATTTCGAGCTTTCTAACTCGATTTATAGTCAGTTTAGTCAATATAACACAGATGGACAGTTTCAATTTTTATGCCCCACATTAGTAGTTAAGTCTGGGTTGCGAAATTACCAAAATACCCTTGGAGGGTAAATTATCGAAATACCCCTGGGTTGCGAGATTACCAAATTACCCTTAGTTGGTAAAATTTTTGAATTTCGAAAATGCCCTTATGGGCCGAATTAGTAAATGCCCTTATGGGCCAAATAACGAAAATGCCCCTATGGGCCGATTTACCAAAATGCCCTAATGGGCCGATTTGCTAGAATGCCTTAGTGGGCCGAATGAAAAAGTGCTATAATGGGCTGTTTCCCTGTAATAAATTATTGGATTGATAATTTTCGTTTATATATGTGAATATTATACTTTATTAATTATGTTGCATTTGCATATTTTGCATGGGATGGGAAAAATGTTAAAGAAGAGAAGTGTAGCCTAGTGGCTCTGCCACATATTCTGGTGGCTCTGCCACAAATTCTGATAACGGCTATGTGCCTAGCATATGAACTAACAACTCTGTGTCGATCATATTTACCCAAGGCTGTGTGCCGATTATATTACCGTATATGATATCTGGTGGCTCTGCCACAATCTGTATAGTGGCTATGCCACGCAAAATTATGACTCCGGTGGCTCAGCCACAAATATTATAAATGGCATCTTGCCTACGATTATAAATGGCCACTGGCCTGCGAATTATTATATTAAATGACATTTTGCCTGCGATTTGGTGTGTTTGGCGGGGTGGGTTGACTTGATCCCCACAGGTGTGATGGGATGGTACGGGTGGTGTGTAGCGGATGGATTTCTAGGATGGCTTGGGTTGCATACATTGCATATATGAATATTCTGTTATGCAAATGGGCTTCGGCCAAAGATTTATGCTAGATGGGCCCAGGCCCAAGGTATTGAAATATGGGTTCAGGCCAAGTGGACAACGGTAAGGGCATTTCACACTGAGTTCTTGTAACTCACCCCCCTTTTTCTTTAACCTTGTAGGTATGCTCATTGATGTGGACTTGGGCTATGGATGACTCGGTGGAGGCCATACCTCAGAAATGGTGTTTCTAACTTTATTAAATTTCATTTTCCGTTTATTTCGTTACCTTTACTATTTCGGGTTTTAAAGTTGTAATAAGGCCTCTGGGATAAACTTTAATTTGCTTTATGTTTGGACGTATTTATTATGTTTTCTTAAATTGTTTTAAATGGGGATTTTTCTAAAATCGTAAATAATAGTTTTCTAATATTGATTAATAAATGGTTTTCAATATATATATATATATATATATATACAAATAATTTAACTCGGATTCTCTTTCAAATTTTCAACGTCATTTTCAAAAGTCATGGTTTTAAAGTTCACTACCCCGATTTTCGACTCACCAATCAACAATTCAAGAATAGCTGTATTTTATCAAATATTTACAAGCAAAACTTGTTTATTGAAACACAACCAAGTAACACCTATTTTAGTAAGAATCATATGATGTCTTACACTTTCTTCATGTGACATACCAAATCCGCTCGTAACGCATGGGCCAGGTTTGGGGTGTTACAATAAACATACATGTTTGGCTATGCTATTCAAAATGACCAAATGAATAGTGTTTTGTTATTTGAATGGAATTATTTATTTTTAAATGATGTTAATGATATTATTTTGAGATACCTTGTTTATTTGTGATATCATTAATTAATTATGCATTACTTATGTAATAAGATTCATGTGAATGGGTTGACTTGTGATTAGATGAGTAATGCCTCGTAACCCTAATCTGGCGACGGATACGGGTTGGGGGTGTTACAATATTGGCTCTTGATACCAAATTTGTTGGAGAAAACAGAGGATAGCAAACCAAGGATTATATTTAACTCCGAAATTGGTTTGATATTAAAGAGGCAATTTCTTTTTATGTTGTCTTACTTATATTCTCTAAAAATATCATAAATGGACTGACTCAATTTGTAACAGCCCGATTTCTAGTGGTCTCAAAAATAGTGGTATCAGGACCCCAATTCCACATGTCATTCCATAAGTATTAATTATTTAAATATTTATGAGGTCATTTCTATTGTATTAAAATTTAGTTTAGGAATTCAGATGTTTGGTTGGCTAATTAAAGATAAGGATTAATTTGTAAAAGATGTAAAATATTATTGATTTTGAGTGTTATTGGGAGAATTAATTAACTAGCATAAATGGAAGGGTGTATGAGGCAATAAAACCATTATCATTATGAATAGACGGTTGAGGGGCTTTAATTAGTTAATTTTGTGGTTAAATTAAAAGGGTAAATTTGTAAATATATAATTAATGAATAAACAAAAATAAAGAAACAATTGTTTGTCATCTTCCTTAGTTGTTTTGACTAAAATTGGAAGAGGAAAAAGAAGCTTTGGGTAAGCTTAACATCCAGCCATGATTGAATGAATGCATGTAAGTGATTTTATTATTTGTTTCTTGTAAATTTTATATTTTTGAGTTAGTTATATCTTAATCTAGTTAGCCCAAAGATTAAATTGCGAAATTTTCAAAATTTATAAAAGTTACCATTACTGTTCTTGATATTTCTGCTTTAGTTTGAAGTTAAATGAGAGATTTGAACTATTTTATAAAGTAAGTTTGAGTGATTTTGAGATTAGGGATTTAATAGATAAAATATGGAATTTAGAAAGATTTTATGGTAAATTTTATGAATGAAGAGGCTGTTAGTATATAGTTAAAAGTTTGATAAATTTATTTATATGGAGAAATTATAAAAATAAGTTTGTTTGGTTCTAAGGACCAAATTGAATAATGTGTAATTATTTGGGGCAAAAGTGAAAAACTAAAAATAGTATGAAATATGTATTAAAGTGTATATTATATGAAATTGAAGTTGATAATTAAAATAAACTATTTTACAGATCAAGAACAAGTTGATAACCGGGGGAAGGGAAAGTTACTGAATAGTCCCTGAACTTTTACAAATTCTGCAGCTTAGTCCTGGTAAGTTCGTATAGTTTAGTTTGTATAGCACTTAAATATTTTATTATTTATGAAGTGATATTGTTAAACATCTTGACAGTGTTGAACTTTAATAATTGGATTGAATTGAGAAAGTGATTATATTAAGTGTTGTTATTCGATAAATATTTGAGCCGATGAACATAGGATATGATACATTTGGCATGCCAATAGGTTATATCGTGCACTGTACGGGATTGACTGGTGTTGAGATGATGATTGTGCTGTATTATTGTTTAGTGAATATACCAAAGTTCAACATTTGTTGCGAACTATCGTGTTATATTACAGTGATTCAGGTGTGTTTCTAGGGGTGGTTGTAACGCCTTCGGTTTTGGATTTAGTGCCGAGGAGTGTTTCGGAGGGATGTTAGCCTACAGGCTTAGCAGTTGGAGCCCAGGTGTGTTCTCGGATGGTTAGCTCATTTGAGCGATTTGGTGTGTTTGGATGGTTAACCGTATATCTAATCCGTTATAACATTCATTAGGCATGTTTTTGAATGGTATAATGTATTTGATTGGATTGTATCATTTGTATTTAAACATAAAGCTCACCTGTGATTTAATTGTGATTGACAGGAATGTTTATTTGGTAAATTTATTGTTTTAACTGTTAAACTTCCTAAGCTAAATTAAGCTTGTATATTTTTTCTTTTGTACCCTTGTAGATACATTTTTTAGGCAACGGGTGATCGGATCTGTCGAAACCATTTTTTTATTTGAAAAAACGAGGATCGACTTTAAAAATGAAAATAGAGTCGCCACATATCCCTTTTTGCTTAGTTGTGATCGGATCACCTTATAAAACATTTTATTTCAAAACATTGATTTTGGCCTACAAAATTCAAGAAAACGGGTTCGGGAGTCGATTACGTACGAGGAAGGATTAGCACCCTCGTAACGCCCAAAATTGGTACCGGATTGATTAGTTATTGTCCTAATGTCGAAAATTCGAAAAGATTTGAAAACATGATTTCTTTAAAAACTTGAACAATTTGACTTGGAACTTGGAACTTGAGATTCCTTTGTTCCGAAAGAATACAAACATTACATCCAGCACGTTAGGACATGATGTTTTAAACCCTCGTAGCCAACATCATCTCATGATTTACAAATTTCATTAAAAGGATATTTAGTTATTTAGTCAAACGGAAAATCGAAACCCAGCACGTTAAGGCACTATTTCCCGAATTTCTAAACACAAAACATTGCCTTATTTAAGAAAAAATTTTGGATAAAATGTAGTAATTAAAGGAGATAGATATTTTTAAACAAAGATTTAAAAAAATAACATTAAGTTATTACAAAAAGTGCAATTTACTAAAGTTACAGGTCATATTAACAATTAGCACTAACATAAACAATTAAGTAAAAGAATGACAAGCAATAATAATAATGTTAAGGTAAACAAAGATAATGGATTCACTTTTTTTTTTAATGAACAATCAAAATAAAAAATATAGAGTAGATAATAGCAATTTTAAAAGAATCTATGAAAAAATTTAAAAAAAATTTATTCACAAGATTCAATTCATGTATAAAAAAATAATAATATAAGGTAAATAATATACTCAAAACAATTAATGAATATTATAACAATTTTAAAAAAATAGAAAAAAATAAAAATGATATGGATAAATAAAAAAAATTAAAAAAACGCATAAGTCAACCTAACTCCCGTAATATGAGGATTCAACGAAATTCCTCCACTAAAATCTAACTCGAACAGAAGCAACTCAAAAAGAAATGAAGATGAGCGAAGAACAAAATAAGAACAAGCCACAGAAAATAAGAACGCAAAAGAGAGAGAAATTTGAGCGAATGCTCTCAAGAATTTTTATTACTCAAAACTCAAATGTTCTACAATGAAGGGAGAGGCCTCTATTTATAATTGAGCCTCCCCAAATCCAACGGTACATATCAATTACATCAACGGCTAAGATTAAAAGGTATCTACAAATTAAATCTCTAAGATTACAAAATCATATCTTCTAAGATTGCATATCATATCTTCTAAGATTGCATATCATATCTAAGATTGCATATCCTTGAAGATTACGTCAAGCTTGTAGATGGACCTTCAGTCTTTTCAAGTAGTGGGCCATTCAGATCGGACCAAATGATATATTTTGGACTGGACTTGGACTTTATTTTATTATTTTGGGTTTATTATTTTTTGTATGGGCCCGGGCTAAATTGGCCTATTACAGCTGCCCCTCTTTGCTCATTGTCGTGTAACGAGAATGGAGCAAAGACTATAAAAGGACCAATTTTGCTCGGTCTTGCCTAGCCTTAACTTTTTGATTCTCATTTTCTTCAAGTAGTCTCTAACCCAACTATAACTTCAAGGAGATTGAATCTGTAGCTTTAATCTTATTCTACTGCAACTTTAGGGAGATAAGACTTGCTCTTGTAGATTTAATCCATCCTACTGTAACTTCAGGAAAGTGAGACTAGTATATTTGATCTTGCTTCACTGCAATATTCAGGAAGACAAGATCTGCTATTTTTAGTCTGCTCCGCTGCAAACTCAGGGAGGCAAGCTAATATCTTCAATCTGCTTCTTGCAACTTCAGGAAGATAAGATCTGCTGTCTTTAGCCTGCTCCGCTGCAACTTCAAGGAGGCAGGCTAATATCTTCAATCTACTTCCTGCAACTTTAGGAAGATAAGATCTGATGTCTTCAGTCTGTTCTGCTGCAAACTCAGGGAGGCAGGCTAATATCTTCAATCTGCTTCCTGCAACTTTAGAAAGATAATATCTGCTGTCTTCAGTCTGCTCTGCTGCAACTTCAGGGAGATAGGTTAATATCTTCTATCTGCTTCCTACAACTTCAGGAAGATAAGATCTGTTGTCTTCAGTCTGCTCCACTGTAACTTCAGGGAGGCAGGGCTGACATCTTCGATCTGCTTCTTGCAACTTCAAAAAGGTAAGATCTGCTGTCTTCAGTCTGCTCCACTGCAACTTCAAGGAGGCAGGCTAATATCTTCAATCTGCTTCCTGCAACTTTAGAAAGATAAGATCTGCTGTCTTCAGTCTGCTCCACTGCAACTTCAGGATGATAGGCTAATATCTTCGATTTGCTTCCTGCAACTTCAAGAAGATAAGATCTGTTGTCTTCAGTTTGCTCCACTGTAACTTCAGGGAGGTAGGGATGACATCTTCGATCTGCTTCCTGCAACTTCAGGAAGATAAGATCTGTTGTATTTAGTCTGCTTCGCTGCAAATTTAGGGAAGTAGGCTAATATCTTCGATCTGCTTCCTGTAACTTTAGGAAGATAAGACCTATTATCTTCGGTCTGCTCTACTGTAAACTCAGGGATGCCAGACTAGTATCTTCAATTTGCTTCACTGCAATCTCAGGAAGACAAGATCTGCTATCTTCAGTCTGCTCCACTGTAAACTCAAGGATGCCAGACTGGTATCTTCGATCCGCTTCACTGCAAACTTAGGAAGACAAGATCTGCTATCTTTGGTCTGTTCCACTGCAAACTCTGGGATGCCAGACTAGTATCTTTGATCTGCTTCACTGCAATCTCAGGAAGACAAGATTTGCTATCTTCAATTTGCTCCACTGCAAACTCAGGGATGCTAGGCTGATGTTTTCGATCCGCTTCACTGCAAACTCAGGAAGACAAGATCTGCTATCTTCAGCCTACTCCACTACAAACTCAAGGATGCTAGATTGGTATCTTCGATCTGCTTCGCTGCAAACTCAGGAAGAAAGATCTGCTATCTTCAGTTTACTCCACTGCAAACTCAGGGATGGCAGACTAGTATCTTCGATCCGCTTCACTGCAATCTCAGAAGACAAGATCTGTGAATTCACCGATGTTGCGACACTATCCTCTAGGGGACCTATCCTGTAAAATCGGTTTTATATGTTTATGCTTATGCAAAATGGTTAGGATGCTATGATCTGAACGAATCAACTGCTCATTTTAATAATTCGTACATTTTGCATCAGGGATGCTATGACATTTTGCAAACTCAGGGACGATCCTTTTTAATAATTAGGATGTCACCACTTTTTGCCCATCAGGGCTCTATCGATAACGTAGTACATTGTCTTCCTACTCGGCTGGCATTTGACAGAAAGCTCGAAAACATTTTTGCTCGACTGATTTGCCCCACTAACTTCAGGGTCCTTTCCACTGTACCTCAGGGACATAAGGCTTGTGCCATTTTCAAACCATCTCACTGCGGTTCAGGATTATAGGATTTGAAACTTTTTCGATCTGTTCCCACTGCAATTCAAGGGTATAAGACTTGTATCTTTTTCAATTCATCCCACTGTAACTTTGGGGTATATGATCTGTAACTTGTACCATCCACTGGTCACTCCCCAGTGACCCAACCAGATGTGTATGCATGTACTCGCATGGATGCAGAATGCCATTTTTTCTTTTCGAGAATGATTCCTTCTACGCTTGGGTTGTCATTGCTTATTTTCTGTCGGATTTGTATCACCGACGCAATATCTAGTCTTTTGATCAACCAATGTTCTTGATAGAAAATCTGAAGAGATAAACTCACTTTGGGCTCAAATATTTCCAACCCTTAAGCTTGGTGAGTTCTAAACAATAGTCATGTTTTAGGTTCCTATACTATTTAAAAACTTCCAGAGTAATATGTGAAACTCCTTTTATGAAAGTATTATTAGTCCATTTCATTATAAAATGCTTGAAAAAGATCACAACAATGGACAAGAAGGAAATTAATCAGGAGCATAGCTCGAAACAAATAAGTTAATCAAAGATAACCAAGGCAATAAAAGAAAATTGATTGGGGTGTATCTTGAAAAGAATAAAGTAATCAAAGATAGCAAAGGCCATAAAAGAAAATTGATTGGGGTGTATCTTGAAAAGAATAAAGTAATCAAAGATAGCCAAGGCCATAAAAGAAAATTGATTGGGGTGTATCTTGAAAAGAATAAAGTAATCAAAGATAGCAAATTCAAAATGGGTAATAGAGAAGCTAGGTGCCCCAGATATCGTAGCCTGAGCTTCTCTGTACAAACTTCTTGAGGATCATTTTGAGTTCAATACGTGTTTAGAGGATCCAGAGTACTTTGTCAATGCCCCAAGATGTAGCATACTTCCTCTTTGTTAATTCAGGCATAGCAAGACTACAACATGCCCTATCTTTGATCAAAATTTGAGCAGCCCTTTTCGGGTTTTCAGCTCAAAGCCCCTTTGGTCTCAAAGCGCCCTTTGTGGGTTTTCGCCTTGGCCTCTCCTTTTTTTTTAATTTGATCTCAAGGCGCCCTTTGTGGGTTTTCACCTTGGCCTTTTCCCTTTCAGGTAAAATACTTCTTTGATTGAACCTGTATTTGCTGAATTGGGCAAGTCTTCGCCATCCGTTTTGATCAATATCAATGCTCCTCTAGAACAGACCCTTTTTTACTATATAAGGTCCTTCCCAGTTTGGCATCTGCTTTCCTCTGAAATCTTTTTGTATAAGAAAGATTTTTTTCAGCATCAGGTTCCCCTCGTGGAATTCTCTAGGATGAACCCCTTTGTTGTAATCTTGCATCATCTAACCGTGATGGATAACTTTTAACATTTTCTTTGATTAGGTTCAATTGGCAAAAACGCTTCCATTCCATAAACCAATAGGTAAGATGTTGCCTCGGCAAAGGTCCTGGCAAACGTTCGATAATCATAGAGGATAAATGGTAACTTCTTTATGCCAATCTTTACAAGTCTCGGTCATCTTTCCTACAATCCTTGTTTTGTTTTTTGTTTTTTTCTTTTTGGCTGCCTTTGTTGCTCTATGATATGGCGTCTGATCTTTGAACAGGCTACAAACTTTTGACATTGGCCTTTTTGGCATTCTTTTTCGGAGCCTGATCTTTTTTTTTTACTGTCGACCTTGTAAAATTGACACATGAAGCTACTTTCTCCTTCTTAGTGAAGTAATCGACGACCACCAAGATAAATCGATGTAAACTAGAAATTTTGTCGAGATTGGCCTGCCCCACACAGAGAAAGTCTGTGAAAAAATTAATGAGGCATAACTGATGCCAAACCTAATGATTATCTTGGCTATTGTAAAACCATTAGCATGTGTCCTTCTGACATCCTTATGGACCTCTTTTAAGATTTCAACGTATTCGCGTCCCAGTAGCCCAGGCATGTAACAGCCCGATTTTGGGGCTAGTTGGAACCGTGGTTTTGAGACCACTAATCCGAGGTGCAGGAAAATTATTTTGATATTATTTTATGTGTCGTAACATGTTTATAAGGATGCATGAGAATTTTGGTACCTTAATTTTAACAATTGATTTCATAATTGTGAAAGTTTCAAATTTCAAGATAGAGGTGTCTAATTGTTAAAGGATATCAAAATAGAGGTTTTTATAGTGAAATTAGGCCATTAGATGTGTGTTGGCCGGCCATATAAGCTAGGGAGGTAAGAGCATTAAAATTTGTCAAATTTGGTGATATTAGGTGGCTATAATGAATAAAATAAGATAAAGAAAAGAGGAAGCTATCATCTTTTTCATTCTCTTCTTCTCCACCGAAAATTTCAGCAAGGAATAGAGGTTTTGAAGCTTAAACTTTCAGCCAAGATATCCTCTAGCAAAGGTCTTTCTTGGTGATTTTTGTGTTTTTGGAACCCCAAAGCTTAAGCTAGCTAATGAGGGGACTAAATTGCATTATGGTGGGAAGTCTAAGGACTTACCATGAGAGTATTTATATTGTTAGGTGAGTTTTTATTAAAGAAAATGAATGTTAGAAAGATGAGAAACAACTTTTGTGAAAGGTGTTTGCATGAAAACACCTAAATAGGACTTAAATGCAAAGAATGAATTTGTGTCATAAATGCATGAAATGGTGAGAATGGTGGGTAGTTGTAAGAGAAATAAATATTCAGCTAGACTTGTTTATTGAGAAGATGTGTTGAAAAATACATTACGAGCCTAAGGGCAAAATCGTAATTTTGCCATATGATCATTAGATTTTAGAGTTTTAAATTTATATGAATGAGAATGATCGAACCTGGAAACTAACTCTGACAACGATTGAGGCAAGTGCACCTATCGAATAGTAGTATAGCTTAGGCAAGACCGGATTGTCGAACCCAAAGGAGCTAAAAGTACTAATACTAACTTTTTTTTATTATCTAACCTAAAATAAGTGAAGTCGTTATCTAATCTAAAATTAACTAACTATTAAGCTAAAGACTCAAGGAAAAAAGAATGAATTGGGGAAATACTGTTGGAAAAACTCAGTTGATTCAGACGATACCCTTAGGAAGAATCCACCTAGACTTCACTTGTTATCTAACACTGAACCAGACGATTTATTCACTTGACTTGATCCGTAAGATTCCCTAAGTTATATTAAACCCTTTCTCGAGGCGAATAACGTCTAACCCTAGGTTGATTAATTGAAATCTCTTTCTAATTAAAACCCCTAGAATCCCATTAACTTGATCTATGGACTCCCATATTAGGCTTTACCCTAATCCGGCAAAACCTCGTCACCATATCTCTAGGAGCGCAATCAACTCCGCTTAATTATGCTAGATCTACTCTTAAGCAGGGACTTTTGCTCCTCCAGCTAAGCACATCCAACTTGAATCAATATCCTGAAAATATTAACACAAGAATTCAGCACACATAATTAAGAACAAATCAAGTATTTATCATATAGTTCAGAAAACAATAACAAGATCCGTCTTAGGTTTCATCCCCTTCAGGTATCTGAAGGGTTTAGTTCATAACAAATAAAGAAAACAACTCAGAAGAAAAGATAAAACAAAACATAAGAAATCCCTAAAACTCCCTGAAGGAATTGAAGGAGAGATCCGCCGTCATGAGTAGAATTCCGACTTCTTAAGATGGATCAACTGGCTCTCTTCGAGTGATTCCCACAAATCTGACCTTTTCGGCTTGGCTCCTTGGCCTAGCTCACCGCCCGTTCCGGCTTCTGCCGAACTCCGCTTCAAGTTGCCCCCTTGGGTGTTTATATAGACTTTGAAATGCCTTACTTAGTCCCTAGATATCCTAATTCAAGTAGAATTCCTACTAAGGTGTTTGAATAGGCTTTGGAATGTGTTTCTTTGCATCCAAGTATCAAAATCCGAGTAAAACTTCTCTTGGCCGCGGCAGGGCCACGCTCATAACACACGCTTGTGTTAGTCGTGGCCAGGCCATGTTCGACCCTGTTGAATGGGGCACGACTGTGTGGATCATGATTAGGTCATGTTCTAGTAGATCAATGAGGCACGGCCGTGTGGATTTCGTGATATGGCCCATTACTCCGTTTTGGGCCCGTTTTACGTTCTTTTCATCCTCGGGTGCTTTCCTGAGTATAAAACATGAAAAGAAATGATTAAAAGCACCTTTTTACATGAATCAAGGAATAAATCATTCGAAAAGATGCTAAATGTGGGATTAAAATATGTTACTTTTACGGTTTATCACATACCCCACACTTAAGCTTTTGCTTGTCCTCAAGCAAAATTCTCAACTCACAATTAAAACAAACTTCCTCGACTCATAATATTCATCAATAGTGTTTCATCATAATTCATACATGGATAACTAACTCAAAGAGTCCTAAAGATTCAAATAATCAAAGTCATATTTTTATAGTTTGAAAACATAGGTGTTTCCCTTTACCTGAATAATTACCTCTGGTTCAAAATCGACAAGAATTGACATCCTCACTAAAGATTCACTCAAACCAGTCGAAGTGTTTAAGGTTCAGAATTAAGCACTCAAAAGTCAAACATGAAGAGTTAATCCCATAAGCTTGCATGAAAATCAAATCTCCACCACTATAAAATGAGATGATACACAAATCAAAAAGGCCTTTAACAGGGTTGTAATGGGGCTTGGGTTAAAGGTGTGGCTAAAGGCTGAATTAGAAGGTTAGAATCGAGACTGACCTGACAAGTTACCTATCTAATAATAAGTAACTACGTCAACTGAAATGTAATAATCCTAATAATAAGAGCTTTTCTTTTGATAAAAAGACTTTTAACTGTATAAGCTCACTTTTCATATTACTAATACTTAATATACTTCGAATTTTTTTTAAGAATAAATAATAAAAGTTAAATTCAACTACTGAAATAATATAATTAGGTAACTAATCAAATCAAATCTCGATATAAGGGCAGTCAAAAGGAATGGTGATAACAAATAAAAGGGTTTTGGGGTAATATTAGTGGGTGAGTTAATAAAAAGGGTTGTTAGGATCAACGGGGTTCACTAGGGGTTAATTATGAAGGTAGGCTTTTAGTGGAGTAAGTGGGTTAAAACCTAGGTGCCTTTATCATCTCGGTATATCAAATCATAGGTGTGGTCTCAACATGTATAATCGAGGCAAGTTCTAGAATAACAGTTCAATGTTGACACACTCATAATCAATAAAGTGAGCTTGAAAAAGAATATATGCTCTATAAGGCTCAAAATCTCAAAAAAATTATGGGTGTTTTTGACATCAACATCGTAAATTT
This sequence comes from Gossypium australe, assembly GCA_005393395.2. Lineage (NCBI taxonomy): Eukaryota > Viridiplantae > Streptophyta > Magnoliopsida > Malvales > Malvaceae > Gossypium > Gossypium australe. Next base: position 12,953,412 of record CM016616.1, read on the forward strand.
TAAATTTCAAGGTATCATTCAGATTCAAGTAGACAACCTATTCAAAACAATTTTATTCTGAAAAATAGACTTATCAAGCTTGATTCTCTAATATTCTTCTAATTTAATCATCAATGCACAATTAACTATGGCTTACTCAGAAACACGTCAATAAAGATCATAATTCATCAAAAATTTCATCCTAATTAGTAATATGAGAAAATTACTTAAGAACAGAATATAATTTAGGGATATGAGAATAATGAAAAAAATTTTGGCACTTTTATCCTCAGGGATTGTGAATAATGCAAAAAGTTAGGCACTTTTACCCCCCCCACACTTAAGATGTACATTGCCCTTAACGTACAAAGATGGATAAAAACAGTTATTAGATAATCAAAAGAGAGGGGAAAAGTGACACTTCCTAAATTATGGATGGATTCCTTAGAGGATGTGGAGAATACGTTGGAGGTGTCATCTTTCGTTGTGGCGGTTACTAACGAGCTCTGCGCTAGATGAAGAAATTGGAGAGCTCGTGAAGAATTATCCAGGATTTATTAAGACACATTTAAAATAAACTAAATATATAATTAAGGGCAAGAAAACTAAAGAGAAGGAAAGTAGAAAGTAAAATAAAATTAAAAGAAAAGATGGATGGACCGAGGAGTTATGACCTCTAAGGCTGCGGAGGTGCTTAGCGGTGGCGGAAGTGGCGTGGCTATGGTCGTGGTTGTGGTGATTCCCTAGCAGCCTTTTGAACCTGACACTAAGAAAGTGGGCTCGATGATGGTGAAGAATTGATCCCACGGCTCGGTCGAAAGAAGTGCTCGGATATCGACTGCTAGCTCGACCTGTTCTACAGCGTCCTAATCAATGCACCTACCGGTGCAAAGAGGTCGTGCCCGAAATGCCTTGTACCGTTCCTCTTGGGTCTCCTGAGTAAGTTGAAGGAATCGGTGGCATACTTTGGAGGAGGCACTGGTGGAGGACGAGCCGGGTCCCTTTCGTTTCTTAGTGGAGGCGGCCGCGATTCGTTTTCCTCTTGACGTTGACATTATACCTGAAATTAGTAATTTTCTACTAATATAAAGCAATTAGTTTTGGTCAATACTCAACAAAAATATAGCAAAAATAAAACTAACTTAAATATAAGTAAAACCTGAGAAATTAAACTACTTAAACTAACTCAAGCAATTCAATCATGAGAAATTATTTTGACAAAATTAACTTAATTTAAACAAAAAAATGTAGCAGTCAATATTAGTTCTAAAATTCAAGAATTTATTCCTAAAACTAACTTAATATTAAATGTAAAAAGAAACTAAATAACATGAAAATGAAACAATAGTTAAAGTACGATTAAAGTGAAATAGTGAAGAGTGACCAGCAGTGTTTTTGGGTGTGTGGCGACGGGAACGGCTGAGCACGGGCGTGTGATGGTGGCGCACTGTCGTGTGCTGTGTAAATACTGGGTAACACGGCAGTGGCGAGGGCGTGGGCTCCTGTTTAACACGGGCGTGGCTGCATTTTTGTATGAGTATTTAAGAGTTTGGAAGATTTTGGGGTGGGGAGGGGCAATGGTGAAGGGGTTTTCTTGTTGGTCGCTAGATTTGGGGGGAAGTTTTTGAGGGGAAAACGGCTAGGGTTGGTTTGGGAAAGGAAATTGGGGAAAACGGGGCTGTGTTTCTTTAAGTAGGGGGAACACGGGCAGGGGCCATACCCGTGCTTGATTTTAATTAGCCCATGTATTTCGGGATTTTGAATTTTGGGCACATTCAGGGGGTTTGGCCATGGCCATGTTTAAAATGACACGCCCGTGTTTTTCTTCACACGGTCGTCTAGAACGGGCGTGTTCCTCCCGTGTTCGACAAGTCAGTATGTCCACACGATTGTGTCGCACGGGCGTGTCCAGCCCGTGTTTGGTAAGTCATTATAGTCCACGGAAGGTCGGAACGGGCGTAGGTTATTATCGCAGCCCGTGTTGGGAAAAATTTTTCTTCTTTGTCATGAACGGCTACTAGCACGCCCGTGGTCTGTCCCCTAGCTTCCACATGACTACAGGCACGCTCGTGTGCAAGGCCGTGTGGTCTAAACCTGCGCTTTACTGGATTAGTTTAAAAGCTAAAAAATAAGTATCTAATGTTAGTGAGGTTAATGCTCGGGTTGCCTCCCGAGAAGCGCTTGTTTAAAGTCTTAAGCTAGACTTACCCTGTTTTCATTTCTAAAAGAAGGTGCATGGAGCTGAAGCTCCGCTCTCATATCACTAAAACCTTCACCATTATAGATTTTGAGTCGATGACCATTTACCTTGAATGTGCCTTGAGTGGGATGAGTTACCTCGATTATGCCATAGGGGAAGATTGTTTTAATCATGAATGGACCTAACCATCTTGATTTCAGTTTCCCGGGAAATAATTTAAGCCTTGAGTTGTATAGCAGGACCAAGTCCCCTACTTCGAATTGTTTCGATTTCTTTAGACGAGCATCGTGGCGTCACTTTGTTGCCTCCTTGTATAATTTCGAGTTCTCGTAAGCTTCAGCTCTCCATTTGTCTAACTCATTCGTCTGTATCATTCTTTTCTTTCCTGTAGTCTTAAGATCGTAATTTAAAAATTTTATGGCCCAAAAAGCTTTGTGTTCTAACTTAAATGGTAGATGACAGCTTTTCCCGTAGATAAGTTTGTATGGGGATGTTCTTAGGGGGTTTTAAATGCTATTCTATATGCCCATAGGGCATCATCTACTTTTAATGCCCACTCTTTTCTGTTTGATTCAATCGTTTTTTCTAGGATGCGTTTAAGTTCTCAGTTTGCTACTTCAACTTGTCCACTGGTTTGAGGGTGATATGGGGTAGCTATCCTGTGGTGTACTCTATATTTTTTTAAGACCTTGTCAAATTGAGTATTACAGAAGTAAGTGCCCCTATCACTAATGATAGCTCTAGGTGTTCCAAATTGAGAGAACAGTTTCTTGAGAAACTTAACTACTACTCTAGCATCATTGGTAGGTAAAGCTTCGGCTTCCACCCATTTTGACATGTAATCAACTGCCACTAGGATGTATTTATTTCCAAATGAACTAGGGAATGGACCCATAAAATCAATACCCCACACATCAAATATTTCACATGATAGCATATATGTTTGAGGCATTTCATCACGTTTAGAAACATTACCTGTTCATTGGCATTTATCACATGAAGCGACATACCTGTTGGCATCTTTGAATAGTATAGGCCAATAAAAACATGATTCGAGTATTTTATGTGCTGTCTTAATGCCACTGTAGTGTCCTCCTGAAGGTCCTGAATGGCAATGTTCCAAGATTTTGCTTGCTTCTGCCTTTGTGATGCATCTTCGAATTACCTGATCTGCACATATACGGAAAAGAAAAGGATCTTCCCAAAAATAGTTTTTTGCATCAGCAAAGAATCGCTTCTTTTGGTGATGTGTTAGTCTTTTTGGCAAGATGTTGGCAGCTAAATAATTCGCAATATCTGCAAACCATGGTACCTCAGAGTAGGTTATAGAAAAGAGTTGTTCTTCAGGGAATGAGTCGTTTATCTCACTTTCGTCCAGCTCTTCGATATGTGGGTTCTCAAGCCTGGAGAGGTGGTCTACTGCAAGGTTTTCAGCTCCCTTCTTATCCTGTATTTCCAAATTAAATCCCTGTAAAAGTAATGCCCAACGTATGAGTCGAGGTTTTGCATCAGGTTTAGTTAAGAGATAACGAAGAGCTGAATGATCAGTGTAAACGACAACTTTAGATAATATCAGATACTGTCTAAATTTATCAAATGCAAAAACTACAGCTAGCAGTTCTTTTTCCGTGGTGGTGTAGTTTTCTTGTGCAAATGTCAGTGTTCTACTAGCATAATAAAATGGCTGAAAATGCTTGTTTCTTCGCTGTCCTAAGACTTCTCCTACTGCAAAATCACTCGCATCACACATTAGTTCAAAAGGTAGATTCCAATCAGGTGCAATTATAATCGGAGCATTTATTAGTTTATCCTTGAGGATATTAAATGCCTCTAAACACTCCTGATCAAAATTGAAAGGAACATCTTTTTCAAGTAATCTCGTTAAAGGCTTAGCTATTTTAGAGAAATCTTTAATGAATCTTCTATAAAATCTAGCATGTCCTAAAAAGCTTCTAATAGCCTTAACTGAGCTAGGGGGAGGTAATTTTTCTATGGTTTCAATCTTGGCTTTATCTACCTCAATCCCTTTACTAGAAATCTTATGTCCTAACACAATTCCCTCTCTAACCATAAAGTGATATTTTTCCCAATTCAAGATAAGATTTGTTTCCTCACATCTCATTAGAACTCGTTTTAAATTTTTAAGGCAAAGATGGAAAGAATTACCGAATACCAAGAAATCATACATAAATACCTCCATAATGTCTTCTGCATGTGCGTCGAAGATTGCCAACATGCAACGCTGAAAAGTAGCAGGGGCATTGCATAATCCAAAAGGCATTCTACGATATGCAAACGTACCGTATGGGCATGTGAATGTTTTTTTCTATTGATCTTCAGGTGCTATTGGGATTTGGAAATAGTCGAAGAGTCTATCTAGGAAGTAATAATACATGTGCCCAGATAACCTTTCTAACATTTGATCAATGAAGGGTAAAGGAAAGTGATCTTTTCTAATAGCGTCGTTCAGCTTCCTGTAATCAATGCAAACTCTCCATCCTGTGACTGTTCTGGTGGGAATTAGTTCATTCTTTTCGTTGGCTACCACCGTCATGCCTCCTTTATTTGGAACAACGTACATAGGACTCACCCAATTGCTGTCAAAAATAGGATAAATTATTCCAGCATCTAGAAGTTTAATTACCTCAGCTTTCACAACTTCTTTTACGTTGGGATTTAATCGTCTTTGAGGTTACACACATGGCTTGTATTCCTCTTCCATTAAAATTTTGTGGGTGCAAAACGATGGGATTATTCCCTTAATATCAGAGATTTTCCAAGCTATGGCTCTTTTATGTTCTCTTAGTACCTGTATCAACTCCTCTTTTTCCTTGGGTTCTAATTCTGAAGAGATAATTACCGGTAGTGTAGAATTTTCCCCAATGAATGCATATTCTAAGTGTTTCGGCAGCTGTTTTAATTCTAATTTGGGTGGCTCATCAATGGAGGGTTTTTGTTTTAGTTCATCATTGACTTTAATGCTCTCTTCTTTCGTTTGTCTAGATGAAGATGTATTCGAATTCAGCTCGTCGACTTCATCTTCTTCCCCCCTTCTTGAGTTAGGCACAGTTCTATCGTGTCATTATGTATAATTTCCTGTAATGAGTCTTAAATGATATGATCAGTGGTATCAACAAAATAACAGGATTCATCTTGTTCTCTAGAATATCTCATGGCGTCATAAATTTGAAAAATAATTTCCTCATCGCCTTCCTTAATGCAAGTTTGTCATCACCTACATCGATAACAGCCCTAGTAGTAGCTAAAAAAGGGCGCCTTAAAATTAAGGGAACATCAATGTCTTCATCCATGTTTAAGACAACAAAATCAACAGGGAAAATAAATTTATCAATTTTTACCAAGACATCTTCGATAACTCCTCTAGGATATTTGATAGATCAATCAGCTAACTGAATACTCATCCTAGTGGGTTTTGGTTCCCCAAGATCTAGTTGTTTAAATATTTTATAAGGCATTAAATTAATACTGGCACCTAAATCAGCTTATGTTTTTTTAATATTTAAGCTACCAATTAAACAGGGAATAGTAAAACTTCCTGGGTCTTTTAATTTGGTTGGTAACTTGTTTTGGAGGATGGCTGAACATTCTTCATTAAGCTCCACTGTTGATATTTCTTCAAGCTTCCTTTTATTCGTCAGGAGTTCTTTTAAGAATTTTGCGTATGTTAGCATCTCTGAAATGGTTCAACAAAGGGTAAGTTAAATGTATTTGTTTAAAAAGTTCAAGAAATTTACCGTATTGGGCATCTAATCGGTCTTTCTTCAACTTTGCCAGATATGGAATTTTTGGTTTACCCTCATTGCGTACTGGGGCTACATCCTCAACTCCCTCATCCTTTGCTTTGTTATCTTCGTATGGTATCTTTTCCTTTGGTTCGACTAACTCCTTTCCACTTCTCAGTGTAACTGCCTTTACCTGTTCAGTTCCTTTATAAAAAAATCTCTGATCAGAGTTCAGAAACTATCTTAATAAGTTGTCCAACTGACTTAGTAATTTCCCCAACTTGGCTCTTGATCTCTTCAATCGATGTTTGTTGATCTTTAATTGTTGTCTCAGTGTCTTGGAAACGGTTTTCTGTGGCTACCATGAATTCTATCAGCATCTCTTCAAGGTTCGGCTTCTTTTCTTGTGGATAGGACTAATTTTTGAAATTTTTAGGAGGTTGTTGTCTTTGATTTCCTTGATTTCCTTGACCTCCCCATGTAAAATTTGGGTGGTTCCTCCAACTTGGATTATAAGTATTACTATAAGGGTTATTATTAGATCTGAAATTATTACCTATATAGTTCATCTGTTCGCTCTCTGCGCCCGGTTGGTAGGGTGGGTACTCAGGATTCGCCACAGTTCCACTTGCGTCGCACTGCATTACTGGATGTGCCTGCAAAGAACACAAACAATCAAGCTTTTTATTCATCATCTCTACCTGTGTTGATAGCATGGTTACTGCATCGAGGTTAAAAACTCCAGCTGATTTTGTTGGTTTGGTCCTTGTAACTTGCCACTGATAGTTATTCAATGACATCTCTTCAATAAACTCGTAGGCTGCTTCAGGAGTTCTGTTGTTCAGGGTTCCACCGGCGGCTGAATCAATTAGTTGCCTTGTTGAAAGGTTCACACTATTATAGAAAGTTTGGACTTGAAGCCATAAGGGTAAACCATGGTGCGAACACCTTCTCAAGAGATCCTTGTATCTCTCCCATGCATCGTATAATGTCTCTAAATCCATCTGCACAAACGAAGAGATATCATTCCGTAATTTGGCCGTTTTGGCCGGTGGGAAATATTTTAATAAAAATTTTTCGGTCATTTCATCCCACGTAGTGATTGACCCTCGTGGTAACGAGTTTAACCACTGTTTGGCTTTATTCCTTAATGAAAAAGGAAATAACCGAAGACCTATGGCATCATCAGAAAAGCCATTTATTTTGAAGGTATCACAGATCTCTAAAAAATTAGCTATATGAGTGTTTGGGTCTTCGTCCTGCAAACCATCAAATAGAACAAATTGTTGAATCATTTGTATAGTGTTAGACTTTAATTCAAAATTATTAGCAGCTATAGCAGACCTAACAATACTCGATTCTGCTCCTGTTAAATGAGGTTTAGCATAATCGTACATAGTACGCACAGCATTATTTTCTCCCACATCTTGTGGTGGTGGATTATTCTCGTCCATCCCTTCAGTAGGATTGGATCTATTTTCACACTCTTCTTCTGTGTAATTTAGCGCTCACCTAATTTCTCTACGATTCCTGCGAGCGGTTGCTTCAATATCACTGTCCTATACTAATCGTCCTTTCGGGTTCCTTCTAGTCATAAACTAGAGGTACCTGCTGAGAAAAGAAAGAAAATTTAGCAATATCAAAATTTAACCTAAAGATAAAAAAATAAAAGTGAATTGCGAAAAATAAAAATAATGGCTAAAGTAATAAAAATAGAGTTTTCTTAATATTTTAGTTCCCCGGCAACGGCGCCAAAAACCTGATCGTTAGATTTCAGAGTTTTACATTTATATGAATGAGAATGATCGAACCTGGAAACTAACTCTGACAATGATTGAGGCAAGTGCACCTATCGAACAGTAGTATAGCTTAGGCAAGACAGGATTGTCGAACCCAAAGGAACTAAATGTATTAATACTAACTTTCTTTTTATTATCTAGCCTAAAATAAGTGAAGTTGTTATCTGATCTAAAATTAACTAACTACTAAGCTAAAGACTCAAGACAAAAAGAACGAATTGGGGAAATACTGTTGGGAAAACTCAATTGATTCAGACGATACCCTTAGGAAGAATCCACCTAGACTTCACTTGTTATCTAACACTGAACCAGATGATTTATTCACTTGACTTGATCCGTAAGATTCCCTAAGTTATATTAAACAATCTCTTGAGGTGAATAATGTCTAACCCTAGGTTGATTAATTGAAATCTCTTTCTAATTAAAACCCCTAGAATCGCATTAACTTGATCTATGGACTCCCATATTAGGTTTCACCCTAATCCGGCAAAATCTCATCACCCTATCTCTAGGTACGCGATCAACTCCGCTTAAGTATGCTAGATCTACTCTTAAGCAGGGACTTTTGCTCCTCCACTTAAGCACATCTAACTTGAATCAATATCCCGAAAATATTAACACAAGAATTAAGCACACATAATTAAGAACAAATCAAGTATTTATCATATAGTTCAGAAAACAATAACAAGATCCGTCTTAGGTTTCATCCCCTTCAAGTATCTGAAGGGTTTAGTTCATAACAAATAAAGAAAACATCTCAGAAGAAAAGATAAAACAAAACATAAGAAATCCCGAAAACTCCCTGAAGGAATTGAAGGAGAGATCCGTCGTCTTGAGTAGAATTTCGGCTTCTTGAGCTGGATCAACTGGCTCTCTTCGAGTGATTCCCACAAATCTGACCTTTTCGGCTTGGCTCCTTGGCCTAGCTCACCACCCGTTCTGGCTTCTGCCGAACTCCGCTTCAAGTTGCACCATTGGGTGTTTATATAGACTTTGAGATGTCTTACTTGGTCCCTAAGTATCCTAATTCAAGTAGAATTCCTACTAAGGTGTTTGAATAGGATTTGGAATATGTTTTTTTGCCTCCAAGTATCCAAATCCGAGTAAAACTTCTCTTGGCCGCGGTAGGGACACACCCATAACACACGCCCGTGTAAGTCGTGGCCAGGCCGTGTTCGACCCTGTTGAATGGGGCACGGTCGTGTGGATCATGATTAGGCCGTGTTCTAGTAAATCAATGAAGCACGGCCGTGTGGACACGGGCCCAGGCCGTGTGGATTTCGTGATATAGCCCATTAACTCTGTTTTGGGCCCGTTTTACGTTCTTTTCATCCTCGAGTGCTTTCCTGAGTATAAGACCTGAAAAGAAAGGATTAAAAGCACCTTTTTACATGAATCAAGGAATAAATCATCCAAAAATATGCTAAATGTGGGATTAAAATATGTTACTTTTACGGTTTATCACCATAGTACAAGGGCAAAATGGTTATTTTTGCCCAAGTATAGATTTTGATGTATTATGATCATAGAATGATAACGAATTGAATTTCATTATTATAGATCAAGAAGAGCGTGGAATCAACCTTGACCATGGAAAAGGCAAGGTGGCGGATTAAATCGTTAATTAACAATTTTTGCACCGAGGTAAGTTTATGTGTAAACAATGCATATTTGTGTAAACATTATGTTGCTATTTAGTGTATGGCATGATTGAGAACATGTGTGGTTCAAATGGATTGAATGTGGTAGTCATTGAATAATTACTATCTGAACGATGAAATAGTTATATAAATGTGTAATGACGACACTTGTTGGTGGGCTAAGTGCGATACCACCTTGTTGCGTAATTATGATGGGCTATGTGCGATTCCATCATCTATTCATCATTTGGCGGGCTAAGTGCGTTACCACCTTGTTGCTTAATTATGATGGGCTATGTGCGACACCATCATCTATTCATCATTTGGTGGGCTATGTGCGATACCACCATATTTAATCTTTTTGGTGGGCTAAGTGCGAAACCACCGAGTAATTTGACTATGAGTAATGGAATTAGAGATAGTGATGTGTTGTATTATGTGACTTTGTGATGCTAAGTGCAGGGAAACCTATTAATGAGTGTATGTATTAAGCTTGTGATATGGTTGGAATGTAGGAATGGAGAAAATGAGTAAGCATGATCATGAATGCAAATTGTTTCTTGCTTGATATGTAATGCTATGTAATTGTTTAATACATGTTATAATGTTATATTGTTTACATGTAAACTTACTAAGCTTAAAGCTTACTCCCCCTTCTCTTTTTCCTTTGTTTTATAGCGTTTAAGAGCCAAGCCGAGATACGAAGATACTCAGAAGATCGCCCACACTATCAGCTCACCTCGGTATACCTAGACTTAATGATTTTGTACATGGCATGTATAGGGGCTAGAATAGTCAGGATATTTTGTCATTTTGGCCAAAATGTGTTGGCCCTTGTTAAGATAACTATTTTGTATATTGCCATGGTTGATGGCTCACCTTATCATTTATGAAATCACAAAATTATCTATAGAAGTTCAAATTGAAATTATGAGATGTTTATTAGTGTGTTGAATGGGTTCATGTAATGTAAGCTATAGGGGTGCAAAGAGCTTGGCAAACAGCCTTGTTCTTGTCCACATGGGTAGGCATACGGGGGTGTGTCTAGGCCGTGTGTGACATACGATCAAGTCGTGGGCGTGTGCCCAGGCTGTGTGAAGCCTGCATCTTGAAATTGGAATTTGAATTGTCACAAGGTTGAAACACACGGGCGTGCCTAGGCAGTGGGGAAATAATTACAGGCGACCACGGTCCAGCCATATGGGCGTGTCTTCAGCTCGTGTGACTCAAGTCAGTGTCGACCACAGGCGTTGAACATGGGCGTGTGAGATGATACACGGGCGTGTTATCTAGACCACGGGCGTGTGACCCCTGTTTAGGTGACCATTTTCTAAAAGTGTCAAAGTTTCCGATTTATGTCCGATATTTTCCGGTGCTTAGTATAGGGCCCTATATGCCCATTATAAGGAAGTTAGATGTAAGATTCCAAATGTTTGAATTTGGGATAGAATTTGCTAACTCAAAGTTATATGACTAAGTGAGTCGAGACAGGTAATGCCTCGTGCCTAATTTCGGTTCAAGATACGGGTAAGGGATGTTACATTTAGTGGTATCAGAGCTATGGTTTAGTCAGTTCTAGGACTACTGTAGCATGAGTAAGAGTCTAGCTATGCATGCCATAAGCGTATGATGATAGTGTGGTGGCTTCTGATGATTTTGAACTTGTTTTATGTAGTATATGGATCCCGAACAATCGACTGTTGATGACGCAACTAGTAATGCACCGGCTCCTGCGCAAGGGACCGCGTCTGTGCAGAGTAGTTGCGAGACTAGGGGTCAAGGAAAAGAGGCTCGGGAAGCCTTTCTCCAAATGATGAGTAACTAGTAAACTGAGTATGTACGAGCAAACCCCAATGCTCAACCTCCTCCACCCCCACCTATACCTCAGCCAGTTCCTGTGGCTCCTCAAGGTATAGAAATAGTGAGGACAACTAAGCCCCCGGTAGACAAAATTCAGAAGCAAGGGGCTGAGGATTTTCGAGCTAATATAGATGATGATCCTGAGCGAGCGGAGTTCTGGCTTGAGAACTCAATGAGGGTTTTTGATGAACTCTCTTGTACACCTGAGAAGAGCTTGAAATGCACTATGTCTTTGCTGAGGGACTCGGCATACCATTGGTGGAAAACGTTGACATCAGTGGTTCCTTAAGAGAGGGTAACGTGGGACTTCTTCTTGGAAGAGTTCTAAAAGAATTATATAAGTCAACGGTTTGTAGACCAGAAACGGAAAGAATTCCTTGAGTTAAAGTAAGGAAAAATGACTGTGGCAGAATATGAGCGTGAATTTGTTAGGCTCAGCAAGTATGCGCAAGAATGTGTATCCACTGAAGCTATCTTATGCAAGAGATTTGAAGATGGGTTGAATGAAGATGACAGACTCTTAGTCGGGATTTTAGAGCTAAATGAATTTGTGGTATTGGTGGATAAGGCTAGTAAGGTCGAAGAATTGAATAAGGAAAAGAGGAAAGCCTTGAGTGAGGCTCGAGATGCAAGGAAGAGGCTGATGAGCAAATCATACCAAGCTCAATCGAAGAGGTCCAGGGAAGTGAACCCTTGGATGACTACATCAATCGGGTATTCGCAAAGAGAGCGAGGTAACACGTATTCGAGTTCAAGAGTTCAGGCCACCTCAATGGCAAGTGTGGGTAATCCAAAGTCCAAACCAGAGTGCCCAAGTTGTGGCAGACATCACACTAGAGAGTGTTGGGAAAGCAATCAAAATTGTTGTAAGTGTAGATCCCCTGACCATCTCATCTGAAACTGTCCTAAAAGGGATGACAAGGAGAGGAAGCAAGAGATAAGTTCAAGCAGTGCATCCTTTAGAGGTAGACCACAAAAGAACCAGGGAGGTGGGACTAGTGGTAGAGGTGTATCATGAGACACTACTGTGAGGCCAGAGGGCCGGGCGCCAGCAAGAACTTATGCTATTCGCGCTCGAGAAGAGGCGTCATCACCGGATGTAATAACAGGTACATTCTCTCTTTATGACAGCTCTGTTATTGCTTTGGTTGACCCAGGGTCAACCCATTCTTATATTTGTATGAGATTGGTATTTAGATTGAGTATGACTGTTGAGTCTACTAAATTTGTGGTAAAGGTGTCAAACCCAATAGGTAAACAGGTGTTAGTTAACAAGGTGTGTAGGAACTGTCCTTTGACAATTAGGGGTCATTATTTTCCAGCAAACCCATGTTGTTGCCGTTTGATGAATTTGATTTGATTCTTGGTATGGATTGGTTGACTACCCATAGTGTTTTAGTGAATTGTGGTAGTAAATTTATTGAATTGAAATGTGAAAATAGAGATGTTATTCGGGTTGAATCAGGTGAGTCAGATAGTTTACCAGTGATGATTTCTTCCATGATAGCTGAGAAATATCTGAGAAAAGGGTACGAATCTTATCTCACTTTCATGTTAAACAATCAAGAGTCTGAAGTAAAGATTAAAACAGTGCCGATTGTATGTGAGTATTTGGATGTATTCCCGGAAGAGTTACCCGGATTACCCCCAGTTAGAGAGATCGAGTTTGGAATTGAGTTAATTCCGGGAACAGCACCCATTTCGGTTGCTCCTTATAGGATAGCCCCACTAGAGTTGAAAGAACTGAAAGTTCAGTTGCAAGAGTTGACGAATAAGGGTTTTGCAAGACCGAGCTATTCATCGTGGGGTGCTCCAGTACTCTTTGTAAAGAAGAAAGATGGGTCGATGAGATTGTGCATAGACTACAGACAGCTCAACAAAGTAACTGTGAAGAATAAGTATCCTTTTCAGAGGATAGATGATCTATTTGATCAACTAAAGGGAGCTACGATGTTCTCCAAGATTGACCTAAGGTCTGGTTATTACCAGTTGAGGGTTAAGGAGCAAGATGTACCCAAAACGGCATTTCGGACGAGGTATGGCCATTATGAGTTTCTGGTCTTGCCATTCAGTTTAACGAATGCCCCTGCAATTTTTATGGATTTAATGAACCGTGTCTTTCGACCGTATTTGGACAAGTTTGTGGTTGTCTTTATTGACGACATATTGGTTTATTCTCGAGATGAGAGTGATCATATAGAACATCTGAGAATTGTCTTACAGACCTTAAGAGACAAGTAGTTATATGCTAAATTTAGTAAGAGCGAGTTTTGGCTCCGAGAGGTAGGATTCCTAGGACATATTGTGTCGGGCGAAGGTATTAGAGTTAATCTGGGAAAGATCTCGGCTATTGTGGAGTGGAAACCACCGAGGAACGTGTTGGAAGTCAGAAGCTTTTTGGGTTTAGCGAGGTTCTATAGGCGGTTTGTGAAGGGATTCTCTATGATTGTTACTCCGATGACGAAACTAATGCACAAGGATGTTAATTTTGAATGGACTGAAAAATGCCAACAGAGTTTCGAGAGATTAAAAATGATGTTGACAGAGGCACCGGTTTTGGTACAACCTGAGTCGGGAAAAGAGTTTGTAGTCTATAGTGACGCGTCGTTAAATGGTCTCGGTTGTGTGTTGATGCAAGAAGGTAAGGTGGTTACTTACGCTTCGAGACAGCTAAAACCACATGAGAAGAATTATCCGATTCATGACTTGGAGTTGGCCGCAATTGTTTTCGCATTAAAGATTTGGCGACATTACTTATATGGTGAGAAGTGTCGAATTTTCACGGATCATAAGAGTTTAAAGTATTTGATGGATCAAAAGGAATTAAATTTACGGCAATGACGGTGGCTTAAATTATTGAAGGACTATGAGCTAGTGTGATTACCATCCGGGGAAAGAGAATGTAGTTGCGGATACTCTAAGTAGAAAATCCTTGCTTGCTTTGAGAGCTATGAACACGAGTTTGTCATTGTCTGATGATGGTGCTATACTGGCCAAGTTTAGAGCTAGACCACTATTTGTTCATCCGAGAAATTTTACAAGAGGCACATAGTAGTTATTTGTCAGTACACCCGGGCAGTACGAAAATGTACAATGATCTGAAGAAATTTTATTGGTGGCCGGGAATGAAAAGAGACATTTCGAAGTATGTAACAAGATGTCTGATTTGTCAACAAGTGAAAGCTGAGCATCAAGTGCCTTCGGGATTACTTTAGCCAGTGATGGTTCCCGAGTGGAAGTGGGATTAGATTACCATGGATTTTATTACGGGCTTGCCAATGACTCCGAAGAAGAAAGATGATGTGTGGGTTATTATTGATAGATTAACGAAGTCGGCTCACTTTATACCTATGCGTATTGATTATTCACTAGAAAAGTTAGTTGAGTTGTATATTGCAGAGGTAGTAAGATTACATGGAGTGCCTGTATCTATTATCTCGGACAGAGACCAGAGATTTACTTCGAGGTTTTGGAAGAAGTTACAGGAGGCCTTGGGTACAAAGTTGAATTTTAGTACTTCATTTCATCCTCAAATTGACAGTTAGTCTAGGAGAGTAATCCAAGTTCTTGAGGATATGCTCTGATGCTGTGTGTTAGAGTTCGAAGCTAGTTGGGAAAGATATCTACCCTTGGTCGAATTTGCTTACAATAACAGTTATCAATCGAGCATATGGATGGCACCGTATGAAGTATTATATAGTCGTAAGTGTCGGACTCCCTTGTATTGGACCGAGCTGAGTGAGAAGCAAATTCATGGGGTTGGTTTAGTTAAAAACACTGAGGAGAAAGTGAAAGTGATCCGGGATAGTCTGAAGGCTGCTTCGAACTGACAAAAGTCGTACGCGGATTGGAAAAGAAAAGAAATTGAGTTTCAAGTGGGCGACAAGGTATTTCTGAAAGTGTCATCGTGGAAGAAAATATTGAGATTTGGTCGAAAAGGTAAATTGAGTCCGAGATTCATAGGGCCGTATGAGATTACCGAAAGGATTGGGGTAGTGGCATATCGGTTGGCTTTACCGGTAGATTTAGAGAAAATTCACAATCTGTTCTATGTAACAATGTTAAGGCGTTATCGCTCCGATCCTTCGTATGTGATTCCTCCAACAAAAATTGAGATACGACCAGATATGACATATAAGGAAGAGCCAATTAAAATCTTGGCTCGAGAAGTGAAACAGTTGAGAAATAAGGACATAGCCTTAGTAAAAGTGTTGTGGCAGAAACACGGTGTAGAAGAGGCTACGTGGGAACCAGAGGAAACCATGAAAGAGCAATATCCAAACCTCTTTACCGGTAAGATTTTTCAGGACGAAAATCTCTAAAGAGGGGGAGAATTGTAACAGCCCGATTTTGGGGCTAGTTAGAACCGTGGTTTTGAGACCACTAATTCGAGGTGGAGGAAAATTATTTTGATATTATTTTATGTGTCGTAACATGTTTATAAGGAGGCATGAGAATTTTGGTACCTTAATTTTAACGATTGATTTCATAATTGCGAAAAAGTACTAAATCGCATAAAGTGCGAAAGTTTTAAATTTTAAGATAGAGGTGTCTAATTGTTAAAGGATATCAAAATAGAATTTTTTAAAGTGAAGTTAGGCCATTAGATGTTTGTTGGCCGGCCATATAAGCTAGGGAGACAAGAGCATTAAATTTTGGTCAAATTTGGTAAGATTAGGTGGCTATAATGAATGAAATAAGATAAAGAAAAGAGGAAGTTATCATCTTTTTCATTCTCTTCTTCCTCCACCGAAAATTTTAGCAAGGAATAGGGGTTTTGAAGCTTAAACTTTCAGCCAAAATATCCTCTAGCAAGTAAGTGATTTAAAGGTCTTTCTTGGTGATTTTTGTGTCTTTGGAACCCTCAAAGCTTAAGCTAGCTAATGAGGGGACTAAATTGCATTATGGTGGGAAGTCTAAGGACTTGCCATGAGATTATTTATGTTGTTAGCTGAGTTTTTATTAAAGAAAATGAATGTTAGAGAGATGAGAAACAACTTTTGTGAAAGGTGTTTGCATAGAAACACCTAAATAGGACTTAAATGCAAAGAATGAATTTGTGTCATAAATGCATGAAATGGTGAGAATGGTGGGTAGTTGTAAGAGAAATAAATGTTCAGCTAGACTTGTTTATTGAGAAGATGTGTTGAAAAATAAATTACGAGCCTAGGGGCAAAATCATAATTTTGCCATAGTACAAGGGCAAAATAGTCATTTTTGCCCAAGTATAAGTTTTGATGTATTATGATCATAGAATGATCTAAAAGAATTGAATTTTATTTTTGTAGATCAAGAAAAGCGTGGAATCAACCTTGACCGTGGAAAAGGCAAGGTGACGGATTAAATCATTAATTAACAATTTTTGCACCGAGGTAAGTTTATGTGTAAACAATGCATATTTGTGTAAACATTATGTTGCTATTTAGTGTATGGCATGATTGAGAACATGTGTTGGTCAAATGGATTGAATGTGGTAGTCATTGAATAATTACTGTGTGAACGATGAAATAGTTATATAAATGTGTAATGACGACACTTGTTGGTGGGTTAAGTGCGATACCACCTTGTTGCTTAATTATGATGGCCTATGTGCAATACCATCATCTATTCATCATTTGGTGGGCTAAGTGCATTACCACATTGTTGCTTAATTATGATGGGCTATGTGCGACACCATCATTTATTCATAATTTGGTGAGCTATGTGCGATACCACCATAACTAATATTTTTGGTGGGCTAAGTGCGAAACCACCGAGTTATTTGACTATGAGTAATGGAATTAGAGATAGTGATGTGTTGTATTATGTGACTTTGTGATGCTAAGTGCAGGGAAACCTGTTAATGAGTGTATGTATTAAACTTGTGATATGGTTGGAATGTAGGAATGGAGAAAATGAGTAAGCATGATCATGAATGCAAATTGTTTCTTGCTTGATACGTAATGCTATGTAATTGTTTAATACATGTTATAATGTTATATTGTTTACATATAAACTTACTAAGCTTAAAGATTACTCCCCCTTCCCTTTTTCCTTTGTTTTGTAGCATTTAAGAGCCAAGCCGAGATACAAAGATACTCAGAAGATCGCCCACACTATCAGCTCACCTTGGTATACCTAGACTTAATGATTTTCTACATGGCATGTATAGGGGCTAGACTAGTTAGGATATTTTGTCATTTTGGCCAAAATGTGTTAGCCCTTGATATTGCCATGGTTGATGGCTCACCTTATCATTTATGAAATCACAAAATTATCTATAGAAGTTCATATTGAAATTATGAGATGTTTATTAGTGTGTTGAATAGGTTCATGTAGTGTAAGCTATAGGGCTGCAAAGAGCTTGGCAAACAGCCTTGTTCTTGTCCACATGGGTAGGCACACGGGCGTGTGTCTAGGCCGTGTGTGACATACGATCAAGTCGTGGGTGTGTGCCCAGGCCGTGTGAAGTCTGCATCTTGAAATTGGAATTTGAATTGTCACACAGTTGAAACACACGGGCGTGCCCAAGCCATGGGGAAATAATCAGAGGCGACCACGGTCCAGCCATATGGGCGTGTCTCCAGGTCGTGTGACTCAAGTCAGTGTCAACCACGGGCGTTGAACACGAGTGTGTTAGATAGTACATGGGCGTGTCATCTAGACCACGTGCGTGTGACCCCTGTTTAGGTGACCATTTTCTAAAAGTGTCAAAGTTTTCAATTTATGTTTGATATTTTCCGGTGGTTAGTATAGGGCCCTATAAGCCCATTAAAAGGAAGTTAGATGTAGGATTCCAAATGTTTGAATTTGGAATAGAATTTGCTAACTCAAAGTTATATGACTAAGTGAGTCGAGTCTGGTAATGCCCCGTGCCCGATTCTGGTTCAAGATACGGGTAAGGGGTGTTACAAGGCATGTCCTGATATGATCGTGCAAAAACATCTTTGAATTCTTGAAAATAACTCAATAATGTCTCGCCTTTTTTCTATGGTGAGCTAGGCTACAATATTCACCTATTTTCTAGGCTCATAATATCCACTGACCCTTTGTAGAGTAAGGTCTGTTTTTCATCTTGTTCTATCATTCTTAACAAATTAGAAGATAGGTTACAATCTCTGTCATCTTCAAAGTCCTGAGATCCCTCTAGACACATGTCTTACTCGAAAAGAGTCTCTGAGTCAGTAGCAACATTGCTCACATCGTTGATATCTGAAGACCTATTGTAGGTTCGAAGGAAGATCCCAAAGAATAAATTATTCAAAGAATGATTATTTGTATGGTAATGAATGAAGTATGAAAGAATACTTGAAAGAAAGTCCAAAGAACAAACAAAAGGAAAAAAAAACTAAGAACAATTGTATGTACAGTATGAAATGGAAAAAAATAAAAGAATATTTGCTCAAAAAGATGCATTTTATTGAAATAAAAATTCCGGACACAAGCCTATTTCACAAAAGGGTTCTTATTGCCTCTAGGCTTAAGGCAACAAGCGTGTTTTGAATATTTCTCTAGATCAGCTCTAAAAAAACAGGGATCTCTTCCACAGTCCCATTGTTCAAAACACTCCCAAGTATACAAGGGCTTGGAAACTTCGTTCCCCGGTTCCCTCTTCGCTTTTGACTTCTTCAAGGAGTCGCAAATTTCTTGTCTCCTCCTTCAATTATCGCATTTACTACCTCGTCAAAGATCAGGTTCTAATGAAACGTCTAACTTCACAATTCCCATTTTAATGAACCTTTCGACAAACTTTTTAAACGTAGTACAGTTTTCAATTGAGTGACCCGTTATTCCCACGTGGTACTCGCATTGGGCATTCTTATTATATCATTTTGGGAACGGATGTTGCACGGGTTTCGAGTAAAACGGAGACACCACATACGCATCAAACAAATTCTGATACAACTCTTTGTATGTCATCGGGATGGGTGTGAACTAGAGCCTTTCTGCATTTGGCCTCAAGTTGGATTCCTGCTTTGAAGAGCCTTGATAGCTAGTGGTTACATCCCTCGGCTGGCCTACGGTGACTGATTTGGGATGCATGCTTAGGATACTCACTTCATTTTTCTTGTTTCTTGGGGCTGATCTTTTGGCGCTTTCTCCCGTGTCTATCCTCGTACTCCTTACCGCATTTTCAATCATCTCATCGGACATTACTATATTTGAAAAGCTTATGGTGGCGCTTCCCAACATATGGTTAATGAATGGGGCTTTTAGAGTATTGATGAAAAGCATCGTGGTTTCCTTTTCTAAATGCGGTGGCTGAACTTGATTGGCAACTTCCCTCCATCTTTGTGCATATTGCCTGAAGCTTTCATTTGATTTCTTCTCCATGTTTTGCAAGGTGATTCTACGAGGCATCATGTCTGTCACATGATTATATTGTTTCATAAATGCTTGTGCTAGGTCTCCCCAGGAATTAATCCTAGCATGGCTCAATTGGTTGTACCACCTAGACGCTGTCCCCACCAAGCTATCTTGGAAACAATGGATCAACAGTTGATCGTTATTAACATACCCAGTCATCCGTTTACAGAACATGGTAATATGGGCTTCAGGACAGCTAGTCCCATTGTACTTCTCAAATTCTGGCATTTTGAACTTGTGAGGAAGCACCAAATCTGGAACCAAGCTGAAGTCTTTAACATCAATTCCATGGTGATTATCAGCGTTTTCCAAGGCCTTGAACTTTTCTTTTAACCATCTACAACGGTCCTCTAACTGCCTTGGTAATTCAATTCTTGTTCCTTCCCTCTCCGCTATATCTAAATCAGGGATAACAGGATTAGCAGGGTTATCTCCTGGGTTAGATCCTGAGCCAACCTGGAAATTCATGGGCACCCCAGTATCAGCTTGACCTTGTTGAGGCCTAATTGTAACAGATGGCCTTCGTGGATATGCTTCAGGTTGTGTTTCTGCATGCGGTGGGGTAAAACCCGAAGGATAATCCTTATTATCTTCTCTAGCATTAGTGATGGGGCATTTTCCCTTGTCCATTGCCCCATTCAGTAGCTGAGTCATTTGAGCCACCATATTCCTTTGGACTTCCATTATTTATTCCCTCATATCTTGTTGGATCTTTGCCAATTGCTCTTGTAGCTAGTCTTGCATGTCTTTCTAGAACTGTTTGAGTCTTTGATCCATATTTTTTGTCTTAGTGCGAGTACTATAATGATGTTTAGCTTCCAGATTAACTTTCTCTCTTTTTCTGAAATAACTTCAACTAATTAGGGTCCTTCTATGGATTTTAATGCATATGATGCGATGTAAAGCAAATGCATGAAATGAATGCAAAAAGAAAGAGAGGCGTTGATTCTGAATTCAATTCTATTAGAACAACTTTTCTAGAAAATAAATTCCTTTACATAAAACAAATATTTATACGGCCTTTCCCTCATATTCCAAGTGAAGACATTGATCCCTTTCTTCTTATCTGGATATTAAGGTCCAATCTCGTGAACTTTCTAATAAATGTCTCTACTAGCTCTTTTTACTTGATCTGGGCCGCGACTCACTGCTCACTTATTTCCACAATGCTCGTTAGCCTCTTCAAGAAAGCCAAGACGTGGTGATTCTCGAATAGTCTTTGTCAACTTGAATCCTTGGGCAATAAAGTCTTGTATTCCTTGACGAACTATCAGTCTTCTCTCGTTGTGTATACTTGGACCATATTCGGACGACCGTATTATAATCCACTTTATCAAGAAATCCATTTTCTCATGACAAACTCTTCTATTTAACAATCGAATTTGAATCAACACCTCTTTTCTATGATGTGAATGCAGTGCAATCAAAACAAAAGAGAACAAGTTAGTATAATTTACAAAGAATAAAATTCAAAGTAAATGAGAAAGCATCAAACACCTACATGGATAACTGCTAGAGTTCAGCATAGTTCTACCTAAGGTGGGCTTTTAGGGTTCACTATATGCGGTTTAGTTCTAAAGAAAAGGTACCTGAACCAGCAGATTTCTCAATCTTCACCCATTATAGGCTCATACAGATCTAGTTCAGTTCAGGGCAATACATTTCCCTATGGCCATGCGGAAGTGAAAACCTCACGAAGACATAGGTACAAATGTATCACGGAAGCAATCCACTAGCCCATGCGGAGGTGAAAACCTCACGAAGGCATAGTTTCTCACTCCCACTTAAAGGTGCGACCACAACGGTCATGCAATGCAATGTGCGCAAGAAAATAACAGTCATATGCAATGACACAAACAAATGCAACAAAAGGATCGTAATTTTTAAATCAAATTTTCAAATCGAATTTTTAAATTTTCGACAAAGGACAGAAAATAATCAATTTTACGGCTTGACTTTCTTATTGTCCCCAGCGGAGTCGCCAAGCTATCGAAACCATTTTTTTTATTTGAAAAAATGGGTATCGACTTTAAAAACAAAAATGGAGTTGCCACCAATCCCTTTTTGCTTAGGTGTGATTGGATCACCTTATAAAATATTTTATTTCAAAACATTGATTTTAGCCTACAAAATTCAAGAAAACGGGTTCGGGAGTCGATTACGTACGAGGAAGGATTAGCACCCTCCTAACACCCAAAATTGGTACCAGATTGATTAGTTATTGTCCTAATGTCAAAATTTTGAAAAGATTTGAAAACATGATTTCTTTAAAAACTTGAACAATTTGAGTTGGAACTTGAGATTCCTTTGTTCCGAAAGAATACAAACATCACATCCAGCACATTAGGACATGATGTTTTAAACCCTCGTAGCCAACATCATCTCATGATTTACAAAATTCATTAAAAAGATATTTAGTTATTTAGTCAAACGGAAAATCGAAACCCAGCACGTTTGGGCACTATTTCCCGAATTTCTAAACACAAAACATTGCTTTATTTAAGAAAAACTTTTGGATAAAATGTAGTAATTAAAGGAGATAGATATTTTTAAACAAAGATTTAAAAAAAATAACATTAAGTTATTACAAAAAGTGCAATTTACTAAAGTTACAGGTCATATTAACAATTAGCACTAACATAAACGATTAAGTAAAAGAATGACAAGCAATAATAATAATGTTAAGGTAAATAAAGATAATGGATTCAAAAAAAAATTTTAAAAATGACCAATCAAAATAAAAAAAATATAGAGTAGATAATAGCGATTTTAAAAGAATATATGAAAAAATTTAAAAAAAAAATTATTCACAAGAAAAATAATAATATAAGGTAAATAATATACTCAAAACAATTAATGAATATTATAACAATTTAAAAAAATAAAAAAAGTATAAAATTGATATGGACAAATAAAAAAAGTTAAAAAAACGCATAAGTCAACCTAACTCCCGCAATATGAGGATTCAACGCAAAAGAGAGAGAAATTTGAGTGAATGCTCTCAAGAATTTTTATTACTCAAAATTCAAATGTTCTACAATGAAGGGAGAGGCCTCTATTTATAGTTGAGCCTCCCCAAATCCAACGGTACAGATCAATTACATCAATGGCTAAGATTAAAAGGTCTATACAAATTAAATCTCTAAGATTACAAAATCATATCTTCTAAGATTGCATATCATATATTCTAGGATTGCATATCATATCTAAGATTGCATATCCTTAAAGATTATGTTTCCATATACGTCAAGCTTGTAGATGGACCTTCAATCTTTTCAAGTAATGGGCCATTCAGATCGAGCCAAATGATATATTTTGGACTGGACTTGGAATTTGTTTTATTATTTTGGGTTTTTTTTTTTTTTTGTATGAGCCTGGGCTAAATTAACCTATTATAGGATCGACTCAAAGAATCACACTATCCGAAAATCTTTTGGTATTTTTTGAATGTTCACCTTAAGTTATATGTCATGTAATAGGTTAATTGAAATTATGTTGGTTATTTGTGAAGTTTGTTAAAATAGTCTTTAGATAGTTTTTGGGTACATGTGAATATATTTTTGGTTTGGTATATATGTATGTATGGAACTAGTTTAGTATATGTGATATAAATATTATAAAAGAGTTTGAATATGGAAATTTGAATTATGGATTGAAAGGAGTGGTGTTTTGGTATGAAATGTTAATGATGTTTGAGTATTTTGAATGCATATATTTTGGTTTGAAATGTGATATTGATGTGATTATTGAATTGTGGTGTCAACGAGAGCACATTGGTTAGGCACTTAGGTTGAATGTTTTGACATGTTTTAAGCTTTTTTAATTGAGTTTTAAATAGGTTTAAATTATGGTAATTGGGTTACTTGATTTCCAAGTAATTATGTTTTGGTAAACTTAATTTTTAAAGTACATTTTGGTGCACACGACCTGGGACACGGTTGTCACATGGCTGTGTGTCATTATTGTTTAAAGTGCAGGATCCACACGGCCTGCGGCATGGCATTGTATCTCAAGTAAATATGTAACACGGTCTACGACACGGCCATGTTACCCAACATCGAATGCACACACGAGCTGGAACATGGCTTGCAACACGGTCGTGTGTCCATAATTCGAATATACACACGATTTGGCACACGGCCTACGACACGGATATCTGAAACTCGAAGTACTAAAAAAATATTTTTGACGAGATGGATTCTGAAAAATATCCCAGGATATCTGAAACGTTTTTGAAAAAAAGGTTGAAATTTGTAGAGAAAAAACACTCCAAACAGGATGCACTATCAACAAAGTACTAAAAGACGCCCTTTCAGTACTACTGCTGATAGTGCGTCCTGCTTAAAGCGTTTTTTTCTCTACAAATTTCAACCCCCACTATCTGGGGCATTTTTCCAGCATCAAATAGGATGCTATCCCTTGGGTTATAAATGTAACATATTTTAGCCTTTGGTGGCATAAGCCGAAGAAATAAAATTTGAAGAAGTTCAAAAGAATATAAGTTTGTAGAGAAGGCATGAGTTGGAGCAACGATATTATTTGTGTAAAAAGTAAGCACAAGCATTGATTTTTCATGTTAATATTTATTTGAAGCATTATATTTTTTGCATATTGTTTTTGTTTCGAACATCTCTCGACAGATAATTTGGTTAAAAATGAGTGGATGGACTAATGCTATAATTTATTACAACGGTGAGGCCTATGACACCGAGAACATCGTGGTTTTTTATCGGAGAACATAACACGGCTAGCTTTTAACCAGAACATAGAGTTGCCAAAACTTCGGAAAAAATTAGGTGAAAAATTGTTGGATTTATCTAGATGAGAATATCATCTATTAAGTATCAATTTATTCTTTGGTTGATCCCGTGAGATATGACGCTTTCGCAATCAAAGGTGTTCGAGGCTTGGAGGCGATGATGCAAATGCACATAAATAATGGATCATTGTTTTAGGAGTTATACATGGAATTTTTAAAGCCAGATGAAGGCATTCGGTTGTCAACATCTCTTCTTGTTCGAGAGGCCAGAACAGTTGAAAATGCTGATAGTCCAACCACTTTGTTACAAAATTCGCATTATGATATCCCAGAATCATCAATGGAAAGACACTCACATTATGATATCCAAGTTTTGGTGGTATAACAGAATACACAAACCTTGTACGACACTCAGTTAGTAGGTGGGACATGACCTCAGTGGGTCGATGTTCAATGCTGGGAATACTTACTAAAGAATAGTTGCAACTTCCAGCAGTTGGCAATCAACATATGATTCTTTACATTTCGACACGTACACAAGAAGGGATGATGTACACCCTACGATGTCCAATGACGAGGGAATATCCAACATGACAGATGTTGTTGAGACCGAGAATGAAGATGGCAATGAATCCAGTGTAAATCTAATCCGGGAGCCCAGTGCCGGTGGTTTAAAAATTGTATTATTTTTTAACTAAAGCCTTTTCCAACTAAGTAGAAGATTGTGAATGGCTTGAATATGAAGAAGAAGATCCATGATTCACAGTGTACTCACCTTTATCCCACATGGATAATGTTGATCTATCGACAGAGGATGGGTTGGAGTTTGTAGAACTACCACACAAGAGGCCAAGCAACAGAAGTTATTCATTGGATTTGGGTGATTTGGAAGTGGGCAAGGAATTTTCCACTAAAGATGGTTTTATCGTTGCAATGAAGCAATACAGTATCAAGAATGAGGTTAACTTCCACGTAGATAAATCTCAATCTAAGAAGTTTGAGGCCAAGTGTACAATGTGAGATAGTAGATACGCATGGAAAATCATGGCTTCCGTCAAGAAGAAGATTAGGTTGTGGAAAATAAAGAAGTTTATCGATCCGCATACATGTGTTGCCACTGGTACAGTATCAATATCGTTATGTAATTGTGACATAGCTAAATTACTTAATTTAACGTACTCGTGGGGTTGCAGATATTTCACGGGATTATCCGAAGTTGAATTCAGAGGTAATCGCGGGCATAATACTACCTATAGTGAAAGTGGATCCGATAATTGTCGTGTCAATTTTAATTAAAAATATTTATAGCCAGTTCAATTACACGCCTTCGTACAGCAAGGCGTGGATAGCAAAACAGAAAGCATTAAAGAAGATGCACAGTGGGTGGGATGCGTCTTATAACAAGGTATGGTAGTGGTGTCAAGTTCTAAAGAGGATGTCCTAGGTTGCGTAACTAATCTTGAAACAAAGCCCGTATACCATAGCGATTGCTTGCTCCGTGGATGCCGAGTGTTCCACCATCTGTTTTGGACCTTCATGTAATGCTCTCAAGCATTTCATTACTGCAAGTCGTTGGTTCAAATAGGCGGTGTCTTTATGTATAGTAGTATACCAATCAACTGTTGTTGGTTGTGCCATAAGATGGTAATCGGAGAATCCTTCTAATTGCGTTTGCAATAACACCGGAGGAGTTAGCAGGGATTTAGATTTCTTTCTGTCTAGGTTGAGGAGGCATGTTTGCCCTTAACTTAATATATGTGTCATCTCAAATCGGGGAATTGAAATACTATCCACAGTTGAACAACGGAAAAGCCTCTGACACCATACATACCATCAGTATTGTCTAAGGCACATTGCGTCAAATTACTACCAAAAATATCCCTCTACCGCTGAGCGAGCACAAGTGACCAACATGGGTATGTAATCGCCACCAATATTCTTTTGTTTGTAATATTCTGTTTGTTTTTTATATTCTTTGGTATGTAATCGTCACTATCCACTTCTATTGACAAGGAACAAGATCTTGAAGGGTCATTTCCATGAGATGTTAGAAATCTTAAGGTCAACAAATGAGGTTAGGGCACGGTACCTCTCTGACATACCCTTAATCATTGGACACAATCCTACGACGAAGGTCTATAATATGGCCACATGACCTCAAACCTGGTGGAATTCATCAATTCCATTTTAAAAGGAACGCATATGGTAGGACTGTTCCAATACCTCAATTGTGAAAGAGACATACTTTCGTTTGGTGGAACTATTTCAAAAGCGAGTGATGAGTTATGTTGGGCAATTGCAGGGAGGCCACGTATAGTACCTGGATGTGGTGAAACAAATTAAGAAGGCTAATACACGAGTGAACTGCATGCACTCAGTATGTCACTAGTGCGAAGACGTATGGTTTCGCGTAATGGAGTTCGATAGACCGGACCTAGGTAATGGCGGGGGAGTGTACCGTGTACACCTGAGAAATAGGACTTGTGATTGTGGGAGATTTGGCACACTTCGTGGACAAAGTGTACGTTTGGAGACATGTAGCAATGTACGTTTGGATCCCATAAGTTTTGTGGACAAAGTGTACAAATTAGAAAACTTCTACAACATGTGGAGACATGTATTCCCACCAGTCCTAGATGAACGTATGTGGTCACCTGTATCGAGCGCTCCGTTTAAGTTGTTACTCAATAGAAGATTGTGTCACAAACTAAAAGGTCGACCGACATCGACTGAAATACGCAACAACATGGATATTCTGGAAAGGTCAAACCAACCGAGGTTATGCGGGTGGTGTAAGAACCCGAGCCATACAATGCCATCATTTCCAAATCAAAAGGACGATGCGAATTAGAAAATAAATATCAATTCCATTATAATATGTAAATGCGAATGCTATATGAAATGATAACAAATATCAACTAGTATTTTGTTAAATGATAATAATATTCCTATAATAATATAATAATAAAAATCAACGATACAATATAAAGATTCGATACAAGGATAAAATAAATTAGTACATATGCCTGTTAGAATCTATGCCAATTCGAGGTGGTCGACAGTTACGCGATGGATTCCTTCTTGGTTCATCCTCCGGGTGTGGTTGTGGTCTCGGTGGCTCTTCTTATTCACATTCGATCGATTGCGATCTTTGCATTCTTGGTTGCCATCTTGCATCTTTCGGTTTAGGAATAGGTGGCTGAGAATATGACCCAACTTGGTAGAACAAAGATCCTGGAGGTGTTTGTATCACAAATGGAAAATGAGCATAACTATGTTGAGTCTCATACACCGATGGGATAACAAGTGGACTCTCAATCAGTGCCTGAAACATAGATGGCCTATACATCATCGTCGAAAAAGTAGATGGAGTAGGCATGTAATACTTCATGTCCAAGAGTCCAACTTGACATAAGACTAAAAGCACAAAAATGAGGTGCAACATGGAGTGCTTTTGTGAAGATAATAGGGTTAAAATACGCATCAGAATAAGATGGTACATACTGAACGAGGGGTGGTATGGGCATCAGTGTTGAGGCCGTCAATGCCAGTTCTTGCGTAGGTGTTGGTAATGGACCCGCCTAGCCAGCCCTTGGATTTTAAGGGGGCTGTCGTGGCCTACTCATTTGGGGACGCCAACGTCTCGCCTTTTCCCTGTAAAAATATGGCTTGCCATGGATCCTAAACCATGAAATGTACTCCGAATCGTATGTTAGCTCTGGAACGATAATAGGTTCAAGAGTAGGTAAGAAATCATACCGATTATTGATAATACTATAGAATAACATATTTTTATGTATTAATTATATGTTTATTTTGATTATGATCCTACTAATTTGAGTTACTTATGATCTTTTATCTCATAGGGACTAAATTGGAGGTAAAAGCGAAATTAAGGGCCAAAAGCGTAAATTTAGAGATAAAATGGGTCAATGTGCGACATAGGGAAAAGTTGGTGCCAAAAGTGCAAGCATGGAGGACATAAGGACAAAAATGCAAAAGAAGAGATTTTATAGCACAAGACTCTATTTAATATTATTAGGATAATTATTAAGGATAATTATTTAGATTTAATTTTAGGATTTATTTTCATTATCTTTATTTATTTGTATTTATCTTTTAGAATTTAATTAGGAAAAGGCTAGGTTTTCTAGCACTATAAATAGGGGATGGAGTGGCACATATTGGAGATCTCTTTTTTCTGTAAACACTCCTTCTCCCAAAAACTCTGTCTTTTGTTCTCTCCATATTTTCTTCAATAAAAATCTCATTTCTATTATATTTATTTCTTTTCCAAAAATCATGAGCCACTAAACCAATCTAGCTGAAGCTTGTCAAAATTCCCCAAAAAGGTTCATGGGGCTTAGAACTCGCGCTTAGCCTTCTCAACAAGATATTCATCGCTTCTCCGCATTACGGGGTTGACGCTTCCGTCCATGTCCCTTAATAGGTGATCTTTCCAACTTGTTCAAGGAACGGCCGCTTTGTACGTTTTGGGAAGGTTGCACAGTCAATTCGTTGGCTTTTTGCGTCAGAGGTTGGCGAATCCAAGAGACAAAATGGCATGGTATTCGCCGTTGGGAAGTGGTGATCTAGCAGAAGATAGTCCAACAAAAGCTATTATTGGCTAGAGTCAGGCTCCACCAAATTTTAAGTCTAAATCCTTGGAGCTGGTGGTCGTAGGCGTCCTCTTCCACTATAACCGGCTTATCATGCTCGAGAAGGGTTACTTAAAAGCCAAGGATTGAACCCAAGGCGGAACGAGACAACCGAAGGCTAGAATCTCACCACATAAGAAACTTACTCTTTCCTAAACTCTGCTTATTTTCATATTCCTCATTTTAATTTTTGCAATTTCAATTCACTTTAAATTCTGTTTTTATTTTTCTAGATCGAAATTCTTAATCCTGTTTTTTTATTCTTTAGGAACGCAGGTTTTCTTGGCCAAGAAATTGTCCAGGATTTCAAGAAACGAGCATTCGTACAATCCTGTCCCTGAGGATTCGACCCTACTTCCCCTTTACTGTTATTTTTACTATTTTACAGGGAATAGGATATTTTTTGTGCTTTCAATGACGCATCAATTATTCCACATATTGATATGTTGGAAGTAGAATACTAACAAATTCTCATCCGACTACAGCAAGTCGATAAGATGCAAATCATCAAGGTCTTGAGGTGTCACGGGGAATCGGTTGTTAGAATCCGAACTACTGTAACACTCTATCAGTCTCGTGCATCTGGACAGTAGCGTACACTACCAATAAGACATTCATGTGCCAAGCGTTAGGATTCACAAAGAATTTATCAGGGATGACTTCTCGAATTGTTGAATCCTTGTATGGTGTCCATTCAAACTATATTAACGTGATAAAAACATTAGTTATATATATGCTACTAAATACGAAATTGACTACGTTATTTAGTTCAAATTTAAATAAATACATACCTTCGCTTTTGATCGTTGGTATAATATAAGCCGTATATCATGAAGCTCAGTAGATAATCCCACGTGACTCAGCGCATAGTTCCACTTATTTAAATAATTTCTTAACATAATAATTTAAATTTAAATTAATTTTATCATGGTAATATTTACTGAATTTTACCTTGTTACGAGTGAGAATGTATACGAGTTGTTCACTCGATGACATAAAAATGGAAACTGGTACCGAGCCCATGATTCAAGTAGTAAAAGGCAACCACCAATTTTGATTTCGCCAACACATCTCCTAGTATAATGTCGCCAACACGGTGGACCCTTAATTGAGTTCACTCGCTCCTCTAAAATTGATGAGTTTTAGCAGCCACCATAGATGGACGAGATTTCCTGACTTATCCTGCATCAGGATACCCTCGATGATCTGAAGGATGTAAGTCCGAGTGTATCGTTCTCTTTCAAACCCATTCGAATCCTTATCTAGCCCGCAAAAGTACTTTGCAAACAAGCCATTTTGATGACATCATGAACTAACTAAAATTACGAAAAAGGCAAGCGCACCTATCGAATGATAGTATAGCTATAGTGAGTCGAGAATATCGTATCCACGAGGACTAAGAGTACTAGTAGTTACTATCTTTTTATTATCTATTCGATAAAATTTGAAGGAATTTATTTTTAACCTAATTTTCACTGGACTAATTATTAAGACGAAACAAAGAGTAAAGTAGGAAAATAATCGAAAAAACCAATTGAAAAAGACAATACCCAGGAAAGAATCCACCTAGACTTCACTTATTATTCTAAATCTGAATTAAACGATTTATTCACTTGTCTTAATCCGTAGAAATCCCTAACTTATGATAATATCTCTTTCGAGAATAAAAACAACTGACTTTAGGTTAATTAATTGAAATCTCTTTCTGATTAAAACCCCTATTATCGCATTAACTCGATCTATGGATTCCCCTATTAGATTTGACTCTAATCCGATAGATTTATGTCGTCTTATTTCTAGGATTGCATGCAACTCCACTCAATTATGTCAGATCTACTCTTAAACAGGGACTTTTTCTCCACTGAATTAAGCACATCAATCACGAATTAATATCTTGAAAACATTAAAACATGAAATAAGTACACATAATTGAGATCAAGAACAAATATTTATCATGTAATTCAGAAAATCAAATAATAAGATCTGTCATAGGTTTCATCTTCCCTAGGTATCTAGAGAATTTAGTTCATAATTGAAAAGCAAAACATCTCAAAATTAGGAAAACAACAAGACATAAGAAACCCAAAAAAACTTCTAAAGATATTGAATGGAGATCTTCAATCTTGAAGGAGGTGCTGCTTCTGAGTTGAATCTGTTGGTGTTCTTTGAGTCTTTTCTGCGTTCTACTGTACGTGCCCCCTTTAGATCTTATTCTAAGGTGTATTTATAAACTTTAGAATGCTCAGAAACCCTAAAAATTGGCTTTTTTCGCGTAAAAGAGAAACAGAGAGTGATATCGACACGGGCTAGCACATGGGAGTGTGGCCAGCCCGTGTGATTCGCACGGGCGTCTGCTCAGTCCCTGTGGGATTGGCTTGGTCGTGTGGATCCTTAAGGCAGCCTGTTTTGTCCGATTTTGGCTTGTTTTCCGCTTTTTTTTTGCTTTCCTATGCTCACCTAAGTACAGAAACATGAAATTAAAGGATTAGGAGCATCAAATTCACTAAATTATGTAATAAATCATCCAAAACATGTCAAGCATGGGATTAAAACATGTTACATTTATGGTTTATCAAATATCCCCACACTTAAGCATTTGATTGTCCTCAAGCAAAATCCTCAACTCACAATCAAAATTAAACCTTCTCAATTCATAATTCTCATCAATAATATTTTATCATAATTCACAAATACTCACACATTGATAATTCAACTAAAAGGCACTACAGATTCACACAATCCAAGTCACACATTTTAAAAGCATGAAAACATAGGTATTTCCCTTTATCTAAATCATTACCTTTTAATTCAAAACCGACAAGAATTGACATCCTCATTAAAGATTCACTCAATCACTCAAAGTGTTTAAGGTTCAAAAATTAAGCACTCAAAAGTCAAACATGAAAAGTTATTACCATAGGCTTGCATGAAAATCAAATCTCCACCACTATAAAATGAGATGATACACAAATCAAAAGGTCTTTAAAGGGTTGTAATGGGGCTTGGGTTAAAGGTGTGGATAAAGGCTGAAAAAAAAGGTTAGAATCGAGATCAAATTGATAAATTGCCAAACTAGAAAAATAAACTAAAGCTAAATAATTACATCAATTGAAATTATTTAAGAATAACATGAGCTTCTTCTCAAAATATGAAACTAATTGTTTAAGCTCAAATAACATAGAACTAGTGATAATCAACATATATGTTTTTTTTTTGTTTCTTTTTCACTTTCACTTTATTTTTTTTTTAGAATAATGGATAAAAAGAGATAATTTAACAACTGAAACAAAAGAATATAGTTAGGCAACTAACCAAATCAAATCTCGACAAAAAGGGAGTCAATAAAACGAGAACAATTCTCAATGAATCAAAAAGGAGTTATAGGTTAATATTAATGGGTAGGTCAAGAAACGGTTTGTTAGGCTCAAAGGGGTTCACTAAGGGTTAATTATGAAGGTAGGCTTTTGGGATAAGTGGGTTAAAACCCAGGTGCCTTTATCATCTGAGTATATCAAATCAAAAGTGTGGTTTTGACATGTATAATCGAAGCAAGTTCTAGAATAACCAATCAATATTGACACAATCATAACCAATAATAAAGTGAGCAAGAAGAATATATGCTCTAAAGGCTCAAAATCTCACAAAAATTATGGTTTTTGATGTCAATCTTGCAAATCTCAAACTTCAAGGTAATACCTCAATTCAGGGAAACAACCTAACAATTTTTAATTCTGAAAATAGACTTATCATGCTTGATTTTCTAGTGTCTGAAAGTTTAAACAATCAATGCACAAATACCTATAAATATAATCCAAAACATATCAATAAAAATCATAAATCAATAAAAATTTCATTCTAATAGTAATATGAGAAAGTTACTTAACACAAGACATAATTTAGGGATTTTCTAATAATCATATAAATAACTTCTCCACACTTAAGATGTACATTGTCCTTAATGTACAAAAATAGATAATCACAGTAAAAACAAAATATCATAAGAGAATGAGAGAATTGAAACTGCCCTGAATATTGGATGAAATTCCCAAAATAGTGAAAAGCGGAATTGTAGATAAATGTAGATGTAGTGCAAAATTCTGAGCAACTGATAAAAAGATAAACACAATACTGAAGAGGATTAAAAGGTTACTAACCAGATTACAAACAACCATAATAAATAAAATATAAAAACGAAATATGTTTAAGAAAATAAAAATAAAAATAAAAACAAAACAAAATAAAACAAATGGACTCAATGGTCCTCATCATCGGACATATCAATATCGTGAGTCATCGGTGCTGGAGGAGAAAAATGAAAATGCTAACAAATCTGTTGCAAAGTCACGTTAATACTCATGAACCTCTGAACACAGTACTGACGGAAGCTAGTAAACTCCTCGGTGAATACTCCTCGGAAGCTCACAACAGGTCGGTGACTCGAAGGTGGAGGCTAAGGTGGATCCTTGTGATAGGGAGGAACATCATCAATGAAGTTCTCGGGGTTATTCTGAGCATCAGAATGAAACAATCTGTACTGAGGAGGATCCACGCCACGACACCGCTCGATCATCCTCATGTGTATCATGCTCGAGATACCCTAAGGGGACATCTGGCCTACCAAGTGTAAAGGACTGCTCCAGTGTGTCGAGGAGACCGAAGTGCCGAGCGAGGCGAGGAGACCGAAGTGCCGCTCTATCATTCTTTAATTAAATTTGAGTTCGAGCTTAGTAATTTAATAGTAATATTAATTTTATTAATTTATCTTTATTTAGTTTTTTAATAATAATATATAAACTTTTTTAATAATAGAAAATTTAAATTGATCTAATTCTTATAATAATAAGAGTTAGTCATATTAAAAAATCGCATGAGATGACGACATTCTGGTCTTATTGTGGCACAGAATGTTGAAATGATCTTTTTAGTCGAGTCTGGCCTACTTGCTTCTTATGGGTAAGAAGAGAATAGACTTATATTTCAGTACAGTTATGGCTGTAATCCAGTCAAGTCAACTTTCAATAGTTGAAGTCCAAATTCGAAATTCATTATTTTGAATACTATTTATCTAAGTTTAAACTCGAAATAAAGTTAACTATTTAAATTAAATTCGATTAATTTAAAATTAAATTCATTATATATATTAAAAGAAACAGTGATTTAATAAAATATTTATAAATAAATATAAATAAATACTTACTATTCATTGGAACATTGATGGTGCAGTAAAAGAGGATTTCGGATTAGTTACGATTGGGGATGTCATACGAGATAAGAATGGGAGATAGATTCTTGGCTATAATTGGTTATTTTATCAAACAGTCTAGAGGCGGTACAAGTTATACATGACAATTTTACAAAGGTGTTGAATTCCACTTTGGTTAAAAAAATCCAACTTTTATTGGCTAAAGTGGTGCATTGTTCTATTCATCATGTATCTAGAGAAGACAACAAAAAGGTCGATAGTCTAGCTAAAATGATTGTTAGTTATTAAGGTGGCCTTCAGCTATTCGAAACGCCTCCAAAAAAGCTTAGGTATAACTCTAAGTAGTTCCTTGTAATATTTTTTATTCACTAAAAAAACTCCTTTCTATTCAAATCTAGCCTTAAAATACTAAGCTCGAACTCAAATTAAGCAGATGGGGCCCCTCCTGTGGTGGTCAATCTGATGGCAGAAAGATAAAGCGATGAAGTACACCAAATCAATAATATGGCCGTGGGCCATGCTCTAGAGAAAATATGCGTCGTGCGTGCTAACGACTCCAGTGCTCCCTCTCCGTCCTGTCAAGGTGTGAGCGAGGAGTGCGTGAATGTACCGTAAGGCTGGAGAGAGAAAAGTCGCCTTCGAGCGACTCGCGTAATATGGTGTCTGGCTACCGGTAAGACCAGTCCAACAACACGATGGTGAGTAATGAATGTGCCGATAAAGCTGAAGAAAGTCATCGGTGCTCATGAACTCCTCTATGTAGAGTCCCATAGCAGCTCCAAAATTTGGGACGCTTATATGTCGCACCAACCCACCAAGGCGAAAGGTGATGGTGCCTAGCTCGTCATGAACCGTCATAACCTGCTGGACTAAAAATGTAGCACAGAAATCAAAGGTGAGTTCTGTATAGGTGGGCTCGATGATGTCGAAGAATCTATCCCACGGAGCTGTGGCAATAATTGCGCGCACATCATCAGCTAAACGGACCTGCTCCAACGCGGCCCAATCAATGCAGCGTCCTGGGCCGAGTGGTCGTACTTGATGGAGCTGATATAAATCCTCCTAAGGGCCCGTTGTAAATCGGATATAGGGGTGGTGGACTTCGGCGAATGCGCTCGAAGAGGAGTTCCCACCGAGGCCCTTCCACTTTTTCAAAGCGGGGACGGCAATCTTAGTTTTACTGCATGTGTTTGTCATGGTGCCTGCAATAAAGCAATCAAAATAACTTAATATGGATGAACCAACAAGCTAGATATAGATTAATAGGAAATCAAAATCTAAATGCATCTCAACAATTGGTCTAATAAAGAAATTTGCCTTCATAATAACACTAATAACCTAAATGCCAACACCCAAACAAAAATCTAGTACGAATAAATAAAACTAATATTGGTCAATGAATAATGAAGAGTTAACAAAAATTAAAATAAAGATGTATTTCTGTTTGAATGAAAAGAATAAAATAAAGAAAGAAAAATAGAATAATCAATATGCCCAGAATTATATGAAAAGTAAACCAAATTAGCATAAACCAAAGAATTGAAAACAAGTAAAAACATTAAAGATAATAAAGAAATAATAAGAATAATAATAACTAAAAATAAAAATAAAATAAATAAATTAAAATAAAGAAAGAAAATAAATGGGGGAAAAAGGGAAAACCGACAGTGATGGTGACGGTGGGTGAAGGTTTGGTTGACAGTGGACGGTGACGGCAGTGGTGAAAGGGGTCGAGGGAGAGAGGGTTCGGGCGAGGGGAAGGGTGATGGGAGGGAGCTGATTGGGGTCGGCCTTAAGAGGGGAAGGGAGATGGGGAATGGGAAAAAAAGAAGAAGGAAAGGGGGGTTGTGGGTTGATAACGAAGTGAAGAAGAAAAGGGGAAAAAATAGGGAAAGGGAGAAATCGGGTAAGGAGAAGAGGATGATGGGGCTGGGCTGAGAAGGGGTGGTGTTGGTCGGCGGCCGGAGTGTTTGGGGAATTAGGAAGGATAAGACAAAAAGAAAAATGAAATAAAAGGGGACTAGGGTTTAAATGGGGGACACGGTCGTGTGAGCCTCGTGTGGTCTCTGTTTAGCCCATGTCGATTAAAAAATGAAATCCCAGTCTTCACACGACCGTGTCATACGGCCGTGTGCAATTTCCTTCACTTCTCCCACGCCCATGTGACCGCCCACACGCCTGTGTATCTTAAAATTCAAGCCCAATTTTCACACGGCCTTGGACGCTCCCATGTGTCCGAGCCGTGTAGTTCACACGCCCGTGTGATCTTCCACACGCCCTTGTGGCTTTCCACACGGTCGTCTGCTTTGCCCATGTAACTCTCTGACTTGTTTTAAATTTGAAAAATTAAGCTCCAAGTTTCAAACGGCCTAGGACACGCCCGTGTGTCTAGGCCGTGTGGTTCACACGACCGTGTCACACGCCCGTGTGAACTATTTTATGTCGTGTCTTTATCGATGTTTGGGAAAACCTAAGGCTCTGCCTCCACACGGCCAAGGACACGCCCGTGTGTCCAGGTCATATGGATCACACTGCTGTGTCACCCGGCCGTGTCATTCACTGTCTATTGTTTTTCAAAATTTAATACTAAGTCAAAAGATCCACACGGCCAAGGACACGCCCATGTGTCTAGATCATGTGGGTTTTAAAACTATTTTTAATTAATTACTTATAAAAAGATCATGAGTTAAAATTAGTAAATTAGGAATGTTAATGCTCAGGTTGCCTCCCGAGAAGCGCTTATTTAAAGTCTAAGCTCGACTTACCTCGTATTCGCACGGTCACAGTGGTTCGCGGAGTCGAAACTCCTTTTTCTCCCTGTTAATCCTTTTAGTTAAATAAGGTTTAAGTCGAGTAATGTTTACCTTAAAAGTGCTGAAATGAGAATGAGTTACCTTGACTGTACTGTATGGGAAGACATTGAGTACCGTAAAGGGAGTTGCTCCGTTTGCGTTAAGCTTTTAAGTAGAAATTCGAGGGTTGGTTTCATCTAACAGTACCTGGTTCCCAACCTTGAAGTGGTTCGTTCCATCCTTAAGTTCGTCATGGGGTCGCTTCGGTTTTTCATCGTGTATTCTCGGTTTCTCCTTGACACGCGACCGCCATTCATCTAGTTCATCGATTTGTAGTCTTCGTTCTTCATGATTTGTTTTGTTTTTGTCATATGAGCTGGAACGTGGCTCCATCACGTTTCTCCGAGGAATTTCCTGCAAAGAAGGTTGAGCAACAAGGTTACTCACATTAACAGAACTCATATAATTATCTTGATTACTAGATACCTTAACAGAATCACGAGCTTGGAGTTTAATCGTGTCATCACCTACACGAAGTATGAGTTCACCTGTACCAACATCAATAATCATTCTGGCAGTTGCTAAAAAGGGTCGTCCTAAAATTAAAGGTACATCACTATCCTCATCCATGTCTAAAACAACAAAGTTGACTGGGAATATGAATTTATCAATTTTAACAAGCATGTCTTCAACAATACCCCTAGGAAATTTAATGGTTCTATCTGCCAATTGAATGCTCATCCTAGTTTGTTTAGGTTTCCCAAGACCTAGTTGCTTAAACATTTTGTAGGGCATGACATTAATACTCGCCCCTAAATCTGCTAAAGTATTATTAACACTTAAACTACCAATTAACAAGGAATGGTAAAACTCCCTGGATCTTTCAATTTCTTGGGCAGTTTATTCTGTAAGATAGCTGAGCAAACTGCATTTAGCTCCACGTGCGACGAATCATCTAACTTCCGCTTGTTTGCTAAAAGCTCCTTTAAAAATTTTGCTGAATTGGGCATCTGCGAAAGAGCTTTAATAAACAGTAAGTTGATATGTAACATTTTCAAAAGTTTAAGGAACTTATCGAATTGTTCATTTGTGGGATCTTTTCTTGTCGCATCTGGATATGGTACACGAGGTTTATAATCATCTCTTACCGGTTTTTGTTCATTGTGGCTTACCTCAACCTTACCATTGTTTACCACAGTTTCTTGCCTCGGTTCAGATTCAGATTCAGCTAACCCTTCTTCATCTCGAACAGTAATTGCATGAAGTTGCTCTCTTGGGTTAGCTTCGGTGTTACTTGGCAAGCTACCTTGTGGTCATTCTGAAATCATCTTTACCAATTGACCAATTTGATTCTCAATCCCTTGAATCGATGCTTGTTGATTTTTTAGTGTTGTTTCGGTGTTTTGGAAAAGAGTTTTTGACACCGAAATAAACTTCGTCAACATCTCCTCAAGGTTCGGCTTTTTCTCTTGGCAAGGTTGTTGTTGAAAGCATGGAGAGGGTTATGGTCTTTGATTTCCTTGACCACTCCAAGAGAAATTGGGATGGTTCCTCCAACCTGCATTATATGTAACGCCCCAAAATTTTAATTTTTAATTTCGTGTATGTGTGACACACAATGTCTATCCACTTTAGTGGTTATGTGTTCTGGGTGTATGTGTGAGGTCCCAAGTTCAAGCCTTACTTGGGAAAATTTTGGTATTTTTATAAATAGAGCCTTAACCTTGTGCAAAGGGCTTAAGTTTAATTACTGGTAAGTTTATATCAGAATGGGCCTGCTGGTCTGGTGGTTAAGCGGAGTGTTAGTGTGTAAGAGGTCCTGTGTTCGAGTCCTTGAGCAAGTAGGGGAACTAATTTTTATTTGAGGCATGTGGCATGGTGGAGTTCAAATTAAAATGGAATGCTGAGTAGTTGTGTTTTAGTGGGTTAATAGGGAGTGTTTTTAGGAGATAATTGGGGAGAAGTTATCAAAATAAGATTTTCTTCTTATCAATTTTCTATTTTCTTTTTTCCTACCAAATTTTCTGACGTTAGACTTTTGTTTCTCTGTCGTTTCTTCTCCCTTCTTGTTCACTTTTGGTTTTTGTTCCCCTTTGGCCGAATCTTGTTTCTTCTCTTTCCCCTCTCTTTTTGTTTCTGTATTTTTTGCGAGTCATCTCTTTGGGTGCAACTTTTGACTTCATTTGTTTCGGTAAGTGGAATTTTTTTCCCCTTAGTTATTGTATTTTGAGTAGGCAATTAACAAAGGGTTCATTTTACTCTCGTTTAGGTGTTGTTCAAAGGTTTTAAGCGGATATTCCAGTGTGTAGAGATGACTGGTTATCAGATTCGTCGCGGTAAGTTTTTGAATCGTCGTTGGTTTAGTTTCTCGAGTTTTATGTTGGGGATATTTGGTTTGATTGACGAATCAAGTGATTAATTAAGCGATATATTGGACAAATATAGGTTTTTAAAGGTTCAGGCTACTTTGCACAGCGAATCGATACCAGGTGTGTACCCGAAACGCAGAAAATGGGATTCAGCGAAAAGCTGAAATTGCTTGCTGTTGAGAAATAAGAGAAATAAGAGAAAAAGATGCGAAAAATTGTAGAGAAAGGAAATAAGGGTGTTATAAACTTGGAAATCAACATTTTGCACTAAAATAGTTTTGGACAGTAGCAGTAGTCTAACTTTTAAAAATCATAAAAAATAGTAGGATTGAGTTAGAGGTTGAATAAAATATGAAATTAAATTTTATTGTGTCTAGTTTTTCATGGAAGAAACAGTGTAAGCAATGGAATTGTAAATCATGAGATATAATAAATTTTGTGAGACAATGTCAGAAAGATTTCAGGTTCCCCTGTTCTGACTTAGGAAAATCATCAAACATTGTAAAAAAATAGTTAGGGGCTTAAATTTGTATGTTTAAATCCTTAATGAGTCTATTTTCAAGAGAAATAAACAGAAACATCATCTAAATTCCGTACTAAGAGATAAATAATTTTTAGTAAGGAAAGGATGAAGCTGTCAAACAGCAGAATAGGGATAACTTTAAAGATTTTACTGTACTTATTTGATAAACTATAAATTCTGAAAATTTTATGGTAGAAATGTATTTGTGCCTAGTTTCAAAAAAATCAAACAGATCTTAATTTGGAATTCTGTAGCTCAAGATATAAATACTTTAGTGATAATGACTCAAGTAGACAACTTTGAATGAACATATAATTAAATAGTGAAAACATATATGAGTATTGAGCTAGCATGGGTTACTTTAAAAATGGATCACACGGCCAAGACCAATTTGGGGCGAGTGGACTACACGTGCGTGTGGGCCCACACGGGCAGATCACATGGGCGTGTGGACCCATTTTTACCAAAATGCTTTTAAGGTTGCAGGGGCGCCCAAGTCAACTGTGAACCTACTGTATGGTTGGTAAGCGCTATTTAGACCTCTAAATGTGTGAAATTGACTGAATGATATATGTACTGGGCATGTTAATATCTGAACTGAATATATGTACTGAAATTGCATAATAGCATGTCATCCATTGTAAGTTACATTGCATTGGGTTGGGGGTTATTATTCGGAGGAAGTGTACTGAAAGGCTTTAAGCCTAATTTATTGGCAGCTCAGCTGCAAACTACTGTATTGTGCCGCATTCAGTACTACTTGGAGTTTAGGGATTGGTGGGTTAATTATATCCCCACATGGAGTGTAGGGTTGGATGGAGATGGTGTGTAGAGGCTGGTTGGGTAGGATTTTGCTACTGCATAACTGTTACTGCAACTGATACTATGATGGGCTAAGGCCCTACTGCATTTTTGACACTATACTGAAATGGGCTAAGGCCCAAACTGTCACTAATACTAAAAAGGGCTTAGGCCCAAGACTGTTCAACTATGCACTGTGAATACTGATTGTTTGTTTGTTTCTGCGAGATTACACACTGAGTTTACGTAAACTCACCCTTTTTGTTTAATGTGCACAGGTAATCCCCAGATTTAGAAGGATCGGTACGACGGAGGACTCAGCGGTGACCACAGTAATTTTTGGACTTCATGGTTTTCAATTTACGATTTATGATTTGATTATTATTGATTATTTGGGTTGTAATTTAAGGGCTCTCTAGGACTTTGGTTTTAAATTTGGGTTTTAATTTATTTATTTTACTTCATGGATTTATACCTGCTGGTCGTAGGAAATTCGATTTTCAAAAAGTTAAAGTAATTTCTAAATGCATGATCACCTAGACTGTTTTATTAAAGCTTCCACAACGAAGGATGTTTCAAAACAAATGTTTTAAATGAATAAAGATGACTTCCTAAGTTCTAACGAAGGTTTACTAAAGATAATAACGTGGAATGTTTTCACCGTAACAACGAGGTTTCAAAAACACTATCGTGTGACATTGCCAGATACGGCATAACGTCTAGGTCGGGTTTGGGGTGTTACATTATACGTGTTACTATAAGGATTATTTTGAGGTCTAGAATTGTTACCCATATAGTTCACTTGATCGTTCTCTGTGCTAGGGTTGTAGGACAGGCATTTTGGATTGTTCATCCCTCCTCCATTTTTATCACACTGTATCATCGGATGTACCTGCGTAGAACCATATAAACTATCAATCTTTTTACTCAAAAGTTCTACCTGATTTTTTAACAAGGTGACCACATCAACGTTGAGAACACCAGTTGCTTTCATCAGCTTTGTCCTCATGACTTGCCACTGATAATTATTCAGTGACATCTCCTCTATAAACTCATAAGCCTCTTCAGGTGTTTTTTTATTCAAAGTCCCACCGATGGATGCATCGATCAATTTCCTAGTTAAGGGGTTCAAACCGTTGTAAAAAGTTTAAACCTGTAGCCATAGAGGTAACCCATGGTGAGGGCACCTTCTCAATAAATTCTTATACCTCCCTCATGCATCATAAAGGGTCTCTAAATCCATTTGCACGAAGGAAGAAATATCATTCATCAGCTTGGCTGTCTTAGCCGGTGGAAAGTACTTTAACAAAAATTTCTCGGTCATTTGCTCTCATGTAGTGATAGAACCTCGTGGTAGAGGGTTCAACCATTGTTTAACCTTATTCCTCAACGAGAATGAAAACAACCAAAGGCGAATGACATCATCAGAAACGCCATTAATCTTAAAAGTGTCGCATAATTCTAAGAACTTAGCCAAATGAGTATTTGGGTCTTCGTCTTACAAACCATCAAATTGAATGAACTGTTGAATCATTTGAATAGTGTTAGGTTTCTGTTCAAAATTATTTGCAGGAACAG
The DNA here is from genome assembly GCA_005393395.2 of Gossypium australe. Taxonomy (NCBI): domain Eukaryota; kingdom Viridiplantae; phylum Streptophyta; class Magnoliopsida; order Malvales; family Malvaceae; genus Gossypium; species Gossypium australe. The sequence goes on from CM016616.1 coordinate 12,995,662, forward strand.
CAGGTCTAACAATACTCGATTCAGCCCCAGTTAAATTGGGCTTGGCATAATCGTACATAGTACGAGGAGAAGGATTCGGATTTACAGCAACCACAGGCGGTAGCTGATTATTATGATTTTCTGCCATCTCCTCAGTAATAACAATAACCTCCTCTTGCTCTTCTATTATACTTTGTCACTCTGCCTCGCTTCTCTACAGTTTCTGCGAGCTGTGCTTTCAATCTCACTGTCGAATATTAAAGGTCCTAACGGGTTTCTTCTAGTCATAAACTAAAGGAACCTACCAGAAGTAAATAAAAGAAAAAGTTAGTAAATTAAAATAAAAACAAAATTAAAATGCAATAAAAAAATGGCTAAAGTAATAAAAATTAAGTGTTCCTAATATTTTAGTCCCCAGCAACGGCACCAAAAAATTGATGACGTCACGAACTAACTAAAATTACGACAAAGGCAAGCGCACCTATCGAATGGTAGTATAGCTATGGTGAGTCGGGAATATCGTATCCACGAGGACTAAGAGTACTAGTAGTTACTATCTTTTTATTATCTAGCCTATAAAATTTGAAGAAATTTATTTTTAACCTAATTTTAACTGAACTAATTATTAAGATGAAACAGAGAGTAAAGTAGGAAAATAATCGAATAAACCAACTGAAAGAGACAATACCCAGGAAAGAATCCACCTAGACTTCACTTACTAATCTAAATCTGAATTAAACGATTTATTCACTTGTCTTGATCTGTAACAGCTCGATTTTGGGGCTAGTCGGAATAGTGGTTTCAGGACTACTAATTTGAGGTTGAGGAAAATTATTTTCATATTATTTTATGTGTTATAACATGTTTATAATGATGCACGAGAACTTTTGGTGCTTTAATTTTAGCAATTGAAGGCTTAATTGCAAAAAAGGACTAAATCGCATGAAGTACGAAAGTTTCAAATTTCAAGCTAGAGGTGTCTAATAGTTAAAGGATATCAAAATGGAAGTCTTTAAAGTGAAATTAGGCCATTAGATGTGTGTTGGCTGGCCATATAGACTAGGGAGACAAGAGCATTAAATTTTGATCAAATTTGGTGGAAATTAGGTGATAAAAAATGAATAAAATATGATAAAAAGAAGAAATATCATCTTTCACTATTCAAGTTTCTTCTCCACCGAAAATTGAAGAGAAGTAGAGGATTTAGAGCTCAAAATTATCAGCCAAGCTATCTCCTTACAAGTAAGTGATTTTGATGATTTTAGTTGATAATTTTTGTACTTTTGGAACCCCCAAAGCTTAAGCTAGCTAATGAGGGGACTAATTTGCAATATGGTTGAAATTATAGGGAATTTCCATGAGAGAGTTATGTTGTTTGCTTAGTTTTTATGAAAGAAAATGAATGTTAGGGAGATCAGAAACAACTTTTGTGAAAGGTGTTGTCATGAAAACACCTAAATGGGACTAAGTTGTAAATGTTGTAACTTTGTAATAAATGCATGAAATAGTTGGATTTGTGAGTAGTTGTAAGAGAAATAAATGTTTAGCTAGGCTTGTTTAATAAGATAATGTGATGAAAAATGATTTACGAGCCAAGGGGCAAATTGTAATTTTGCCAAAGTGTAAGTGCAAAATGGTCATTTTTGCCTAAGAATAGATTTTGATGTATTATGAATTATAAAGTGATTGAATGTGTGAATTTCATTATTATAGATCAAGAAGAGCGCGGAAACAACCTTGACTGAGGAAAAGGCAAGGTTACGAACTAGACCGCCAAATAGCGCATTTTGCACTTAGGTAAGTTTATGTGTAAACGATGCATCTTAAATACAGATGTTGTTACTCATTGGTGCATTGTATGATTGAGAATATTTACGATTTAAATGGATTGAATCCGGTAGATATTGAATAATTTTCGTATGAACGTTGAAATAGATATGTAAATGTGGAATATTATCCATAATAATTAATGGTGGGTTGTGTGCAATACCACCCTAATTGTTCTTGTTGGTGGGCTATGTGCGAGGCCACCTTATTACCTATTCACGATGGGCTGTGTGCGAGACCATCGTTTATATGAACATTTGGTGGCTATGTGCGATACCACCGTAATCACTCTTGTTGGTGGGCTATGTGCGATACCACCATGTTAAAGATTGATGGTGGGCTAAGTGCGAAACCATCGAGTGATTGGTATTATTATGAATGACTTAATGGGAAATTATGAGGTGTTGTTTCATGTGATCATGTGGTGATAAGTGCAGGGATGTATGTCAAATAATATGAGCATTTGGCTCATGATATGGTTGGAATGTGGTAAGAGATGTAATGAGTAAGCATGATCTTGGAATGTGGAATGTTCTTATTTATTATGAAATGTTATTTATTGATTAGCATATATTATGATGTTTATTATTTACATGTGAACTTACTAAGCTTAAAGCTTACTCCTTTTCTTTTCTCTTGTTTTATAGTGTCAAAGAGCCGGCTCGGGATACAAAGTTAACTGGAAGATCACCCAAACTATCAGCTCTATTTGGTATATCTAGAATTAGCATTTTTGAGTATGGCATGTATAAGGGCTAGACTAGAAGAAATGTTTTTTTTTTTTTTGTTTTGGCCAAATGTGTGTGTTGGCTCCTTTAAAGACAAACTCTTTTGTATATAGTCATAGATAATGACTCTTTATTGCTAATTTTATAAAAAGACAAGGTTATTCATGAAAGTGTATGAAGCATAATTGAGTTGCTTGGTGAATGGCTGAATGGATTTATGTCGTGTGAGTTAGGGTTATAAAGATAACTTAGCAAATAACAATGTTCTTGTCCACACGGGTAGGCACACGGGTGTGTGTCTAGGCCCTGTGTGACACATGGTCAATTGCATGGGTGTGTGATCAAGCCGTGTGTCCCCTTTGCATGTTAGAATTGCAAGTCAGTAAGCTCAGTAGTAAACACACGGGTAGAGACACGACCGTGTGTCTCAGCCGTGTAGGAGGCACGGCCATGAACATTGGTGTGTGCCCAGGCCGTGTGAAGTTTGCACTCGGAGTTAGGAATTTAATTCGACACACGGTCTAAGGACACGGGCGTGTGCCTTGACTGTGTGACCATAATGAGGTGATGACGTCATAAACAGAATGCCAAGGTTTTGGCACAAGGGCTAAGACACGAGCGTGTGTCCGACCGTGTGAAACAAGTCAGTGTCGATCACAGGTGGAGAACACAGGCATGTCTCAGGGGCACACGGGCGTGTCCTTTGGGCAACACGGACGTGTGACCCCTGTTTAGGCAAAATATTTCTAAGTGTGTAAAAGTTCTTGGATTGATTTAGAAACCTTCTGAAAGTATGTTTAAGGTCTCATAGGCCCATGATGAGTAGATTATAAGATTGAAAGAAAAGTTTTAATTTGAAACAAAAATTTATATCCTGATGTATTATGTGTGAGTAAGAAGTGATAGGTAATGCCTCATATCCGGTTTCGGCATAGAATACGGGTAAGGGGTGTTACATGATCCGTAGAAATCCCTAACTTATGTTAATATCTCTTTCGAGAATAAAAACAACTGACTCTAGGTTGATTAATTGAAATTTCTTTCTAATTAAAACCCCTATTGTCGCATTAACTCGATCTATAGATTCCCCTATTAGATTTGACTCTAATCCGATAGATTTATTTCGTCCTATTTCTAGGATTGCATGCAACTCCACTCAACTATGCCAGATCTACTCTTAAACGGGAAATTTTGCTCCACTGAATTAAGCACATCAATTACGAATTAATATCCTGGAAACATTAAAACATGAAATAAGTACACATAATTGAGATCAAGAGCAAATATTTATTATGTAATTCAAAAAATCAAATAATAAGATTTGTCATAGGTTTCATCTTCCCTAGGTATCTAGGGAATTTAGTTCATAATTGAAAAGGAAAACATCTCAAAATTAGGAAAACAGCAAGACATAAGAAACCTAAAAAAACTTCTAAAGAAGTTGAATAGAGATCTTCAATCTTGAAAGAGATCCTGCTTCTGAGTTGAATCCGTTGGCATTCTTCGAGTCTTTTCTGCATTCTACTCTGCATGCCTCCTTTAGATCTTCTTCTAGGGTGTATTTATAAACTTTAGAATGCATAGAAACCCTAAAAATTGGCTTTTTTACGTAAAAGAGAAACAGGGAGCGATATCGACACAGGCTGGCATATGGGCGTGTGGCCAGCCCGTGTGATTCACACGGGAGTGTGCTCAGCCCGTGTGGGATTGTCTTGGCTGTGTGGATCCTTAAGACAGCCCGCTTTGTCCGATTTTGGCTCGTTTTCCGCTCCTTTTGCTCCCCTATGCTCACCTAAGTATAGAAACATGAAATTAAAGGATTAGGAGCATCAAATTCACTAAATTATGTAATAAATCATCCAAAAACATGCCAAGCATGGTATTAAAACATGTTACATTTATGGTTTATCACATTTTGATCCGACCTCCATAAATCGTCTCTGGAGCCGAACCCAAAATTCCATCACATACAGCTCCCCAATCAGCATACTAAACAGACCTAGTGACTACCGAACCATCCACCAGTAACCTCAACTATAAATGCACGTCCTTTAAAGTGATAGTACACTCACCGCATGGAAGATGAAATGTGTGTGTCTCAGGCCTTCACCTCTCCACCAACACGCTTACGAGTTTTGGATCCAACATACACCCTCGGACTACAAGAGCTACGTGCCAAAAATTGACTTCCCTCAAGTATGGTTCGATCAACGGTGATAGAGGACTGGGTAGATTGCGAAAATGGCATTGTAAAATTCGATCTTCCGCCTATTTACGTAAAAAAATATAAAATATAATAAGTTAAAATATATTATGTTTATGAAACCAACTAAAAATTTGACAAAGGCAAGTGCACCTATCAATTAATAGTATAGCTTTGGTGAGCACAGATATCGTTCCCACGAAGACTAAAAGTATTAGTAATTACCGTCTTTTTATTATTTAACCGACAAATTGAAGTGATTGATTAAAAACTAAAATTAACTAATTAAATTAACTAAAGAATACGACAAAGAACAAATCAGAAAAATAATCGAGAAAACAATCAAGAAGCGAAATAATACCCAAGAGAGAATTCACCTGAACTTCATCTACCATTATCAATCTGAATTAAACAATTTCTTCACTTAGTATCTTGATCCGTAGAAACCTCTAAATTATGCTAATATCTCTTTCGAGAGTAAGAACAACTGACTTTAGGTTGATTAATTGAAATTTTTTTCTAATTAAAAACCTCTATTGTCGCATTAACTCGATCTATGGATCCCCCTATTAGATTTTACTCTAATCCTGTAGATTTATGTCGTTCTATTTCTAGAATTGCATGCAACTCCACTCAATTATGCTAGATCTACTCTTAAAATGAATTTAAAGGATTAGGTGTATAAAATTCACCATTTTACATCGAATAATCATCCAAAAACGCATTAAGAACAGGATTAAAACATGTTACTTTTAGCACTTATCAATATAATAATGAAATAAAAAAATTAAACAAGATTGAAATTTATTAAAATTTATTCTTATCATTTGTAACTAATTGACGGAGATGTGCTTGTCATCAAGACGGGTTAGAGACCTAGCCATTGCTAATTATATAAAACACGAATTAATTTTTAATAAAAAATATTTCTTGAAAATATTAATAAAAATATAATTTAGATAGAAATAGAATTTTAGTAAAAAAAATTTAAGAGAGAATTTGAGAGAATGTTATGAGAAATTAGTAGGTGGGGGGTTTATAATTTTTTTTTTCCCGTTAGGGGGCAACGACTATTTAATAGCCTTTGAAAATAACCTTTTGGGGGGAGGGGGAGAACGTGTTGTGCTGGACGCTTTTTCATTGACCCTAGTCACACACGAAAAGCACTTCTAACTTTAAGCATTTTTCTGAGTTTTCCTTAAAAACGAATCTACCAAGAAGCGTTTTATCAAAATCGATCCATTTTTGTAAATTTTTAAAAATTCAACCTATTTCAATAATTTTTTAAAATTGTTTTTTTTTTTTTTTGCTAATTTAATCGAGATTTTCGTTATTTTTGGTACATGACATGTTTATATGAGATCTAAGAATTGGGATTTAAAGAGCTCTGGTTGTCATTGTAAGAGTTTTCCTTGTCGTGAAACAGTCAAAATGGTTTTCACTTTTCTTTGTATTAGATGCCAAACTCCTTCACACTTAACCCTAGAGAGTCCGGGTGGTTTCTTTAATTTAATGTTTTGGGTATTGGATAAAATAAATCTTCTCTCGTCCTTGACGCTGCAGATGAAATGCAAAGGAGTGGTGGACAGGTTGCAGTCCAGCAGCCTAAGCTACTGCTGGAGGGCACACGTTAGGGCTATATCTAGGGTTATGCTCAGGCACCTTTCATCTTTGTTTCCAATTCCTCTGACTGCCTGTTTTTGAGCCGATAAGAGTTTTTTATCAATCAACCATTTTTGGAATGTCATTACTGCCACTGATCAATTCAATCCAGCATCCCAAGCCTTCTTGCATTCTCAAACACCTGGAACTCAAGATTTCTTTAATATATTTATATATTTGTTCAAATAGATTTCTTTAATATATTTATGTTATGACTATTATGACCACAATATATTTGGCAAAAATGTTGACGCTGTCTTTCAAGGGACTGTCAGCATTGAAGTGTCTCAGTAGGTAATTTATTAGCTATGTATAATTTAGCTTGTAGTTCAGGTCGTAGGTTTTCTCCATCCAGCTTTAGAACTATGGCGTTAGTAATTAATAGTTGTTTATAATGGAAACATACGAATCCCTCTAGTTTTTTGAAATAGAAAACAAAGTAGTCCAAATGCTTTATTTTTTAATTGAAATTTTGCTAGTGTGTTCAGCGTCTTCTTTACTATACATAATAATGTGTTTTTTTTTTAAATTTGCTCTGTACAAAATAATATGTAAATCTATAGCTGCGAAAAAGAGGTAATGGTGGGAACCTCAGTCCACCGAAACTGCACTAGAATGGATTTTGGCAAAATTTTCAAAACCCTGGCTGAGTGTGGATCCATTTTTACCACAAAAATGAGATTGAAGTGAGTGAAGATTTTTGCACTATATTTTTTAAATATTTATAATGTTTAAATAGTTATAACTGAAAAATTATAAGAGATTCAAATGTTATATTTTTATCGAAATAAAAAAGTTATATTATTCTATTATTAATTAAGAATTATTATTATTTATAATGATAAATTATGTTTTTTAAATACTAAAAGTTACATCACTTAATTAATAAAAAGAGTAATGCTTATTTAAGTATACATCCATTGATAATTATATTTATTATTAAAAGATGTGACTATTCATTTGGTTAGTTGTATTTAAGACAAGAGAGTTATTATAAATAGAACTCAAAATGTACTTGGATGGATATGTTGAGGTCTACTTTCTAACACTACTCAGCTTCATAACTTGTCATATTTGAAGTTGATAATTTTTGTAAACAAATATCTTTAGGTTGCGATATTTATTAATTTATTGGGTGTGTGCAAGTTATCTCTAAAGACCAAACCTTTTATAAAAATATATCTTGAAAATTAGTTAGGACTGAATCAAGCAAATCGACATCCCTATTTTAAGGAAATTGGATCCGATCAAGTAATTTAGTGACATATCCTGAATATCTGAAGACTTATTTTAGACTTATTAAAAATATTTACTGTGTTAATTATCTTCATACTTTACTGGAAAGATTGGTTATAATTGATCTAGAACACTAGACCATTGTGAAAATCAAAAGTGATCATGGTTGAGAGTTTGAGAATGAAGACACGCATGACTCATTATGAGGTGTGGAACGGAAGGAAGCGAAATGTGAATTACTTTTCATGTTTTTAGTACCTGTTAAATTCTCAGGGATAAAGGTCATTAAGGAAAGTTGGATGCTAATAGTGATAAAGGAGTTTTCTTCGGGTACTCGATACTAGCAAAGCATTTTATGTGTACAACAAAAGAACTCGGAAGGTTCTGGAGTCTATCAATGCTAATATCAATGATGAGTCAACATAGAAGTCTATGGGAGATAAGGATGAATGAATGACAAAATTAGTGCCTGATTTAGTGCCCACTGCTTTAGGCACTGAGCAAGTTATTGGTGAACTTGAGGAAGAAATTCATGAGAGCAAGGAAGTTGATGGGGAAGCTAATCAAATTCACAATGATAAACAGGTACAAGCTTCTTCTAGAGTTAGGAAGAACCATTCCATCAATGATGATGTGATTGGGCATTCACATATTGATTCATTGATATGTTAATAAATGTCATTAGCTTTTGTTTGTTTCTCTGCACAGGTTCTAACAGGTTTTGGTAAATTAGAGGACTCGTGAAGCATCTAAGACTCAACGACTTAGCTAGACCGTATTTTTGTTCTTTTGCTTGTAAAAGGTTAAAAGCATGCACCTAAGTTGAGTCACATGGTTAAATATCATGTTTGGATCTTTTGATATGTTTCGGTAATTGTTGAACATTTGAGTGTCCTAAGGTTGAACTTAGTTATCTCATTTGAATGATTTTCCTCATGGTACAATCTATTAAATTGCTACTAAGAATCCTAAAAGAGTTGGAAGAATTAATCGAAGATTTTCCAATCAAACAAACGCCAATAAAAATGGAAAATTGCATAGCAACCAATTGCAAAAGTGAATTGTAGTTGAAGTTGCATGTGGGTCATGAGATGGCACTAACAAATTCCAATTTTAGCTGCCTTCATTAATAGTATTTTTGGCTTTGTCTCTGATTTTTAGTTTGTCTCAATAATATGGGTATATTTATGGTCACAACTCTAGCGAAAACTTTTAAAATGATTTTAGTTATTACATTAAAATAAATGGTTTCAAGTCTTAAATTTTATATTTATCTCACCTTATTAAAATAAATCCAACAACATCCAATCTTTCCCTTCATTTTTCTTTTCACTGTGTAATTGAAGTTTTAGGTTGAAATTTTTTTGGATAATCTTTACTTTTAGATTTTTTTAAAAAAAATTGCAATGGAAAATAAGATATTAGAGTTGTTAAGATTAATCAATCTGTGTATTAGGTATTTGTTATTCTTGATTGAAAAATTGGTCGACCATTTCATTTTAAAAAATTGAGATTTTTTTCTTGGTTGATTTTATGTACTCACTTTTTACTCAATCAATGAGAAAATCTCAATTTTTTTAGAATGAAATGATTGGCCAACTTTTTAATAAAGAAAAAAAACCTAATAAACAAATCAATTAATCTTAATAACCCTAAAATCTTGCTTGCAATTCCAACTTTTTTCTCAAAAAATTAAAAATTAAATTTGAAAGTAAAGATTATTTCAGAAAAAATCAACTTGATGCTTTTATCACATGATGAAAAGAAAAAAAAAAGATAAAAATTGGGTTTTTTTATTTTATTCTAATAAAGTAAGATAAATATAAAATCTAAGACTTAAAACCATTTATTTTAATTTAATGGTCAAGATCATTTATTTTAATCTAAGACACATGTACTTTAATTTTAAAGGTGTATGACCTTTTTTTCCTTCGCAATATAGAGTGGTAACTTTTAATTTTAATTCCTTTATTATGCCTAAATTTAAATTTAAATTTCTATACTTTAATTTTTAATTTTGTCATTATAATTTTCTAGTGTTATTAGCCTAATATTATTAGCCGATTCAAATAGCTAATATCGTTAACTTCTCGATTAAAACATTATGTGGTTATATATAACCTGAATTCCTTAAAGGGTCTTAAAAACATACACAACTTTTTGGTTTGTCTTACTCTTCTTTTTTTATCAGTATAAGATAATGGTCAAATTTCAGCTTCGGCCCTTATACTATGCTAAAACTTGGATTTAATTCACATACTTTAATCTCTAACATATTTTGGTCCCCTACTTTGGTAATGTCATTAGATAGTCTAAATAATTGGTATTGTTATCTATTTTAATTACAACGTTTGTAACACCCCAAACCCGACCTAGAAGTTAGACCCGAATCTGGCGTGCCACATGGAAGTGTTTTTCAAAACCATCTTTGCAATTGTAACAACTTGTTGGAGAATTTCAGCCTCTTTATTAAAACCCAAAACACTTAAGCAATTGTGTCCACGTGAAAACATAATTAACTTTAATAACCCTTTTCGGTTGTGAAAGCATATTTGAAATAAACGATTTACGAAAATGTGACCTTTGAAATAGAGTTGCAAAAGCATTTTGAAACATTGCAGAAACGTAGATAAAATACAAGTATTTTGAGAGATTGATTGATGAATCACAAATCAAGGAATTGAACTTTAAATCCGTGACTTTTGAAAATGTCGTTAATAATTTGAAAGAATGTTCGAGTTAAAACATATTTGTATAAGTTTATTTTGAAATCCATTTGTTAATCAATTTCGGAAAACCCTTATTTACGTTTTTAGAAAAAAAATTCTCGTTTTAAATAATTTAAGAAAAATAATAAAAAACATCCCAACCATAAAGCAAAAATAAAAAAAATAGTTCAGAGGCCTTATTACAACTTAAACCAAATTAAAAAAATAATAAAATAAACGGAAATAGAAATTTAGAGTTTAATAACACCATTTCTGAAGTATGGCCCCCACCGAGTCATCCATGGCCTAAGTCCACGTCACTGAGCATTACCTGAAAGGGTTAAGAGAAAGGGGGGTGAGTTACTAGAACTCAGTGTGTAACCCACTTATCGTGGTTCACTGGGCCAAAATCCATTAACCAAATATTTGGGCCTAAGCCCATTTACAATAATATGAATGTATCATATATATATATATATATATATATATATATATAATATGCAAATGATATGCAATTTCCAAACCAAACCTAGTTTTCCATCCGCTACACACCACCCGTACCAACCAACACACCTGTGGGAAAGCTTTAGTCATCCCACCCTGCCAACACACCAAACGTAGGCATTAAGCCATATATCAAACTAGGCATTAAGCCATTTATCAAACTGGGCATGAAGCCATATATCAATTTGTGGACAAGCCACCAGATTAACAGAATTTACATGGCATTGCCATTTTTTAGATTTGTGGCAGAGCCACCAGATTTATGTAGCAGAGCTACCAGAACTTCTCTTCATCATCATCCCATCCCATGCAATTCATGTATATAATGCATAACAATTCATAATAATGCATTCAAATATTTCTTACAAATTTTCTGGCCCATTATAACAATTTATTAACTTGGCCCACTAAGCAGAATATTATCTTGGCCCATTTCACATATTTTTAGATCGGCCCATTTAGCAAATTATCAAATTGGCCCATATAGCAATTTATCAAATTGGCTCATATAACAAATTATCAAATTGGCCCATATAGCAAATTATCAAATTGGCCCATATAGCCAAAGTATCAGATTTGCCCATTTAGCAAAATATAACAAATTGGCCCATCATGCCATATATCAATTGGCCCATTAAGGCAATCTATCAAATCTGCCCATAAAGGCATTTTCACAATTCGGTAATCCTACCCACTAAGGGTAATTCGGTAATCTCACAATCCAAGGGCATTTCGGTAATTTACCCACCAAGGATATTTTGGAAATTTTCGCAATCCAACTTAACTACTAATTTGGGCATAACGTTTTAAAACTGTCCATCTGCGTCATACTGACTAAATTGACCATAAATCGAGTTAGAAAACTCGAAATCTAGATCCATAAAATTTCCTTGAAACTAGACTCATATATCTTCTTATTGTAATTTTACCAGAATTTTTGGCCTAGCCATTTAGTACAGTTTATTCCTCAAAGTCTCCCCTTTTCTGCTGTCTGGAAAATCCGACCATTCTTTACTAAAATTTAATTATCTTTTGGTATAGAATTCAAATGATATTGTAGTTTGTTTCTTATAAAAATAGCCTCATTAAGGAATCTAACCATATAAATTATGTGCCAAAATTAGTTTTTATCAATTTTTAATGATTTTTCCAAGTCAGAACAAGGGATCTCGAAATCACTCTGAACCAGTCTCACAAAAATCTAAAAATCTCAAAATATACTAATCCTTTGCTTTCTCTGTTTCTTTTATAAGAAAATAGACTCAATGTCTTTCAATCCATATCTCCTTCACTTTCTAAGTCAATTTCCACCATTTTTGGTGATTTTTCAAATCCACGTCACTGCTGCTAACCAAAACTATTTCATTGCAAAATACGATTACCACTTCGAACATGCATACGTCGAGTGGTCACAGATGCCGGTTTCTGGATTTTTGGTCTTTCGAACAAATCACAGAACATTTTATGCAAACATTCAAAGAGGTGTGAGATTACACACCATTTTAAACATATATTCGGAAAGGTACGGGATTACACACCTGATTTCGATTTCCTAACGAACCACTCGTCGTTGACCTAGAACAATACCAACCAAAAGTTAGCCTCGGATTTCCAAAAGATTTCGTATCACTTACACTTGAATCACTTACCACTATGTCCGAAGGTAGAATATATCGAGTGTTAATACGAATGAGAAGAAGAAATAGAGAAGGGATGAATGTTCGGTTATGGAGGAATAATGGGCGCAATATTCGGCTATGGTGAAAGGATTAGAATAGAAGAGAAGCTTGAAGGGTTTTTGCGAAAAAGAAAAGAAGGAAGAAGAAGAATGGTACACTAGCTTGGTTTTTTTTTCTAGAAAGATGAAAGAACAAATTTTGGTCTCAATTGTTGATCTACATTCGGCAACAAGAAGAAAGAAATAAGAGAATATGCACACTTGATGCTAATGGAATTAGCACTAAAACTTTACCAAAACACTAACAAAATTCAGCTATGCCCCTTAAGCCCCAAAAACCGTCCACTTACATAGATAAAATGGCCAACAATTTGCCACCCATACTTTCCATAACATCTTCCATTAAAATTTCACTTGTTCCCTTTACTTTTCCCTTCATCATTTTTTGGTTGTCCCCCATCTTGCTAATAAAAAAAATTGTTGAACAACCAACTCCTTCATTAGCAACGTGAGTGGTTGCCATCTAAAGGAGTCCCATGTTAATTTTTTTTTTTATTTCCTAATGCTTGATGAAGTATTGACATAATAAGGTAATGGTGGCACTTAAAATGAACAAAAGATGGTGGAATGGCATGGATAATCATGGAGTATTGATATAATGGGTAAGGTGGCCATTATTGAATTTGAATGGCAAGCATTGGAGGAAAGTGACTAAAAAGAAAAATTCTAAGATGTTACAACGTTGATGTTTTTTTTTTCTTAAGAGCCACTGTTCTAACAAAAAAATTTTATTTTATCATAATAAATTCGAATGGGTGATTTTAAGAAGAAAAAAAGTCCACATCAACATTTTCAACATTAAATCTTACATAACGACCAAATGAATGATTTTTTTTAATTTTAAAATGCTACACCAATGAATTTAACAGAAGAATTTTAATAGGGATAACATCTACAGTTGAATTTTTAAATTTAAAAAATAGATAGACTAAATTCTTCAAAATAAAAATAAAGAGATTAAATTTCAAATGTAAAAAATATAGATAGACTTAAAACATATTTTAACCTTTAAATTTTTACTCTATAATTTACTACAAACACTTCCTTCTTATTTTAAAGCAAAGGTTTTATAGGAGTGGGCTGTTTTGCTGCGGAGTTTGTTCCACTTTTTTTCTTAGAAGAAGATATGTTTCTTTTGGGCCGTATCTTAAGATATTATTTTGGTTGCTTTCGTAAACTTGTGTAGTCATGCTTTGAATTGAGTAGATTATAACTTGAAAAACTTGTACATGAAGCATCGTGGAGAAATTCAATCAAGAAAGTGTTAGGTTTAATAATATTCTTAGTCCCTATATTATTCACATATTTAAATTTCATCTCTTTACTTTTAATCTAAGAAACATAGTCTATTTATACTTTTAATTTAATAATATCCAGTTAACAATACCAAATTTTCTTTAGATTAAATTATAACTTGAACATAAAGCATCTAGGACAAATTCAATCAAGAAAGTTTCAAGTCTAATTCATATTCACATATTTGAATTTAATTCTTCTATTTTTAATCTTAAGAAACTAGTTCCTTAAGATTAAAAATAAAATAAAAAAGAGAGAGAGAGAGAATTGCTCACGTCACTAACAATGCACTTATGAATGCTAAATAAGCAAATAAAAAGTTGAATATGTGGTTATAAGGTTTGGGTTCTAAATATATGGTTGTAAAGTTTTCAACACTTTTAAGGAAGCAAAGTGAAAATTAATTTTATTTTGCTTGCATAGCTTTGAAGCGACTTTAAATTGACAGTGAGCAAATTCCTTAATGAATTTAAGTAAAAAGATTAATTTTTTTTGAAATAATAATAATAAATGCATTAAGAGGCTATTTAGAAGAAAGGCTTAGAGATAGGGGTAGACAGAGGGGGTCAGTAGACTGAATAGTATTAATTTCACAGCATTTAATTAACTAATATTGCTTGCTGAGTAAGTGGGAAAAGGAGATCAGACTTTTGTTGACAGAAGTGATTATTTTGTCGTCAGGAAACTCACAGCGAAAAAGTGTTTCAGCCACTTTCTCTCCGGTCATTGCCCATACTGTGCAACCATGCTTTAGCCCCATTTTTGGTTGGTTCTACACTCAACACGTCCCGTTACATGATTTATTTATTTATACAATAGACATACGTAAATAATATATCCATTGAATGCATCATAACAATATATATATTTTATCTACATAATTTAATAATTTTTACCCTTAAATAAAAAATTATGCATTAATTATTATTTCCTCTTTATCGTTCTGAAAACAAAATATTATAATAATTTATGTGTATTGTTGTTACCCATTATAAATGTCATGAAAGAAAATATATAAGTAATTATATTTTAATAAACAAGTATGCTCATCAATAATTTTAAGTTGTTTACAATCAACCAACCAAATAAAAATTCAATATTCAACATTAAAAAGTTTTTATGTTAAAGAGTAAAATAAAAAGTTAACATATTACCCATATATATTTAACTTATTTACAATATATAAACCTTGTTTTACCAATTTAATATATTCTTATATATTGTTTAAATTATACCATCTGATGAATTTATTTAGCGGATTATATTTTTAAACCCAAGGTATATTCTATTACAAGGTTTCATATTCCCAATTAACATGAATAACCCAATTTCTTACTGCTTGGCATACATATTGTGATGAGACACACCAAATTTTTAATGATATTGCTTAGAAATTTTCATAAAAATCAATTCTAACTTTTTAATATAATGTTTTACTAAAAATATTTTATTTTCCGTTTATATATTTTTAAAACAATATTTTAAAAAATGTCATAAATTATTAATATATAAAAAAGCTGAATCTAATTTAATATTAAGATAATTTTAATCATATTATGTTATCTATTCCTCTACTTTTTAATGTTATGATTTTTTTTTACTTTAAATAAATATTATTCCTCTTAAATGCTAATCGTGGGATCAATTACAACTAATACAAAATACAAACTCTTACTTTTACTTATTATAATATTTAATTAATACAATAACTATTCTCTTGCGTGTCCAACCCACAATATATGGAGAAATGTGGAGTTTCATTTCTTTATACACTACCCAATTTAATAGAATTTTACCATTCTTTTTTGTAATGTTCACTCAATTTTAGTTACATCTAATGCAAACATGTAATTACATTTCAAATCAAATACAACTATTAATAATATTTTTCTTCCAAAAATCATTAATTTAAAATAAATACTAATATCTACAAAATATTTACATATTTTAAAACTATGAACTATTTTTCCATTCTAAGAAAACTATAAATTATATTCCAAATAATTTATAAATCTATGTATTGCACGAGTAAAAAACCTATGTAATATATAATGATCATTTTTAAAAATATTTACCTCTTACAATATAAATTAGAAACATTCATAAATAAATTGTTTTTAGAATATTACTTTATATTAATGTTGTAACCGTTATAAAATAAAGAAAGATGGAGAGAATAAATAACAAAGAAAATATGAAAGCAACAGAGAATGAATTTTATTGATCAAAAGGGATGATTACAATGCTTCATTAGAGTCTCTATTTATAGGCATAAGAAGTATAAAAGAAGTAGAGATCTAATTCTAATAACTATTAGAATTTAAAGTACAAACATCGATTAAGGGAAAAATAGTGCAACACGTATTTACTCCCCCTCATAAAAACACCACATGTTTTCTCATATTCTACGTATTCAATCTTGAATACTAGTTTTTCAAATGACTATTTGAATGTATTTGATAAGCATTTATATTACCATTCTTTTAAAAGTCACGAGTGAGGGAAATTTGGGGAAATATATTTTGATCTCTTCAGGAGATTCAACAATAATCATAACAAACCTTAATTATCATGATTCTTTTATAAAAACACAAATAGGTATTTTGGATCATTTTATAATCCTCCTTCAACTACTATTCACTGAGTCAAATTTACCACATATATTCAAATTATTTCAATTCATATAAATGAATAATTTCTCGAGAATTTCAATGCTTCTAGCATCCTAAGTCCTTCAAGGATTTTAATATAAACTTTACTATATAGTGATTCATAAAAGGTTATAACAATAACCATTAAACGCAAATTAAGTCTTTTATGAATTGTCAATTTAATAATATATCTAAAAGTTATTGCATCCACCACAAAAGAATATTATATCTTTTCATAATCAATGCCAGGACTTAGCGGAAAACTTCATATTTTATTCCGCTTTTGCAGAACTACTTCAATTGAACCCTCACTGGCTTTATACCTTTAGATATTTGGACTACTGGTCCAAAAACTCCACGAATTTAATTGTATTTGAGTTGCGTATTTCTATTTTGATCAATTTAATCCATATCTATATTTCTTAATAGATTTATTGAAGATCCTCCTTTTATTTCATTATTTGAATAATAATATTACATGCAAAATCATTGTCGACCACTTTTATTATTCGGTTCCACATTTTCTCGAATTGACATAACTTATTAAGATATCTTATTTTCATTATTTTAAAATTCAGTTTCAGGTACTTGAATCTCTTTTGAAGTTTTACTTATTAGTTATGTCTTGGGTCTCTTCTGGAGCACCCGCCTCCATTATATGACCATTTAGAATAATTTTCATCTTTGGAACCGATCAATCTATCATTTATTCTAACTGATTGTCCTACTAGGACTTTGATTCAAATTAAAATATTAGATGGTATATAACACTTGGTTATTCTCATTAAGGTTGTAAATACATCTAACAGTTAACTTGTAATGAGTTATCCTTATTGAACTTCTGGTTCAATTACTCTCCCCCCTAACTCATTATAAGTTATTGATTCTCTCCCCTTAATGTTGGGAAAACTGACAACTCATGTCACAATTAAATCTCGAATTAGTTGTTCAAAAATATTATAAGGAGATTCATATAAATATAGATTCTCAATCTCTTATAATGACCCATCTTTATGTGTTGTGGTGGAGCAATTGGAACATATACCGCACATCCAAAAATTTGTAAGATGGGAAATATTTGGCTCTTGACCTAAAATCAATTGTAATGAAGAGTATTTATAATTTATCGGCTTGATGCGTACAACATATAAATCAATACAACCTCATGTTGAAATAGAAAGTTTTGTTCTCATAAGTAATGATTTAACTATTAGTTGGAGGCATTTGATAAACAATTCAGCTAAATGATTTGGTGTGTGAACATGAGCTACAAGATTCATGTTCAACTTTTATCCCAATTGACATGCAATAATCATTGAAAATTCGGGATGCAAACTCACCAACATTAGCCAGATGAATAGTTTTAATTGCACAATCTGAAATTAATCATTTAAACAAGTAATCTCCCAAACGACAGGTTGCGAGTTGATTACGCATGTGATTATTTTGTAGATGCATCTACCAAAATCATATAATATCAAAACCATCCACATGGTGGATGAATGGACCCATATTCATTTTAGAAATGCAAGACATTAAATCTCAACTTTAGCTAGTGAGTTTCTAAGAACCAATTTTTATTGAGAACAAGCAACAAATGAGAATTCTTTAAATTAAAGAATCTTTTGGTTCTTTAATGGATGTCCATATGAATTCTCAATTAATTTTTGCATCATATACAATCTAGGATGGTCTAACTGGTCACGCCAAGTAGTAAACACATTTGTATTAGTAAACTTCTAGTTTACTTTAACATGTGTTTCAATTGTACTAAATTGTAACAAATTGATAATTTTATTATCATACCTTTTAATTTGTATCCACATATAAGTACTATTGTGACATTTACTACTGGAAATGTCTAAATCAATGTGATGTCTATAATGCCACCAAGTCAATAAATATAATTTCTAAATAATCATATATAGTATTCGCTTCAGGGAATATGCTAAAATCTTCAAATGCCCAAATATCTATTAATAGCAAACTTTGAGAGTGGATCTTATTTTCTAGATGTACAACTGGTACAAAACCAATGACTTTTCATACATAAGTTTTCTCTCTTGTAAGTTCTCATCAATAATATTTTACCACGTAATTTTAATTGAGAACTTATTCCAAATATTGTAGAGTTATACTCACAGTTTTTAAAAAATACTTGCAACTTTAGGTGCATCCAACCATAATAAGCTTTAGATAGAATTATCATACTCTATTGCCCATGAGTAGATCTTTCACAGTCAAATGTTTTGCTTTCAATCCTTTAATAGGGATGATGACAAAAGAATATCATAAAGATTATAAATTAATAACTCAATCCCCTTTTTTATTCATATGAAATATAATATTTTCCTCATTCACAATCTCAATATGAGATCCATTACAAATAACTTTTAAAATTAATTCATTAACCATCACAAATTTTGTGCTTTTTAGATAGTGATATATTACCTCTTTTGGAGCTTTCAACTGATTTTGTATTATCAAATATTGGAATAATATTTGTTTGTTTCAATACCAAATAAGATAAATATTTTCTATCTGTAATGATAGAATTCATTACTACATTTTCATATCATTTCTCAAAGAATATTAACAGAAACAAAATATTTGGGCATACGCAACATATGTGGCCAATAATATTTCATATCACATTGATAACATAAGTTATCTTTATCCTTTAAAGAGTTATATTGAGAACTCTCATTTTTCACTTATTTATTACTATGTTCCCACTTTTAGTTGTCCATGAGTATATCTTTTATTTTCTTTTTATTTACATTCATTTCAGGGAATACAATAGATTTATTAGGACGAACTTATAAATGTGAAAATAGATTCTTTATTTCATAATCACCATCGCAAACATGAGTAGATTTTAAATTAGAATCTATTTATTCATGTTGTCATGATTAGTCTCCAATTACAATAAATATGATATAATAAATAAAACATAGTAAAATATACCTGAAGATCTTTAACATCATCGTCATCCCTTGATTCTCGATTTCATATAGATAACGGTATCAAATATTTCACCATCCTTAAGAACAAAAAGTAAAATAAGTTAATCAAAACAATGATAACGTATAATGGAAGAAGAATGAAAAATAAATCAAATATGAAAATAATAATCAGATATGAAACATTAAATAAAAGAAACTTCCTGTAAAAACTTTGCATCTTACCGTCAAAGATTTTGAAAATCATGAAGGATAAATTTGATCGTCGATAAAAAGAACCATCACTTTGAGCAAGATCGTGCTGATAACGTGTTATAAAATAAAGAAAGATTGAGAGAATAAAGAACAAAGAAAATATGAAAGCAATAGAAAATGAACTTTATTGATCAAAATGGGTAATTACAATACTTCATCAGAGTCTCTATTTATAGGCATAAGAAGTATAAAAGAATTAGAGATCTAATTCTAATAACTATTAGAATTTAAAGTACATTAAAACTTTATCTTGATAATGATGAACATCCACTTAATAAGATACTCATGACAGTAACAATATTTTTAAAATTTTATTTGTTAGGCCAAACATTGATGATGCTAAAGGAAACAATGATTCTTAATTATATTTTATTGAAATTCTCAATTAAAACTATTTGTATATATTTTTTTGTTTTAAATATTATTCTATATTTTAAACTTAAGTATATTTTTTAAGTTGTTTATATTTTTATTAATATTTTTAATTAATATGACGTTATTTAAATAATAATTCTATAAAATACAACAACAACCCCGTGCATCGCACGGGTAGAAAACTAGTTATAATATAATTTATATTTATTAGTTAAAAATAGTATATGATAGTTCTTTTAAATTTTAATAAATTAAAAACAAGTTGAAAAAAGAAATTATATTTAAAAAATTCTGATAATTATATTTATCAATTTAAAAAAATAGTATACGTAGTGTTTTTTTAAAGGTTAGTTCTATTAAAAAGGTTATGATAATTATATTTTGTTTACTTAAAATAGATCTATTTAAGTTTAAGCATAAAAAAGTATTCATTAGTTAAAGTTATATACTAATTAAATTTTAAGTAATAGTTAGGATTCAATCAATTAGCATTTAAAAAAATCACTAGTGAAAAGAATGTAGATTATTAGCATTAATGAGTTAGAAAGATTTCAAAAAGAATGAAGCATTGAAGTAATAGTTCTTTGAAGAGAAAATATTGAATCATATCCGGTCGACAATGGCATCAGAAAGATAGGGAAAAACATTTTAATTGATGATGAAGTAATATTGTAATATCCCCAACTCGACCTAGACGTTAAGTCCGAAATCGAAAGATTACATTGACTATCGAAATGGCCCAGCATAACTATCGGAGTTTAAAAACAGTTGCTTAAAACATTTATTTTACTTTTTGAAGAAACTTAGCGGGTTTCAAAAAGATTTGTGATTTAGCTTCAAAACTAGTTGTTTTTAATGATTAATTTAAAAAAGTGATTGGCAATTTAAATGTTTTTCGAAGCCTACTTATGTAATAATGCAGCGGAAAAGTGATATTCAACATAGTCCCAATGAAAATCAAATTTTATGCATAAATAATTAGAATCCATATTTCAACTTCCTAAATTCAAGTTAAATGTCATGCATGCTATAAAAACTCAAATCCTAAGTGTCATGCCACAATTCAAAAATAAAATATGCAGTCTTTGAATACTGAAAATTCCAAATAATAAATCTAAAATACTTTTATATAAAATAAAACAATTTCAAGCTAAGACTCTCCGTATGTCGTGTCTGCATCCTAACCTGGTGACTTATCTATAAAGATGGAAATTAAAGGGGAGTGAGCTTAAGAAGCTCAGTGTGAGTCCGGTCACAAGCAAACCAATGCGGAACAATAAACAAGCATACAAATTAACAGTTCTAAGAATAATTGCAATCATATGGCATAGAAGAATTTCTACAGTTCATTCGAGCATGCTTATGAAAGTCAATGCAATGCATAAATAATAAGAAGATCCTACCCATACTCCGCTAAACTCATCAGTAAGAGTTCCCCATAACTCTTCCAACCATAACACTCCAATTTGTGGATGAACAACCAGTATTTGCAGATAACTACCAGTAGTAAAAATTATGGATAAACCACCAGTATTTTTAAAAAATAGTTTGTAGACAATGTACCACTTGGTTCGTGATTGAACCATATGTTTGCAAATAAGCTGCCGCTTGTTGTGGATGCACAAATATTTGCAAATGAAAGATGACAGTAAGTTGTGGATGAACCACCAGTGTTGCAAATTATTAAATTGCCAGTACTTCCTCCGTACAATCATCTCACCCCATGCAATGCAGTATGACATGCTTGAAATAGTATTTTGTAAAAATATTAGACATGCTTAACATGTTTTTAGTTCAATAGTAGCATTAGACATGCTTATCATGTATTCAGTTTAACAGTAATAGTAGCTATGCTTAACATGTATTCGGTTCAATAGTAGCAGTAAGCATGCTTAACATGTATTCGGTAATACAGTGGTGTGAATAACAATAATAGTTCGTCAAAAATACAGTGATAGTAGACATATAACGTTCACATATCAGACATCATAATAGTAGCAAATCAGTTATCAATTCACAGATTCTAGCATATTCATAATATTAGGGACTCAATTGTGTGAATAAAATCTCTAAAAACAATTCAGGGATTATACGGGGACTAAACTGAATAGTTCACAAAATTCTAAGAAAAATTGTAAAGCAGGGGTCCCACGGCCATGTGCAATGCTATAAGCCGTCTGGAGGGGTTATACGACCATGTGGCTAGGTCGTGTAACAGACTGTAATCATGTGGCAATTGTAAAGATTAACCTACAGAAGGGACACGACCGTGTGGCAGGCCGTGTGGAAGGTTCTTGGTCGTGTGGTTCACGAATTAACCTAGGTTTTATAGGGCACATGGCCGTGTGGGGGGCCGTGTGGTCCACACGCCCGTGTGGCCCTAATCCTAGACACAATTTGCCACGATTCACGTGTAAAAGAACAGACACCTTTACAAAAAAAATCCTAAGGTTTGAAAGGAGAGCAAAATCCTAATTTAATTAGAAAAAAATGGTTGAATTGTCTAGGGTTTGAAACCCTAGGGCGGCAAAGGTAAATATCCCAAAGTTTTGGGTCGAATAAAACGGAAGGAAAAGAGAGTGGCTTAGACCTAGGTCACTTAGAGAAGGAAACTAATGCTTAACCGTTGGATTATTACCCATTTCTTGTTAGGTTTTATCCCCAACAATATATATTTTAGTGTAACATTTATCTTAGATTGCTGAAAATAAAAGGAAAAGAAATGGGAAGAATGGGTTTCGAACCTAGAACTTTTAGGAAGAAAAAAAACTATCTTTTAACCATCAAACCTAAAACTTATTTATTATCTATTCATTGCAATATTTTAAGGCATGACAAATATATTATTAAGATATTATTAATTTTACTTGAAGTTGAAAACATATGAGATAGGTGTCTTACTATTACACCCAATTACTTGCTTGTTATTAAATGTATTTATTAATATAGTGTAAATATATTTCTTATTTATAATGAATTATTATAATTACTATTGCTTTATTTTTATTTTTAATTTAATATTATAATTCATCTTTTATATAATTCTAAATTTAATATCATTTTTAATAGTTTTATATATTATTCAATGTTTATATGTATTTAAAGGAGGGCTTACTGCAAAATAAATATACATATATTTTAAAATATTGTATGATTACTTAAGTTATGATTCAAACTTCTTTTATCTATATTTATTTTAAAATATATATTATTTTTATATAAAAAATATATGTGTATATTCACATGCAACGATGAAAAAGAAAAGTTAAATTTCACCATTAGACATGTAATTGATGTAAATTGTGGATTTAGTTATTATACTTTAATTTAATCAATTTTAGTTCTTGTATTTTTCAAATTTTAAAATTTAAGTTCTGTCGTAATGGTAATAATTAAATTTGTTTGTTTAAACTATGTCATTAGTCCTATATTATGCGTAAAATTATAAATTTAGTCTACGTTCACCAATTGGATCATTCTTAGTGGCTTATTTTTTAAACTTCAATTTTTTACCTTAATGCAAACGAAAATCGTTAAATATATTAACTAGTTTAATGTGAGTAATATGTGAAAATAACAATTAGACAATATATTTTTTACATGTGATAAAATATTTGACACATCAAATTTTAAAAATAACAGAACTTACTTAATGAAATTAATAATTATCATTTGGTTAAGACTAGAATTTTCAAATTCTAAAGTTACAAGGATTGAAAATGAACAAATTAAAGTATAGGTACTAAATTCAAAATTTACGCAAAATACAGAGTTTAATTGCAGAATTTGACAAAAAAAGAAAACTAATGCATCATAAAAAAAAAAAAATTCAAATGCAAAATGAGGGCTAGAAATTTTCAGTTCATATGTAACTATATACCCCACAGCCTAGCTATAGTCCCCGGTTACCCACAGTCGGCTCAATACAACCCCCAATCCCCAAAGCCCAAAGCCGAACTAGTCGAGACTGTCCACGTGCTCAAAAAGCTGCCACAATCTCTGTACATAAACCAAAAACTTTCGCCTGTCTTCTGTCCACACGTTCCATTACTAAATATATATTTTTATTTGACATATCATGTATTATAAAAAAAATAGAGTTATTTTATTTATTTTTTAAATGGTTTGTTTATTAATGAATTTTGTCGAGTCTTTATTGCACCGGCTCTTTACGAGGGATTTTGATCCCGACCTACTTTAACTCTATATAGACTATGTCACGTATTAACTAAATTTTATGAAATGCATCAAAACTAAATTTTATGAAAACATTTTAATTTTAAATTTAATTATTTTAAGTAAATGTTTATAGAGCTTTTTTTATTAATTTATAATCTAATATATATTATTATAAATTATGGTGTATCCAAGTCGAGTTGAGATTAACTTTTATGGGGTTTAAAGTGTTACAAGTAAAATCCTCCTCCTTAGTGTTAGAACTTGTATTATCAAATTTATAGGTAAGGCTACTAATCCTTTTACTTTTTTTTTTTTATATGAATAAGAGTACTTATTCCAGTGAAGAATTTTATACATGTGATAATTACCGAATAATGTTACAATCACACATTTCATTTTTTTTTAAGCTCATGCTCATGGCATTGAAATAATTATCCTTGATTGATTCTAATATCACTTGCTACATTTTTTTTCACAAATAGCTAACTCATCATGAGCAAGTCTTTGCGACTTAAGCTCAATACGTAAGTTGTAGGATGAACACTCTTATCAATGGGCTATGACAGATTTTATTAAGCGAAAGAAAACCTTTAGTTTACAAATTCATGACTCGTCCCACCTCTTTCCCATGTATGATCCGCCCGACGCTTGAAACCATTTGTTAGCTTGTTAAGTTTCTCTTTGGGCGCTGTGTGCAAACCAGATAAATACTTGATAAACATAAGAAAAATCTTTCTAAAGGAGAAGATAAAGATGAAACAATCTTTAGAACCCGTCTTGAAATCGATTGGTTGGAGGATGATCCAAATGCTGCTGTGTCACGTCTCTAAAACCAGAAGCTACTCGTCCTGACCCGATCAAATCCGCTCCACGGGTTGAACCATGACCGAACCCATTTCCTACTGGGGCTCCAATGCAAGTATAATTAGAGTCGGATACACCCAGATAGTTTAGGTTTTGGGGATGATATTGTGAATGTGACAAAGTGCTGCTTCCGAGGGCATGTCCTACATGGTAGTCGTTGACTGAGTGAGCTGGGTATTGGGGAAGGTGGGAGGAGCTGAGGCGTGAGGGCGATGGGTGTAAATATGGTTGCGGTGGCTGTAATATTGGAGTTGGAGGCATCAAATTTGATGAAGCAGAAAACAATCTTGGTGGGCAAACTGTTCTAAATGGGAGTGTTGGATCACCGGGATTGCCTGCGGGATGGTAGCTTGGGTGGTAGCTGCAGTCATTGGAACATCAGCAACCGCAAAATGAAGTAATAAAGGATGAAGATGAAAATTGGAGTAGCAGAAAAAATCCGTCTCTATACATATGTGTCAATCTTGAAGGAACATACCCTGGATTCCCTGGGGTTGCCAAGTTATCGTTACTGAAAACCAGCTGCCGAGCCCGGTTCAGTGTCTCTGTCTCCCTTTCTGACCACCCAACAACAGCAATCAAATCAAATCAAATCAAATAAAACACTAGTGTCACAACCAGACCAAGAAATTCAGCAACAAAACCAGCATATATAGTTTTCATCAAGATCGATGTGACCAAGCCATCGTCATTATAACAACCTTTGACGAATCCCCAAAGTGTGTAAAGATAGTGACCTAGCTAATCTACCTCAAAAACTATGTGGGAATAAACAAGTGAAATGACTTGCCTTGGCGATGGCGGTTCATGTGTCCCCCAAGAGCTTGAGATTTGCAAAACTTGAGTGAACAAAACCTACATTCGTAGACCTTCCCGCACTCATCTTTCCCATCCCTGCCGCTGCTTTTCTTTGTCCTATAGCCTGCTTCAAACAGCACCAATTAAAGCTCTTCCCACGACACCATTCTTGCCCCAAACCCCCAACCCTAATCCATCCAAACCCAACAAAAATGATTCAAAGTTTCAAACCCTCAATCTCTTGCTCTTTCCTTTTCCACCTCTTCCTTTTATATTAAACTTGTGCTCCTTTTTAAGTTTATAAACACAGCTAGGTCACTCTATATAGAGTGTTGAAGAGCGTGAAGCAAAAGAAAAAGAAAACATATCTTTTCTGTTCAAATCTAGGAGGAGAACCAGAGTGTGTGTATATATATGTGTGTAAATATATTTTCTTCATTGTTGTTTTATTCAAGGCTTATTACTAATATCATAGTAGCAGATATATACCAGAGGACCCTTCCTCAAACACCTGTTTACCATCCCTAGTGTAATCGTCGGGCAAGTTGTTGAGGTCTAGGGGGTTCTTCTCAGGTCTCCTGCAAAACCAAAATAGAAAAATCAATTAATTAGGAGATGGTAGAGAAAGACAGTAAAAAAGAAAAAAAGGGGGGGGGGTAGAAGATGAAACCTACATGGATGGTACCGACAAAGAAAGACAAGAAAAAAATATGAGGTGAACAATATTTCAGATGGGAAGATAACTAAAGCTTTAGAAAATTGTAAGACTTGAGTTTGGGACTGCAATAGAGAGGGTGGTTGAGTGAAGGTGGAGAAAAGGAGCATTGAAAGTTCTCTATCAGTTTCTCTGCCATCCTCTTTGGACTCATCTCCTCCCCTCTTTCTCTCTCTTTATCTCTTTTCTCAATTTGAAACAACAGTAAGGGACAGTGGCTCTCGCAACTTGAAATAGGAGATGGCTAGTATTTGTGTTTATCAACTCTTTAGTCATTTGTTGCTACTGATTTCGTTGGTTTGATAGAAACACGTTTGCCCTTTTGAATGCAACTCTATTATACCCTACTAAACTATTTCCATCGAAGATAACCCAAAACTTCAATAATGTTCAGAGACGTAAAGTGTTAAATGTAAAATATATTACACGAATTTAAATTCAAACCCTAAAAGTATATTGTTAGGAGATACATCCTCAGAGTCTAAAAAACTTAGTCTTTATAAACCAAAACCAAACATAAAAGATACCTAATCATACAAAAGTTAACAATAAATTGCTGTTCACAATCAGAAATGCATATAAGAAAATGGAAAATTGAAGGACATGGTTTAGAGTTGAAGATTAAGGTTGGGAAATACTCATAATGTGAAGAAGTGAGTGTGGTAAAAGTTTAATGGTTGGTCCCCATATGTAGGTTGAAAGGCTTCCTGGGCAATATCATTGTACCCTGAGCTTTGCCATGAAACAATGAACTGTTTCTCTATTTTTATCTTTTATTTATTTAATTTGCGCAGCATGGAACAAGGAACCGTTACTATCAAGATCTCATTATCAGGTTTTTTGTGATCTAAGTTGGATGTAGACTGAACCCCACAAAGTGTTGTTTTATTCTTTGGAACTCCCTTCGTTGCTTGATCAATGCCCTTCACTAAAACCAATATTTTATTTTGGTTTATTTATTTATTACGTGTAGAAATTAATTGATATGTTGTTCTACCATGCAGCTAGGCTTCTTTGTTTTTCCTCTATTCTGTAAACTCTCCCAATGCCTTCTGTTAATACGTTGTCTCGAATTGTATTTAGTACATTTTATGTTTGTTCAAGCTTGATATAATATTATATATGAGTCTAAAATTTTAATTAAATTTGTCCATATTTATAAATGATTAACTCTAAATTCATTTTAGACCTTCGAAAAATATATTTATATTATTTTTAATTTAATAATTTAATATATTTTTTATTTATTAAAATTTTATATAGTTATCTAACATTTTTTTTAATATTTATATTATAATAATAATATTTTTTTTGTTCAAGTTCATTTTTTAGGTCTAATATTATGCTTGGGTCTTGAATATTGTTCAAACTCGAGCATGACTTATTTTTTAAATGTGTCTAATTTTTGACATATACTTATTTTTCGAGCCAAAATTTTTACTCATATCTATTTAAATTTCGGACAAAACTTTGAATTTAAGTGAACAGATTCACTCATATACAAACTATTGGAATTAAAGATGGTCGGAAAAAGGGAGTGAAAAAAGTATGATAGAAGTTTCATTTTACTTTGTTCCAAATACTACCTTTTAATTTATCAAAGCTATTAAAAATACGATCTTAAAACTATGGTCAACATGGTTAGAGGAGTATTTTGTTTGGACTTAGACTCAAAAATTAAAAAGTCAAATTAAAAACACTAGTCAAATAAATTTAAATAAGAAAAATTAATTTTTAAAAATCACAAAATTATCATGACACCAAAAAAATAGTGTTTTTAGTTATTCTTTTTATTAGCAAAAATAAATAGAGTAAACTATATAAATAACCATTCAATTATTAGCGTGTTGTAGTTTTAGTCACATAAGTTCAAAAATTTTTATTCTAGTCATTAATATTATCAAAATTTAAGATGTTGATCATTCATCAATTAAATCACTAATAAAATGTTGACGTGACATTTTTATTGGCATAATAACAAATTTAGCATTATATTATTTACAGATTATATCAATTTGGTACTAATTAAAAAAAATCAAAATGTTCTATAAATTTAGTCTTAATTCTAAAAAAATTAATATTTAAATTTTAAAAAATTAAAAATATATTTAAAAGTTCATTTTTTATTAAAATACATACAGAATTATAAATAAATGAATACCCATTTTTCTCTTTGTCAAACATGAAATTTATTTATTAAAATAATAATTTTATAAATAAAATAAATTTCTTTAAAAAACCCCACTAACAAGACTTAAACTAGATTCAAACTTCTCTCTCTTGTTTTATTTTATAAATAATAATTTATTTATATATGTATAGCTTTTGTTCCTTAGTCCTCACCAAATTTGCTGAGCGTTTGGCATCACTTTCACTCACAACCACCAGCACCAACAGCCCTTTCTCTAAACTCCTCAATTTTCACATCCTTCATTATTGTGTCATTGACCTAGGAATCGGTTGTGGAGTTGCTGGCATGGCCTTCCACCTACTAAGTCTCCATAACCTCATCCTCACCTATATATTCCCAAATGCCTACCTTCAAGTACAACCTCAAATGCAACAAACTCGTTATAGACAACTACCTAAAAACATCATTTCTTACCTTTTTCAACCTCAAACTATAGTTTTTGACCCAACGTGTAACACCCTAAAGCCTAGAAGTTATGACTGGATACTGAGGAATTACATCAACTCATTCAAAGCTTTTGTTCTAATCAAGCTCAGTGCATGTTTCCAAAATATAAAATTCTGGCAAAAACTCTCATAGATGATTTGAAAAACCAAAGTTCAAAAACACTTATTTAAAACCTAGAATTCAAATTCAAAGTTGCGCGTTTTGAAAGTACAAATGTTGGCATATCATTTTCAATATTAAGACAGTCATTCATTAAAAACCATAAATTTTATTTATAGAAATACTTAAGTGACTACTTAATCTTGCAGTGGAAAGATTATCAAAATTTTAGTTTTGAAAACCGTAATCCATTTTTTTGTTAACTCATGATTTTGTAGTTTTACGTTAGAAAATATCAAATACCGACGAATAAAAAACCAAAACCAAAATCAAGCCCAAAACAAAACCAAAACTGAAAACTTAGTCCAAAAATCAAAAGTCCGAAAAAAAAAACTTAATTAACTAAAAATAATCAAACCAACTTAAGCGTAAAATCAATTTGAGCTCCCGCACACAGTTCGGTCCTAAGTTGAAAGTTAACCTGAAACGTATTAAGCAAACAAATGAGCTAGAAGCCCAGTGTGTGACTCAACCCACAAACATAATTTTATTTAACAAGCACATATGTAAATGTCATCACAAAATTTTACTTATAATGTACAAATATCATATCAGAATGTTGTATTACCAAAAATATATATCAGATCATTATGTCATATTTCCAGAACATATTTCGAATCGGAATATCATATTTTTATAAACATATATCAGACCAGATTGTCAAGTGGCACTTGACAGTTTCGAAAACAACCCCTGTTTTACAATTTTCTTGAGTTTCGAGCAAGGTTTCGGGTTAGTTTCATACACCTGATGATGTTTCAGACTGACCACACAATCGAGCACTTCATAATCCTACATATGACGTTAAATCACATCGATTAACAAGCGACAACCCACATCAAAATCTTGAATACCAAAATTAAAACTTAAAACAAAACTCCTCGAATTGCTAAACGAACACTTACCTCGCACCTTGCAAAAACAGTGGCAAACAACAACTAATTCGCCGGACAACTGGTTGTTTCACAGTCAACAACCGTAAAAAGACGGTGAAAGATGAAGATTCGACAACACAACAAACCAAAGAATCGCAGGAGAAAAAGGAGCACAAGAGAGGCGCAACGACAAAGAAAAACGAAACAATTTGACAGAATTGCAAAACAAAACGGCAAAAAGGAGTAGTGGGGGAAAAAACGAAAGAAAGAAGACGTGAGAAGGGGGAGAGAAAAAATTGGATGGAAAAAGGAAAGATATTTGGGATAATTTTCCTACTTTCAAAGCTACCCACAACCCAATACAAAACAAACAATTTTTCCACTTTGCATAGACAAGGTTTTGAACACAAAATCTCTAAGTAAGCTAACACATTTCCACTAAACCAACAAACTCATTTTATTATCAATTGAACGAAAATAATATATAAATTAGATGTTCAAAGATAAGGATTTAGGCAAAAATAACAAAAATGTAAGACAAAAGATTTGAACTCAAAATCTCTTACACCTAACTACAACACCTATCCACTAAACCAAATTAATTCACTTTACAAAATTTTCACAATCTTAACTAAAAATCAGGACTTCACTACTCTTGGTTTCACTAACCCAATTTCTTCTAACCAGATTTTCGGGATGTGACACAACGTTAACATAATGGTCGTTAATGTTGAAAAAAGGAAAAAAAAAATTGAACCTGCTTAAGTCTTCTTCATGGTTTTCCTTTAAATTATTTTATAAATAAAGTTATTATTTTAATAAATAATTGTCATGTTAGAAAATGAGAAAAAATAGATTTTCATTTATTTATAAATATTTTTTTTATAATTTTACATGTATTTTTTATAAAATCTTATGTATTTTTTATTGAAAATGAACTTTTAAATATTTTTTAATTTTAAATTGTTTAAAATTTTAAGAATCAAGACTAAATTGATAGAATGTGTAAAGTTTAGGGCTAAATTTGTTAATTTTTTTAGAGTTAGGACCAAATTGATAGAACTTGTAAACATTGAAGAGCTAAATTTGTTATTATGCCAATAAAAAATGTCACACCAACATTCCGTTATTGATGTAACGGAGGATGACTAAAATATTAAAATTTGATAATATAGTGAATAAAATAAAAAAAATTAAACTTAAATGTATCATGACATGAGATCTAAAATATCACGATCTAA
This sequence comes from Gossypium australe, assembly GCA_005393395.2. NCBI lineage: Eukaryota > Viridiplantae > Streptophyta > Magnoliopsida > Malvales > Malvaceae > Gossypium > Gossypium australe. Next base: position 13,027,256 of record CM016616.1, read on the forward strand.
ATTCGAAAACTATCCAAAATAAGAAAAAGTTTAAGCACAGATTACAAAACCTAAACTTAATTAAATGACTATTGTGTTTGATGCTATTCAATCAAGTCGGGAATTGACTTGAATATATCTTTTATAAATTATTAATTAATCTAAAACTATATGGCTTAAAAAAAACAATGTTCAAAGACAATAGTTATTTTCTTTCATTATTGGCATAATCTAATAAAAAATAATTATTGCTACATTCACCGGAGCCAAGGGAATGCAGTGGCTTGACCCTTAAATGGAAAAATTTTTATTTAAATTTTTTATAATTTATAAAATTTTAAATTAATAATGATAAAATTATACTTTATCCTCAAAATAATAAAAATTAATTTAACCTTTTAAAAAATATAAATATATAATCTATTAAAATAATAAAATTATATTTTTATTATCGTAAAAATATACAATTTAAATCTACCCAAAAAAAATTTTCTACCTCCACGGTACATTTTTTAACTTATATTAGTTATGGATGATTCCAGCTGAAGCCAAGCTTGAGTGACTTTCCTCAACCCTAGTTTGGCAATGCCAAGTTATTCAATGACTGCATATCATTTCCATGGACCACTCTACACCAAGTACCTCATTGGATAAAGAAAAACTCGTCAGGCTGCCTCCCCATCGTATCAGGTTTTCCTTTCTTCTTTCCCATCGAAAACTTCCAATTCTCACATTGGATCCTAACCATATTCGTTTCAAATCGAAAAAGGTTTTTATTATTATTATTTTAAGACTTGAAATCAAGGCTTTATGTAAACACCACAAAACTGACATTGAATTATTGATGGAGGTGGTCCAACTCCAACCCAGTTCCCATTGATTCCAAGTACCAAAAATCCTTTATAATGAATCCAATGCACTCTACCCATTGCTCTTTAGAAGTACTGAAATCCTTTAAAATTCATCCTACCTAATACAATTAATAAACTCCAGAAAACCTTTAGTCATACTTTAAAAAGAAACAGTATACTCTTTTGTAGCTACTTCCTTCATTGTGTAAACTATGTCAGAATAATTCAAACATGAAACTGAAACAAATAACTGAAGCGTGGATCAATTACACTTCATTAGGGTTGCTTGTGTAATTAATTACTGTGAGATGGAAAATAGTAGCAACACTTACATTAGTCGAATGATAAGATTATAACCTACTTTTTTTAATATTTAAGCAATAGTTCATTTATTATACAAATTAGTTCATACAATTGTTTAAAAAATAAAGAGGAAGGGATATTGAGTTAAATTTTATGATTGAATATCCGCTTATTAAGGAACTATTACCTAAGGCTTTTATGAGTACGCTGTCCACGTGGGTGAAATGTCATTTTAAGATGTTCGGTTTTAGTAAGAGTTTGTAATTTTAAATGCTTTTCTGTTATAAACACATTTTTCATTTATTTTAATTTATGAATATTAAAGTTATTTTTCGCAAAAATAAGATTTATTTGATTTATTCACACTATGATTTTGGTAAAGTTTGAACTCGCTAAAGTTAAAGAGAATTAGTTGAAAATAGACATGTTTAGATCACATTGCATGTAATTTTCATGCTACGCTTGCATACTTGATCTATATCATTTTGTTGTGTTAATATATGTGATTAATGATAGATTTAGTTACGATATATGTAATGAAAGTCTCATTGGTTTTATGTTGACATAATTAATGGATGAGATTGTTTAGAATACCTTTTGGATATAATATTAAATGTTTTAGCACATAAAGTTATATAATGACATACAATTATAAAGTAATTAGTATAAATATGATCCAAGTGGGAGATTATGTAACAGCCCAACTACGACCCTAGTCGAAACGGTGGTTTCGGGACCACGAATCCGACTTAGAAAATCTCGTAATATATATATATATATATATATATATATATATATACACATAATTATTGTGCTATGTGTGTGTGTCGAATTGTATGGAAAATATGGTTGATATGTTTGAATTTAGAGAAAGGACCGAATAGATAAAAATTTAAATGTGACATGAACAAGGGGATTTGCATGTCAATTTGTCCAAAAACTATAGTAGTGGACGATAATGATGATGAATAATATTAAATATAATAAAATTATGATAGTGGAATATAGATTAAATATTTTATGTGAATAAAGAAAAAAAGGGAAAATACATTTTTAATTCATTTTCTCCTCCATCATCTTCATCTTTCTCTCACGAAACAAGAAGAGATCAAGAAGCCATTTTTAAACCTTCATGGCCGGACCTTGCATGTGTCTCTAAGGTGAGGTATCAAGCTCCATTTTTTGATGATTTTGCATGGTTGTGTTGGTAATCTTATATACTATCAAATTCATGTGCAAAATTTGAGCTTAAAGCTCCCCCTAGAATCGGCCATGATCTAGTATTATGACTTATTCATGTTCGATGAAGAAATGTTGGTTATGTTGGCATATTAGCATGTTAGATAGGAAAATGGGTATGTATTATGGCTTGAATATTTTGGGAGACAATCGGTTGGAAGCTAAATTGCTTGAATGAATGGCTTTGTGAACCTAGGAAGGGAGGTATAAGGTTCGACATTTAAGAGGAATTAGTCCAAGTTTTATGAATATTTAGTGAATTTGTTTAGGGACTAAATTTGCAAGGAAACCGATTTAGGGAGGGGTAAATTGCTATTAAACAAATTTGTTATTAATGAATGGGAATGTTCTAATGGTAGCTATGAGAGATGAAATTATGTCTAAAATTGAATTGCAAGAATTGTTATAATAATATAGGGCATTCGATCTTGGGGAAAATCGAATTATGACCATATTTATATAATTGATTTGTGAATGATAGATTTGGGACTTAATCGAATAGGGTGTGAACTTGTAAGGGTAAAATTTAAATGATTGTATAAATTTTGAGGTTGAATTTAATTGAGTAGAATTAATTGAAAAATGTATTGAATAAAGGTTACTTGATATTTTCTTAGACCGGGATCAAAAAGAAAAGGAGATAGATCGTGGGAAGGCCAAAGTGAACGAATAGCCGAGAAATAGGAATTCATTGAATTCCAAGTAAGTCCCTAAGCAATTTAAATAATGTGAAATTACTCTATGTGCTTGCATAAGTATATACATATCTTAATAGTATGAATGTCTCCAAATTATATTCTTAGTTGAATATGAGATATCAATTACATGTTTAAGTATAATTGTGATAAGAAGTTTATTTCACATATGTACATATCTACGTCTATATGTACGTTCTTGATAGAATCGAATGAAATGGATTGATCATGTATGAATTAGCTGGATGTGAGTGTATCATGTGAATGTGTATGGATGCAAATAAAATATATGAATGGTTCGGACGGTTGGGATAGATTAAATGTTATAATGCCGTAATTGTGGTAGGCGTATGTATTTGGAATGAATGAACATTATGGATTGATTTGTAGACAAGTAGAAAGTATGGATTAATGAATATTATTGATTAATTATACTATCATGACTCTGCAAGTATAAGGCCGAATATTTTGGTAAATAGTAAAAGAAGAATTAAGGATCGGATATGCATAATTGGATGTGCTAAATGTCTTAAGTTGTGAAATTGTATGTGATGTTTAAGTGATATTACAAATTGGCACTGCGTGTGCGGAATGATTTGGTAACGGCTCTGTGTGAGCGGGACGTTACGATAGGTTAGCACTGTGTGTGCGAAATGATTCAGTAACGGCTCTATGTGAGCGATACGTTACGAGAAATATCAAAGTGACGGCATTATATGAGCGATACGTTACTAAGTTCTATTAACAAGTGTGTAAGTATAAGGTTTGTTAAAGAATTTGCTGTTGTTAAAGATGTTATGTATTTAGAAATTATACTAATGTATTATCACCTGTGAGGCACGAACAGTTAATTTGGATGGGTAAGTAATCTGGAGGTATGAATATTATATCTATTTATTTGAGACTTTTGGTAGATTAAATTGTAAGTAGGAAATTTGGTAAGTATATTACTAGTATGTTAGTAAATTACTTTTATGCGAGTATGGTATAGAAAAGTTATTATAAGTAGATGATGTGGATATAATTTCATCTCTAAATGGTTGTGATGATTGGTATAGTTTTTATCAAGAGAGTAGGATTCGAAAATTTGAATGAAAATGTGTCTAAATCCTTAATAAATACTATTTGCTTAAACTTACTAAGCTATGATAGCTTACTTGGTGTGTTCTATGCATTGTTCATTAGATTTTGAAGTTGAAGCTCAAGCTCGGGGATCATCGTCGAAGTCAATCACATTGTCACCTCTTTTGGTATTTTGTTGTTTTTGAATCCAATGTCCATGGCATGTATAGGCTAAATTATGTATGGAAATGTTTTATTTTATATGGAACGAATGTGATTTTGTAAAGATGCCATACGAAAATGGTGAATTTGCCATGTTGAGCTGAGTTGGTTGTGAGTAGAGTAATATAGGTTGGTTTGGGAATTTAAGTTAATTGTGTTAAATGCTAGGGTACATTCGGTTATGAGGAATGAGAGTTATAGTATATTGTTGATAATGAAAGAAGAAATGTATGTTATTAGAAGTGTCTTAAAAAAAAGAAAAAATGTTATAAGCTTGAATGAAATGTTAGCTATAGAATTGCATTGAAATAATAACTATCATAGGCCTATTCGGCCTTCACTATTGAACATCAAAATGGTTGATGATTTGTTAGAAATTACTCATGAAATTATCCATGATATTTTAGTATGCCTTTGAATTTGAATGGGATTGATATGTTTGCTAAAATAGAATGGCATGAAATTGCTTGTAGTTATTTACAAAGGTATATATAAATTAGTGTTCGGTCGTGTAATACCTCAAACTCGAACCCGGCAACGGATACGGGTTAGGGGTGTTACATTTTATTGGTATCAGAGCCACGATTTAGTAGGTTCTTGGACTAACATAGCGCGTAAGTGTCTAGCTATACATGCCATGTTTTGTGATAAAATATTGTGATGACTTCTGACGGTGAAATGTAATTGTTTCCTTCTTATAGTAATGGATCCGGATCCCAAGCAAGCATTTGTTGATGATGTTGAGAGTGTGGCGCCTGTGCCCGCGCAAGGGACCGAGCCGGAAAAATCTCCACCCTTTGCGAGTGGCTCAGATGAGAGGGTAAAGCAGGTCTTCCATAATATGATGAACGATTGGTTCAGTCATTACTTACGAACCACTCCGGCTGTTCATCTACCTCAAGATCCGAATGTACCCCAGTAACACCTGGGATACCTCCAGTCGCTAATCTTGATAGAGTGACTAAACCTCCGATTGACCGTATTAGGAAACACGGAGCTCAGGAATTTAGAGCCGAGGATGACAATGATGCAGAGCGAGCTGAATTTTGGCTCGATAACACTATTCGAGTATTCGACGAACTGTCTTGTACACCCGACGAGTGTTTAAGGTGTGTTATATTACTATTACGAGACTCTACCTACTACTGGTGGAATATGTTTGTGTCGGTTGTCCCGAAAGAAAAGGCTACTTGGGAGTTCTTTCAAGTAGAATTCTGTAAGAAATATATAAGACAGCGCTTTATTGATTCTAAGCGCAAAGAGTTCCTCGAGCTTAAACAAGGCCGCATGTCTATATCCGAATACGAGCGCAAATTCGTGCGACTCAATCGCTATGCTCGCAAGTGTGTTCCATCGGAAGCTGCTATGTGCCGGAGATTTAAAGATGGCTTAAATGAGGATATAAAGCTTCTGGTCGGCATTTTGGGAATTAATGAGTTCGTTGTGTTGGTTGAACGAGCTTGTAAAGCTGAAGAACTGGGAAAGGAAAAACAAAAAGCCGAATTTGAATCTAAAGATACTCGGAAGAGGTCCGCAAGAAAATTTTCACAGATGTCTTTGAAGAAGTTTAAGAATGACGGTGGTCGATTCAAGCCTAACACCGGGATTTCTATACGAGAATGACCGCCAGTGAGTTCTCGGGCTACATCAGTTGCAAGTGTGGAAAATGAGAAATTGAGCAAACCGGAGTGTCAGCAGTGTGGCAGACGACATCATGGAGAGTGTTGGGGTAAATCTATTTCTCGCACGTGTTATAGGTGTGGCTCACAGGGTCACTTCATTCGAGATTGCCCGGAGACCGCTGGAAGAGGTACTGTTCAGAATGCGAGACTGAGCGGCGCTATGGCTCGAGGTAGATCATCTCGTTTTGGGGGAGGTAGGATGGTGCACAGAGGGGGACATCAGATGCGATTGTTCGATCAGATGCTCGCGTACCAGCTAGGGCATACGCCATCTGTACCAGAGAGGAGGCTTCATCCCCCGATGTCATTACCGGTATTTTCACTCTTTTCGATACTAATGTAGTTGCTTTAATTGATCCCGGTTCGACTCATCCGTACATGTGTGAAATGTTAGTATCCAGTAAGACTCTACCTGTTGAGTCTAATGAGTTTGCGATTCGGGTTTCAAATCCCCTAGGTCAAAGTGTGTTAGTTGACAAAGTATTTAAGAACTGCCCACTAATGATTCGAGATATATACTTCTCGGCTAACCTGATGCTACTACCGTTCGATGAGTTCGATATTATCCTCGATATGGATTGTTAGTAGTATATGATGCAGTAGTCAATTGTAGATGAAAGACCATTGATTTGAGAGGTCAAAATAATGAGATGATCCGAATTGAATCTGCGGACTTGAATGGACTACCTACTGTAATATCTTCAATGTTGACTCAACGATATTTGAGAAAGGGTTGCGAAGCCTATCTTGCGTTTGTGATTGACACGAAAGTAGTAGAACGGAGGATTGAATCAGTGCTAATGGTTTCTGAATATACAGATGTATTTCCAGAAGAATTACCGGGATTACCACCATAATGCGAAGTGGAATTTAGTATTGAGCTGACGCCAGGGACTACACCGATATCGATAGCTCCGTATAGGATGGCACCAACTGAATTAAGAGAGTTGAAGGTTCAGCTGCAACAGTTGACCGATAAAGGTTTTGCTCGGCTGAGTTTTTCTCCCTGGGGTGCGCCCATTTTATTTGTGAGAAAGAAGGACAGAACCTTGAGAATGTGCGTTGATTATCGACAGCTCAATAAGGTAACCGTGAAGAACAAATACTCGTTGCCACGTATTGATGATTTGTTCGATTAGCTTAAGGGAGCCTCAGTATTTTCAAAAGTTGATCTGAGGTCGGGATACTACCAGCTGCGAGTTAGAGAATCAGACATACCGAAGACTGCCTTTCGAACCAGATACGACCACTATGAGTTTTTAGTGATACCTTTCGGGCTCACTAATGCCCCTGCAGTTTTTATGGATCTGATGAATAGAATTTTCAAACCCTATCTAAATCGATTTGTTGTGGTATTTATTGATGATATACTGATCTATTCGCGAGACGAAACTGAGCATGCCGAGCACTTGAAGTTGGTACTGCAGATTTTGCGTGAAAAGCATTTATACACGAAATTCAGCAAATGGGAGTTTTGGTTGAACGAAGTTAATTTCCTGGGACGAAGCTAATTTCCTGGGACATGTTATATTAGCAGTAGGTATTCCGGTTGATCCGAGTAAAGTTTCAACCATACTTGATTGGAAACCCCGTCGAAATATTTCTGAGATTCGTAGTTTTCTCGGACTTGCCGGATATTACAGACGCTTTGTAAAAGGGTTTTCCATGATAGCATCCCCGATGACAAAGCTACTTCAAAAGGATGTAAAGTTTGTGTGGTCAGAAAGGTGTCAAGAGAGCTTTGATCAACTGAAGACCCTGTTGACGGAAGCCCCTGTGCTCGTTCAGCCTGAATCGGGTAAAGAGTTTGTTATTTTCAGTGATGCATCTCTTAATGGGCTGGGTTGTGTATTGATGCAGGAAGGTAAAGTCGTAGCCTATTCTTCTAGACAGTTGAAGCCACACGAGAGAAATTATCCAACATACGACCTTGAATTGGCTGCTATAGTCTTTGCTTTGAAAATTTGGCGTCACTACTTGTTCGGTGAGAAATGCCACGTCTTCTCGGATCACAGAAGTTTGAAGTATTTAATGACTCAAAGAGATCTGAATTTGAGGCAGCGACGGTGGTTAGAATTGTTAAAGGACTATGAACTCGTGATTGATTATCACCCAGGGAAGGAGAATGTGGTCGCGGATGCACTTAGTCGAAAATCGTTATTTGCCTTACGTGCTATGAATACAGAGATAGACATAACCGAAAATGGTATGATCAATGCTGAGTTGAAAGTGAGGCCACTGCTTGAACAGCAAATTCGAGAAGCTCAAGATGTTGATGATGTTTTGAAAGCAAAGAAAAGCCAATGTGGTTCAGATGAGAATTCGGACTTTCAAGTAGATATTGAAGGGTGTTTACGGTTCAGGAATCGGATTTGTGTACCGAAAAATCCTAAATTGATTCGAACGATTTGTGACGAAGCTCATAATAGTAAATTTTCGGTTCATCTGGGGAGCACAAAAATGTATAACGACCTAAAACAATTCTACTGGTGGCACGGGATGAAACATGACATTTCGGATTATGTGTCGAAGTGCTTGATATGCCAGCAAGTGAAAGCGGAACATCAAGTACCATCGGGTTTACTTCAACCGATCATGATACCAGAATGGAAGTGGGATCGAATTACGATGGATTTTGTAGCAGGTTTGCCCCTAACACCGAGTAAAAAGGAGTCAAATTGGGTAATAGTTGACACGTTGACGAAATCGGCCCTTTTTATCCCTGTACGTTCAGACTTTTCCCTTGATAAGTTGGCGAAGTTGTACATATCACAGATCGTACGATTACATGGAGTACCTATTTCTATCGTGTCGGATAGAGACCCGAGATTCACATCGAGGTTTTGGAAGAAATTACAAGATGCCTTGGGTACTAAACTACATTTTAGTACAGCTTTTCACCCGCAACCAGATGGTCAATCCGAGCGTGTTATCCAAATACTCGAGGATATGTTGAGATGTTGTGTTCTCGAGTTTGGAGGTATGTGGGAGCGATACTTGCCTTTGATTGAATTCGCTTATAATAATAGCTTTCAATCTAGTATCAGAATGGCTCCCTATGAAGCTTTGTACGGTCGTAAATGTCGTACGCCTCTGTTCTGGACCGAGCTCGATGAAAACAAGATACACGGGGTTGATCTGGTCAAGGAAGCCGAGCAGAAAGTGGCTGTGATTTGTGATAGTTTGAAGGCAGCATCGGATCGTCAAAAATCTTACGCAGATTTGAAACGTAAGGGCATTGAGTTTCAAATTGGTGATAGGGTATTTTTGAAAGTTTCACCGTGGAAAAAGATAGTTAGATTTGGCCGTAAAGAAAAGTTGAGCCCGAGATTTATTGGGCCGTATGAAATTGTTGAGCGTATCAGGTCGGTAGCATATGGATTGAAATTACCCTCGGAGCTAGACAGAATCCACGATGTGTTTCACGTATCGATGCTTCGACGATATAGATCCGACCCTTCTCATGTGGTTAATCCAGTAGAAATCGAGATTCAGCCGGATCTGACTTATGAAGAGGAACCAATTCGCATTTTAGCTCGTGAAGTGAAGGAGTTGTGGAATAAGAAAGTGAAGCTAGTTAAACTGCTGTGGCTTAAACACGGGGTCGAGGAAGCAACCTGGGAGACTGAAGAATCTATGAAAGAGCTCTATCCGCACTTATTCGTCGGTAAGATTTTCGAGGATGAAAATTTTTATTTAGGATGGAGGAGTTGTAACAGCCCAACTACGACCCTAGTCGAAACGGTGGTTTCGGGACCACGAATCCGACTTAGAAAATCTCGTAATATATATATATATATACATAATTATTGTGCTATGTGTGTGTGTCGAATTGTATGGAAAATATGGTTGATATGTTTGAATTTAGAGAAAGGACCAAATAGATAAAAATTTAAATGTGACATGAACAAGGGGATTTGCATGTCAATTTGTCCAAAAACTATAGTAGTGGACGGTAATGATGATGAATAATATTAAATATAATAAAATTATGATAGTAGAATATAAATTAAATATTTTATGTGAATAAAGAAAAAAAGGAAAATACATTTTTAATTCATTTTCTCCTCCATCATCTTCATCTTTCTCTCACGAAACAAGAAGAGAACAAGAAGCCATTTTTAAACCTTCATGGCCGGACCTTGCATGTGTCTCTAAGGTGAGGTATCAAGCTCCATTTTTTGATGATTTTGCATGGTTGTGTTGGTAATCTTATATACTATCAAATTCATGTGCAAAATTTGAGCTTAAAGCTCCCCCTAGATTCGGCCATGATCTAGTATTATGACTTATTCATGTTCGATGAAGAAATGTTGGTTATGGTTGGCATATTAGCATGTTAAATAGGAAAATGGGTATGTATTATGGCTTGAATATTTTGGGAAACAATCGGTTGGAAGCTAAATTGCTTGAATGAATGGCTTTGTGAACCTAGGAAGGGAGGTATAAGGTTCGACATTTAAGAGGAATTAGTCCAAGTTTTATGAATATTTAGTGAATTTGTTTAGGGACTAAATTTGCAAGGAAACCGATTTAGGGAGGGCTAAATTGCTATTAAACAAATTTGTTATTAATGAATGGGAATGTTCTAATGGTAGCTATGAGAGATGAAATTATGTCTAAAATTGAATTGCAAGAATTGTTATAATAATATAGGGCATTCGATCTTGGGGAAAATCGAATTATGACCATATTTATATAATTGATTTGTGAATGATAGATTTGGGACTTAATCGAATAGCGTGTGAACTTGTAAGGGTAAAATTTAAATGATTGTATAAATTTTGAGGTTGAATTTAATTGAGTAGAATTAATTGAAAAATGTATTGAATAAAGGTTACTTGATATTTTCTTAGACCGGGATCAAAAAGAAAAGGAGATAGATCGTGGGAAGGCCAAAGTGAACGAATAGCCGAGAAATAGGAATTCATTGAATTCCAAGTAAGTCCCTAAGCAATTTAAATAATGTGAAATTACTCTATGTGCTTGCATAAGTATATACATATCTTAATAGTATGAATGTCTCCAAATTATATTCTTAGTTGAATATGAGATATCAATTACATGTTTAAGTATAATTGTGATAAGAAGTTTATTTCACATATGTACATATCTACGTCTATATGTACGTTCTTGATAGAATGGAATGAAATGGATTGATCATGTATGAATTAGCTGGATGTGAGTGTATCATGTGAATGTGTATGGATGCAAATAAAATATATGAATGGTTTGGACGGTTGGAATAGATTAAATGTTACAATGCCGTAATTGTGGTAGGCGTATGTATTTGGAATGAATGAACATTATGGATTGATTTGTAGACAAGTAGAAAGTATGGGTTAATGAATATTATTGATTAATTATACTATCATGACTCTGCAAGTATAAGGCCGAATATTTTGGTAAATAGTAAAAGAAGAATTAAGGATCGAATATGCATAATTGGGTGTGCTAAATGTCTTAAGTTGTGAAATTGTATGTGATGTTTAAGTGATATTACAAATTGGCACTGCGTGTGCGGAATGATTTGGTAATGGCTCTGTGTGAGCAGGATGTTACGATAGGTTAGCACTGTGTGTGCGAAATGATTCAGTAACGGCTCTATGTGAGCTATATGTTACGAGAAATATTAAAGTAACGGCTCTATGTGAGCGATACATTACGAGAAATATTAAAGTAACGGCTCTATGTGAGTGATACGTTATGAGAAATATCAAAGTGATGGCTCTATGTGAGCGATACTTTACTAAGTTCTATTAACAAGTGTGTAAGTATAAGGTTTGTTAAAGAATTTGCTGTTGTTAAAGATGTTATGTATTTAGAAATTATACTAATGTATTATCACCTGTGAGGCACGAACGGTTAATTTGGATGGGTAAGTAATCTGGAGGTATGAATATTATATCTATTTATTTGAGACTTTTGGTAGATTAAATTGTAAGTAGGAAATTTGGTAAGTATATTACTAGTATGTTAGTAAATTACTTTTATGCGAGTATGGTATAGAAAAGTTATTATAAGTAGATGATGTGGATATAATTTCATCTCTAAATGGTTGTGATGATTGGTATAGTTTTTATCAAGAGAGTAGGATTCGGAAATTTGAATGAAAATGTGTTTAAATCCTTAATAATTACTATTTGCTTAAACTTACTATGCTATGATAGCTTACTTGGTGTGTTCTATGCATTGTTCATTAGATTTTGAAGTTGAAGCTCAAGCTCGGGGATCATCGTCGAAGTCAATCACATTATCACCTCTTTTGGTACTTTGTTGTTTTTGAATCCAATGTCCATGGCATGTATAGGCTGAATTATGTATGGAAATGTTTTATTTTATATGGAACGAATGTGATTTTGTAAAGATGCCATACGAAAATGGTTAATTTGCTATGTTGAGCTGAGTTGGTTGTGAGTAAAGTAATATAGGTTGGTTTGGGAATTTAAGTTAATTGTGTTAAATGCTAGGGTACATTCGGTTATGAGGAATGAGAGTTATAGTGTATTGTTGATAATGAAAGAAGAAATGTATGTTATTAGAAGTGTCTTAAAAAAAAGAAAAAATGTTATATGCTTGAATGAAATGTTAGCTATAGAATTGCATTGAAATAATAACTATCATAGGCCTATTCGACCTTCACTATTGAACATCAAAATGGTTGATGATTTGTTAGAAATTACTCATGAAATTATCCATGATATTTTAGTATGCCTTTGAATTTGAATGGGATTGATATGTTTGCTAAAATAGAATGGCATGAAATTGCTTGTAGTTATTTACAAAGGTATATATAGATTTGTGTTTGGTCATGTAATAACTCAAACTCGAACCCGGCAACGGATACGGGTTAGGGGTGTTACAGATTATTAGATAATATGAACATCACATTTATAATAAAATTAATGACATATTATTTACGATCATAAAAGGTTAGCCCAAATTAAAAATAGCTGATTTTGGTAAAGCTTTAGTTATTAAACAAACTATGTGCCAAATATGTGTAGATATTCTAATAACTAATTTTTAATTGATTATGAGCTATGATCGTGTCAGAAAGTCTTAAAATTTATATAATGAATAATCGAGCCTAGAAACTAACTTATGACAACTATTGAGGCAAGCGCACCTATCGTTTGGTAGTATAGCTATGGCAAGACCAGAAATATCGTATCCTCAAGGACCAAGAGTACTAGTAATTACTATCCTTTTATTATTTAGCCTAAGAATTAAGGGAATTGATGTTTAATCTAAAACTAACTAATTACTAAGCTAAAGATGCTAAGACACAGAGAACGAATTGAGGAAATACTTTTGGGAAAACCAATTGATTAAGACAATACCTAAGGAAGAATCCACCTAGACTTCACTTGTTATTTAACTCTGAACCAGACGATTTATTCACTTGACTTGATCCGTAGGATTCCCTAATTTATATTAATACCTCTCTCGAGGCTACTAACGTCTAACCCTAGGTTGATTAATAGAATGTTAAAACCCTTAGAATTGCATTAACTCGATCTATGGACTCCCATATTAGGTTTGACCCTAATCCGGTAGATTTTCGTCATCCTATTTCTAGGGTTGCGATCAACTCCACTTAACTATGCTAGATCTACTCTTAAACAGGGACTTTTGCTCCACTGCCTAAGCACATCAATACTTGAATTAATATCCTGAAATATCAAAACAAAAATTAAGAACACATAATTAAGAACAAATCAAATATTTATCATATAGTTCAGAATACAATAACAAGATCTATCTTAGGTTTCATCCCCCTCAGGTATTTGAAGGGTTTAGTTCATGTTTATAAAAGAATACATCTCAGAAGAAAGTATAAAACAAAACATAACAAAAACCCTAAAACCCCCTGAAGGAAATTGAAGGGAAGATCTTCTGTCTTGAGTATGATTTCGGCTTCTTGAGATGAATCAACTGGCTATCTTCGAGTAAATCCCAAAATTCGATCCTCTGGCTTGGCTCCTCGACCTACCTGAACGCCCCCCTTTAGGTTGCCCTCTAGGGTGTTTATATAGGCTTTTGGAATGTCTTTCTTTGCCTCTAAGTACCCTTTTCCGATTAGAATTAAAACAGGTCACGTCAGAGACACACCCGTGTGGCACGGCCGTGTGAACCGAGCCCAGGCCGTGTTCGGGTCTACTAAAGAGGCACGACCGTGTGGCTCGGGCCCAAGCCATGTGAATTTCGTACTTTGGCCCATTTTCTCCGTTTTTGGCCCATTTCTCATTCTTTTCATCCTCCGGTGCTTTCCTAAGTATAAAACATGAAATTAAAGGATTAGGGGCATCAAATTCCACAATTCAGGGGATAAATCATCCAAAAGTATGCCAAATGTGGGATTAAAATATGTACATATTATGGTTTATGAAGCTAATTAGAAATTCTGGTTAATGTGTAAAAATTTGTATATTAAGGTTATGTTCCTCAAGTTACATATTCATAACTTTTCTGATATTTATCTTCAAAAAAGAGAGAGCCACATTTGCTAAAACACTTATGTGCTAATTTGGAAGATTAAAACAACAGGATTCGAAGATTTCAAGAAATCAATATATCCAAAAGCTTCAACATCTAATTTTTGTTCTTGATGATATAACATGACAAAACATAATTATTAAATTTTATATCAAAAATTTTAGGATTCTAACACATTTATTATACAAATTAATAAATAAAAAATTCATAAACTTATTTAAAAAAAAGGAAGGCAATGAAAATTTAACTCTCAATTCTCCACTACCTCTAGTGCCCCACGGGAGGGGATACTGCAATTTCATTGCATTCATTCATTTTATTTTTGGTCATAAATTTCATTCAATTCATTCAAAGTACACCCGGGGCAATTGGATGCATTGGGGATGTAAAACCATGGTAGTAGATAACGATTGCATGTATTAATTTTGAGATAAAATTGAACGGTACATGTAGCTAGCATATCCTTTCACTTTCAGTACTAGTCTGTACTATTCGTATTCACTAATGCTCATCTATATGTACAGTTAGACGGATAAATCAATGTTTATAAAATTTCTAAAATTTTTAAATTTATTTTCTTGTAACTTTTGTAATCTTTAAAGAATTTATAATGTGTCTTAGTTATCTTTTGTGTAGCTTATGATGATTGAGTCCCTATAAATAGAGGGCAAGTGTAAGTTTTTTGTATCAAAGTGAAAGTTGAATAACCCTTTCATTTTTCTACTATTCTCTCTTGTTCATTTTATAATTCTTTTAGTTTATAATATGTTATTAGCGCGAGCTTGCTCGATAGTATTCAATATTTTGTTGGAGAACAAGTAATCTAGACATGCAATGTCTTTGTTGAAGCAACAATCCTAATATATGTGATTTTCTATGAGTGCTTGAAAGATTTTGAAACTTCAATATTCTTAATGAAAAAAATTGACTAAGATTTTGTTAGATGCTTAAAAATGATATTAATTTTTTTTCATATTTAAGTATGAATTTATGTTTTATATATCCCATGATATGTTTGTTTACGATCTAAGATTTTGAATAAGATTGAAGTATCCACAACTTGAATATCTTTGCTTAAATATGTATATCTTTTATAGTATATGTTATTGATATGATTAAAAAATTAGTACTCTTTTTTAAAATATTATTTTATTTGGTGACTTTGACCAAATGTACTATGTTACTTATTAGATTTTTTTACTAATAAAGCTGCACATGATTTGCGAGTATGAACGAATTGGCTTTTTGTATGGACAAAGCAAAAGCCATTGTTTTTGTCCAATATCGTCTATATGAAGGATTAAAAGCTAAATATCTAATTGCAAAAGATCCTCTTGACTCTTATATTGTGTTGTAATAACCCATTTTGCCCGGGCCCATACACAATCCAAAAACAAAAAAATAAATAAAAAATAATAAACCAAATAATGTCCACTGTCCATTTACATAGCCCAAATACCTTACCTATCCACTAAAGCCCAAACCCGAAACCCCATTAAACCCACTAACCCAAAACTCGATTAGCCCAAAACCTACGGGGCCCAAAATGGCCCACTGCCCAAAATGCTTCAACAAGAGGAAACCCCGAATACTAGGGTTTCCTTCCTCGCGCCACAAGCAGCACCAGCTTCCCCTCGTCAAGCCGCGACTCACGCGCTAATCACGCCCTATCGCCGCCGCGTCCCGTGCCATTCACCTGCAAACAAGGGAAAAAGATCGACAGCAAGCAGCAAAAATAGGAAATCTTGCATTTAATTTCTAATCTGTTTGGGTTATAAAAACCCCATAAAATTTGTAACACGGGCAGACAGAGAGATATATATGAAAAAAGATACAAAAAGAAAATCAATACAAAATCAGAATACCCAAATCAATAAAGGTTCTATTTTTTTTATTCTTTTCGAATACTGTTCTTTTTTTTATCATGTTCTTTTTTTAACTATAATACAATATATATTAAAATATAAAAAAATAAAAAAATTACACTTTTTAAATTACGGCCACCGTGTACGGTGGTCGGCGACTGCGACGGACGGCGGTCGGAGCCTCGCCGGAACACTCGCCTGAAATCGCCAGAGGAGAGCTCCTTGGAGAGCTGTTTCAGTTTTTTGAAGAGGAGAAGAGGAAAATGATTTGTTTTTTGAAAAAAAATTGACTTATATAGCCATTCAAAACGACGCCGTTTTGGCCAGAGTTCTAAAGCCTCAAAACGATGTCGTTTTGCCCAGGCCCGACCCGATCCGACCCGCTCCGGCCTAGGATCCCCGCGTTTTTTATAGGAAGGGCTAATTGCGCTTTTAGCCCTTCCGCTTTTTTATGGTTTTATAATTAAGTTTTTCATATTTTTAATTTTGCCCTTAAATATTATTTGGTTTTCATTTGAGTCCCTCCTGAAACGCAACGTTTTGGAGGGAGGGAACATTTTCCCTTTTAGTCCATCCATGTTATCCGCGAGTTCGAATAGGTCCCTCATTTTTTATTTTTCTTCAAAATTCGCCCCAAACTTTTATTTTAAATTCAATGCCACCCTTTTTTATTTCTTTTGTAATTTTTGTTATTTAGTTATTAATTTTATTTTATTTTTTTATTTTATTATTATTAACATTATTTATTATTATTGCGTATATTTTTATTTTTGATATTATTATTATCATCATTTTATTTTCAATTAACTTTATAATTATCTTTTTATATATATTATTATTATTATAACTATATTTATTATTATATTTATTATTATCTTTATTTTATTAGTATTATTATTATTATTTTCAATATTACTATTTTATATTCTATTCTCATTATAATTATTTTTATTTATCACTATTAGTTTTAATATTATTACTATTATTTATTATTAATACCATTTTTATTTTTTCAATACTATTATTATCATTTTTATGGTTATTATTATTATTAATTTAGTGTTACTAGTATTTTATTATAATTTTTATTTTGATATTACAATTATTATTATTATTATTATTATTATTATTATTATTATTATTATTATTATTATTATTATTATTATTTTATTTGTAATTAACTTGCTTATTATTATTATTACTACTATTGCCTTTATTATTATCAGCATTATTATATTTTATTACCATTATTTGTATATATTACCATTACTATTATCATACCCTATTATTATTATTATTATTTATTATTATTATTATTATTATTATTAACAATATTATTTTTTTATTATAATTATTTTGTTATTATTAATTGTTTTTAAATTATTTACCTAATATCCATTTATTTATTTATTTGATTCACTATTTTTATTCATTTATTTACTTACTTATTCTTCTTATAATTAGTTTTTTTATTCATTTTTATTTTTTTTATTCTTGTTTTGTTATTTATCTTATATTTATTTTATTTTTATTATTCTTTTTATTTCGGTTCGCTTTATTTGAGCTGTGATGTATATTGTTGTCATGCACTTGTTGGCATTGTAATTCACTCTTTATTTTATTATGGTCGCATTATGTTTTTACATTAAAATTTTCATTCCGAAATAAGCAAATACTCCGTGTTCTAAGGTTCGAAAGAAATCGTACCCTAACTTACTGGGTTTCGACTTATCTCACCGAATCTAAAGAATTAACCATTTTCCTTTAAAAAATTATTCTGGAGAATTCAAAATTGTCGTGTCCTAACTCACTGGAATGACGTTTTGTTATCTCGGGATAAGGATTTTAGAAAACGAGGCAATGTTTCGTGTTCGGAAGTTCGAGAAATTGTGCCCTAACATGCTGGGTTTCGGGTTTTTGTTTGTCCAAATAACTAAATACCCTTTTAACGAATTTTGTAAATCATGAGATGATTTTGGTTACGAGGGTTTAAAACATCATGTCCTAACGTGCTGGATGTGATGTTTGTATGCTTTCGGAACAAAGGAATCTCAAGTTCCAACTCAAATTGTTCAAGTTTTTAAAGAAATCATGTTTTCAAATCTTTTCGAATTTTTAACATTAGGACAACAACTAATCAATCTGGTACCAATTTTGGGCGCTACGAGGGTGCAAATCCTTCCTCGTACGTAGCCGACTCCCGAACCTTTTTTTTCTTGAATTTCGCAGGCCAAAATTAATGTTTTGAAATAAAATGTTTTATAAGGTGATCTGATCACACCTCGAAAAAAGATTCGTGGTGACTCCATTTTCATTTTTTTAAAGGTCGATTCCCGTTTTTACCAAAACTTTAAAAATGGTTTCGACATGCGTAATAATTTGAAATAATGATTTGACCATCAGAAAACGATAATACTCTCTAAAGTTTGTTATGATTGAAATATCTAATGCGGAAAGGCTTTACAAAGTATTTTGAATTGATTTCATGCGTTCATATAGCTAAACAAAACATCGAGTTATTCATCTCACTAGTTCTACTCCATTTCCCAAAGTGAATGTAGTAATACATAACAATTATGAAAACAAAACTCATTGCCATTATTGGCAAATAGATAAGAAGAAGATGAATGATTCAAAATATTACTAAATGTTCATTTTTAGAACAAAACGATCAATGGGTTATAGTAATTAATCATTCTTTGAAGCGAATGATATCTATATGATGTCATTGGTAAGGAATATGAGATATGTTTACATTATTGTTTGATTTTTTTGTACATTCTTTGAAGTGAATGTTTACAATAAATATAATACATTTTATAATCACTTTTGATCAATAAAGTCAATTTGGACATTTAGAGATTTTGACTTATTTTCTTAAGCGAATATTGCAAACAATTGTTTGAAAATTATATTCCTTTTATTGAGTTAATGGCATTATGGACTTTACATTGATTTAGACATTTTCAGAAGTAAATCTCAAATAGTACTTATATGAAATACAAGGTAAAAGTGTTAGCTCGATAAATAAACTTGAAATCACCAAGAGGGGGGTGAATTGACCTCTTAAAATTTGTGGTTGCTAAGAAAAAGATAGAGGCAATAAGCACCTCGATTTATAGTGGTTCGACCCCAATTGCCTACTCCACTACCTTAGCTTTCCACAACTAAGATTTTCCCAAATTCATTAATTTGATAACCTTTGAGGATAAGGTTTAACCTTACAATCTCCCTTAAGATTTCTAACCAAAATCTTAAGATTGAAACTCCCTTAAGGTTTCTACCCAAACCCTAAGACTCAACCCTCTCAAAGAGTAAATACAAACAGCAAGCTAAGAAGTAATCCTTACAAGATCAAAATGTTTGCCAATTAAGCACGAATAAACAAGAATACACTTGAGCTAAAGAATAACAATGAAGGCTCACAAGTGAATACAAGAAAAGTAAGAAAAAATTAAGCACTAAGGTTGTTTTGATTAATCTTTGGGCTTGATGATTTCTCTTATAGTTGTAGGACCTTTGGAAGATGGTATTTATACCTTCTAGTTTGTTTCCAATCATTATGGTTGTTGTAAACATAAATAGAGCCATCGGAGATGATATCAGATTATTAAATTAACCTGCAACAAAAGGTATCAAGACTTTTTCTACGAGTATCGATACTATTAGCATTTAATGATTGATTCAGTGACCGTTAAAGTTAGTTTATAGCGATACCAAATACAATTTATCTATACTTGGTAAAAGGTATTAATACTTTTTGTAATTGATTGAAAACAGAATGTCAATTTGGTATTGATTTTAGAATGGGTATTGATATTTTGAAAACTATTGATACTGATCGCTGCAATCAGAGCTTTAAAATTTATAAAAGAATGATCGAACCTGGAGACTAACTCTGACAATGATTAAAGGAAAGTGTACCTATCGAACAGTAGTATAGCTTAGGCAAGACCGGATTATCGAACCCAAAGGAACTAAAAGTATTAATACTAACTTTCTTTTTATTATTTAGTCTATATTAAAGTGAAGGTTGCTTTTAAACTATATTGTCGAAGAATAAGTCTAAGAACACAAAGACAAAAAGAACGAGTTGGAAAATAACTTTAAAGAAAAACTCAGTTGATTGCGACGATACCTTCAGGAAGAATTCACCTAGACTTCACTTATTATCTAACCCCAAATTACATGATTTCTTTACTTAGCTTGATCCGTGAGACTCCCTAACCTATATTAAACCCTCTCTCGAGGCGAATAATGTCTAACCCTAGGTTAATTAGTGGAACTATCGTTCGCTTATAATAACCTCCTAGGATAGCAGTAAATCGATCAATGGACTCCCATATTAGGTTTCACCCTAATCCGGCAAAATCTCGTAATCCTATCTCTAGGCGTTCGATCAACTCCGCTTAATTATGTTAGATCTTCTCTTAGGCAAGGTCTATTCCTCCTCCACCTAAGCACATTAGATTTGGATTAAGCAACATAATTAAGAACAAACTAAGTAATTCATCATATAACTTAAAAACCAAATAACAAGATTCGTCTAGGTTTCATCCCCTTCAGGTATCTGAGGGGTTTAGTTCATAATGAATAAAGAAAACATTGCAAGAGAAAAGATAAAACAAAACATAAGAAAACCCTAAAACCCCCTGAAGGAATTGAAGGAGAATTCCGCCGTCTTGAGTATAATTTCGGCTTCTTGGGATGGATCAACTGGCTATCCTCGTGTTATTCCCTAATTCTGACCTTCTCGGCTTGGCTCCTTGGCCTAGCTTTTGATGCCTTTCAAAGGTGGTACTTGGGGGATATATATATATATATGCTCTTGGAATGCAATTCTTTCTCCCTAAGTATCCTTTTTCGACTGAAATTGCTCTTTCCAGCGATAGAGGCACGACCATGTCACACACCCATGTGGATCGAGACCAGACCGTGTTCGGACTTCTAAAGTGAGGCAAGGCCGTGTGAGGCGGAGTTGAGGCCGTGCTCTAAGTGTTCATCGAGGCACGACCGTGCATGCTATGGGCCAGACCATGTCAATTTCATGCTAAAGCCCATTTTCTCCGTTTTAGGCCCAATTTGTGTTCTTTTCATCCTCGGGTGCTTTCCTGGGTCTAAGACGTGAAAAGAAAGGATTACAAGCACCTTTTTATACAAATCAAGGAATAAATCATCAAAAAGTAAGCTAAATGTGGGATTAAAATATGTTACTTTTACAGTTTATCAAATACCCCCACACTTAAGCTTTTGCTTGTCCTCAAGCAAAATTCTCATCTTACAATTGAACCGAAATTTCCATGATCTGCAATTCTTATCAACAATGCTATATCATAATTCATAGATAATTTATACATGGATAATTCAATTCAGAGAGTCCTAAAGATTTAAACGAGATAAGCCATGATTTTGTACCTTGAAAACGTAGGTGTCTCCCTTTATTTAAATGACTACCTTTTCAATTCAAAACCGACAAGGATTGATGTCCTCACTAAGAATTCACTCAAATCACTCTAAAGTGTTTAAGGTTCAGGAAAAGACTGCTCATAAGTTGAACCTGAAAAGTTAATCTCATAGGCTTGCCTGAAAATCAAATCTCCACCACTGTAATATGAGATGATAAACAGATCAAAAGGTCTTTGTTAGGGTTGTAACGGGGCTAGGGTAAAAGGTGTGGTCACAGGCTGAAATTAGAGGGTTAGAATCGAGATTGAATTTGACAAGTACCTACCTAAAATTTTTTCGAAATTTCATTAACTGAAAAGTAATCATCCTATTAATACGAGCTTTTCTTTTGAAACCGGTCTTTGATTGTGTAAGCTCTTTATACTACTAATATTTAATAACTTGATTTTTTTTAAGAACAAACTAAGTAATACATGATAAATTTAACTATCAGAATAATATACTTGGCAACTTGATCAAATCAAATCTCAATTACGGGGTAGTCAAAAGAAAAGGGTGATAACAAATTTAAAGGCTTTGGGTTAATATTAGTGGGTGAGTCAATAAAAAGGGTTTATTAGGATCAATGGGGTTCACTAGGGGTTAATTGTAAATGTAGGTTATTTAGTAGGGTTAGTGGGTTAAATCCTAGGTGCCTTTCTCATCTCTGCATATCAAATCATAACTGTGGTCTCAATATGTATAACCTAGGCAATTTCTAGAATAACAGTTTATAGTTGACACACTCATAATAAAAAAATGAGCACGAAAAAGAATGTATGCTCTAAAAGGTTCAAATACTCACAAAAATTATGGGTGTTTTGGCATTATCCTTATTAATTTTAAATTTCAAGGTAGTATTTAAATTTAGGTCAACAACCTAGCAAAATTTTAATTCTTGAAAAATAGACTTATCATGCTAAATTCTCTAGTATTCTTCAATTTCAATTATCAATGCACAATTAACTATGACTTGTTCTAAAACATGTCAACAAGCATCACAACTCATCAGAAATTTCATCCTAATTAGTAATATGAAAACTTTTCATAAAAATAAGACTAAATCAGGGATTTGAGAATAATGAAAAAAGTTTGGCACTTTTGTTCCACTTTTACCCTCAGGGATTTGAGAATAATGCAAAAAGTTAGGTATAAATACCCCCACACTTAAGATATACATTGTCCTCAATGTACAAAGATAGATATTTTTATAGAGATCAAAAGTGAAGGTGAGAGGTACTCTCTGTATTCTTGGGCGGGTTTTGGTGGAGGATAAGGTACCTCGGCGTAGGCGTCGGTATGGTGGAGGTGTTGGTTCCCGAGCTCTGCGCTAGATGAAGAAATTGGGGAACTCGTGAAGGATTAGCCAGGGGTTATTAAGACATAGTTAAATTAAACTAAATATAAGATTAAAAATAAAAAGGACAAAGGAAAGGAGACTAAGAAGGAAAATGAAAACAAAAGAAAATAAGAATGGACCGGAGAGTCCTTATTGGGGGATGGTTCGCTAGGTGGGTGTGACTCCTAGGGTTGTGAAGGTGGTGAGAGTGGTGTAACCATTGTGGAGGTTGGCGTGATTCCCTAGCAGCTTGGCGAACCTGACACTAAGAAACTAAAAGAAAAGTAAGTGAAAAGAGTAGTTGAGAAGCTTAGATAAGGAAAATAAAGAAGAAGAGAAACAAAAAGGAAAAATAAATTGGTCTCAAAGACCCTTGGCTTGGTGTTGAGAGGAAGCTGTCGGCATGAACTCATGTTGATCATTCTTTGTTAAGGAGTCTATGCTTAGCTTCTTTCGCTTCTTCGACATGGCGTTGAATTGCTCAAGGATCTAGAGTCTTGAAGAGTCTGAGATAGAGAAGAGTGAAAAGGAGAGAAAGTAAAGAAGAAATCAGATGGAGGGGAGGGGAAAAGGTGAGGGGTTTAAATAAATGTTCAAATTTGGTGCTCCCCCACGGCCGTGGTCCCAGGGTGTGTCGATTTACACGGCCACCTAGCACGACCGTGTTGTGGTGTGTGTTTGCCACCCCATGCTCGTGCTTCGGATCTGCACGCCCGTGTTTGTCAAGTCAGTAGCTTCACAAGGTTTGTAGGCACGGGCATGTTCTGCCCGTGGTGTGGAAGTCAGTAGCTTCACACGATTGAGGGCACGGCCGTGCCCTATCTTTCGGTGCCCGTGAGGAGGGTGGTTGGATCCGTGATGTTGAGGGGGTGGGTGGACTGACTTGCACGGCCTCTTCCCTGTCAGTGTGGCGATTTAGGTGGTCCACACGGCCATGGACATGGCCGTGTATAAGGCCGTGTGGCCTGGAATTCTGCACTTTTGGTTAGTTTTAAAAGAAGAGAAAAGAAAAGGAAAATAAAAAGGAGAAGAAAAGGAAAATAAAACAATTGTGAAAAAGAACAAGGTTAGTGCTCGGGTTGCCTCCCGAGAAGCGCTCGTTTATAGTCTTAAGCTAGACTGTGTTTGAAAATTTTAGGGAGGTTTAAAGGTTTGAATATCTTCCCTCGTGGCTATAGCTTTATTTTCATAACAAAGTTGAAGTCGAGAAGCGTTTACCTTGAAATTGCCGAATATTGGATTGCTTACTTCGACTATTCCGTGTGGAAAAATATCGTGTACCTTGAGAATTATTTCTCACTTTGCCCTTGGTCCTGTTGAAACGTTGTGCGGATCGGCTTTGTCTAACAGTACCTGATCTCCTATTTTGAAGTGATTTGATGTCCCCACGAGCTCTTCTGGTAGTTCCTCGGGTTTTACTTTGTGTGGTTTTTCTTTGACCTGTGTCTTCTGCTCTTCTAAATTGTCGAACCTAAGGCTTTGTTCCTTGTGGGACTCTTTTTTTTCGTCTTGGGGCTCAGGCTTTAGTTCTTGTGGTGTTTCCTACGATGAAGATTGAACAATTTGATTATCAATTGAAATGACTTTCTTACCTTCATCAACTGTTGTCCTGGCCGAGTTGAGAGCTTGAAGTTTGATCGATTCATCTCCTACACGAAGTATGAGTTCGCCTGTGGCAACATCAATTTTTGTCTTGGCAGTTGCTAGGAGAGGCCTTCCTAGAATTAATGGGATTGAATTATCCGCATCCATGTCTAAGACAACAAAGTCTACTGGGAAAACAAATTTATCGATTTTTACAAGAACATCTTCGATAATGACCCTAGGAATTCTAACAGTTTTATCAGCTAATTGAATGCTCATCCTAGTTTGTTTGGGCTTCCCTAGACCTAGTCGTTTAAATAGTGAATGTAATCACCAATTTTGGCCCGGGTCATTAACCCCGGGCCCATTACAAACAAATTACAACAGGCCCAAAACACAAAAAAGAAAAATTGAAAGAACTAGGGTTTCTAAAAACCCTAGCACCAGCGCCGCTCTCTATCAGCCGCAACTCCACTCGCGCCGCAAGCACCATCGCCGCTCCACTATGGCCGGTCTGCCACCATCAAGCCCACCTGTAGAACAAGACAAACAACAGCAGCAATAAGCAGAGATAATATTGTATTTTTATCTTCCTTTTTTTCTTTTCTTCGGTTATAAAAGACCGAACATAGATCTGTAATAGGGGGTTCCGATTCTGAAATTTTACAGAAAATTTCAGCAATAAAAAAAATCAATACAAAAAAGGGTGAGAAAAGGTGATTTTTTTCTGGTTTATATTCTTTTCCTTTTTCTCGAAATCGTTCATATACACGCTTAGATTTTCATTTTTTATACATACACATATCTATATATTAAAGAAATATAAAAAAAAAAAGGAAAAGAGAACTCCCTTTGATCTCGGGGACGCGGCGCCAGAGGGTGTACTCGTCGTCGCCGTCGTTCTTAAAAAGGGAGGTCGAAGATCTCCGTTTTGGTTTAGAACGGAATCCCGATGTAGGCCTTCAGAGTAGGGGCTCCAAATCGGGTTGAGGACCCGTCTCTGCGCGCCGTCGATCACCAAGTATGGTTCTGGCGCGCTGGTAGGCCGAAAGGAGTTTAATCGCCGGAGAGAGGTAAGAGGAGAGGGAGAGAACACTGTTTTTTGGGGAAGCAGGAAGAAAAAAGGAGAGCAGATTAGGGTTTTAACCCAATCAGATAAAACGGCACCGTTTAGGGGTCTCCCCTGGCGCCAAAACGGCGTCGTTTTGGGGAGACCCGCGTGACCCGACCCGCTTGCCAAGGGATCCGCGCGTTTTTGCTTGGAGGGGCTAATTGCGCGTTTAGCCCCTCCTCTTTTTCACGTATTCGCAATTAAAGTTTTTCCTTTTCAATTTTGACCCGACGATTTCCCACGACTTCAAACTAGGTCCTCCGTCCAGCGCACCGTTTTAATAAAAGGGTTTATTGCTATTTTGGACCCTTAAGGTTTCGCGCGTTCTATTTTTAGGCCCCCATTTCCCTTTTTGTTTTAATTTAGATCTGTTGTTTTACTTATTTCTCGATTTGGTCCTCCTATTATTTACATCCTTTCATTAATCTCGCTGAAATTTTTATTATTATTATTATTTATACATTATTATTATCAGTATTATATGACTCTTGTATTATATATATATTTCTTATTATTATTATTATCATCATTATTACTATGTTACTATTTTTATGTTACTATTTTTATTATTATATTATTAATATCGTATTATTATTACTACTATATTTTTTATCATTACTTTGTATATATATTGCATATTATTATTACTATACTTATATTATTTTTGTACATATTTTATACCTACTATTATTATTGTTATTATATTTATTATATTTATATTATCCCATTGTGCATACTCCATATTATTATTACTATCATTAAATATATTAGTACCATAATTATTATTATTATTATTATTATTATTATTATTATTATTATTATTATTATTATTATTATTAGTGTTATTTTATGTTATACATATTTCATATGATTATTATTACTACTATATTATTTACTATTACTACTATTATTATATTATTATATTGTACATATCTCTCATTATTACTATTATTATTATTGTATTATTACTTGTACATACTAACTTTATCACTATTATTGTTACTAATTTCACCATCATTGACTTAAATGTTATATATTACGTATATTATGTGGTCGTCATGTCAAATCTGTGCCACATCATCATTATTCATCGCATGACCTATTCCCGTTTTGAATAACGTTTCTTTAAAACATAACCTAGTTTTTCATCAATTTCACCCAATAAACCAAAAATTTTCAAAAAATAAGGCAACATTTCGTGTTTGGAAATTCGAGGGACCGTGCCCTATGTGTTGGGTTTCGGTTCTCTTGCTTGACCAAATAATCGAATGACCTTTTGTTATTTTAATAAATGAGTCTTAGGGATTAGGAGACGACCTTGGATTTGAGGATTGAAATTATCGTGTCCTACGTATTGGATGTGATATTTGGTCCCTTCGAAACAAGGAAATCTTAATATTCTAAAAAGACTCAAACATTTCCAAAAAAGACCCAAATTTCTAAATTCATTTTTAATTTTGTTAAACTTTCGACATTGGGACATCAATTAATTAATTTGGTACCGATTTTCGGGCGTTGCGAGGGTGCTAATCCTTCCTCGCACGTAACCGACTCCCGAACCTGTTTTCTCGAATATTCGTAGACCAAAAACCCCGTTTTAGTAAATCAAATGTTTTACTAAAACAAAGGTGATCCGATCACACCTATTAAAAGGTCGGTGGCGACTCCCGTTTTATTCGTTTTTCAAAACCCAAGTTCGATTTCCGTTTTGTCAAAAAATGGTTACGACAGTGAATAAGGCATGACATTTATGCTTGCTCCTAGATCAGCTAATGCACTATCAATATTTAGACTACCAATTAAACATGGAATTGTAAAACTCCCTGGATCTTTTAGTTTCTGAGGTAGTCTATTTTGTAGTATTGCTGAACATGTTGCGTTTAGTTCCACGTGGTGCTCTTCATCTATTTTGCTTTGTTGGTCAAGAGCTGTTTTAAAAATTTTCTCGAATCTGGCATCTAAAAAAGAGCTTCAAGAAGAGGTAAGTTAATATGTAATTTATTTAGAAGTTTAAGAAACTTACCGAACTGTTCCTCTAAGTCGTCTCTTTTTAGTGCTTCGGGATAAGGTATGCGAGGTTAGTACTCTTTAATTATCGGTTTTGGCTTTTCCTGTGTTACCTCTACTTTACCTTCGTCTACCTTATTTTCTGGTGTTAAATTGGGTTCTTCTAACCCCTTACTGTCCTGAGCTGTGATGGCTTGAATTTGCTCCTTGGGGTTAATCTCGGTATTACTTGGTAAGCGTCCTTACGGTCGTTCTGCCATTAGCTTTGCAAGGTGTTCTACTGCGTTAGTCACTTCCTTGACCGACTTAGCAATTTTGTCAATTCGACTCTCGTTGCTTTTAATTGCTCTATCAGTTTCTTGTATACGTTCCTCTGTGCCTGCCGAGAATTTTGCCATCATCTCCTCAAGAGTTGGTTTCTTCTCTTGTGGATAGGGCAAGTTTTGAAAGTTCTGAGGAGGTTGTTGCCTTTGATTTCCTTGATTGCCTTGGCCTCCCCACAAAAAATTTGGGTGGTTCCTCCAACCTGGATTGTAAGTGTTACTATAAGCATTATTATTGGATCGGAAATTATTACCTATATAGTTCATCTGTTCGTCCTCTGCTCCTGGTTGGTAAGGTGGGTACTCAAGATTCGCCAAGTTTCCACCTGTGTCGTATTGCATGACTGGATGTGCCTGTGAAGAACATAAGCTATCAAGCTTTTTGTTCACCATCTCTATCTGTGTTGATAACATGGTCATGGCATCGACGTTGAAAACTCCTGCTGATTTTGGCGGTTTAGTCCTTGAAGCCTGCCATTGATAATTGTTTAGTGACATCTCCTCAATGAACTCGTAGGCTGCTTCTGGAGTTTTGTTGTTCAAGGTTCCACCGGCGGCTGAATCGATCAGTTGCTTTGTTGAAGGGTTGACACCGTTATAAAAAGTTTGGACTTGTAGCCACAAGGGTAGGCCATGGTGTGGGCACCTCCTCAAGAGATCCTTAAATCTCTCCCATGCATCGTACAGCGTCTCTAAATCCATCTGCACAAAAGAAGAGATATCATTCCGTAATTTGGTCGTTTTGGCCGGTGGAAAATATTTCATTAAAAACTTTTCAGTCATCTGATCCCATGTAGTGATTGACCCTCGTTGTAACGAGTTTAACCACCGTTTAGCTTTATTTCTTAATGAAAAAGGAAATAACCGAAGACGTATGGCATCATCAGAAACACCATTTATTTTGAAAGTATCACAGAACTCTAAAAATTTAGCTATATGCGTGTTTGGATCTTCGTCCTGCAAACCATCAAATTGAACAAACTGTTGAATCATTTGTATTGTGTTAGGCTTTAATTCAAAATTGTTAGCAGATATAGCAGGCCTAACAATACTAGATTCTGCTCCTATTAAATGCGGTTTCGCATAATCAAACATTGTGCGTGGAGCATTGTTTTCCCCCACATCACGTGGTGGTGGGTTGTTTTCGTCCATCCCTTCAGTAGGATTGGATCTACCTTCTTCCTCCCTTTCTGTGTAATCTAGGGCTCGCCTAGTTTCCCGATGATTCCTACGAGCGGTAGCTTCGATTTCGTTGTCAAATATCAAAGGTCTTCTCGGGTTCCTTCTAGTCATAAACTAGAGGTGCCTGCTAGGGAAAAGAACGAAAGAAAATTTCAGCTACAAGTAAAAATAGAAATAAAAACAAAAATAAATTGCAAAAAATAAAAATTAGAGCTAAAGTAATAAAAATAGAGTTTTCTTAATATTTTAGTTCCCCGGCAACGGCGCCAAAAACTTGATCGCTGCAATCAGAGCTTTAAAATTTATAAAATAATGATCGAACTTGGAGACTAACTCTGACAACGATTAAAGGCAAGTGTACCTATCGAACAGTAGTATAGCTTAGGCAAGACCGGATTATTGAACCCAAAGGAACTAAAAGTATTAATACTAACTTTCTTTTTATTATTTAGCCTATATTAAAGTGAAGGTTGCTTTTAAACTATATTGTCGAAGACTAAGACTAAGAACACAAAGACAAGAAAAACGAGTTGGAAAATAACTTTAAAGAAAAACTCAGTTGATTGCGACGATACCTTCGGGAAGAATTCACCTAGACTTCACTTATTATCTAACCCCAAATTATATGATTTCTTTACTTAGCTTGATCCGTGAGACTCCCTAACCTATATTAAACCCTCTCTCGAGGCGAATAACGTCTAACCCTAGGTTAATTAGTGGAACTCTCGTTCGCTTATAATAACCCCCCAGGATAGCAGTAAATCGATCAATGGACTCCCATGTTAGGTTTCACCTTAATCCGGCAAAATCTCGTAACCCTATCTCTAGGCGTTCGATCAACTCTGCTTAATTATGTTAAATCTTCTCTTAGGCAGGGTCTATTCCTCCTCCACCTAAGCACATTAGATTTGGATTAAGCAACATAATTAAGAACAAACTAAGTAATTCATCATATAACTTAAAAACCAAATAACAATATTCGTCTAGGTTTCATCCCCTTCAGGTATCTGAGGGGTTTAGTTCATAATGAATAAAGAAAACATCGCAAGAGAAAAGATAAAACAAAACATAAGAAAACCCTAAAACCCCCTGAAGGAATTGAAGGAGAATTCCGCCGTCCTGAGTATAATTCCGGCTTCTTGGGATGGATCAACTGGCTATCCTCATGTTATTCCCTAATTCTAACCTTCTCGGCTTGGCTCCTTGGCCTAGCTTTCGATGCCTTTCAAGGGTGGTACTTGGGGGATATATATAGGCTCTTGGAATGCGATTCTTTCTCCCTAAGTATCCTTTTCCGACTGAAATTGCTCTTTCCAGCGACAGAGGCACGGCCATGTCACACGCCCGTGTGGATCGAGACCAGACTGTGTTCGGACTTCTAAAGTAAGGCACGATCGTGTGAGGCAGAGTTGAGGCCGTGCTCTAGGTGTTCGTCGAGGCACGGCCGTGCGGGCTATGGGCCAGGCCGTGTCAATTTCATGCTAAAGCCCATTTTCTCTGTTTTAGGCCCAATTTGTTTTCTTTTCATCCTCGGGTGCTTTCCTGGGTCTAAGACATGAAAAGAAAGGATTACAAGCACCTTTTTATACAAATCAAGGAATAAATCATCAAAAAGTAAGCTAAATGTGGGATTAAAATATGTTACTTTTACGGTTTATCAGATACTTTGGCCTGGAGCAATACTAACTTTTTTTTATAACTTTTTTTAAAACTCTTTTAACATGATTGAAAATGTTTAACTCAATTGAAACCATTTTAACTTGATTTTATCATTTTGCTAATTTTGTTCAACTTTAACTTTTATTCAAAAACATTTTAATTTGTTATATCAAAACATATTATCAAATAAAGCTAGGTATAAAAAAAATGAATGACAATAAAATTATCAATTATCACAATTTATATTAAAATTTTTAGTACAATTAAAATGCATGTTATGGTATTGGAGACAGATTATGTTGAAGCTTGGCCAAAAATCCGGAGGTTCAAATTTGAACAGTGGTGGTTGTTGGAGGATTTGTGTGAGGAGGAGATTAGATGGTTGTGGTTTTTGGGGAGGGGCCTTTAGAATTGGGCTAATCGGTTGAAGGGTAAAAAGGTGGGAAGGAGAAGGGGATTGGAAAGGAGAGTGGTTGAGCTGAATGATGATGATCATACGGATTAGATAATCAGAAACTTGATTGGGTTGAAATTGGACCTTAATATGGAGATAGACAAAGAATAGCTATATTGGGATCAAAGATCAATGGCTTATTGGTTAAAGATGGGAAATTGCAACACGACTTTGTTTCACAGATTTGCATCCTAAAGACGTCGGATTAACCATATTAAGGAACTAAAAAGGGAGGATAATTTGGTCACTACAGATAAGGGGGAGATGGAAGGGATTGTGAATGAGTACTTTTCTAATTTGTTTAAGTCAAGTAGGGGAGAGGGTTTGGAGAGTGGCTTGAAAGGTGTGAATAGGTGTGTTACAGAGGACATGAATTGAGAATTGAAGGAGGTCTACAAAATGGAGGAGATCCAAACAAATATGAAAGAGATGGCTCCATTGAAGGTCGCTTGGGAGAACTACTTTCTAGCACTTTTCTTTCAAAAATTTTGGCACATTGTGGGCAAAAATGTGGGGCGCGACTATCTTAACGCTATAAATGGAGGTAATTCTTTGGAAACCATTAACTCTACCTTTATTTTCTTAATCCCAAAAATTTCTAAGCCAAATAGCTTGAAGGATTTTAGGCCTAATAGCCTGTGTTCGGTTCTCTATAAGATTATATAAAAAACCATGGCTAGTCGTTTTTAGAAAGTACTTGAAAATTGTATTGATGAAGCACAAAGTGCTTTTATTCCAAGAAGAATGATAATAAATAATGTGCTATTGGCCTATGAGATCTTAAATTCTTTAAAGTAGAGGAGAATTGGTAAGAAGGGATTTTTTGCACTTAAATTAGATATGAATAAGGCATATGATGGAGTTGAATGAGGTTTCTTGTGCGAGATGATGCTGAAAATGGGTTTTGAAAAGGAGTGGGTGAATTTGCTTATGAATTGTGTCTCTTTAGTTTCGTACTCAGTTTGTTTTAATGGAGAGATAGGGGAAAAGTTCAAGCTTACAAGGGGTCTTAGACAAAGGGATCCTTTAAGTCCTTATCTATTTCTGATTTGTTGGGAGGGGTTGTTGGCACTGATGAGAATGGCAAAAGGGGAGGGGTCCTAAGATTACTCATTTACTCTTTGTAGATGACTGTATTTTATTTGGTGAAGCTACGGAAAGGGGATCAAATGAGATGAAAAAGGTTTTGAAAATGTATGAAGAATATTCAAGGCAGAGTATTAACTTGGAGAAGTCGACATTATTTTTTAGCTCAAATAGTTTTGGGCATGCAAAAGAATCAGTAATCCAATTATTAAGGGTGCGCTGTTTGATGAACCCAAATATGTATTTGAGACTCTTGAATATTGTGGGGAGACAGAAACGAAAAACTTTTCAGGGCTTGAAAGAGAGGATTGCAGAAAGAATAAATAATTAGTATGTTAGAACACTCTCCCAAGGAGGGAAGGAAGATTTTATTATGATTATTTTGCAATCAATCCCAACTTATGCCATGTCATGATATGGAACAAGTTATAAGTCGATTCTGGTGGTAGAAACAAAAAGGAAGGAAAGTGATTCTGTAACACCCCTAACCCGTATCCGTTGCTAAAATAGGGTTACAGAACATTACTAGAAACTTTTAACTTAAGAATTCAATTATAACCATTTATAAAACACATTATATTCTATTCAAACACATACATAACGTCCTTTTTGCAAGCCCTCGAGGCCTTATAAACACTTTAGAAATGATTCGAGACTAAAACGAAAACATTTATAACTTCATGGCAAAAGATAGAGAAATTCATACTATAGGGGTCACACGTACACGGCCGTGTAGCTAGGCTGTATGACTCACATGGCTGAGACACACGCTCGTGTCTCAGGCTATGTAGGGACACACGGCCAAGTCACACACCCGTGTGCCAGGCCGTGTAACTCTCGAAATGAAACCTTTAAAAACCTACAGGGGACACACGACCGTGTCGCGTGGTCGTGTGGACAAGAAATAGGCCAAACTCAAGCCATTTCTTTCACCCAATTCAAGCACACCCTTACAAGTCATTTGCACCTATATTCAAGCATTCAAAATGTATCTAACACATGCATATTCAAGCTAGATCATCATAATATTTAATCATACAACCAATATGCCCAAAAGGCGCCTCAATCACAACATTTCATAGCATGCATTTTATATACCATTCTAACTCCCAACCTTTAAACACCAACATGCCAAAATATCAACCATTATAAGACCATATATACATGCCAACATAAAAACTAATGCATCATCCAAAATACCATAATTACAAGCCAAACTAAATGGTTATATCATCAAGCACAAAACACTTATACATGTGCCTATTTAACCAGTTTTCGATTAACTTGTTTCTATATCAAACATATCTAAATGACCTTACCATTGAGACTACTTCTCACATATATCAAAACCATTTAAATGTCACCATTCTAACCAATTCCAAATGGTTCCAATAACCAACATATATAATACCAAATTATGTCTAAATGGTCATAATTCAAACAAATAGACTTGACTAAATTTCATATCAAAACATGCCCTAAATGATCACTTTGCAAACATGCCAACTCTTACCACTTTGGCCATAAAACCATGCATCAATTTGATCTTATAAACACCAACCTTTAAACATCAAAGTTCCAAAAGCACACAAATCATCAAGGTATCAAATATCATAAGTTTCACAAATTCAAAGCAACATTACATGCCGGTATCATTAACTAAACATTAGGCATACGTCCACCTATAAATTCCATTATAACCACGACCAAATCATCAAAATCTATCGATAAAATTGATGGATTGTATGATGGATCCTCGACTAGCTTCCAACCCGATCGAGCTTCCGATAATCTGTAAGGTAAAGGAAAATAACTACATAAGCAATGTATGCTTACTATGCTTGTATAAACTTTAAGCATAAAATTCCATTTCGATAATAACCTTATTAGAATAGACATAACCCTATGCCAATGCCAAAATTCATAAATCTATATGACCATCGACTCACAAATGAGTAAATTCATTAATGCTTATAATTCATAACATGAAAGGATTTTATGGGACATAATGTGTAACTATAAATCTTTTTATAAGATTATACACTTTTCAATTTAGTTATTTTCCATTCCATATCCAATGCTTATCATAAGCTTTAACAACATTATTAATTCTCAACTCAGTGTATTTTTCCATAATATGAGTAGATTCAACCATAGCATAAGGAGTTTACTCACATATAAGTACATCATTTATCACATTAAACCTTTTATAACATCATAATACATCCCAATTACGTACTTACTATTTCATTCCCTTTTCTTACCTGTTTCATATGCATAGTACAAGCATAATTATAAATATCAATCATATCCACAGACTTGGCATAAGCCTAAGTACATTAACAACACATGTTAGTTCATTTAGACATGATTCATATGAATTTGACATGAATAACCATTGTACTTGAACATAATTCAATTGGATCTATCATCCATCTCAACATAACATATTTTCTATGTAGTTCACCATTTCGAAGTCTTTCATACAAACATGTCTTGGTTCATATAGAACACTTACCATACCCTTGTAAATTCATGCCCATTGAACCAAATAGAATACCGTTGGATACGCGGGATAGCTTACACGAAGTGTGCTAATCATATAACCATAGCCTGTCCTTTCCTGTACATATATGCTCACACGAGCCGTGAAATAGGCCTGCTTACACGAGTTGTGGGTTGGAATGTAGCTACACGATGCTGCTCACATGAGTTGTAGAGTATCCCAACACATGTCGAAACTCAGCCACCGGTAGGGCATTCAAGACCAGCACCCAAAACATGTAAACCCTAATGACATGTCATTTGTATCCTATGTATTCCTAAAGTTCAAACGGGGCTCGATAGTCATCACACGTCGTTGGATTTACTTTGTCTCACAACATGATAACTTGTATAATAACATATGTATATTTATTCGTTTTCAATAAAATCATATATTAACATTCAATTTAATCAAAATTTTACATAATACAGTTCATACGAACTTACCTAGCAAAATTGCAGAAATGCCGAAGTACAAGGGCATTTTAGTAATTTTCTATTTTCCTCGATTTTCCACCCGATCTTGATCTAAATTAATATATTGAATTGTCCCGA
Organism: Gossypium australe; assembly: GCA_005393395.2. Lineage (NCBI taxonomy): Eukaryota > Viridiplantae > Streptophyta > Magnoliopsida > Malvales > Malvaceae > Gossypium > Gossypium australe. The sequence goes on from CM016616.1 coordinate 13,062,942, forward strand.
GGATCTGAGGATCGTAATCGTAATTTGTAAGTTGAAAATAAAATTTGAAAGATTGTTTGATTAAATTTTTGAAAAGGAAAATAATTTAAAAACTTTAATTTTGAAAACTTAAAATTTTGAGAAACTTTTAAAACTTTGGAGAAACGAGTTTTGATTTTTGAAATAGGTATTTCAAGTTGTGCCTTTCATTCTAAATCTGATAGCCTTTTATAGAGGGCTATTGTCTCTTTACATACTTTGAACTGGGAAATTCAATCCCTTTCATCATTACATAATTGAAACTTTGATTACATATTTAAAACTTTTCAGAGAATATATTCTCTGTTTACAAAAATACAAACTACAGAGAATATTTACTATTCATGCGTCAAAGAATCTTACTATTCTTGCCAGGGAATATTTATTGTTTACGCCAGAGAATATTTCCTGTTCACTCGTCTTTTCTTGCAGGGAATAGTTACTGTTTACGCCAGAGAATATTTCCTGTTCACTCCTCTTTTCTTGCAGGGAATATTTACTGTTTACGCCAGAGAATATTTCCTGTTCACTCCTCTTTTCTTGCATCACTTTTTCTTGGTCTTGGTGATAGTTACTGAAGTGGTATCGTCTGCAAGATCCACCATTTTGATTGAAGACGCTGAAGGTTTCTCATCTTCAGATTCATAATCCATTGAGCTAAGCATTTCAGCCATGAGTTTTTTGTATTCCTTCTTGGTCTTGGCTTGAGCTAACATCACACTAGCTGTCGATTTTGCTTGAAGGAATTTTGCTGTGGTTTGATCCGGGACTGCGGACTTACATAATCTCGGATTCTTGTTGAAAAAATTATCCAAATATTTTGAATCATATTTTTCATCATTAAACTTGTCCCACCATTTAGTTCTGTAGTTTCGAACTAGTAATGGAATTCCAGTACATTGATCTTGCTCATAGGAATAATTCCAAGAAACAATCCAAGAAATGCACAGTTTTGAGAAAAAATGGATTATTCTGTAAATGTGTTTTTGGTCTGGTTCAAGCTGAAATTTGTCAAAGAATTTGGGCCATAAATTTTGAATTTTTCTGGTAGGATCTCAAAGGATGATGGTCCATACCAATTCCACCATTCTTGGAACCAGTTTGGGAATTTGAATTGGGTGCCGTATTTGAAATATATGAGCCAAGAATGTCTCATGTGTTGGTTGTTCATTAAGAAGGCATTGTACCTATAATAGGCCCAATTTGCCCGGGCCTATGTTACAAAAAATAATGTTTAAAAGGTTTTTTTTACAGTCCATTTAGAGCAGATTACCCAATACCCCATTACACCCAAACCCAACAAGACCCATAACCCGGTGGCCCAAAAATTAAATGATCCAAATTAGCCCACAAACGTTTTTAGCCTCTGAAAACCCTATCAAGGGTCTTGCGCCGCAGCTCCCAACACAAACCCTCGCGCCGCAGCCACCAGCCTTCATTACTGCCGAAATCTTCACTATTAAATGCAAAAGGAAAGAAAAACACAGTAAAAGCAGCAAATATGGCAAGAAACAACAGGACAAAATTTTTATGTTTATTTTTGATTTATTTTTGGGTTATAAAAACCCTAACGAAATCTGTAAAACGGACAAAATATACACAGAATACACAAATAATCAAAGAAAACATAGGTTATTTTTTTCGTTTTTATTTTGTTTAATCTTTGTATTATTTGTTATTATTTTCATTTTATATAATATACAATCGAAAATAGATTTTTTTAAATATCAAAGAGAAACAGTCCGTATTTCTCTAAACTAATTTTTATACAAAATATTTTTTTAAAAAAAATAATAAGCGTGCAGTGGCCCGTCACCGGAGCCCAGGCCAGATTCTGGCCTCAGGCCGAGAGGAAGAGAGCCTTTTGGGTTTGTTTTTTTAAAAGGTGTTTAAAATGATTTTTTTGGGCTAATTTTTAGCTTATATAGGCCATCCATACGACGCCGTTTTGGGGGTCACCTTTAAAGGCCAAAATAACGTCGTTTTAAGGCCATAAGACCCACGCGTTGACCCGACCCGGGGAGGATCCACGTGTTTTTATAAAAGGGGCAATTTGCCTCTTTGGTCCCTCCGCAATTTTATTCTTTGTGATTCCGTCCAATTTAAATGTTTCTTTTATTTTTTCAAACCAGCCCTGAAATTTATATTTTGTTGTAATTTGGTCCTAGGGCTATTTTAAGGCAGAAGAGGGAACAGCGTCGTTTAGGAGATAAGGCATAATTGCCTAATAGGTCCCTAGAGTGTGACGCGCGTTCTAATCTGGTCCTTTTACATTTTTACCCTGGATTTTGTTTTATTTCGATTTAACCCCTGTTTCTTTAATTTTTTAACCTTTTTGTTTATTTATATATTTTTTAATTACTTTAGCATTATGTGAAACTAATTCATTTTTTATTAAATTCTATATTATTTTTATATTTTAAAATTTTGTATAGTGTATATTATTTAAACTGATTTATTATTAATATAAAGTTTTCTATATATTGTTTATTTTAAATATGTATTATTTTTATATATATTAAGCTCTTATATTATATTTATCCTTTATACTTATATTTATATATTCAAGTTTTTTTATACTATTCGTTTAAAATATACATTTATTTTATTTCGTATATATATATATATATATATATATATATATCCATTTTTAGATTTTTCCATATCATCTTTACACATATGTTTTTTTATTTACAATATCTATTTATTATTTGATATATGTCATTCATTTTATATTGTTATTTTTTTTACACTTGATCTTGCATGTAAAGTTTCATATGTATTTAGTAGTTTTTATCTTTTGTTATTATTGCTTTATATCTTTTATTTGTTTATCCATGCTCTTGTATTTGTTTATTGTTTTTATGTTTGTTTTAGTATAGTTATTTTTTTTTATTTATATCATTCGTTATTTTATATTATTCTTTCTTTAATTGTCTATATTAGTATTAATCGTTAATATGAACTTGTAATTATGATGAATTGCTATTTGGTATTTATGTTTTGTAATGTATTAACACAATATTTTACTCAAATTATTTTTAATAAAAAATGCATTTTGCTAAATTGTTGCATTTTATTCAAAAGATTTTTTTTTAAAAAAAAAGGGGTACGGTGATACATAATATTTAAGAGCCTCGAGAAAAATTGTACCCTAGCTCACTGGGTTTTGATTTTTCTCATTGGACTTAAGATATTAAGTATTTCTTTTTGAAATTGAAACCCATAAACTTCAAATCAAAACTTATTCTCGGGAATTCAAGATGTTGTATCCTAACTTATTGGATATGATGTTTTGTATCTCGGGGTAAGGATTTTCTACAAATAAAGGCAAGCTTATTTTCGAAGTCTTGAAATGTTGCATTCTAACTCATCGGGTGTGACATTTTATTTCCTTGAGATAAGTGAGTCTTTGCTTTCTTTCAATTAAAAGGATCATATTTTTAAAATCTTCGACATTAGGACAATAACTAATCAATCAGGCACTAATTTTGGGCGTTACGAGGGTACTAATCCTTCCTCGTGCGTAACCGACTCCCGAACCTGTTTTCTCAAATTTCGTAGACCAAAATCATTGTTTTAATAAATCAAAATGTTTTTTATTAAAATGATCAATTTCAAGGTGACCCGATCACACCTCGAAAAAAGATTGGTGCTGACTCCATTTTCGTTTTTAAAGTCGATCCCCCTTTTTTCAAAGAACATAAAAATGGTTTCGACAGCTTGGCGACTCCACTAGGGACAATAAGAAAGTCAGGTAGTAAAATTGATCATTTTTTGTCCTTTGTCGGAAATTTAAAAATTCGATTTGAAAATTGCGATCCCTTTGTTGCATTTTTTTGTGTCATTGCATGTGATTGTTATTTTCTTGCGCACATTGCATTGCATGACCATTGTGGTCGCACCCTTAAGTGGGAGTAAGAAACTATGCCTTCGTGAGGTTTTCACCTCCGCATGGGCTAGTGGATTACTTCCGAGATACATCTGTACCTATGTCTTCGTGAAGTTTTCACTTCCGCATGGCCATAGGGAAATGTATTCCCCTGAATTGAACTCGGTCCGTATGAGCCTATAATGGGTGAGGATCGAGGAATCTACTGGTTCAAGTACCTCAACTTTAGATCTAAACCACACGTAGAAAATGTAAGGACTCACCCTAAGTAGAGCTATGCCAAACCTTAGTGGTCACCCAAATAGTTGTTTGTTTATTTTATTTACTTTATGTTTTATTTCATGGTACTAACTTGTTGTGCTTTATTTTTGGTGCATGTCACTTCATATTTTAAAGAAGTATCGATTCACGGTCAGTTTCTAAGTTAGAAAGCTGGTTATGGAGAATGAATTCCTTGATAAAGTGGAAGACAATGCAACCGTCCGCATATGGTCAGAGCAAACGCAATTAGAGAAAGGGAACAACTTAGCTGAGGGGTATGTGTTGGAACTATGGGATTTCACTCGTATTAGTATTACGCAAAATGAGTTCCAAGAGGTGAAAGAAATATGGACCCAGTGGGATGATGAGGCTAAGCAGCTGTTCTATCGTAATTATGACGATCTACCCTACTTGCTCGACGTCAAGGTAGACAAGCATCTGTTCCAGGCTATGACTCAGTTTTGGAACCCTGCCTATAGTTGTTTCACTTTCAGGAAAGTAGATTTAGTGCCCACGGTGGAGGAATATACAACCTTGCTTCCCTGTCCAAGGATCCAAGTCGGCAAAGCTTATTCTAGGGCTGCTTATGTCCAGACTTTTATGAAGAAGTTAATGAATATCACGGGAATGAGTGAACAGTGGGTTGCAGCCAGAATTCAGAAGAAAGGAGAGTGTAAATGCATTCCTTAGGTGAGTTTCAGGGACCTAATCTTAGCACATCCGGATGTAAAGAAGAGGATTGACATCTTTTCCTTGTGTATTTATGGTTTGGTAATTTTCCCTAAAGCTTTAAGACATGTAGATAAAGCAGTCATTGATTTATTCGATCGACTTGACAGAAGGGTCACGCCTGTACCTGCAATCTTAGCCGAGATGTTCAGATCTTTGAATGCATGTCGGAGAGCAGGCGAGGGTAGGTTTATTGGATGCGTGCAGTTGTTATTAGCTTGGTTTCACAGTCATTTCTGGAAGGTGGAGAAAGTTTCTTATCGGGTTTTCTCTGAGAATTATTCTCCATTAAAAGAGATAGTGGCTACACCAAGGAGAGAAGATGTGTCCGAGGAAAATTGGATTGTTCTCCTTCAAAACCTTCAAGAGGAATACATCGAGTGGAGGGCTCATTGGATGATTCTTGACGAAATTCTTTATCGGTGTGGGAATTTTGACTGGGTTCCTTTACTTGGAATTTGGGGAGCCGTTGGGTATGCTCATTTGCTCGTACTAAGGCAATATGGATCAAGACAATTCGTACCAGCAACATATGGACTAGCTCAATGTGAGTTCTCATACAGAGGGGATAACTATAAGAAGAAGGTTAAGGAGATTTCTAGTGCTTGGAATCAGATTCGTAGGATGAAGAGATTATCCGCGGGCCCAATGACAACCTCAGAGTACAACAGATGGAGGATTAGAAGGATTAATGATAACATCCCTAAACTGAATCCAGAAGGCGCCCGATCAAGAGAAGAATACTTGCAAGTGGTCCCATCAGAATAGAGATTATAAAACAAAATTTCGAAAGGATGAGTTCAGAGCTCGAAAAGAGGATGGAAAAGTTGGAAGAAGAAAAAATGTACCTAAGATTAGATGTGGATGTTCAGAAATTAGAGGTTGAAAAACTAAGAAAAGTGAAGAAAAGGGTCGAGGAAGATCTGGATAGTCTAAAGATAGAATATAAGAACCTACGTCTATCAATGAAAAATGCCGGATTGGGGAAGACTTCGGTACAATGGCAACAGGAGATTCAAGAGGAAAAGGCCAAAGCTGACCATTGGGAGAGGAAGTTCCAAGAGATGCAGATGTGAAACGAGGCCCTAGAAAGGAGTTTGGCAGAAAGCCAAAAGGAGAAATATGGATTAAAGGCTAGAGTGGCTGAATTGGGGCGGTCTCTTCACCACTATCGAAATCGTAATTCTGCAATCGAGCTGAAGTCAAGTTTGAACAAGATTGAGGAAATGAAGGGCAAGATCGAAAAATTAGAATCGGTATTGCAAAATTATGAACTCCGGATCGAGCTTCTTGAAGCAAGAGAAGGGCATTGGAAGGAAGAGCTCCACCATTCCTATGATCAAGTTAGAAATCGGGATTATCTCATGGGTGAAGCAATAGTTTAGATTCGAGAAGTAGCTAATCATTTATAGACTTTGGCAGTACAGGCTGATATATTGAGCATGAAATATGAGCTACAGTCAGATCGTGGTCAAGAGCTAGCCTTGCTGTTTAGGAAAGTTAAAACTTTGGGCATTAGGGCAAAAACATATTTGTAGTCCATTTTATGCAAAGGATTTTGTTTTCTAATAAATTTTTCTAAATGAAATTGAATCTGAATTGATGCCTTCTTTTTTTGCATTCATGCATTTGCATTACATCACATCATATGCATTTAAGTCCATAAAAAGATTTTAATTAGTTGAAATTATTACAGAGAGAGAGAGAGAGAGAAGAGAAAGAAGACAAATCTGGAAACTAAACATCGTTACAGTACACGCGCTAAGAAAAAAATGGATCAAAGACTCGAACAGTTCCAGAGAGATATGCAAGACCAGCTGTAAGAGCAATTAGCGAAAATCAAGCAAGATATGAGGGTACAAATGATGGAAGCCCAAAGGAATATGGTGGCTCAAATGACTCAGCTACTGAATGGGGAAATGGACAAAGGAAAAGGCCCAATGACTAATGTTGGAGAAGATAATGAGGACTTTCCTCCGAGTTTTACCCTACCGCATGCACAAACACAACCTGAGGAGTATCCCCGAAGGCCATCTGTCATGATTAGGCCTCAACAAGGGCAAACTGATACTGGAGTGCCCATGAATTTCCAAGTTAGCACAGGATCTAACCCAGGAGATAACCCTGCTAATCCTGTTAAATATAGCAGAGAGGGAAGGGACAAGATTTGAATTCTCAAGGCAATTAGAGGATCATTGTAAATGGTTGGAAGAAAAGTTCAAGGCCTTGGAAAATGCTGATAATCACCATGGAATTGATGCTAAAGACTTGAGCTTGGTTCCAGATTTGGTGCTTCCTCATAAGTTCAAAATGCCAAAATTTGAGAAGTACAAAGGGACTAGCTGCCCTGAAGCCCACATTACCATGTTCTGTAGACGGATGACCGGCTATGTTAATAATGATCAACTCTTGATTCATTGCTTCCAAGATAGTTTGGTGGGGGCAGCGTCCAGGTGGTACAATCAACTGAACCATACTAGGATTAGTTCCTGGAGGGACCTAGCCCAAACTTTTATGAAGCAATACAATCATGTCATAGACATGACGCCTGACAGAATCACTTTGTAGAATATGGAGAAGAAGTCAAATTAGAGCTTCCAGCAATATGCGCAAAGATGGAGGGAGGTTGCCATGCAAGTTCAGCCACCGCTCCTAGAAAAAGAAACTACAATACTTTTTATCAATACCTTGAAGGCCCCATTCATTACTCACATGATAGTGAGTACCACCAAGAGCTTTGCGGATATAGTGATGGCAGGAGAAATGATTGAAAATGCCATAAGGTGGCAAGATTAAAGCAGGGGAAACCACTAAAAGGTCTGCTCCAAGAAAAAAGGAGAATGAGGTGTATAATACGAGTACATACAACAAAGGGTACTTGAAGGCAATTACTGTTAGCCAGCCAAAAGTAATTATTGTTGAGCGACAACGGTCAGTAAGATAAGAATCGGGCACAAGGCAAAACTCTGAAAAGCTCCAATTTACGCCAATCCCAATGACGTGTAAGGAACTATATCAAAGTTTATTTGGCGTACATGTAGTGTCCCCATTTTATCTAAAATCGTTACAGCCCCCATATCCCAAATGGTATGATTCAAACACTCAATGTGACTACCATGCAGGAATACCGGGGCATTTAATAGAAAACTGCACTGCCTTCAAAAAGGTAGTCGAGAGACTCATCAAGATGGGGATTGTGAAGTTTGAGGATACACCTAGTGCGGAAAACCCATTACCTAACCATAGGGATAAGGGGATAAATGCGATTGGCGAAAATATCGTGAGAAGGATCAATGAGGATATTACAGAGGTAAAAACCCCGTTGAGAATGGTCTGGAGAGAAATGATAGAAAGAGGATTGATAGAATTGGATTCTATGGAAGGATACGAAAGAGTAAGGGACTACTGTGAGTTCCACAAAGCAGAAAGGCATGAAATCCAAGAATGTGTTGAGTTCAGAGACTTGGTGCAGAGCCTTATGGACAATAAGGAATTAGAAGTTTATGAGGAAGGCTCAGAGGGAGGAAGTATATGCGTGACAGAAGGATAACTGGTAAACTAAAAAGTCAATTATCAGAGGATTATCATCACCCTACCAAGGAACACGGAAGGAGGAACACAAATGACACCAAATGTCGTAATCCAAAAACCTGTGTCCTTTCCTTATAAGGATAACAAAATGGTACCTTGGAATTACGACTGTAATGTGACAATATTAGGAGGGGAAATCCTAGCTAGTGATTCCAAGGAGGACCAAAATGAAGGATCTTACACACGTAGTGGAAGGCGTTATGACTCAGTAAACGTTAGAACAGAACCAGTAAAATCAAAGACCTTGGCAGTTGAATAAGAGAAATGACCTGAGACACTTATCAATGAACCGATAAAGGAGGAAGAAGCTAAAGAATTTTTGAAATTCTTAAAGCACAATGAATATAGTGTGGTGGAGCAACTGCGCAAACAACCGACTCGCATATCAGTGCCAGCATTGCTTTTAAGCTCAGAAGTATATCGCGAGGCATAGATGAAAGTGTTGAATAAGACCTATGTTACTAAAGATATATCTGTCAATAAACTTGACCGTCTGGATAGTAATATAAGTGCCGACAACTTTATTTATTTCAGTGATGATGAAATTCCACCTGGGGGCATGGGATCAACTAAGGCTTTGCACATCACTACCTGTTGCAATGGATATACTCTACCAAGCATGTTAATCGATAATGGATCAACTTTGAATGTCTTACCATCGTCTACGTTGAAAAGATTGCCTATAGACAGTTCTCACATTAAGACATGCCAGAACATAGTGAGAGCATTCGATGGTACTGAGAGAAAGGTAATGGAAAGAATCGACATACCTTTTTTTATTGGACCAAACACGTATGAAGTGGATTTTTTGGTGATAGATATCAAGCCCTCCTACAATTGCTTGTTGGGAAGACCTTGGATTCATTCGGCAGGGGCAGTGCCCTCATCACTACACCAAAAATTGAAACTGGTAACAGAAAGTCTGCTAGTTACTGTAAACGTAGAGGAGGACATCATAGCAACTATTACCAACGACGCGCCCTATTTAGAGGCAAATGAGGAGGCCACTGAGTGTTCATTTTAATCTTAAGAGTTCGCGAACGCAACATTCATTTTGGAAGGGAATGAGGTTCTGGTGCCTAGGATATCTAGGACCACGAGAATGGGCTTGCAAATGATGGTGGGGAAAGGAGCCTTATCGGGAAAAGGACTGGGCAGATATCTCCAAGGAGGGATTCAAGTTCCGACGCTGAAAGAAAAAAGAGACCATTTTGGCTTGGGTTTCAGTCCGGATGCTAGACAAAGGAATAAGGAAATAGAGAAGAAGCAAGAGAGAATAAGGGCACGACTGAATGGGGAAGAAGTCAAGTGGGAATTGATGACATTTCCTCACATATCCAGACTTTTGTATCAGGAGGGATAATTCACCCTCAGAGAGGATTGTTGGAAAATGAAAATCTTCATATCTATGCCATACACGAGGAAGGAACCGAGCAAAGAAACCTATTGGACATTCGCCCTTATGAACCTGGAAGTGTTTTGAACAATTGGACTGCAGAGGAACTTCCTGTAATTTTTAGAGATTATACAGAGTAATGTTCAGAACACACTTGTTGTTCTAAAGCCTAGAAACAATAAGATTTCGTTTGTGAAATAGACTCATGTTCAGACATCTTTGTTTCAATAAAATACATCTTTGATAATTAATTTGAGAGAATATTCCTTCATTTCTTATTCTTTTGATCTTCTAATTTCCATCCAAAATTTGTTTCTTTTGTTATTCTCATTCATACCATGTAAATAGTTGTTCTTGAATTCATTTGTTCTTTGTACATTCTTTTGTGCCTACCACAGGTCCCTAGATATCAATGACATGAGCAACGATACTACAGATTCAGAGGTTCTTTTTGAGCACGACATGTGTTTAGAGGAATCTCAGGATTTTGAGGGTGACAGAGATTGTGACTTGCCTCCAGGTTTGTTAAGAATGGTAAAGCAAGAAGAGAAACAGATTTTACCCCATGAAGAGGCGGTAGAGAATATAGTCTTAGAGGAAGGAAAGGTTGTGAAAATTGGAACGCGCATAGCCGAGGAGACGAAGCAGGACCTCGTTAAGTTATTACGGGGATTCAAAGACGTCTTTGCATGGTCATACCGAGATATGCCTAGGCTAAGTACTGGTATTGTAGTGCATCGTCTTCCCATAAGAGAAGAGTGCAAGCCAATTCAGCAAAAGCTACGAAGGATGAGGCCTGATGTGGTGCTAAAAATAAAAGAGGAAGTCAAGAAACAGTTTGATGCTGGTTTTCTACAAGTGGTCAAATACTCAGAGTGGGTTGCCAATATTGTTCCTATCCCTAAGAAGGATGGAAAGGTTCGGATGTGTGTAGACTACAGGGACTTAAATAAAGCCAGCCCAAAGGACAATTTCCCTTTGCCTCATATTGACACATTGGTGGATAATACGGCGGGATACTCACTGTTTTCTTTCATGGATGGTTTTTCGGGATACAATCAGATCAAAATGCACCCTGAGGATATGGAGAAAACTACTTTCATAACATTGTGGGGTACCTTTTGTTATAAGGTGATGCCATTCGGGTTAAGGAATGCAGGAGCAACATATCAAAGGGACATGATAACATTATTCCATGACATGATGCATAAAGAGATTGAAGTATATGTTGATGACATGATCGCCAAATCTCGAACGGAAAAGGAACACATTGAAGTTCTGAAGAAGTTATTCTTAAGATTGAGAAAATTTCAATTAAAGCTCAACCCGGTAAAGTGCACTTTTGGAGCTCGACCAGGGAAATTACTGGGTTTCGTAGTCAGTGGGAGAGGAATCGAGGTTGACTCAGATAAGGTCAAAGCTATACAAGAATTGCCTCCACCACGCACTCAAAAAGAAGTTCGAGGTTTTCTTGGAAGGTTAAATTACATTGCTCGGTTTATTTCACAATTAAGTGAGAAATGTGATCTCATATTTCGTCTTCTTAAGAAACACAACCAAGGCGTATGGGACGATGAGTGCCAAAAAGCTTTTGACAAAGTTAAACAATATCTGTCAAATGCCCCAGTACTATCTCCACCTAATCCAGATAGACCACTAATACTGTATTTGACAGTGTTCAACAACTCCATGGGATGTGTGCTTGGTCAACATGATGAGTCAGGAAGAAAAGAAAAGCCGATATACTATCTCAGTAAAAAGTTCACTGAATGTGAAATAAGATATTCGTCAATTGAAAAATTGTGTTGCGCCTTGATTTAGACAACTCGGAGATTGAGGCAGTATATGCTATATCATACAACCTGGTTAATTTCGAAGCTTGACCTATCAAAATATATGATGGAGTTAACTGCTCAGAATGGAAGAATGGCAAGGTGGCAAATTTTGCTTTCTGAATTTGATATAGTCTATGTGAACCAAAAGGCTATAAAAGGAAGCGTAATAGCAGAATTTCTAGCTACCAGGGCTTTAGAGGATTATGAACCATTGAGCTTTTATTTCCCCAATGAGGAGCTAATGTATGTGGCAACTACTGAAGAGTATCCATGGAAGCTAAATTTTGATGGAGCGTCAAATGCTGTAGGAAATGGAATTGGGGCAGTCTTGGTATCCCCTAGTGGTGATCATTATCCATTCACATGCAAAATGGATTTTGATTACACAAACAACATGGCAGAGTATGAAGCATGCATCATAGGAATTCGAGCAGCTATAGAGCGCAAAATCAGAGTGCTAGAAGTATATGGAGATTCGGCATTAGTGATTTATCAACTTAAAGGTGAATGGGAGACGAGAGACCCTAAACTGATCAATTACCGAAAAATAGTTTTGGGATTGATTGAGGAGTTCAATGACATCACTTTTAATTATCTCCCACGTGATGAAAACCAAATGGAAGATGCTTTGGCAACCCTGGCTTCTATGATTAAAATAAACAAACCAGAGGATATGAGACCTATTCAGATGAGTATTTTTGAAGTTCCAGCTCATTGTTATAACATGGAAGAGGAGGAAAAAGATGACCACCCTTGGTATCATGATGTATTGCGATACGTAAGAAATAGTGAATACCCGGAGCATGCAACTTAGAATGACAAAAGGACGTTAAGAAGATTGTCCTGTGACTACATTTTAGATGGGGATATCTTGTACGAAAGAAGGAAAGATCAAGTACTATTGAGATGTGTTGACGCCGTTGAAGCTAGAAAAATTTTGGAAGAAGTTCATGAGGGCGTTTGTGGAACACATGCTAATGGATTCACAATAGCTAGACAAATAATGAGATTCGGATATTATTGGTCTACCATGGAAGGAGATTGTGTCAACTATGCCAAAAGATGCCATAAATGTCAGATTTATGGAGACAAAATTCACGTACCACCTTCACCTTTGCATGTTATGACTTCCCCATGGTCTTTTCCCATGTGAGGTATGGATGTCGTTGGGCCGATCTTACCGAAAGCTTCGAATGGGCATCGATTCATCTTTGTGGTTATTGACTATTTCACGAAATGGGTAGAGGCTGCTTCCTACGCTAGCATTACTAAGTCAGCAGTTAGTCGGTTCTTGAAGAAGGAGATCGTTTGTCGATATGGAATGCCCGAGAGGATCATATCAGATAATGTGCTGAACTTGAACAACAGCACGATAGCAGAAGTCTGTAGTAGATCAAACACCACAATTCATCTCCGTATCACCCAAAAATGAATGGGGCAGTGGAAGCGACCAATAAAAATATCAAGAAGATAGTAGGGAAAATGACTGAGACTTATAATGATTGGCATGAGAAATTACCATTTGCACTCTATGCTTATCGGACGTCCGTTAGAACCTCTACTGGAGCAACTCCTTTCTCATTGGTCTATGGGATAGAGGCAGTTCTACCTATTGAAGTAGAAATACCTTCCCTTCGAGTTTTGACAGAAATAAAATTGGATGAAGCTGAATGGATCCAGGCTCGATATGATCAGTTGAACTTGATTGAAGAAAAAAGGCTAAGGGCTATTCTTCATGGTCAGATGTATTAGAGACGAATTATGCAAGCTTATGATAAAAAGGTCTGCCCAAGAGAGTTTCATGAGGGGGACCTTGTACTGAAAAAGATCTTTCCCATACAAAAGGATTTCAGAGGAAAATGGATGCCAAATTGGGAAGGACCATACGTGGTGAAGAAGGCTTTCTCTGGAGGTGCACTGATTCTGACCAAAATGGATGGGAAAAGCTTACACAGTCCTGTGAGCTCGGATTCAGTCAAAAAACCTTGAAGAGGTGCTAACAAACTTCATAGAAGCCTCAGAAACACGTTTCCAAAAGGTAGAAACAAAACTTGAGGCATTGTCACAGGAGTTCAAAGATCAATTCGGGCAACTTGGTAAGCAGATTTCTGAGAGACCACAGGGAAAACTATCGAGCAACACCGAGACTAACCCAAGGGAGCAAGTTCAAGCCATAACATCTCAAGATATTGAAGGGTTAGACGAGCCTAATTTGAACCAAAAGAGTGTGGTAGAAGAAGATATGGTTGAGGTCAATAAAAAGCCAAAACCGGTAATCAAAGAGTACAAATCTCGCATACCATATCCCCAAGCAATAACGAAAGACGACACAGAGGAATAGTTCAGTAAGTTCCTTAAAATTTTAAAGAAATTACATATTAACTTACCGTTTCTTGAAGCTCTTTCACAGATGCCGGATTCTAGGAAATTTTTAAAGAAGCTATTGACAAATAAGCGAAAGATAGACGAGGAATCACATATGGAACTAAACGCAGTGTGTTCAGCAATGTTGCAAAATAAACTACCACAGAAATTGAAAGATCCAGGGAGTTTTACAATTCCATACTTAATTGGTAGTTTATCTATTGATAATGCTTTAGCTGATTTAGGGGCAAGCATAAATGTCATGCCTTATACATTGTTTAAACAACTAGGTCTAAGGAAACCCAAACAAACTAGGATGAGCATTCAATTAGCTGATAAAACTATTAGAATTCCTAGGGGTATAATTGAAGACGTGCTAGTGAAAATTGATAAATTCGTATTCCCAGTAGACTTTGTCGTTTTAGACATGGATGAGGATAATAGTATCCCCCTAATTTTAGGAAGGCCCTTTTTAGCGACTGCCAGGACTAAAATTTATGTCAGTGCAGGTGAACTCATACTTTGTGTAGGTAACGAATCAATCAGTCTTCAAGCTCTCGACTCAGCTAGGACATCGGGTAATCAAGGTGAGAACATTAATTCTATTAATAACCATTCGGTAAAACCTTCTTTTCAGGAAGCACCACGAAACTACACAACTGAGCCAGATCCTAGACCTCATGCCAACAAGGAAATAACCCATGAGGAACGAAGGCTTCAGATCGATAAACTAGACGAGTGGAAGACACACTTCAAGGAAAAATTAGGAATACACAAAGTAGAACCAACGCCACTCCAAGGAACAAACAAATTTAAGATCGGAGATCAGGTACTGTTAGATAAAGCAGACCCTCGAATACCTCCTCCAGACCCTAATATAAACAAAGAAATCTCTTTTAGGGTACTCAATGTTTTCCCATACGGAACAGTCGAGGTAAGTAATCCTACAATCGGTACCTTTAAAGTAAACGCTACTCGACTTGAATTTCACCATGATAATAGAATTGATAGCATGAGGAAGGACTTTCAACTCCTCAAACCACCATGAATATGCGAATGAGAGGAAAGTCTAGCTTAAGACTATAAACGAACGCTTCTTGGGAGGCAACCTGAGCACTAACTCTACTAATTAGTTTCGATTTAATTCTTTTCGTATTTAGGCGTAAGTTTCCATACCCATACGGCCTTGCACACGGTTGTGGCCGTGGCCGTGTGGGCACCACAGGAAGGAACACGGGCGTGGGATGCATCTCTATTTAAACCCCCTTCTTCCTTTCTTTTTCCCGTTATCTTTCTTCTTTCATTTTTCATTATTTACTTTTATTCTTATTTTATTGTTATTACTTTCCTTTTTCTCCATGGCATTTAGATTTAGCTTAGGATACAATAAAACCAGACCGGCTACTTTGAGTATTCAAGTCAAACGGCTCGAGGCACTCCCTACGTTTCTCTTCATCCAAAATTTAGAAAGTTTCACTTCTTGCCCTCTCTTTTGATTTTCTTACTATATGATCATTATCTACCTTTGTACATTGAGGGCAATGTACATCTTAAGTGTGGGGGGTGAATAGTTATTTGCAGAAAGTGCCTAACTTTCTGCATTATTCTCAAATCCCTGAATACTATCCTGTCTTAAAGTAAGTTTCTCATATTATGATTAGAATGAAATTTCCTTTGATTTATGATTTTTATTGATATGTTTTAGATTAAGTCATTGATAATTTTGCATTGATGATTAAATTTGAAAGATACTAGAGAATCAAGCATGATGAGTCTATTTTCAAAAATTAAAAAGTTTGTTAGGTTGTCTACCTAAATCTGAATGTTGCCTTGAAATTTGAAATTTACGAGGTTGATATCAATTACCCATAATTTCTGTGAGCTTTTGAGCCTTTTAGAGCATACATTCTTTTTCGTGCTCACTTTATTGATTATGAGTGTGTCAACATTGATTTGTTATTCTAGAACTTGCTTTGATTATACATGTCGAGACCACACCTTTGATTTGATATACAGAGATGATAAAGGCACCTAGGTTTTAACCCACTTACTCCATTAAAAAGCCTACATTCACAATTAACCCCTAGTGAACCCCGTTTAATCCTAACAACCCTTTTTATTGACTCACCCACTAATATTAACCCAAAACCCTTTGTAATTGTTATCACCATTCCTTTTGACTACCCTTATGTCGAGATTTGATTTGATTAAGTTGCCTAACCATTTTAGTTATTTCAATCGTTAAATCCATCCTTTATATTTGACTTGCTCCTAAAAAAATCGAATAATATTCATTATTAGTTGTGTGATTGAATGAGCTTATATGTTTAAATGCCTATTATTGAAGAAGAAAGCTTGTATTAGGTATTATTATTAGTATGACAAGTTTTCAATTGATGTAATTATTTAAGATTAATTCATTTTTCCAGTTAGGTAATTTATCAGGTCAACCTCGATTCTAACCCTTTAATTCAGCCTATATCCATACCTCCAACCCAAGCCCTGTTACAACCCTATTAAAGACCTTTTGATTTGTGTATCATATCATATTATAGTGGTGGAGATTTGATTTTCATGCAAGCTTATGGGATTAACTCTTCATGCTTGACTTTTGAGTGCATAATTCTGAACCTTAAAACACTTCGAGTGGTTTGAGTGAATCATTAGTGAGGATGTCAATTCTTGTCGATTTTGAATCAGAGGTAATTATTCAGGTAAGGGGAAACACCTATGTTTTCATACTATAAAAACTATGACTTTGATTGTTTGAATCATTAGGACCCTTTGAGTTGAATTATCCATGTATGAATTAGCTATGAATTATGATGAATCATTATCGATGAATATTATGAATCAGGGAAGTTCGTTTTAATTGTAAGTTGAGAATTTTGCTTGAGGACAAGCAAAAGCTTAAGTGTGGGGGTATTCGATAAACAGTAAAAGTAACATATTTTAATCCCACATTTAGCATACTTTTGGATGATTTATCCATTGATTTATGTAAAAAGGTACTCTTAATCCTTTCTTTTCATGTTTGATACTCAGGAAAGCACCCGAGGATGAAAAGAACAAGAAACGGGCTTAAAACGGATCAAATTGGGCCAAAATAGAAATCGACACGGCCTGGACCCAAGACCACATGGTCTGCCTCATTAAAAGTCCGAACACGGCCTAAAGACGACTCACACAGGCTTGTGCCATGGTCGTGTCCCTGTCGTAGAAAAGAGCAATTTCACTTGGAAAAGGATACTTAGGGGCAAAGAAACCTATCTCAAAAACCTATATAAACACCCTAAGTATAACCTAGAAGAGGGCGGTTAGCGAGGCCAAGGAGCCGAGCCAGAAAGGTTAGATTTGTGGAGATTTACTCGAAGAGAGCCAGTTGATCCATCTCAAGAAGCCAGAGTTATACTCAAGACGAAGGATCCCTCCTTCAATTCCTTCAGGAGGTTTTAGGGATTTTTTATGTTTTATTTTATCTTTTCTTTTGAGATGTTTTCTTTTATTGTTATGAACTAAACCCTCAGATACTTGAGGGGGATGAAACCTAAGATGAATCTTGTTATCGTTTGCTGAACTATATGATAAATATTTGACTTGTTCTTAATTATGTGTTCTTAATTCTTGTGTTGATATTTCCGGGATATTAATTCAAGTATGATATGCTTAGGTGGAGGAGCAAAAGTCCCTGCCTAAGAGTAGATCTAGCATAATTAGTTGGAGTTGATCGCGCGCCTAGAGATAGGGTGATGAGATTTTGCCGGATTAGGGTGAAACCTAATACGGGAGTCCATAGATCGAGTTAATGCAATTCTAGGGGTTTTAATCAGAAAGAGATTTCAATTAATCAACCTAGGGTTAGACGTTAGTTGCCTCGAGAGAGGGATTAATATAACTTAGGGAATCTTACGGATCAAGTCAAGTGAATAAATCGTCTGGTTCAGAGTTAGATAACAACTGAAGTCTAGGTGGATTCTTCCTTGGGTGTCGTCTTAATCAATTGGTTTTTCCTCAAGTTTTTTTCCCAAATTCTCTTTTTGTCTTTGCATCTTTAGTTTAGTAGTTAATTAATTTAGATTAAATAAGAATCACTTTAATTCTTAGGCTAAATAATAAAAAGAGAGTTAGTATTAGTACTTTTGGTTCCTTTGGGTTCGACATTCCGGTCTTGCCTAAACTATACTACTGTTCGATAGGTGCGCTTGCCTAAAAAATCATTGTCATAGTTAGTTTCTAGGTTTGATCATTCTTTTTATAAATTTTAAGACTCTGACACGCGATCACAGATAAAAAAACATCAGTTTGGCATCCCTGAGTTTGTAGTGGAGCAAACTAAAGATAACAGATCTTATCTTCCTGAGTTTGCAGCGACGCAGATTGAAGATACCAATTTGGTCTCCCTGAGTTTGCAGTGGAGCAGACTAAAAATAGCAGATCTGGCATTCCTGAAGTTGCAGTGAAGCAGATCGAAGACATCAGTCTTGTCTCCCTGAGTTTGCAGCGGAGCAGACTGAAGATAGCAGATCTGACATTCTTGAAGTTACAGTGAAACAAATTGAAGACATCGGTCTTGTCACCTGAGTTTGCTGTGGAGCAGACTGAAGATAACAGATCTTGACTTCCTGAATATTGCAGTGAAGCAAGATCAAAAATACTAGTCTCACTTTCCTGAAGTAGGATGGATTAAATCTACAAGAGCAGATCTTATCTCACTGAAGTTGCAGTAGAATAAGATTAAAGCTACAGAGTTAATCTCCTTGAAGTTGTAGTTGGGTTAGAGACTACTTGAAGAAGACGAGGACCAAAAAGTCAAGACTCGGCAAGACCGGGCAAAATTGGTCCTTTTATAGTATTTGCTCTATTACCATTACACGACAATGAGCAAAGAGGGGCAGCTGTAATAGGCCCAATTTGCCCGGGCTTATGTTACAAAAAAATAATGTTTAAAAGGTTTTTTTTTTACAGTCCATTTACAGCAGATTACCCAATACCCCATTACACCCAAACCCAACAAAACCCATAACCCAGTGGCCCAAAAATTAAATGAGCCCAATTAGCCCAAAACGTTTTCAGCCTCTGAAAACCCTAGCAAGGGTCTTGCACCGCAGCTCCCAACACAAACCCTCGCGCCGCAGCCACCAGCCTTCATCACTGCTGAGATCTTCGCTATTAACCTACAAAAGGAAAGAAAAACACAGTAAAAGCAGCAAATATGGCAAGAAACAACAGGACAGAATTTTTATGTTTATTTTCAATTTATTTTTGGGTTATAAAAACTCTAACGAAATCTGTAAAATGGACAAAATATTCACAGAATACACAAATAATCAAAGAAAACAGAGGTGATTTTTTTCGTTTTTATTTTGTTTAATCTTTGTATTATTTGTTATTATTTTCATTTTATATAATATACAATCGAAAATAGATTTTTTAAAATATCAAAGAGAAACAGTTCGTATTTCTCTAAACTAATTTTTATACAAAATATTTTTTAAAAAAAATAATAAGTAAGAGGACTACCTTCGATTCGGCTTTAAAATGGAGAAATTTGGCATTTCGATCGCCGTCTGAGGTGGCACGTGCGGTGGCCCGTCACCGGAGCCCAGGCCGGATTCTGGCCTCAGGCCGAGAGGAAAAGAGCCTTTTGGGGCCTCTGTTTTGTTTTTTTTTAAAGGTGTTTAAAATGATTTTTTTGGGCTAATTTTTAGCTTATATAGGCCATCCATACGACGTCGTTTTGGGGGTCACCTTTAAAGGCCAAAACAACGTCGTTTTAAGGTCATAAGACCCGCGAGTTGACCCGACCAGGGGAGGATCCGCGTGTTTTTATAAAAAGGGCAATTTGCCTCTTTGGTCCCTCCGCAATTTTATTCTTTGTGATTTCGTCCAATTTAAATGTTTCTTTTGTTTTTTCAAATCAGCCCTGAAATTTATACTTTGTTGTAATCAGGTCCTAGGGCTATTTTAAGGCAGAAGAGGGAACGGCGTCGTTTAGGAGATAAGGCATAATTGCCTAATAGGTCCCCATAGTGTGACGCGCGTTCTAATCTGGTCCTTTTACATGTTTACCCTAGATTTTGTTTTATTTCGATTTAACCCCTGTTTCTTTAATTTTTTAACCTTTTTATTTATTTATATATTTTTTTAATTACTTTAGCATTATGTGAAATTAATTCATTTTTTATTAAATTCTATATTTTTATATATTAAAATTTTGTATAGTGTATATTATTTAAACTGATTTATTATTAATATAAAGTTTTCTATATATTGTTTATTTTAAATATGTATTATTTTTATATATATTAAGTTGTTATATTATATTTATCCTTTATACTTATATTTTATATATTCAAGTGTTTTTATACTATTCGTTTAAAATATACATTTATTTTATTTCGTGTATATATATATATATATATATCCATTTTTAGATTTTGCCGTATCATTTTTACATGTATGTTTTTTTATTTGCAATATCTATTTATTATTTGATATATGTCATTCATTTTACATTGTTATTTTTTTTTACACTTGATCTTGCATGTAAAGTTTCATATGTATTTAGTAGTTTTTATCTTTTATTGTTTTATATCTTTTATTTTTTTATCCATGCTCTTGTACTTGTTTATTATTTTTATGTTTGTTTTAGTATAGTTGTTTTTTTATTTATATCATTCGTTATTTTATATTATTCTTTCTTTAATTGTCTATATTAGTATTAATCGTTAATATGACTTGTAATTATGATGAATTGCTATTTGGTATTTATGTTTTGTAATGTGTTAACGCAATATTTTCCTCAAATCATTTTTAATAAAAAATGCATTTTGCTAAATTGTCACATTTTATTCAAAAGATTTTTTTTAAAAAAAGGGGTACGGTGATACATAATATTTGAGAGCCTCGAGAAAAATTGTACCCTAACTCACTGGGTTTCGATTTTTCTCGTTGGACTTAAGATATTAAGTATTTCTTATTGAAATTGAAACCCATAAACTTCAAATCAAAACTTATTCTCGGGAATTCAAGATGTTGTATCCTAACTTATTGGATATGATGTTTTGTATCTCAAGGTAAGGATTTTCTACAAATAAAGGCAAGCTTATTTTCGAAGTCTTGAAATGTTGCATTCTAACTCATCGGGTGTGACATTTTATTTCCTTGAGATAAGTGAGTCTTTGCTTTCTTTCAATTAAAAGGATCATATTTTTAAAATATTCGACATTAGGACAATAACTAATCAATCCGGTACCAATTTTAGGTGTTACGAGAGTGCTAATCCTTCCTCGTGCGTAACCGACTTCCGAACCCGTTTTCTCGAATTTCGTAGATCAAAATCATTGTTTTAATAAATCAAAATATTTTTTATTAAAATGACCAATTTCAAGGTGACCCGATCACACCTCGAAAAAATATTGGTGGCGACTCTATTTTCGTTTTTAAAGTCGATCCCCATTTTTTCAAAAAAACATAAAAATGGTTTCGACAGTACCATGCCATTTGGTAATCCCAATATCTAAAATATGGGTGGTGGTCAATTTTAGTGGTAAATTTGGCAGGAAATTTATTTGGAGAATTTGGGTTTTCACTCTAATCCCTTGGTCGAAGAATTTTTAATATTTGGGCTGTTGAATGGGTAATAAAATTTGGATCTTTTGGGTCAGTGTAGTGTTTGAACAGTATTGATCCAGTTTGAACTAGTATGTTTTCATAATACTGTTGGGGTTTTTGAGAATCTAATGGTTTAAAATGCCATCCATTGAAAAGTTCTTTTGCAAGTATATGTGGAGTTTTTTCTGAAAATTCTTTCTCCATAACAAGAATTTTTTCAAAACATTTGTTTGGAAAATATTGTGAGGATTTTTTGTGTAGCAGTATGTGAAGACACTGCTATTTCTTTTGGAAAAACATCTTGGAGAGATGTCTCTTTTAAAACATTTTTGAGAGATTTTGGTTTGTGTAAAACAATCTCTTTATTTTTTGAAATCTTTGCTGCTTCACCAGCAATTTGTTTGAGAGGAGTTTCCTCTTTCATTTGAGAAAAGGCCAATGCCACTTCTGGGGATTGAGAAAGGGACTCAATCTATTTTTTGATTTGAGA
Source organism: Gossypium australe (assembly GCA_005393395.2). Taxonomy (NCBI): domain Eukaryota; kingdom Viridiplantae; phylum Streptophyta; class Magnoliopsida; order Malvales; family Malvaceae; genus Gossypium; species Gossypium australe. The sequence continues at coordinate 13,085,132 of CM016616.1, forward strand.
ACCAATTTCATTTGGATCTTGTGCATCTTGAACGATTGTATTTTTGGAGGATTTTCATGATGATGATGATCTCTCATTTTCTTCTTCATGGCAAATTGCATACCATGACTTAATTGGTTTTGAGGAAATTTGGGTTTTGGATGACTCTCCTATTTTTCCTTTTCCTTTCTCTCGGAGTTTGGGTGGCATTTTTGAAGAAACTCTCTGATGAGAAAATCAGGCAAATAATTAGTTTCTCCTTTGATTTATTCAATATCAAAATCAAATATGCTCAAAATTGTCTGCCATCTTGCAAAAATCTGTTTTGAGGCAATATTGTAAACATCTTTTTGTAAAACTTCTTTTGCTGATTTGTAACCGATTCGTAAAAGAAATTTTTGATTTAATAAATCACTTTGGAATTTTGTAATGCATAAAACAATTGATAAATTTTTTTTTAATAGTACTATAATTTTGCTGAGTTGGATTCTAATGTCTGGAAGTTACCTGGACTATTTGCTCTTTTCCCCCTTTAACTTGTTTTAGGATCCCACCATATCCTCTTTCAGAAGCATCTGTTTCTACAATCTTGGGGGCATTTGGATAGGCTAAATATAAACAAGGAAGCTTAGTGATTTGTTTTTTTAATTTGGGTGATAATATTAGTGTGGTCATTTCTCCAAGGTTGTAGATTCTTTTGGAGCCTATCATATAACGGTTTACATAATTTACTAAGACCTAGATAAAAGTCTAAGACATAATTGAGGCTTCCTAAGAATCTTTGTAATTAGACTTTATCAAGGATTTGGTCTGGGAATTTTCTAACAAACTCTATGGACCTTTCTATTGGGGTAATGGTTCCTTAGGTAATATAATGACCTAAAAACCTTACTTTGGTTTGTTTGGTTTGGAACAAACTTTTCTTGGATTTAGAAACTACTAAACCATTATTTTTTTATGACTTTTATAAAAATGAATAAATGCTTGAAGTGTTTTTCTAAATTTTCTGAAAACACTAATATATCATCGATGTATACTATTGTGAATTGAGAATATTGGTAAAAAATATCATTCATTATTCTTTGAAATTCGGATAGAGCTTTTTTAATCCAAAAGGCATTACATTCTATTCATATTGTCCAAATGTTTCATGTCAAATTTTGAGAAAATATTTGCATTACAAAATTTCTGTAGCAAATCTTTCTTATTTGGTATTGGGTATCTAATCCATTTTAAGGCTTGATTGAGAGGTTTGTAATTAATTACTAATCTTGGCGTTCCTCTTTCGAGTTTTGTATTTTTTATTACATAAAATGCTGAACAACTCCAAGGAGAACTGCTTTTCCTAATTAAATTTTTATTAAGAAGGTCTTGTATTTCTTTTTTTACAAAATTCTTCCATTTATTTGTTCATTTGTACGGGTTTCGCTTTTGTGGGTATTTGTCTTTCATCAAAATTGTGTAACACCCCAAACCCAGCCTAGAAGTTAAGCCCGAATCTGGCGTGTCACATGGAAGTTTTTTTTTTTTTCAAACCATCTTTGAGATTGTTAAAAACTTGTTTGAGAATTACAGCCTCTTTGTTAAAACCCAAAACACTTAAGCAATTGTTATCTACTTGAAAACGTAATTATCTTTAAAAACCTTTTTGGTTGTGAAAACATATTTGAAATAAACAATTTACGAAAATGGGACGTTTGGGAATAGAGTTGTAGAAGCATTTTGAAAGAAAATCCGAGGCCTTATTACAACATTTAACCCAAAACAGTAAAGTAATAAAATAAACGAGAAAGAAGTCTAAAGTCCAAATAAACCATTTCTGAAGTATGGCCTCCACCGAGTCATCCATGGCCCAAGTCCACGTCACTGAGCATTACCTGAAAAGGTTAAGAGAAAGGGGGGTGAGTTACAAGAACTCAGTGTGTAATCCCCGTACCGTTATCCATTAGGCCGGAATCCAGTTAACAATATTTTGGGCCTAGCCCATTTACAATAATAATAATAATAATGTATCAATTATAACATGAATATGAAATGCAATTCCCAAACCAAGCCTAGTATTTCCATCCGCTACACACCACCCGTACCAACCAACACACGTGTGGGTGATCTTTAGTCAACCCACCCCGCCAACACACCAAACGTAGGCATTAAGCCATTTATATCAAATTTGTGGACAAGCCACCAGATTAACAGAATTTACATGGCATTGCCATTTTTCAGATTTGTGGCAGAGCCACCAGATTTATGTAGCAGAGCTACCACAACTTCTCTTCATCATTATCCCTTCCCATCCAAATCATGTGTATAATGCATGAAAAATCATAATATAATAACAATAATTTATTCGGATGTTTATTACAAAAATTATGGCCCATTATAACAAAATACCAAATTGGCCCATTTAGCAAAATATCAGATCGGCCCATTTAGCAAAATATCAAATTGGCCCATTCAGCAAAATATCAAATTGGCCCACTTGTCAAAATATCAGATTGGCCCATTTATCAAAATATCAGATTGGCCCATTTAGCAAAATATCAGATTGGCCCATTCAGCAAAATATCAGATTGGCCCATTTAGCAAAATATCATATTGACCCATTTAGCAAAATATCAGATTGGCCCATTTACCAAAATATCAGATTGGCCCATTTATTAAAATATCAGATTGGCCCATTTATCAAAATATCAGCTTGGCCAATTTATCAAAATATCATATTGGCCCATTTATCAAAATATCAGATTGGCCCATTTATCAAAATATCAAAATATCAGATTGGCCCATTTATCAAAATATCAGATTGGCCCATTTATCAAAATATCAAAATATCAGATTGGCCCATTTATCAAAATATCATATTGGCCCATTTATCAAAATATCAGATTGGCCCATTTATCAAAATATCAGATTGGCCCATTTTTCAAAATATCATGTGAATGTAATGCAATTCCCAACCCAATCCTAATAATCCATCTGTTATACACCACCCGTACCAACCAACACACCTGTGGGTGATCTTTAGTCAACCCACCCCGCCAACACACCAAACGTAGGCATTAAGTCATTTATAATAATTCGCAGGCCAATAGCCATTTATAATATTTGTGGCTGAGCCACCAAAATCATATACGGTAATATAACCGGCACACAGCCTTAATCACTATGGCACAAAGCCATATTTAAATTGGCACATAGCCATTATCAAAATTTGTGGTAGAGCCACTAGAATATGTGGTAGAGCCACCATAATCAAAATGTGGCAGAGCCACCAGGCTACACTTCTCTTCTTTTACATTTTTCCTATCCCATGCAAAATATGCAAATGCAACATACATAGTAAATCATGAATTTACAAATATAAACAACAGTAATCAATTCAAAGATTAAATACAAAAATTCGGCCCATTAAGGCAATCTATCAAATCGACCCATTAGGGGCATTTTCGTAATTCCATCCATTAGGGGCATTTTCATAATTCAGCTCATAAGGGGCATTTTCGTAATTCGGCCCATAAGGGGCATTTTCGTAATTTCGCAACCCAAGGGTATTTCGATAATTTACCCTCCAAGGGTAATTAGTAATTTACCCACTAAGGGTAATTCGGTAATTTACTCTCTAAGGGTAATTCAGAAATTTTACCCACCAAGGGTAATTCAGTAATTTACCTTTCAAGGGTAAATTCGGTGGTTTTACCCACCAAGGGTAATTCGGTAATTTACCCTCTAAGGGTAATTCGGTAATCTCGTAACTAAAACTTAACTAGTAATTTGGGGCATACAAATTTAAACTGTCCATCTGCGTCATGCTGACTAAATTGACCATAAATCGAGTTAGAAAACTCGAAATCTAGATCTGTAAATTTTCCTTGGAACTAGACTCATTTATCTTCTTACTGTAATTTGTCCAGAATTTTTGGCCTAGTCATTTAGTATAGTTTATTCCTTAAAGCTTCCCTTGTTGCACTGTCCAACGATTCTGACCTCTCTTACCTTAATTTCAAATATCTCACTGTACGGTTTTCATATACTGCTCCAACTTCTTTCTCTTGAAAATAGGCTCACTACAGAATCCATACATATAAATTATAACCCATAATTCACTTTGTACAATTTTATATGATTTTTCCAAGACAGATCAGAGAACCACGAAGTCATTCAGAACCAGTCTCACTAAAATTAACATATCTCGGAATATAAAATTCCTTTTCCTTCTCTGTTTCTTCCATATCAAAATAGACACAGTAGGCTTTAATTTGATATCTTATTCAATTTCTAATTCCTTTTCTCCTATTTTTAGTGACTTTTCAAAAACACATCACTGCTTCTAACCGAAACTGTTTTATTACGAAATACGATTACCACTACGATCATACGCACGCCCGAGTGATTACGGATGTCGATTTTTGGTTTTCTTCGGTATTTCGACCGGTTAACAGTATATTTCATACAAACTTTCAGAGAAGTGTGAGATTACACACCATTTCAGATATGTATATGGAAGGGTATGAGATTACACACCTTATTCGGAATTCGTAACGCGATGCTCTCCGTGGCACCAAAAATCTGAGTCACTTATTACGAGGGATAGGTTTTCGGTTGACCCTTTAATAAAGTACTTCGAGACCTTGCAACCAGCATAAACTCTCTCATGACAAGTCCCTAGACTCTCAACCATATTACAAATTAGTCCCCTCATTCGCTAGCTTAAGCTTTGAGGACTCCAAAAATACAAAAATTAACAACTAAAGCCATCAAAATCACTTACTTGAAGAGAAAATGAGTTGCTGAAATTTTCAAGCTTTCAAAGCCCTCCCATGGCTGATATTTTCGGTTGGTGAAGAAGAATAAAAGAAATGATGATAAATTTTGCTTATATCATCTTATTTTATTCATTTTACCAACCAATACCACCAACTTTTGACCCAAAATAAAAGTTTTTGTCCCTTATGCCCACTATGGCCGGCCAACTCACTTAGACAAGGCCAATTTGCACACTTGGGACCTCCAATTTATAATCCATAGCCATTTGGCACTTTAGCAATTAAAACTAAACTTTAGCACTTTATGTGATTTAGTCCTTTTTCGAAATTAAGCCCTCAATCGCTAAAATTGAGACACCAAAATTTTCATGCATCTTTATAAACATGTTATAACACATAGAATAACATGAAAATAATTTTCTCTATCCTCGGTTTAGTGATTCCGAGATCACTGTTCTGACTATCCCCTAAATCAGGCTTATTACACCCTCCATGCATTTTTTTTTCTCACCTACTCCATTACCTTTCAAATCCCATCATTATATTTTGTTTTCACCTACTCCATTATTTCAAATGCCATCATTATTATTTTCCCACTTCTTTATTATTCTTTTTCTTTTATTTCTTTCCTTTCTTTTTCCTTGTTTTCCTCCTTACCTTATCTTTTTAGTCATCATTTCATTTTTCTTTTATTTCTTTCCTTTAATAATGTCATGGTTGACACTTGGAAGAGCACACAAAAATAAATCCAAAATTTATAAAAGATGGGATTTGAACCCCTTCCCTCCATGCTTTCCACTTGATGCCATAACCTCTTTACCAATAGTTCATTTATGTTAACAATTTACTCTCTTATTTCCATAAGCTTTGATGCCTCTTACTATCTCTCCTTAATAGGCTTAGACACAAACTTTCACTAAGGCCCAACTTAAACCCAAAACTTCATAGAACCCCGTAACTTTCTAAAATCATCTTCTTAAGAAGTCCAACTTGAAATAATGCCATTCTCTTGTTCTCAAAAATTTTAAACACTCCTATGCCCAATGCCCAATGGGCTTAATCTTACTAGGCCCAATTTCGGGATGTTACAAATTGTTTTCATATGGTAATGTTACTTCGTGTTTTTTCCTATTCCAAAAAGCATTAGGAATGTCAGAACAAATTGTTGATTCTATTTCTTCTTTGATTTGATTTATCCTTTTTTGTACTTATCTTTTTTCTAATTGTTCAGCCAATTTTTTAAAACATATTTCTTCTTTTAGAAAAGAGATTTGTTTTTGTTTATGATTAATTAAATTATTGATTTGCCCATTATGGATGGATAACGATTTTAATAAATTGAGATTTCTTATTTTTGGTTTTTCTACAAACGAAAATTCTACTTTAGTGTTTAAAACTTTGGTGGAGATAGAATTATTTGTTACTTTATAAGATTTAAGTAAGGATATGAATGGGGTTCCTAATATGACATTTTGGGTAATATCTTTTACCATTAAAAAACATGTTTGATATTTTATACATTTGTTAGATATTTCTGCATTGGGAATTTTGTAAATAAATTTTAGTTTTTTACCATTTGCAGCTTTAAGAGATTCTGATGTTTTGTCATACTATTTTGTTGGAATTATCCATTCTCTAATGCAGTTTTGGTCCGCTCATGTATCAAAAAGAGCTATTGTTTCTAATTGAAATTCATTATTTATGACAATATTTATTTTTATTAAATATCTTTGAATAGATACTTCAGTTAGAACCATTATATATTCCTGTGTGTTTTCTTCAGGTTTGGGTTCAGTTTCTGACGAACTTTTTTTTTGGGATTTCATGTTTTAAGGTTTGCATTTGTTTTTTCATTTCTTATTGTGCCATTTTAAGCTGAGAAAGTTCTAATTTAATTTGTTTTATTTCTAACTGTAATTCAGAATTTTTAATTTATCTTGGTTTTAATTTTTCATATTTATTAAATATTATATCTTGTATATTATACATTTTGTGATTGATTAGAAATAATTTTCTTTTTCTTTTTCTGGTTCATCTTTTAATGAGGATTTTAGTTTCAAAAGGTATTCTCTTTTAAGTTCTGGGTCTTGAATTTTATCAATAACTTCAATCATAAACTCTTGGTCTTTGGTTAACATATTAATTGGGGGTTCATTTTCATCATTAGAATATTGGGATGTTGTATGTAATTCGTCTATTTGTAATTCATCTGTTTCGGTAGATATATCATTTTCAGAAGAAGTTGTTTCTAAGAGAATCTCATTTAATTTTTGTTCTATTTCTTCATCTAGATTTAAATTATTAATTTTTCTTTTAATTTTACAATATTTTGAGATGTGTCCTGATTTTCCACATCTATAACACTTTATTGTTTTATCAATTTTGTTTTCTGTTTTTTGTTGTTTCTTTTCTTTTCTATATTTTCTATATTTGGGTTTTTTATAATATTCTAAAATATTCTTTTTCCTATTTTTTGGTTTTACAGGGCAGCATGTTTTTGAAGAAGAAGGTTCATTCCTAATGTCAAATTGGTGGCAGAATGATCCTAATTCTTTTCTATATTGATATCTTTCTTTCTTAAGTTGTTTTTGTAATTTTAAATCTTTACAAATTTTTAATCCTTCTTTTTGGGTGAAACTAATTAGTTCACCATATGTAAGCTTTTCATATGGAATAATACCTCTATAATTTTGTCTTATTTGATTTCTCACTTTTTCTCCTAACAAAGTAGGAAGTCCTGCTAGAAACTTTTCTTTCCAAAATGGTTGTTGTTATCAGATCTTTGCATAACTCTAGTCATAAAGACATCTTTATACCATTTAAATCGGTTAATTTTTTGCATTTTAAATTTGATAATAATTCTGAATTTCTATCTTTAAGATGAGAAGGATCTCCTATAAAGTGTTTAGAGATTGAGAAAATTAAAGTTGCTACTGCATCTTGGATTTCTCTTCCTTATTCATCTAAAATAATTCTTCCTTGATCATCCTTTTTTATTGCTTTTAAAATTTCTTCCTATTGGGTTTTAGTGAGTGCATGATCCCACTATCCTTTTAATTGACCAGTAAATCCAACAACTAAAAGGTTGGCTATAGCATGATCACTGATTAATCCATTTTGGTTTTGGGTTTTATAAACATTTGAAACCATCATCATTTGTTGTAATAAACTAAGAATATTGTATTCAGACATTCCATCTATATTCCATTCATAAATTGTATTAGCATTGTATTTATCCTAGAAAACAGGTTTTTCTCTATATTAAGATCAGGTGCAGTAGTGTTTGGATAATATAATCTTTTTGGTTCTTTCCAAGCCATCTTGTTAATTTGTTGTCCATCTGACTGGTCAAAATCAGATTGGGAGGATTGGTGTAATGTATTTACTGAATGTTGGGCTTGCATTGGGGTATCAAGTGCAATGAATTCAGACTTGTAACTTTCCAAAGCATCAAGTCTATTTTGGATTTCTGTTAAGAAATCATTTTGGGGTTTTTGGAAAGGTTTTGGAATCTCATAAGGTGTGAATATTGGTTCTTTAGAACTTTTTTCTGTTACCTTTTTTACTGGTTCTTTCTTAATCGGTTGACTTTCCACCAAATTTTCAATATAATCTAATTATTTTCCTATTGTATGAAGACTGATATTTGTATAGTTGTTTATTTCACGCCATTGTATTTTTCTTGGGATTGTGGTATGAGATCTTGAAGTATCTGTTTCTATTAAGAGGGTTTCTCCTTTTGGGCTTTGGAGTAAAGTCTTAGTATTAACTACAGAATACATAGCTTTGAAATGGAGTCTATAGACTAATGTTAATGCTTTCGTACCAGGAAGCATTTTGTAGTTATGGGTATGTATTTGGAAGGTCAAAGATTGTAAAATATTTTTTCAGTCAAAGAAACCATAAAATTTGGATAACAATTAAAATGTATTGGGCCGGTACATAGGCTTGTTTCTATAGTTCCTAATAATAAGTCATGAAACATGATGTGTCTTTGGTCTCTTAAGACAATTAAAATTGATGTATTTTTAGTGGCTTCAACACTAAGAGGTTTGACACCAACCTGGACTAGTCCAAAATGGACATATTTGTATTTTTGTTCTTTGAGTTTATTAATCACGACTCTATCTAATAATTGGATTGTTTCATATTCTTTTTGAATAGGTAAACTCCTTTCTTTTGTTTTTATAACATAACTGCAAAAATCATTTAAATTTTCAAAAGTTGTTTTCTTGTAGACTTGGTTTGTTGGAACTCTTGGAAGAGTCCAATTATCAAGGGAATATTTTCATAATGTTCTTCTTGTTCATTAACAATATTGTTTAAGGTTTTTAATAATTTCATTCAATATATTAATTTAGACAGTAAAACAATGTATTTTATGCAATTTAGTCATTTTTGACATTTTTTACAAAATTGCCCCTATAGTTTTACTTTTATTCAATTTAGTCCATGGGCCTAAAACATGCAAATTAACCATTTTTTATCAAAAATTAACCATTATTGCAACAATTTCACATCAAATCCTTGTACTTTTACTATTTTAACAATCTAGTCCCTAATAAAAAAATTCATCAAAAATCACTTAATAAAATACTTTTAAATAAAAACTAATATCTCAAATTCATCATTTAACATCTAAAATCACAAGGTTCATCAATGGAAACATTCAAAATCTTTAACAGTTTCAAAATCGAAGGTACGGGTTAGCTAGACCTAGTTGCAATGATATCAAAAACATAAAAATCATTAAAATGTAACATCCCAAAATTAGGGGTTTGTGTTTTTGCTGTATGACTGCATGTTGTATTTGTTTTGCGGGTTGTTTGAGAGTGTTTAGGGCTTTAGGGAGGCCTGGGGTCGAGGCCAAGCCCTGGAAAAATTTTGATTTTTGGGCCTTCAGTGGAGAGGGCTGATGGAAGCTGGATGTAAGTAAATTAAAGTGTGTTTATTCAACACAAGTTGGCCATGTGGTAGGTTGGTTGTGGCGTCAATAGGAGAGCAATGAGGAAGGGGTTCGAATCCCACAAGCTGCAGATGGGAGTTTTTATTTTATGCCTTGGAAGGTGAAGAAGTGGAGTTGGATTAGAACTCTACAAGGTGGATGGAGACTTGGTCAAGCAACTTTGAATGGGAGGTGGAGAGTGAATCGTGGAGCGAAAAGAGGAGAGGATCGTGGGATAGGAGAGAGAGGGAGAGTTGGCCGAATTTGGGAATGTGGGGAGGAGAATTTCGGCTAGAGGGGGACTTGTGTAGCATATTCTGCCTTGTATGGTAAGGGCGCCGAAAATTCCCTAGTTACTTCTTGAGTGTTTTTGCGTTTTGAGCATCTTCTTTCCTTGAGCATTCCGGGTCTTTCTTCGTTTTCTGCTAGGTACCATTTTGGTAAGACTATTCTTTTTAGCTTTTGTTTCTTCTACCCAATTATCTCTACTCCTAAACCAAACCAACACATCTTTCATTCTTTTCTTCTACCATACTTGGCGAATTCTTTCTTCCAAAGCCGAGTTTCCACACCTTCTTCTTCTTCTTTAGTTTGTGGTATTACTTTTAGTGACCGAAACCTTCTTTCTCCATTTGGCTTATCCCTGGTTCGAGGCTGAATCCATTCATTCTTTTCTTGCTCGAATCGTTTGGGTTCCACTTAGTAAGGGTCGAAATTCTTTGGGGGATCAACTGCCGAATCCTTCTTCAACTGGTACTTTCGATCTTAGTGATTCTCTCTTCTCGGTATTTAGTTAACTAAGTTGGTGAAGGCCGAACCTACTTTTTTTGATCTCATGTGCGTTTTTAATCTCTTCTTTTTCTCCCTAGTTAATCATCATCTCTGAGAGCCGTACGTGGTTAAACTCCTCTTGTTCAAGGGATTTGCTGTTGCCAAATATAAGGGTAAGTAGTACTAATCATTGTTAAATTTCTCTCTAATGCCGAATATTGGTAGATGTTAACCCCTTGTGCATCAATCAATTTAGGAGTTTGTTCGCCTTAGCCAAGGAAGAAGCAAAGCCGAATATTTGATACTCGGTTGAAGGGGATCATGTCTTGTGGTAAGTGATTTTAGTGATGTTGTCAAATCGAATTTGTGAAATCTTTTGAGAAGTTAGGGCTGACTCTTGATCATTGTTATTCTAGGGGCATCGAGGAGTAGTTCTTTCGGCAAACCAAATCAGGTGTGTAATCACACCAATCATCAATGGAAGCATGTCTAGATCTAGGTTTCGGCCAAAAGCAGAAATGTCAAAAATTCAGAAACCGTGACCACTCAAGCGTGCGAGCATTCGTAGTGATTAACCGAGTTACTATAAGAGAAGTAGGTCGTGGAGAGTGTCACGAGCACTTTCGTGAAACTGAGGCTGTAACGAGCCTGATCGAGTTGAAACGGGCTAAATAGGCCCAATGGGCTTACAGGCCTACATGGGCAACATTGATAGAAAATCACCGAATGATAGTTACGACTGCGAAGTCTGTAAAATCGTGATCGAATTTTTAATGGGCCACACGAGCGTGTGGGCCTGTTTGGGCCGAAAATGAACTTTAGAGCCAATTGCACTGTAGAGACCCATAAATGGGTCCCAAGTTGTTCGAGGCGACAATAGATGTCCTGAAAGACCGTTAGATGACTAAATTACTGAAATACCCTTAGTGGGTAAATTATTGAAATACATTTACTAAAATACCCTTGGTGGGTAAATTACTGAAATACCCTTGATGGGTAAAATTACTGTTATACCTTTAGGGGCAAACTTACTATGATTGTGTATAATTTGTTTGACTGCTATGATGGTACATTATTGCATACACTGAAATATTATGTCACAACATTTTGCATTGGGTTGGGATGATGAAATATATATAAATTTATATATATTGGAGGAAGTACTGTACTGGTGGCTATGCCACATTATACTGATTCAGTGGCTCTGCCACGATATACTGATTTAGTGGCTCAGCCACAAATATTGTTACTGGCAACACTGCTGCATTATACTGGCAGCTCGGCTGCATTCTTGGTGTGTAGGGCTGGGTGGGTTGACTTGGTCCCCACAGGAGTGTAGGGCTGGTACGAGTGGTGTGATGGTTGGGTTGGGTTGGGGTACATTTTCTCTGTTTGCATCATCATGATTTTGGGACCGTAGGCCCAAACTGATACTGCATGGGCTTGGGCCCAGATTGTGATTGTAACTAGGATTACACACTGAGTTCTTGTAACTCACTCCTTTACTTTAACTGTACAGTTACTCCCCAATCGTAGAGGATTTGGAGCTGCGAGGGACTCGGAGGTGGCCACTTGTTCCGCATGTTTTAAGGGTGAATTAAGTATTTTAAATTTAGACTTCTTTACTTTAATTATTGGGTTTTACATTTGTTGTAATAAGGCCATTGGAACTATTTTAACTTTTAATTTGGATTTTCTTTAAATATTGCAAATTAAACCAACACGAAGTTTTGAAAACAATAAACAACTTTTTTTCAAATAACTAATCTCTCCTTGGGCATAAGTGAGGAGAAATGAAATTTCGAACTTATAAACGTGATTTTAAACAATATGTTTTCCAAACAACTGTGGTTTCAAACATCACCTGATGTAACACACTAGATCCGGTCGTAACGTTTAGGTCAGGTTTGGGGTGTTAAATTTAGTGGTATCAGAGTCAGGTTTGTAAAAACTCAGCTGTGGAATGGGTTTCAAAATATCTCGATTTTGTTTAAGTCTGTTTTAGAAAAATAGTATCACTGAACGTGTGGCACATCGAGTCTCCAGCATCCGAATCCGTAGGTTTCCTTACTTGATACTAGATTTTACGATGAAATGCTTGTAGCAAGAAACTACTAGAGTTAGTGGTAGTAATGCACTGAAACTTTTAGCTATAGAAACTGAGACTATAGAGACTGAAACGGTAGTAAACTCAATCTGCGAAAAACAACTCTTATAATTATTTTACATAAAACACTTATTAGTAATTATAGGAACTATAAACTGATTCATAAAACTCTTAAGCAGATTAACGCGTTACATCAAGATGAGTACAAGTAGTCGTGGAAGAGGTAGATGTGGCCGTGGAAAAGGCCGAGGTGCTAAGGCTGGGTCCTCAGCATCGGGACACATGCCTGAAAAGGAAGCATCTGCATCACCAGTGACCGAAACGGGGTCTTATGATCGAGCTCGTGGGGATGATGCTTTGTCTCAAGCAATGCTACAGGTTTTAGAACGAGTTGCTGGACCAAGTACTGGGTCGGTAGCTCGGGGATCCATTTCTGAGCGACTTAGGGCAAACGGGGCTGAAATCTTCAAGGGCATTTCTGGTGTAGCCCCGAATGTAGCTGAATATTGGTTAGAGGCAGTTGAGCAGATTATGGATGATCTGGACTGCACAGTAGAGCAAAAGCTGAAAGGGGCAGTATCCCTACTGAGAGATGAGGCATACCAGTGGTGGCTCACTGTGAGGGAAGGCACACAGGTTGATCGATTAACCTAGGATTTCTTTAAAACGGCCTTTTAGGGGAAATATGTCGGGGCTAGCTATGTGGACGCCCGGAGAAAGAAATTCTTGAATCTGGTTCAGAGGAATAAATCTGTGGCGGAATATGAGGTACAGTTCATGCGTTTGAGCTGGTATGCTCGAGGGATAGTCGCGACCAAATACGAGCGCTGTGTGCGGTTTGAAGATGGTCTACGGGATGAGTTGCGGGTACTGATAGCCCCGTAGAGAGAAGGCCAAAATTACTGAGGAGGTGAAACGCTCTGAGCGTCAAAATCGGGAAAATGAAAGGGGTAGGAATAAGAGAGATTTTAGGCCTGCAAGTTCTTCAGATGGATTTAATAAGACGCCTAAATTTGATGGGCCGGTTCGAACTGGAGTTTCGTTTGTTGCTGGCAGACTGCAGCCCTGCGCAGTGTGTGGGTTATCTCATCAGGGTGAATGTTGAAAGAGAAATGGGGCGTGTTTTAGATGTGGGTCAAGAGACCACAGGATTAGAAACTGTACACAAAAATTGGGTCCGATGCTAGTTGCAGGTCAGGGATATGTTCAGCCGGGGAGAGTTGGTAAACAGCCACCGAGAGGACGTGATCCAGCCCAAGGGAGAAATAGGTTTGGACGAGGTCGTGAAACACGAGCAGAGGTGCCGGTAATACGAATGCAAGACAAACAGGGTTGGTTTATGCTGCTCAGCGTCGAGAGGATGGCGACACACCTGACGTCATAATTATTACGTTCCTTATTTATGATGTACCATGTTTTGCTTTAATTGATATTGGGTCGATGCAGTCGTATGTTGCTTGTAATGTGTCTAGAACTTTGGGTATATAATTTGAACTTGCTGATAAAGAAATGTTAGTGATTAGTCCTCTAGGACAATCTGTCATAGTGAATAAGCTGTTTAGAGATGTGCCTTTAGAGTTTTAAGGGGTTGTATTTCCGGTAAACTTGATAGAACTGTCGTTTGGTGAGTTTGATCTCATTCTTGGCATGGACTGGTTAGGGAAACATCGTGCGAACTTGGATTGTGCTGCTAAGCGTATGATACTGAAGTCTTCAGAGGATGTGGAAGTGATAATGATAGGGGAGCGAAGGGATTATTTAACCAATGTAATATCAGCGCTAAGGGCCGAGAAGCTAGTTCAGAAAGGGTGCGAGGTGTTTCTAGCTTTTGTCAGCATATCTGATGCTAAGGAGTTGTTTGTTGGGGATGTCAGGACTGTAAAGGAATTTCTTGATGTATTCCCTAAAGAGCTTCCGGGGCTGCCACCGAATCGTGAGGTCGAGTTCGGCATTGAGCTGATACTGGGAAAGGCTCCAGTGTCCATCGCCCCTTATAGGATGGCACCAAAGGAACTGGTAGAACTAAAGGCTCAGATCCAAGAGCTTCTGGATCGAGGGTTTATCAGGCCGAGTATGTCTCCGTGAGAAGCACCAGTATTGTTCGTGAAGAAGGATGGGTTGATGCGTATGTGTATTGACTATCGTCAGTTGAACAAGCTAACGATCAAGAACAAATACTCGCTACCAAGGATAGACGATCTGTTTGATCAGCTACGAGGAGCTTCGGTTTTCTCTAAAAGATAGATTTAAGATCGGGGTATCATCAGCTAAGAGTCAAGGAATCGGATATATACAAGACTGTTTTCCGAACTCGTTATGGGCATTACAAATTTCTGGTTATGCCATTCGGGTTAACGAATACTCCAGCTACTTTCATGGATATGATGAATCGGGTCTTCCAACCCTACTTAGACCGGTTCGTGGTGGTATTCATAGATGATATTCTTGTGTATTCAAGAACTGAAGAGGAGCATGATTCACTTCTTCGGGTTGTTCGGCAGATATTGAGGGAAAAACTCTATGCCAAATTCAGTAAGTGCGAATTTTGGTTGAAGGAAGTGACATTTTTGGGGCATGTCGTATCTACCGGGGGAATTAGAGTTGATCCTCGAAAAGTTGAGGCTGTTTTGGATTGGAAGCCGCCGAAGTCAGTGTAAGAGATTCGAAGTTTTCTGGGTTTGACAAGGTATTACAGGCGGTTCGTTGAGGGGTTTTCACTAATTGCTGCACCCCTAACTAAGTTATTGCGTAAAGGGGTACCGTTCGTTTGGACTGATAAACAACAGGAAAGTTTTGAGAAGTTGAAGAAGATTCTAACTGAAGCTCTGATATTTAATGCAGCTTGAAGCTGGAAAAGAAGTTGTCTACTGTGATGCGTTGCACACAGGTTTGGGATGTGTGCTGATGTAGGAAGGGAAGGTGGTGGCGTATGCGTCGCGTTAACTGAGGCCGCACGAGGTGAACTACCCCGTGCATGACTTGGAATTAGCTGCGGTAGTGTTCGCACTAAAGATATGGAAACACTACCTGTATGGCGAAAAGTCGATTATCTACACTGACCATAAGAGCCTTAAGTATCTCCTTACCCAAAAGGAGTTGAATCTTAGGCAACGAAGATGGATAGAGTTGTTGAAGGATTACAATTGTTCGATTGAGTATCATCCGGGGAAAGCCAACGTGGTAGCAGATGCGCTGAGTCGTAAGGTGGTATTTGATTTGAGAGCAATGTTCGCTCGGCTCAGTCTTTTTAAGGATGGCAGTTTGTTGCCGAAATTGAAAGTAAAACTGACATAGGAGAGAGGGAGAGTTGGTCAAATTTGGGAGTGTGGGGAGGAGAATTTCTGCTAGAGGGGTCTTGTGTAGCTATTCGGCCTTGTATGGTAAGGGTGCCAAAAATTCCCTAGTTGCTTCTTAAGTGTTTTTGCGTTTTGAGCATCTTCTTTCCTTGAGCATTTCGGGTTTTTCTTTGTTTTCTGCTAGGTACCATTTTGGTAAGACTATTCTATTTAGCTTTTGTTTCATCTACCCAATTATCTCTACTCCTAAACCAAACCAACACATCTCTCCTTCTTTTCTTCTACCATACTTGGCGAATTCTTTCTTCCAAAGCCGAGTTTCCACACCTTCTTCTTCTTCTTTTGTTCGTGGTGTTACTTTTAGTGACCGAAACCTTCTTTCTCCATTCAGCTTATCCCTAGTTAGAGGTCAAATCCATTCATTTTTTTCTTGCTCGAATTGTTCGGGTTCTACTTAGTAAGGGCTGAAATTCTTTAGGGGATCAACTGTCGAATCCTTCTTCAACCGGTACTTTCGATCTTAATGATTCTCTCTTCTCGGTATTTAGTTAACTAAGTTGGTAAAGACCGGACCTACTTTTGATCTCATGTGCGTTTTTAATCTCTTCTTTTTCTCCCTAGTTAATCATCATCTCTGAGAGCCGTGCGTGGTTAAACTCCTCTTGTTCAAGGGATTTGTTGTTGCCGAATCTAAGGTAAGTAGTACTAATCATTGTTAAATTTCTCTCTAATGCCGAATATTGGTAGATGCTAACCCCTTGTGCATCAATCAATTTAGGAATTTGTTCGCCTTAGGCAAAGAAGAAGCAAAGCCGAATATTTGATACTCGGTTGAAGGGAATCATGTCTTGTGGTAAGTGATTTTAGTGATAATGTCAAATCGGATTTGTGAAATCTTTTGAGAAGTTGGGGCTGACTCTTGATCATTGTTATTCTAGGGGCATCGATGAGTAGTTCTTTCGACAATCCAAATCAGGTGTGTAATCACACACCAATCATCAATGGAAGCATGTCTAGATCTAGGTTTCGGCCAAAAGCCGAAATGTTGAAAAACCGGCAACTGTGACCACTCGAGCGTGCGAGCGTTCGTAGTGATTAACCGAGTTACTATGAGGGTGGTAGGCTGTTGATAAACCGTAAAAGTAACATATTTTAATCCCATATTTATCATATTTTTGGATGATTTATTCCTTGATTCATGTAAAAAGGTGCTTTTAATCATTTCTTTTCATGACTTATACTCAGGAAAGCACCCAAGGATAGAAAGAACGAGAAACGGGCCAAAAAAAGGATACTTAGGGCCAAAAAAAGTATTCCAAGAGCCTATATAAACCCCTTCAGTATAATCTTCAAGGGGGCGAGGAGCTAGGCTAAAGAGCCAAGCCGAAAAGGTTAGATTTGTGGGAATCACTCGAAGATAGCCAGTTGATCCATCTTAGGAAGCCGAAATTCTACTCAAGACGATGAATCTCTCCTTCAATTCCTTTAGGAGGTTTTAGGGATTTCTTATATTTTGTTTTATCTTTTCTTCTGAGATGTTTTCTTTATTTGTTATGAACTAAACCCTTCAGATACTTGAAGGAGATGAAACCTAAGACGAATCTTGTTATTGTTTTCTAAACTATATGATAAATACTTGATTTGTTCTTAATTATGTGTGTTTCATTCTTGTGTTAATATTTCCGAGATATTAATTCAAGTATGATGTGCTTAGGTGGAAGAGCAAAAGTCCCTGCTTAAAAGTAGATCTAGCATAATTAAGCGGAGTTGATCGCGCGCCTAGAGATAGGGTGACGAGATTTTGTCGAATTAGGGTGAAACCTAATATGGGAGTCCATAGATTGAGTTAATGCGATTCTAAGGGTTTCAATTAGAAAGAGATTTCAATTAATCAACCTAGGGTTAGACGTTATTCGCCTCGAGAGAGGGTTTAATATAAGTTAGGAAATCTTACGGATTAAGTCAAGTGAATAAATCGCCTGGTTCAGTGTTAGATAACAAGTGAAGTCTAGGTGGATTCTTCCTAAGGGTATCGTCTTGATCAACTGAGTTTTTCCAACAGTATTTCCCCAATTCGTTCTTTTTGTCTTGAGTCTTTAGCTTAGTAGTTAGTTAAATTTAGATTAGACAACAACTTCACTATATTTTAGGCTAGATAATAAAAAGAAAGTCAGTATTAGTACTTTTAGTTCCTTTGGGTTCGACAATCTAGTCTTGCCTAAGCTATACTACTGTTCGATAGGTGCACTTGCCTCAATCGCTGTTAGAGTTAGTTTCCAGGTTCGATCATCCTCATTCATATAAATTTAGAACTCTGAAATCTAACGATCAAGTTTTTGGCGTCTTTGTCGGGGAACTAAAATATTAAGAAAACTCTATTTTTATTACTTTAGCCATTATTTTTATTTTTCGCAATTTACTTTTATTTTTTTATCTTTAGGTTAAATTTTGATTTTGCTAAATTTTCTTTCTTTTCTCAGCAGGTACCTCTAGTTTATGACTAGAAGGAACCCGAAAGGACCATTAGCATACGACAGTGATATTGAAGTAACCGCTCGCAGGAATCGCAGAAAAATTAGGCGAGCCCTAAATTACACAGAAGAAGAGTGCGAAAACAGATTCAATCCTACTGAAGGGATGGACGAGAATAATCCACCGCCACAAGATGTGGCAGAACACAATGCTCCGCGTACTATGTATAATTATGCTAAACCTTATTTAACAGGAGCAGAATCGAGTATTGTTAGGCCTGCTATAGCTGCTAATAATTTTGAATTAAAACCTAACACTATATAAATGATTCAACAATTTGTTCAATTTGATGGTTTGCAGGACGAAGACCCAAACACTCATATAGCTAATTTTTTAAAGTTCTGTGATACCTTCAAAATAAATGGCGTTTCTGATGATGCCATACGTCTTCGGTTATTTCCTTTTTCATTAAGGAATAAAGTCAAATAGTGGTTAAACTCGTTACCACGAAGGTCAATCACTACATGGGATCAAATAACCGAAAAAATTTTATTAAAATATTTCCCACTGGCCAAAACGGCCAAATTACGGAATGATATCTCTTTTTTTGTGCAGATGGATTTAGAGACATTATACGACGCATGAGAGAGATACAAGGATCTCTTAAGAAAGTGTCTGCACCATGGTTTACCATTGTGGCTCTAAGTCCAAACTTTTTATAACGGTGTAAACCTTTCAACGTGGCAACTAATTGATTCAACCGCCAGTGTAACCCTAAACAACAGAACTCCTGAAGCAGCCCACGAGTTTATTGAAGAAATGTCACTGAAGAACTATCAGTGGTAGGTTACAAGGACCAAACCAACAAAATCAGCTGGAGTTTTAAACCTCGATGCAATAATCATGCTATCAACACAGGTAGAGATGAATAAAAAGCTTAATAGTTTGTGTTCTTCGCAGGCACATCCAGTAATGCAGTGCGACGTAAGTGGAACTGTGGTGAATCCTGAGTACGTACACTACCAACCGGGCGCAGAGAGCGAACAGATGAACTATATAGGTAATAATTTCAGATCTAATAATAACCCTTATAGTAATAATTATAATTCAGGTTGGAGGAACCACCCAAATTTTTCATGGGAAAGTCAAGGAAATCAAGGAAATTAAGGAAATCAAAGACAACAACCTCCTCAAATTTTCCAAAATCAGTCCTATCCACAGGAAAAAAAGCCGAACCTTGAAGAGATGCTGACAAAATTAATGGCAGCCACAAAAAACTGTTTCCAAAACACTGAAACAAACCAACGAACATCGATTGAAGAGATCAAGAGCCAAGTTGGGGAAATTACTAAGTTAGTTGGACAACTTGCAAAGTTAATGTCCGAACGACTGTAAGGGCATCTACCAAGCAACACTGAGATTAACCCAAAGGAGCAAATCCAAGCCATCACAGCTCATGATAGTATAGGGTTAGATGAACCCAATTCAATACAAGAAAACGAGGTAAAAGAAGGTAAAGTAGAGGTAACACAAGAAAAGCCAAAACCGGTAATCAAGGAGTACCAACCTCGGATACCTTATCCCAAAGCGATGAAGAGAGATGATACAGAGGAACAGTTCGGTAAGTTTTTTAAACTTTTAAAGAAATTACATATCAACTTACCTCTTCTTGAAACTCTTTTTCAGATGCCAAATTCGAGGAAATTTTTAAAACATCTCTTGACGAACAAACGCAAATTAGACGAAGAGCCACACGTAGAATTAAACGCAGTATGCTCAGCAATGTTACAGAATAGACTACGTCGGAAGCAAAAAGATCCAGGGAGTTTTACAATTCCATGTTTAATTGGTAGACTAACTGTTGATAATGCATTAGCTGATTTAGGGGAAAGTATAAATGTCATGCCTTATAGAATGTTTAAACAACTAGGTCTAGGGAAACCCAAACAAATTAGGGTGAGCATTCAATTAGCTGATAAAACTGTTAGAATTTCTAGAGGTATTATCGAAGATGTTCTTGTAAAAATTGATAAATTAGTTTCCCCAGTAGATTTTGTTGTCTTAGACATGGACGAGGATAATTCGATTCTCTTAATTTTAGGAAGACCCTTTTTAGCAACTACTCGAACTAAAATTGATGTTAGCACGGGAGAACTCATACTTCAGGTAGGTGATGAATCGATCAGTTTACAAGCTCTTGACTTGGCAGGACAACAATTGATGAAGGTGAAAAAGCAAATTCAGTTAATAACCAGGTTGTTCAACTTTCACCACAAGAAACACCACAATGATACAAACCTGAGCCAAATCATTGACCTCGTGCCAACATAGAAGAATTACACAAGGAGCGAAGCCTTAAGGGCGACAGATTAGAAGAGTGGAAGACACTTTAAAAAGGAACCAGAACCGTACAAAGAAAAATCGAATGAGCCCCCAGAAGAGCTCATAGGAACATCAAAACACTTCAAAATAGGAGACCAGGTACTGTTAGATAAATCCTCGAATCACCATATCAGACCTGAAAGCAAATGAAGAAATCCCCCTTTAGGTACACAATATCTTCCCATACGGAACAGTCGAGGTAAGCAACCCCATATTCGGCACTTTTAAGGTACACGTTTCTCGACTCAAACTTTATCAAGAAAATAAAACTATAAGCATGAGGGAAGATATTCAAATTTTTAAACCTCCCTGTTTTTTCAAATACGAGGAAAGTCTAGCTTAAGACTATAAACGAGCGCTTCTCGGGAGGCAACCCGAGCACTAACACAATTTATTTTCACATTCTACTTTAAATTTATTTTCTTTTCTTCTTTTCTTTCTGAATACCTAGTTGTAAACTAACAAAAAGTGTAGATTTCTAGACCACACGGTCTTGCACACGGCCGTGGCTGTGACCGTGTGGAAGTACAGAATCTCTGTATTGACATAGCAGAGGCGATACGAATCAAATCCCGACTAATTTTTGAAATTACAGACCAACCACCCCACCACGGGCACCTACAAAGCGCCACGGCTGTGGACGACACTAACTTATCAAAAACGGGTGTGGCTGGCTGAAAAACGGGTATGGAAAATCAACACGCTTAGACACACGAACGTGCAAGGCGACCGTGTGAAACGACACGCCCTCGGTCCACGGGCGTAGGGAAGTACCGGAATTGAGCCTCTATTTAAACACCAACCCCCTCCCCATTCTTCTCATCTACTTTCCACCTTTTTTCTTATTCCCTTTTCTCAAATTCCCCTCTCCATAACAAGTCTCTATAACTCTTGAGCCACACCAAAGCCATGACGAAGAAGCGAAAGAAAGCAAGCATAGTCTCCTCAAGGGAGACCCCTATACATAAGTTTATGCCAGCCGCTTCACCCAAACAACAAGCCAAGGGTCTTTGAGACCATTTAGTTTCTATTTTGCTTTTATCTTTTACTTCAATTTCCTTCCCTTTGACAATCTTATGCTTAATCTAGTTTGATTTATTTTAGTTTCTTAGTGTCAGGTTCAAAAGGCTGCTAGGGAATCACCACGACCACGACCATAGCCACACCACTTCCGCCACCGCTAGCACCTCCGTAGCCTTAGAGGTCACACCCACCTCGCGAACCATCCAACAATAAGGACTCATCGGTCCATCCATATTTTCTTTTAATTTTATTTTACTTTCTATTTTTCTTCTCTTTAGTTTTCTTGTCCTTAATTATATATTTAGTTTATTTTAAATGTGTCTTAATAAATCCTGGCTAATTCTTCACGAGCTCTCCAATTCCTTCATCTAGCGCAGAGCTCGTTAGTAACCGCCACAACAAAAGACGACACCTCCAACTTATTCTCCACATCCCCCAAGGAATCCATCCATAATTAAGGAAGTGTCACTTTTTCCCCTCTATTTTGATTATCTAATAACTGTTATTATCTATCTTTTTACATTGAGGGCAATGCACATCTTAAGTGTGGGGGTAAAAGTGCCTAACTTTTTGCATTATTCTCAATCCCTGAGGATAAAAGTGCCAAACTTTTATTTCATTATTCTCAAATCCCTGAATTATATTCTATTCTTAAGTAATTTTCTCATATTACTAATTAGGATGAAATTTCTGATGAATTATGATCTTTATTGACGTGTTTCTGAGTAAGCCATAGTTAATTGTGCATTGATGATTAAATTAGAAAAATATTAGAGAATCAAGCATGATAAGTCTATTTTTCAGAATAATTTTTTTTGAATAGGTTGTCTACCTGAATCTAAATGTTACCTTGAAATTTAAAATTTACAAGGTTGATGTCAAAAACACCCATAATTTTTGTGAGATTTTGAGCCTTATAGAGCATATATTCTTTTTCATGCCCACTTTATTGATTATGAGTGTGTCAACATTGAACTGTTATTCTAAAACTTGCCTCGATTATACATGTTGAGACCACACCTATGATTTGATATACCAAGATGATAAAGGCACCTAGGTTTTAACCCACTCACTCCACTAAAAAGCCTACCTCCATAATTAACACCTAGTGAACCCCGTTGATCCTAACAACCCTTTTTATTGACTCACCCACTAATATTACCCCAAAACCCTTTGTATTTGTTATCACCATTCCTTTTGACTACCCTTATATCGATATTTGACTTGATTAGTTATCTAATTATATTATTTCAGCAGTTGAATTTATCTTTTGTTACTTGATTTGTTCTTAAAAAAATTCAAAGTATATTCAGTATTAGTAATATGAAAAGTGAGCTTATATAGTTAAAAGTCTATTTATCAAAAGAAAAGCTCGTATTATTAGGATTATTACTTTTCAGTTGATGTAGTTACTTATTATTAGATAGGTAACTTGTCAGGTCAGTCTCGATTCTAACCTTCTGATTCAGCCTTTATCCACACCTTTAACCCTAGCCCCGTTACAACCCTGTTAAAGACCTTTTGATCTGTTTATCATCTCATTTTACAGTGGTGGAGATTTGATTTTCAGGCAAGCCTATGGGATTAACTTTTCAGGTTCGACTTTTGAGTGCTCTTTTCCTGAACCTTAAACACTTCGAGTGATTTAAGTGAATCTTTTGTAAGGATGTCAGTCATTGTAGGTTTTAAATTAAGGGTAATTATTCAGGTAAGGGGAAACACCTACGTTTTCGTGAATACAAATGTATGACTTATATTGTTTGAATCTTTAGGACTCTTCGAGTTAGATCATCTAGGTATAAATTATCTATGAATTATGATGAGACATTGTTAATAGGAATTATGAATCATGGAAAGTTCATTTTAATTGTGAGTTGAGAATTTTGCTTGAGGATAAGTAAAAGCTTAAGTGTGGGGTATGTGATAAACCGTAAAAGTAACATATTTTAATCCCACATTTAGCATATTTTCGGATGATTTATTCCTTGATTCATGTAAAAAGGTGTTTTTAATCCTTTCTTTTCAAGACTTATACTCAGGAAAGCACCCAAGGATGGAAAGAACGAGAAACGGGCCCAAAACGAACCAAATTAGGCCAAAGAGGAAATCGACACGGCATGGACTTATGCCCACATGGTCGTGCCCCATTGAGCAACTAGAACACGACCTGATCCTGATTCGTACGGCCGTGCCTCATTAAAGAAATTCGAACACGGCTTAAAGACCATTCACACGGGCGTGTGACATGGCCGTGTCTCTATCGTGGCAAAAAGAAATTTTAATCGGAAAAGGATACTTAGGGCCAAAGAAATGCATTCCAAGAGCCTATATAAACCCCCTAAGTATAACCTTCAAGGGGGCGAGGAGCTAGGCTAAGGAGCTAAGTCGAAATGGTCAGATTTGTGGGAATCACTCGAAGATAACAAGTTGATCCATCTCAAGAAACTGGAATTCCACTCAAGACGGCAGATTTCTCCTTCAATTCCTTCAGGTGGTTTTAGGGATTTCTTATGTTCTTTATTTGTTATGAACTAAACCCTTCAGATACCTGAAGGGGATGAAACCTAAGATGAATCTTGTTATTGTTTTCTAAACTATATGATAAATACTTGATTTGTTCTTAATTATGTGTGTTTAATTCTTGTGTTAATATTTCCGGAATATTAATTCAAGTATAATGTGCTTAGGTGGAGGAGCAAAAGTCCCTGCTTAAGAGTAGATCTAGCATAATTAAGCGGAGTTGATCGCGCACCTAGAGATAGGGTGACGAGATTTTGCTGGATTAGGGTGAAACCTAATATAGGAGTCTATAGATCGAGTTAATGTGATTCTAGAGGTTTTAATTAGAAGGAAATTTTAATTAATCAACCTAAGGTTAGACGTTATTCGCCTCGAGAGAGGGTTTAATATAAATTAGGAAATCTTACGGATCAAGTCAAGTGAATAAATCGTCTGGTTCAGTGTTAGATCAACTGAGTTTTTCCAACAGTATTTCCCCAATTCGTTCTTTTTGTCTTGAGTCTTTAGCTTAGTAGTTAGTTAAATTTAGATTAGACAACTTCACTATATTTTAGGCTAGATAATAAAAAGAAAGTTAGTATTAGTACTTTTAGTTCCTTTAGATTCGACAATTCGATCTTGCCTAAGCTATACTACTGTTCGATAGGTGCATGATAAATCGTAATTGTAACATATTTTAATCCCACATTTAGCTTACTTTTAAATGATTTATCCTTCAATTTATGTAAAAAGGTGCTCTTAATCCTTTCTTTTCATGTCTTATACCCAGGAAAGCACCTGAAGATGAAAAGGACATAAAACGGGCCTAAAACGGAGTAAATGGGCTATATCACGAAATCGACACGGCTTGGCCCAAAGTCCACACGGTCATGCCTTGTCAAGCCTCCAGAACACGGCCTCAACCCCGATTTACACGGTCGTGCATCAACTTAGAAATTCGAACACGGCCTGAAGTCGAAGCCACACGGACGTGTGACATGGTCGTGTCCCTGTCGTGGCAATGAATAATTTCATTCGGATTTGGATACTTTAGGGCAAAGAAACACATTCCAAGAGCCTATAAATATCCCCTAAGTGCCACCTTTAAGGGGGCGTCAAAGCTAGGCCAAAGAGCCAAGCTGGAAAGATCAGAGTTAAGGGAATCACTCGAATATATCCAGTTGATCCACCCCAAGAAGCTGGAGTTATACTCAAGACGGCAGATTTCTCCTTCAATTTCTTTAGGGAGTTTTAGGGATTTCTTATGTTTTGTTTTATCTTTTCTCTTGAGATGTTTTCTTTATTTACCATGAACTAGATCCCTCAGATACCTGAAAGGGATGAAATCTAGATGAATTTTGTTATTTGATTTCTGAATTATATGATAATTACTTAGTTTGTTCTTAATTATGTTGCTTATCCAAATCTGATGTGCTTAGGTGGAGGAGGAATAGACCCTGCCTAAGAGTATATTTAACATAATTAAGCGGAGTTGATCGAACATCTAGAGATAGGGTTACGAGATTTTGCCAGATTAGGGTGAAACCTAATATGGGAGTCCATTGATCGATTTACTACTATTCTAGGGGGTTATTATAAGCGAACGAGAGTTCCACTAATTAACCTAGGGTTAGACGTTATTCGCCTCGAGAGAGGGTTTAATATAAGTTAGGGAGTCTTACGGATCAAGCTAAGTAAAGAAATCATATGGTTCAGGGTTAGATAACAAGAGAAGTGTAGGTGGATTCTTCCTTAGGGTATCGTCATAATCAACTGAGTTTTTCTTCAAGTTATTTTCCAATTCGTTCTTTTTGTCTTATGTCTTTAAGCTTAGTAGTCGTTAATTTAGATTAAAGCAACTTTACTTTGTTTTTAAGGCTAATTAATAAAAAGAAAATTAGTATTAGTACTTTTAGTTCCTTTGGGTTCGACAATCCGGTCTTGCCTAAGCTATACTACTGTTTGATAGGTACACTTGCCTTTAATCGTTGTCAGAATTAGTTTCCAGGTTCGATCACATTCATTATAAATTTTAAAGCTCTGATTTCAACGATCAAGTTTTTGGCGCCGTTGCCGGGGAACTAAAATATTAAGAACGCTCTATTTTTATTATTTTAGCCATTATTTTTTATTTTATTTTATTTTATTTTTAGGTCAAATTTTAATTTTTGCTAACTTTTCTTACTTTCTTTCTTTTCCTATCAGGTACCTCTAGTTTATGACTAGAAGGAACCCAAAAGGACCTTTGGTATACGACAGCGAAATCGAAGCTACCGCTCGCAGGAATCGTCGAGAAACCAGGCAAGCCTTAGATTACACAGACATATAGGAAGAAGGCAAATCCAATCCTACTGAAGGAATGGACGGGAATAACCCACCACCACGAGATGTGGGGGAAAATAATGCTCCACGCACAATGTTTGATTATTCGAAACCGCATTTAACAGAAGCAGAATCGTGTATTGTTAGGCCTGCTATAGCTGCTAATAATTTTGAATTAAAGCCTAACACAATAAAAATGATTCAACAGTTTGTTCAATTTGATGGTTTGTAGGACGAAGATCCAAACGCTCATATAGCTAACCTTTTAAAGTTCTGTGATACCTTTAAAATAAATGGCGTTTCTAATGATGCCATACGTCTTCGGTTATTCCCTTTTTCATTAAGGAATAAAGCCAAACAGTGGTTAAACTTGTTACCACGAGGGTCAATCACTACATGGGAACAAATGACCGAAAAGTTGTATTTAAATATTTCCCACCGGCCAAAATGGCTAAATTACGGAATGATATCTCTTTTTTTGTGTAGATGGATCTAGAAACATTATACGACGCATGGGAGAGGTACAAGGATCTCTTGAAGAGGTGTGCACACCATGGTCTACCCTTGTGGCTACAAGTCTAAACTTTCTACAATGGTATAAACCTCTCAACGAGGCAACTAATTGATTCAGCCGCCGGCAGAACCCTAAACAACAAAACTCCAAAAGCGGCCTACGAGTTCATTGAGGAAATGTCACTGAATAATTATCAGTGACAAGTTAACAGGACGAAACCGATAAAACAGCCAGAGTTTTCAACATTGATGCATTGACTATGCTATCAATACAGATGGAGACGATGAATAAAAAGATTGATAGTTTGTGTTCTTCGCAAGCACATCCAGTCATGCAGTGCGACACAGGTGGAACCTTGGCGAATCCTGAGTACCCACCCTACCAACCGGAAGCAGAGAACGAACAGATGAACTATATAGGTAACAATTTCAGATCTAATAATAATCCTTATAATAACACTTACAATCCAGGTTGGAGGAACCACCCAAATTTTTCATGGGGAGGACAAGGAAACCAAGGAAATCAAAGACAACAACTGTAATATCCTAAAATAGGGGCCGTGTGTTTGAAGCTTATAGTAGGTGTTAATAGGCCTTAAGAATTGTTTTCATGTGTTTTAGGGGTTATTTAAGCTCAAGGATGAAAAGGGACTATTTTGGAAATTTTGAAAATTTGGGTTTAAAAATGGAAATTTGGTTGAGGAGGCCTTAAGTAAAAATTTTGTAAATTGAGGCATATAAAATGCCCTGGCCGAGTGGCTTCTATGCGCCACTTTGGGGCTTGGATATAACTCCATAACGTCTGGAGTTCGAGTCGAAGGCGCGGCATAAGAGTTTTGTTTTTTAGAAAATGGTATTGCTTTAAAGAAGGATTTAAAAGAATTTTTAACGCGTCCTTTAGCATAAAATGAACTTTGGCTGAGTGGTTAGGACGTTTGCAGCCAGGGTATCTTCGCGAGAACCTGCGTTCGAGACGCGCTGGAAGCGCGGGGTGAATTTTTATTTTTTTTAATAAGGGGAAGCTAATGGAAAAGAGGTTTAAAAGAATTTTCGGCGTGTTAGTTGGCATGAAATGAGCATTAGCCCAGTGGATAAGGCGCTTGCAGCATTGGGGCCTCCCGAAGACCGGCGTTCGAGCCTTGATAATTGCGAGCGAGTGTTTTTATTTTTACGGGCGCTAAGTCTCAGGGACGCTTGAGATGTAAGGGTCAAAAGGATTTTAATGCAGCTGTTAGCATAAAATGCATAGTGGCCGAGTGGTTAAGTACGCGACTTGAGAGTAGCGACTAAGGAGACTCACGTTCGAGTCCAGGAGTTCGCCTGAAACCTTCTATTTTGCTTCTAGCGCTAAAGCATAGGAGCCAAGGAAAATAAGGTTTAAAAGAAATTATATGCGGTTATTGTCACGAAATACACAAAGGAACGAATGGCAGGAAGCATAAGGACTCTTCTCCAGTCTCGGGTTCGAGACCTGGGGACTATATTTGGGGCTTTTGTTTTTGTGGCAGCGTGGGGAAGGGTGCATGGCCCATGCACGCATGCCAGCTTAGAGTTGCTGTTGTTGTTTTATTTTATTTTAAGAACATAAAGCATTATGCTTTTATTTTTATATAGTATTATTATTTTATTAAAGGATGTGTTATAATTTTTAGTTTATTTATTAATGATGCATAGTGGAATAATAATAATAATAATTATTATTATTATTATTTTTAGTATGCAAGGATGGCTTTGCTTTGGGGAAGGAAAACGTGCAGCATTGTAGCTGCAAAAGTATGGCAGTCCTTGGTCTTGGAAGCATAGCCATTTGAAAGCTTGAGCATTTACCTTTTTATTGCTTTATTCTTATATGAAAATATGGGTAAGGTGATAGATTTATTATTAAACAATGAATAACAATGTTGAGAGTAACAAAAGAGGAAGCATGTGCGGCATTGGATTTACAAAAGGATGGCCGGCCTTGGTCTTGTGATAAGCATGGCCAAATTCCATGCTTGGAATTTGTCTTTCCATTCTTTGCTTGTTGACCGAAAGAAAAAGGAAAGAGAAGGAAGGATTATTATTTTATATTATTTGGAAAATGGTGCAATATAGGTAAGTGGTAAGGTGATAGAATAATAAAAATAAATTTGCAAAAGGGAAGGAGAGCATGCGTGAAGGTTGGCCTTGTGTTTGAGAAAGGATAGCCAAAATCCTTTGTTTTCTTTGCTTAGTGCATGGCTGAAATGCATGCAAATAGTGGTTTCCTTCTTTGCTTCTGAAAGCTTAGCCGATTGTAGAACTCCTTAAGCTGTTCTTCTTCGTGAGCATGGCCGAGTAAAGCATCCTTCTAGGGACTATCTATTTGGTTTTCTGATAGCAAGAAGATACCAAAACTTTTAATTTGTTTCCTTCTTTTCTCAAGCTATTCATGGCCAAAATAGAGACTTAGGAGAGTTAAGTTCGGTTTTGAAGGAACTAGGAAGCTCTCGTCTAGCTTATGTGTTTGCATGGGCTCCTTTCATTGTTGCTAGCCGAACATGATAGGCACTATTGCCGAATCCTCATTGAAGAAGGTGCCTTCGACTACTTCCTCTTAGTCTCTCTAAACAAAAGCTGGTAAGTACCCCTATTTAGTAGCTGGTTTCTTCTCCTTTTTCCTTTTTGCATGCCGAATTCAAGGCAAGTTTTTGATTCAAAGAATAGCCGAACATGCTAAAGGTTATATTGATGTATTTTTATTGTGCTAGTGTTAAGAAGCTTTTAAAAGAGCTTACGAGTTTCGGCTATTCAAAGGATTTAGTATCTACAAGAGCAAGCAAACAATGTGAGACTTGGAAATAAACTAGGTATGTGTTATGTACATTTTGGTCAAGAGCCATTGTTCTTAGATATGGATGTTAGCCGATTCTAACCACGTTTTAGTACGACTTTCGATAACTTCGGGAGCGAGCAAGTTCGGGATTGAAATAAGCTAGGTAAGTGGTAAGTATGATATTCGGCCCTAGGCCATATTATGTGAATAAATAGTTGACCGATGTTTGTCTATGGTAATTTAGGAAAATCAGCAGGAGTGTAAAGCAAGCTTTCAAGATTCGAGATTTGTTTTGGTAAGGGCACTCGATAAGCTTGGATTTGGTTGATTTTTGGTTATAACTTAGTGACTTAATTGATGTGCTAATTAAAGTGTATCGATGGACACAAGTGTTAGTCAAGAAGATAATGGGGTAGCCCCTATCCCCAAGTTTAAAAGGAGAGCTGTCTCGGCTGTGCGAGATTGGCCACCGGGGTGTGGGCCAGCATCCGAGCAACAACGTAGGCAAATAGCCGTAGTATCGCTTAAAGATAGCTTCAGATTTGAGGGCATAACGTTGTTCGTGATCAGGTGCGTAGTTATCGCACTGTTCTCGTAGTTATCGCACTGTGCTCTTACTTGTTCATATGTGTTATTTGTATATGTACATGTTGTGCATGTTAGCCGAGATAAGGGCTAAGATGTTGGATACCCAAGTTGGGTGATCGTTCGATCAGGTGTGTAAGCTCTTACACACTTTATTAGTATAAATTGTTGTTATAATGATACTTTATCACCTATCATGTAGTATCTTTGCCTTGTGGGCATAAGCTTGGTTTTCGGGTAAGTCCCCTAATACTCGATCTATGATATATGCTGTGTATGCCACCATATGCTGTTAAATGTTATGATATATATATAAATACATGATATATGGGATCATGATACTTGTTATGTGAGCATGATGATGTGGGATAAATGAGTGGAGGGGGCAGTGATATTCGTGTCGACGGACACCAGTGTTTTGGTAACACATTGTGACTACGGTCACCAGAGGTTTGGTACCTCCACAGGTTTGGCACCTCATAGCATCTCGTCCCTGTGGCTTAGTACCACCGTGGGTTGGCCCCACATTTGAGATACGGGATCGACGCCAGTGATTTGGTATCACACGATGGGTTGGCCCCATCATTTGATTGTGACTTCGAGTCACCAGTGGTTTGGCACCACCAGTGGTTTGGCACCACACGTATTGACGGATACCGTGACTTTAAGTCACCAGTGGTTTGGAACCACCAGTGGTTTGGTACCACACGGGGTAGAAAAAGGAGTATGGATGGCTAGGTTGGGCTGCATAATTGCATATTCATGTATATGTTTGTTCTGTGGATATGGGCTAAGCCCGTATGTGGGGACATGCGTATTAATTACGTACTGAGTCTTGGTGACTCACCCCTTTTTCTATCTTTTCAGGTGAGTAGATCGCGGAGACGGAGCCGGAGAGGACTCGAGGTGGTCATGCTTGTTCCTCGGTTTAGAAGTCTTATTTCGTACCATTAAAGTTTACTATTTGCTAAATTCGAGTGGGTTGTAATATGGCCGCTTATTATTTCTATTATTATTCGTATGATTAAGTAGTAGTTTTTACCTTATTTCTAACGAACTTATGAACTGTTAAGCGAATCGGTAAAAGCAACGTTTTCAAAATTAGTACTCGTACGCGTTTTCAAGGACGTTACCATCGGGTAGCAAATTTTACCAAGTTATTAATAACCCCGACATTTCTAAAGATCTAAATGATCAAATGGTTTCAAAGGAAAGAAAAAGTTTTCAACCCCATCGTGTTTATCAAACCAAACTATCTTAGTTTTAGCAATACCGTTTTATACCCTTAACAAATTTTAAATTTCTACTATTAGTCCAAACCTTTCAAAATCCTTTTTACTCCGTGACATACCAGATCCGGTCAAGGCTCGTGGGCCAGGTTTGGGGTGTTACAAGTTGGTATCAGAGCCCGGTTCAAAACTCGACTGTGAGGGCCCGAGGCCCAAAAATGTTTTCTTGATAGGCTTTTGTGGAATATTATGAAAATGGGTTGTTTTAAACAGCATGACACCGAGTCTCCGGCACCGATCCGCTCAGGTAAGTACCTCTGGCTATTGAGGTGATATGAATATGTCTCTGTTTATGAGCATGAATGTGACTTTCTGAATTAGAATAGCGAACTTGAACTGAAACCTATGTGTGATCGAAAGAACCACTTCTAAATACTTTATTCCATAAAATTTTTCGCGGATAATCAGTGGAACAAATTTTCTAATGCATAAAACTTTTAAGTCAAATTACGCGGTAAGAGATGAGTTCTGGAGGACGTGGTCAAGGCAGAATGGCCGTTTCGAAACCCGTTCGATCGGGTCAAGGGTCTGATAATGAGGTATCACCTCCACCACCAGCCTTTGGAAATGAACAAGATCAGACGGGGGATGATGTTGTATCTCAGGTGGTGCTACGAGTTTTAGAGATGGTGGCTGGAGCGAGAGGAAATATGAGAGCTCGAGAATCCGTTCCCGAGCGACTTCGAGCCAATGGAGCGAAGTTGTTCCGTTGTGTATCCGACGTGGCACCCAGTACGGTTGAATATTGGTTGGAAGCAACCGAGCGAATTATGGACGAGCTCGATCTGAGCCTGAGGAAAAAGTGAAAGGTATGGTAGCGCTACTTCGCGACGAGGCGTATCAATGGTGGCTCACGGTTTGGGATAGTGTCACAGCTGAAGACCTCACTTGGGAGTATGTCAAGACGGCGTACCAGAAGAAGTATGTCGGTACTCACTACATTGATGCTCAGAGGAAGGCGTTTTTGGGGCTGGTTCAAGGGAACAGGTCCTTGGCGGAATACGAAGTGGAATTCCTAAGGTTAAGCCGATATACTCGAGGGGTAGTTGCTTCGGAGCATGAACGATGTGTCCGATTCGAGGACGGATTAAGGGACGACCTGATATTATTGATAGCTCCTCATCAGGAACGGGAGTTCGCGGTGTTAGTCGAAAAAGCTAAGGTAGCTGAAGGGATTAAGGACTCGATGAGACAAAACAGAGATAAGAATAGAAACCGAGATAAGAGAAATTTTGGACCGTCTGAATCATCTGAGGGTCTTCAGAAAAGACCGAGGAGTGAAAGTTTTGCTCGTGTGATTAAGCCAGCTACGGGAAATCGGAGCTGTCCGTGTGCTCAGTGTGGAAGGTATCATGACGGCAAGTGTTGGAACCGAAATCGAAGATGTTTCAGGTAAAAATCTAAGTCTCACTTGATTAAAGACTGTCCTCAAGTGATGGATAGGGCGCGAAGTCAAGGACGTGGAATTTCAAGCTGAGATGTTAAAGGCTTGGATGCGAGGCCCGAGGGTGTGATAGTAGGTGAGTTTCTTGTTATGGAATATCTTTTATTATATGGGTTTTATAAGATCGGTTCATACTTGTACTATTGGTGAAGTGCTTGAACGTTGGATGTGAACTTAGAAACTATGCTTAGAAGGTAAGATAGTTCGTGTTTGTATGCTAGTGGAGTATGGAACCTTGAATACGAATCCCGAGATAGTATTTAAGGAATGTGTTAGTTTTGTAGAATCAGAGTGCGCAACATAAGCGTAGTGCGGTGAATTGAAATGTACGGATGTTCGTTAGTAGGCAATTTCGAGGACGAAATTGTTTTAAGGGGGTAGATTTGTAATATCCTAAAATAGGGGCTGTGTGTTTGAAGCTTATAGTAGGTGTTAATAGGCCTTAAGAATTGTTTTCATGTGTTTTAGGGGTTATTTAAGCTCAAGGATGAAAAGGGACTATTTTGGAAATTTTGAAAATTTGGGTTTAAAAATGGAAATTTGGTTGAGGAGGCCTTAAGTAAAAATTTTGTAAATTGAGGCATATAAAATGCCCTGGCCGAGTGGCTTCTATGCGCCACTTTGGGGCTTGGATATAACTCCATAACGTCTGGAGTTCGAGTCGAAGGCGCGGCATAAGAGTTTTGTTTTTTAGAAAATGGTATTGCTTTAAAGAAGGATTTAAAAGAATTTTTAACGCGTCCTTTAGCATAAAATGAACTTTGGCTGAATGGTTAGGACGTTTGCAGCCAGGGTATCTTCGCGAGAACCTGCGTTCGAGACGCGCTGGAAGCGCGGGGTGAATTTTTATTTTTTTTAATAAGGGGAAGCTAATGGAAAAGAGGTTTAAAAGAATTTTCGGCGTGTTAGTTGGCATGAAATGAGCATTAGCCCAGTGGATAAGGCGCTTGCAGCATTGGGGCCTCCCGAAGACAGGCGTTCGAGCCTTGATAATTGCGAGCGAGTGTTTTTATTTTTACGGGCGCTAAGTCTCAGGGACGCTTGAGATGTAAGGGTCAAAAGGATTTTAATGCAGCTGTTAGCATAAAACGCATAGTGGTCGAGTGGTTAAGGACGCGACTTGAGAGTAGCGACTAAGGAGACTCACGTTCGAGTCCAGGAGTTCGCCCTGAAACCTTCTATTTTGCTTCTAGCGCTAAAGCATAGGAGCCAAGGAAAATAAGGTTTAAAAGAAATTATATGCGGTTATTGTCACGAAATACACAAAGGAACGAATGGCAGGAAGCATAAGGACTCTTCTCCAGTCTCGGGTTCGAGACCTGGGGACTATATTTGGGGCTTTTGTTTTTGTGGCAGCGTGGGGAAGGGTGCATGGCCCATGCACGCATGCCAGCTTAGAGTTGCTGTTGTTGTTTTATTTTATTTTAAGAACATAAAGCATTATGCTTTTATTTTTATATAGTATTATTATTTTATTAAAGGATGTGTTATAATTTTTAGTTTATTTATTAATGATGCATAGTGGAATAATAATAATAATAATTATTATTATTATTATTTTTAGTATGCAAGGATGGCTTTGCTTTGGGGAAGGAAAACGTGCAGCATTGTAGCTGCAAAAGTATGGCAGTCCTTGGTCTTGGAAGCATAGCCATTTGAAAGCTTGAGCATTTACCTTTTTATTGCTTTATTCTTATATGAAAATATGGGTAAGGTGATAGATTTATTATTAAACAATGAATAACAATGTTGAGAGTAACAAAAGAGGAAGCATGTGCGGCATTGGATTTACAAAAGGATGGCCGGCCTTGGTCTTGTGATAAGCGTGGCCAAATTCCATGCTTGGAATTTGTCTTTCCATTCTTTGCTTGTTGACCGAAAGAAAAAGGAAAGAGAAGGAAGGATTATTATTTTATATTATTTGGAAAATGGTGCAATATAGGTAAGTGGTAAGGTGATAGAATAATAAAAATAAATTTGCAAAAGGGAAGGAGAGCATGCGTGAAGGTTGGCCTTGTGTTTGAGAAAGGATAGCCAAAATCCTTTGTTTTCTTTGCTTAGTGCATGGCTGAAATGCATGCAAATAGTGGTTTCCTTCTTTGCTTCTGAAAGCTTAGCCGATTGTAGAACTCCTTAAGCTGTTCTTCTTCGTGAGCATGGCCAAGTAAAGCATCCTTCTAGGGACTATCTATTTGGTTTTCTGATAGCAAGAAGATACCAAAACTTTTAATTTGTTTCCTTCTTTTCTCAAGCTATTCATGGCCAAAATAGAGACTTAGGGGAGTTAAGTTCGGTTTTGAAGGAACTAGGAAGCTCTCGTCTAGCTTATGTGTTTGCATGGGCTCCTTTCATTGTTGCTAGCCGAACATGATAGGCACTATTGCCGAATCCTCATTGAAGAAGGTGCCTTCGACTACTTCCTCTTAGTCTCTCTAAACAAAAGCTGGTAAGTACCCCTATTTAGTAGCTGGTTTTTTCTCCTTTTTCCTTTTTGCATGCCGAATTCAAGGCAAGTTTTTGATTCAAAGAATAGCCGAACATGCTAAAGGTTATATTGATGTATTTTTATTGTGCTAGTGTTAAGAAGCTTTTAAAAGAGCTTACGGGTTTCGGCTATTCAAAGGATTTAGTATCTACAAGAGCAAGCAAACAATGTGAGACTTGGAAATAAACTAGGTATGTGTTATGTACATTTTGGTCAAGGGCCATTGTTATTAGATATGGATGTTAGCCGATTCTAACCACGTTTTAGTAGGACTTTCGATAACTTCGGGAGCGAGCAAGTTCGGGATTGAAATAAGCTAGGTAAGTGGTAAGTATGATATTCGGCCCTAGGCCATATTATGTGAATAAATAGTTGACCGACGTTTGTCTATGGTAATTTAGGAAAATCGGCAGGAGTGTAAAGCAAGCTTTCAAGATTCGAGATTTGTTTTGGTAAGGGCACTCGATAAGCTTGGATTTGGTTGATTTTTGGTTATAACTTAGTGACTTAATTGATGTGCTAATTAAAGTGTATCGATGGACACAAGTGTTAGTCAAGAAGATAATGGGGTAGCCCCTATCCCCAAGTTCAAAAGGAGAGCTGTCTCGGCTGTGCGAGATTGGCCACCGGGGTGTGGGCCAGCATCCGAGCAACAACGTAGGCAAATAGTCGTAGTATCGCTTAAAGATAGCTTTGGATTTGAGGGTATAACGTTGTTCGTGATCAGGTGCGTAGTTATCGCACTGTTCTCGTAGTTATCGCACTGTGCTCTTACTTGTTCATATGTGTTATTTGTATATGTACATGTTGTACATGTTAGCCGAGATAAGGGCTAAGATGTTGGATACCCAAGTTGGGTGATCGTTCGATCAGGTGTGTAAGCTCTTACACACTTTATTAGTATAAATTGTTGTTATAATGATACTTTATCACCTATCATGTAGTATCTTTGCCTTGTGGGCATAAGCCTGGTTTTCGGGTAAGTCCCCTAATACTCGATCTATGATATATGCTGTGTATGCCACCATATGTTGTTAAATGTTATGCTATATATATAAATACATGATATATGGGATCATGATACTTGTTATGTGAGCATAATGATGTGGGATAAACGAGTGGAGGGGGCAGTGATATTCGTGTCGACGGACACCAGTGTTTTGGTAACACATTGTGACTACGGTCACCAGAGGTTTGGTACCTACAGAGGTTTGGCACCTCATAGCGTCTCGTCCCTGTGGCTTAGTACCACCGTGGGTTGGCCCCACATTTGAGATACGGGATCGACGCCAGTGATTTGGTATCACACGGTGGGTTGGCCCCATCATTTGATTGTGACTTCGAGTCACCAGTGGTTTGGCACCACCAGTGGTTTGGCACCACACGTATTGACGGATACCGTGACTTTAAGTCACCAGTGGTTTGGAACCACCAGTGGTTTGGTACCACACGGGGTAGAAAAAGGAGTATGGATGGCTAGGTTGGGCTGCATAATTGCATATTCATGTATATGTTTGTTCTGTGGATATGGGCTAAGCCTGTATGTGGGGACATGCGTATTAATTACATACTGAGTCTTGGTGACTCACCCCTTTTTCTATCTTTTCAGGTGAGTAGATCGCGGAGACGGAGCCGGAGAGGACTCGAGGTGGTCATGCTTGTTCCTCGGTTTAGAAGTCTTATTTCGTACCATTAAAGTTTACTATTTGCTAAATTCGATTGGGTTGTAATATGGCCGCTTATTATTTCTATTATTATTCGTATGATTAAGTAGTAGTTTTTACCTTATTTCTAACGAACTTATGAACTGTTAAGCGAATCGGTAAAAGCAACGTTTTCAAAATTAGTACTCGTACGCGTTTTCAAGGACGTTACCATCGGGTAGCAAATTTTACCAAGTTATTAATAACCCCGACATTTCTAAAGATCTAAATGATCAAATGGTTTCAAAGGAAAGAAAAAGTTTTCAACCCCATCGTGTTTATCAAACCAAACTATCTTAGTTTTAGCAATACCGTTTTATACCCTTAACAAATTTTAAATTTCTACTATTAGTCCAAACCTTTCAAAATCCTTTTTACTCCGTGACATACCAGATCCGGTCAAGGCTCGTGGGCCGGGTTTGGGGTGTTACAACAACCTCCTCAAAACTTCTAAAATCGGCCCTATCCACAAGAGAAGAAACCAACACTCAAGGAGATGCTGACAAAATTTTCGGCAGACACCGAAAAACGTTTCCAAGAAACTAAAAGAACAATCAAAAGCAACAAGAGTCGAATCATGAAAATTACTAAGTCAGTCAAGGAAGTCAATAATGTAGTCGAACAACTTGCAAAGCTGATGTCAGAACGATCGCAAGGGCGTCTACCTAGTAACACGGAGATTAATCCTAAGGAGCAAATTGAAGCCATCACAGTTCAGGACAGTAAAAGGTTAGATGAACCAAATACAATATCAGAAAACAAGGTAGACGAAGGTAAAACAAAGGTAACACAAGAAAAGCCAAAACCGGTAATCAAAGAGTACCAACCTCGCATACCTTATCTCGAAGCAATAAAAGGAGACGATTCAGAAGAACGGTTCGGTAAGTTTCTTAAACTCTTAAAGAAATTACATATAAACTCACCTCTTCTTGAAGCTCTTTTTCAGATGCCAGACTCGAGTAAATTTTTAAGGCAGCTCTTGACAAACAAACGCAAAATAGATGAAAAGCACCACGTGGAGTTGAACGCAACATGTTCGGTAATGTTACAAAATAGACTACCACAAAAGCTAAAAGATCCAGAAAGTTTTACAATTCCATATTTAATTGGTAGTTTAATTATTGATAATGGATTAGCTGATTTAGGGACAAGCATAAATGTCATGCCTTATACATTGTTTAAATGATTAGGTCTAGGGAAGCCCAAGCAAACTAGGATGAGCATTCAATTAGCTGATAAAACTGTCAGAATTCCTAACGGCATTATTGAAGATGTTCTTGTAAAAATCGATAAATTTGTTTTCCTAGTAGACTTTGTTATCTTAGACATGGATGAGGATAATTCAATCCCCCTAATCCTAGGAAGACCCTTCTTAGCAACCGCCAAGACTAAAATTGATGTTGCCACAGGAGAACTTATACTTCGTGTAGGTAATGAATCAATCAGCCTTCAAGCTCTTGACTCGGCCAGGACAACAATCGATGAAAGTAAGAAAGTCGCTTCAAATGATAATCAAATTGTACAACTTTCATTGCAGGAAACATCACAGGGACACAAACCTAAGCCAACTCACAGACTCCAAATCAACAAAGAGGAATTACACGAGGAACAAAGCCTTAGGGTCAACAAATTAGAAGAGCAGAAGACACACGTCAAAGAAAAACCGGAA
The DNA here is from genome assembly GCA_005393395.2 of Gossypium australe. Lineage (NCBI taxonomy): Eukaryota > Viridiplantae > Streptophyta > Magnoliopsida > Malvales > Malvaceae > Gossypium > Gossypium australe. The sequence continues at coordinate 13,124,173 of CM016616.1, forward strand.
CCACACAAAGTAAAACCGGAGGAACCACCAGAAAAACTCGTAGGAACATCAAATCACTTCAAAATAGGAGACCAAGTACCGTCAAACAAAGCCGACCCACACATCACCACAACAAACCTGAAGGCAAAGGGAAAAATTCCTCTTAAGGTACACGATATCTTCCCCCACGGAACAGTCAAGGTAAGCAATCCCACATTCAGCACTTTAAAGGTAAACGCTCCTCGACTTAAACTTTGTCAAGAAAATAGAAGCGTAAGTATGAGCGAAGATATTCAAACCTTTAAACCTCCCTGATTCCTTTTAAAGGAAAGTCTAGCTTAGGACTATAAACGAGCGCTTCTCGGGAGGCAACCCGAGCACTAACACTATTTCCACTCAAATTTATTGTCAGTTTCTTCATTTCCCTTCCTTTCTTTTAAATTAACCAAAAGTGCAGAATTTCAAGGTCACACGGCTTTACACACGGCCGTGCCCGTGGCCGTGTGGACCACCAGAATCTTCGTACTGACATAGCAGAGGCCGTGCAAACCAGTTCAACCACTCCCCGACGTCACGAATCCAACCACTCTCCCACGGGCACCGACAGAACGGCACGGTCGTGCCCCACGACCGTGTGAAGCTATTGACTTGCCAAGCACGGGCGCACCACGCCCATGCTTCCCAACCGTGCCTATATACTGACTTCTACAACACAGGCGTGGTTGGCTGCACCACGAGCATGGCGAATCAACACGACGGGGCACACGGCCGTGCGAGGCGGCCATGTAATTCGACACGCTCTTGGCACACGAGCGTGGGCACGTACCAGATTTGGGGCCTCTATTTAAACACCACCCCACCCTCTCCCCATTCTCCTCCTTCACTCTCCACCCTTCCTATTCCACACTCCTCTCAGATTTATCTATCTAACAAGTCTCTCAACCACTTAAGCCACACAAGAAACCATGCCGAAGAAACGGAAGAAGGCCAACCACAGTCTCCCCAAAAGAAACCTTCAACATGAGTTCATGCCGGCAGCTTCGGGTCTTTGAGACCAATTAGGTTTTCTTTTTTCTTTTTTCTTTTGCTTCAATTTCCTTCTCTTTGACAATCTTATGCTTAGTTTAATTTAACTTATTTTAGTTTCTTAGTGTCAGGTTCGCCAGGCTGCTAGGGAATCACACCGACCAGCACGATAACCACGCCACTTCAGCCACCGCCATCACCTCCACAACTCTAGAGGTCACACCCACCTTGCGAACCATCCTTCAATAAGGATTCTTCGGTCCATTCTTATTTTCTTTTATTTTCGTTTTCCTTCTTAGTCTTCTTTCCTTTTTCTTTCTTGTTTTTAATTATATATTTAGGTTATTTTAAATGTGTCTTGATAATCCCTGGCTAATCCTCAACGAGCTCCCCAATTTCTTCATCTAGTACAGGTTCGTCACCCAGACCAACCTCTTTTGGGAACTCATTCATAATTCAGGGAGTACACCTTCCCCTTCTCTTTTGATTTATCCCATAAATGTTATAACTATCTTCGTACATTGAGGGAAATGTACATCTTGAGTGTGGGGGGCGAATATTTATCTAATAAAAGGGCCTAACTTTCTGCATTATCCGGCCAAACTTTTTTCATTATTCTCAAATCCCTGAATTTAGTCTTATTTTTAAGTAATTTTTTCATATTACTAATTAAAGATAAAATTTCTGATGATTTATGATTCTTATTGACATGTTTTAAATTAAGTCAAGGATAATTATGCATTAATGATTAAATTTTAAGATAATAGAGAATCAAGCATGATAAGTCTATTTTTCTAAATAAAAATTTTTACTAGGTTGTTAAAACCTAATTTTGAATAGTACTTTGAAGTTTGAAATTTATGAGATTGACATCAAATACCCATAATTTTTGTGAGATTTTGAACCTTACAAGAGCATATACTCTTTTTCGTGCTCACCTTTTTATTATGTGTTAACTTTGAACTGTTATTCTAGAACTTGCCTCGTTTATACATGTTGAGACCACATTCATGATTTGATATACAGAGATGATAAAGGCACCTAGGACTTAACCCACTCACTCCACTAAAAAACCTACCTTCAGAAATTAACCCCTAGTGAACCCCGTTGATCCTAACACCACTTTTTATTGATTCACCCATTAATAACCCAAAAACCTTTTTGTATTTGTTATCACCATTCCTTTTTAACTACCCTTTGATCGAGATATGAATTGATTAGTTACCGAATTATAGTATGCTATAAGCTGAATTCATCATTAATTACTTAGTTTGTTCTTAAAAAAATTCGAAATTTATCCAATATTAGTGGTGAGCTTAACTGTTTATATTTCGAAAAAAAAGCTCGTATTATTAGGATTATTATTATTATCAGTTGATGTAAATATTATTTCAGTATTCATTAAGTAGGTACTTGTCAATTCAATCTCGATTCTAACCTTCTAATTTCAGCCTTTATCCACACCTTAACCCTAGCCCTGTTACAACCCTAACAAAGACCTTTTAATCTGTTTATCGTCTCATTTTACAGTGGTGGAGATTTGATTTTCAAGCAAGCCTATGGGATTAACTTTTCAGGTTCGACGTACGAGTGCTTCTTTTTATAAACCTTAAACACTTTTGAGTGATTTGAGTGAATCTATAGTGAGGATGTCAACTCTTGTTAATTTCGAATCAAAGGTAAAATTTCAGATAAAGGGGAAACACCTACGTTTTTAATCACAAATGAATGACTTATCATTAATTGAATCTTTAGGACTCTTTGAATTAAATTATCAATTTATAAATTATCTATGAATTATGATAAGACATTGTTGATAGGAATTGTGAATTATGGAAAGTTCGTTGTAATTGTAAGTTGAGAATTTTGCTTGAGGACAAGCAAAAGCTTAAGTGTGAGGGTATTTGATAAACCCTAATTGTAACATATTTTAATCTCACATTTAGCTTACTTTTGGATGATTTATCCTTCAATTTATGTAAAAAGGTGCTCTTAATCCTTTCTTTTCATGTCTTATACCCAGGAAAGCACCCGAGGATGAAAAGAACATAAAAAGGGCCCAAAATAGAGTAAATGGGTCATATCACGAAATCGAAACGGCCTGGCCCAAAGTCCACACGGTCGTGCCTTGTCAAGCCTCCAGAACACGGCCTCAACCCTGATTTACACGGCCGTGCATCAACTTAGAAATCCGAACACGGCCTGAAGTCGAAGTCGCACGGGCATGTGACATGGCCGTGTCGCTGTCGTGGCAATGAACAATTTCATTCGAATTTGGATACTTTAGGGCAAAGAAACACATTCCAAGAGCCTATAAATATCCCCTAAGTGCCACCTTTGAAGGGGCATCAAAGCTAGGCCAAAGAGCCAAGCCGGAAAGATCAAAGTTAAAGGAATCACTCGAAGATAGCCAGTTGATCCATCCCAAGAAGCCGGAGTTATACTCAAGACGGCGGATTTCTCCTTCAATTCCTTCAGGAAGTTTTAGGGATTTCTTATGTTTTATTTTATCTTTTTTCTTGAGATGTTTTCTTTATTTGTCATGAACTAAATCCCTTAGATACCTGAATGGGATGAAACCTAGATGAATTTTGTTATTTGATTTCTGAATTATATGATAATTACTTAGTTTGTTCTTAATTATGTTGCTTATCCAAATCCGATGTGCTTAGGTGGAGGAGGAATAGACCCTGCCTAAGAGTAGATCTAACATAATTGAGCGGAGTTGATCGAACGTCTAGAGATAGGGTTACGAGATTTTGTCGGATTAAGGTGAAACCTAATATGGGAGTCCATTGATCGATTTACTGCTATTCTAGGGGGTTATTATAAGCGAACGAGAGTTCCACTAATTAACCTAGGGTTAGACATTATTCGCCTCGAGAGAGGGTTTAATATACGTTAGGGAGTCTTACGGATCAAGCTAAGTAAAGAAATCATATGATTCAGGGTTAGAAAACAAGAGAAGTCTAGGTGGATTCTTCCTGAGGGTATCGTTATAATCAACTGAGTTTTTCTTTAAGTTATTTTCCAATTCGTTCTTTTTGTCTTGTGTCTTTAAGCTCAGTAGTCGTTAATTTAGATTAAAGCAACTTCACTTTGTTTTTAGTTCTTTTGGGTTCGACAATTCGGTCTTGCCTAAGCTATACTACTGTTCGATAGGTACACTTGCCTTTAATCGTTGCCAGAGTTAGTTTCCAGGTTCGATCATTCTCATTCATATAAATTTAAAACTCTGAAATCTAACGATCAGTCGTGGAGAGTGTCAATAGCACTCTCGTGAAACTGAGGCTGTAACGGGCCTGATCGAGTTGAAACGGGCTAAATGGGCCCAATGGGCTTACGGGGCCCACATGGGCAACATTGATAGAAAATTACTGAATGACGGTTACGACTGCAAAGTCTGCAAAACCGTGACTGAAATCATGTTTAATAGGCCACACGAGCGTGTGGGCTCGTTTGAGCCGAAAATGGATTTTAAGGCCAATTGCACTGTAAAGACCCATAAAAGGGCCCCGAGTTGATCGAGGCGACAACAGATGTCCTGAAAGACTGTTAGATGACTAAATTACTGAAATACCTTTAGTGGGTAAATTACTGAAATACCCTTGGTGGATAAAATTACTATTATACCCTTAATGGCAAACTTAGTATGATTGTGTATAATTTGTTTGACTGCTATGATGGTACATTATTGCATACACTGAAATATCATGTCATGACATTTTGCATTGGGTTAGGATGATGAAATATATATAAATTTATATATTTTGGAGGAAGTACTGTACTGGTGGCTATGCCATATTATACTGATTCAGTGGCTTTGCCACGATATACTGATTTAATGACTCAGCCACAAATACTGTTACTGGCAACATTACTGCATTATACTGACAGCTCGGCTGCATTCTTGGTGTGTAGGGCTAGGTGGGTTGACTTGGTCCCCACAGGAGTGTAGGGCTGGTACAGGTGGTGTGATGATTGGATTGGGTTGGGCTGCATTTTCTCTGTTTGCATCATCATTATTTTGGGGTCGTAGGCCCAAACTAATACTGAATGGGCTTGGGCCCAAACTGTGATTGTAACTGGGATTACACACTGAGTTCTTGTAACTCACCCATTTACTTTAACTGTACAGGTAATCCCCAACCGTAGAGGATTCGGAACTGCGAGGGACTCGGAGGTGGCCACTTGTTCCACACTTTTTAAGGGTGAATTAAGTATTTTAAATTTGGATTTCTTTACTTTAATTATTGGGTTTTACATTTGTTGTAATAAGGCCATTGGAACTTTTTTAACTTTTATTTTGGATTTTCTTTAAATATTGCAAATTTAACCAACAAGAAATTTTCAAAACAATAAACAACTTTTTTTTTCAAATAACTCGTTTTCGCAAATGATAAGACCAAATTCTTTGTAATCAACTCAGTTTTATTAAACAAGACAAAACGCGCATGTTGAAGGAGTAATAAAATTGAGTAAATCTCTCCTTGGGCATAAGTGAGGAGAAATGAAATTTCGAAGTTATAAATGTGATTTTAAATAATATGTTTTCCAAACAACCATGTGGTTTCAAACATCACCTGATGTAACACACTAGATCCGGTCGTAACGTTTAGGCTGGGTTTAGAGTGTTACAAAAAATAGGGCTAAAATGACATACCATGCTAGCTTTTCAAGTTTCCGAAATTCCAAGGTTAACAATGGCTTCTTTATCCATTTATAATCGGTGAAGAAGAAAAGGTAAAAGATGAATAAAACATTTTGGTTTTATTTATTTTAATTTAATTGATCAAATTACCATTTTAACCTTGGTTAATAAATAAAACACCAATTTCATGCCCATAATTATTCACTAACTCCTTGAATGGTCTAATTACCAATTAAATCCTTTTTCCTTTATTCAATTAACCATTTAATCACTCAAATCAAATAGTGATAAAAATTTACATCTTTTACAATTTAGTCCTTTTTAATTAATTAACTATCGAAACGTTAAAAATTTTCAACCAAACTTTAATAACACCTTAATGGCACTCCAATATTTACAACACGATTTATAGAAACGAAGTTCCAATATCTCACTTTCTAAAACTATTTGACCTTAGGGTCTTACCTTTTGAACTTAATAAATTGCTTAGATAACATAAATTATCACACCAAAACCTTTTTTAAAATCACATTTGACTCATAAATATTAAATAATAATATTTACGAACTTACTCATCAAATTTGGTAGCCCCGAAACCACCATTTCTGACACCACTGAAAAATTGACTGTTACATATTCATTGGTGCAATTGGAATAAACTATGCGATTTAAAGGAGGATGGGGGAATGGGATTCAAGAATCTATCTAAATTTAATTTGGCCTTCCTTGCAAAATAGGGACGACGTTTAATGCATTACCCAGATTCACTATTAGCTAAAACTTTGAAAGCTAAATACTATCCAAATGATGATTTCATGCATTCAAAGTTATGTAATTACCTTTCTTATACTTAGAGGAGCATATGGACGATGAAGAAATTGCCGAAGAATGGAATGGCTTGGAGAGTGGGCAACGGGGATTGTATATCCATCTGGTAGGATGCTTGGATCCCTGGGTTGAAAGATCAGAAAATCCAAAAGACAGTTAGAAATCACAATATAGTTAAGGTGGCTGAATTGAACCCAATTTGAGACAGTAGAAGGAGGACCTTGTTACCTCTTTGTATACAAGGGAAGAGGCAGAAGCAATTTTGCAAATTCCTTTGGTAAGATATCTAAGGGAGGACCGTAGGGTATGAAGTAGGGAGCCAACATGAGAGTATACGGTGAGGAGCGGTTACAAAAGTCTATTGAATGAGACCTCTAGCCCAGATGATGAAACTATTGATATTACAAACGAATTTGTCCTAAAAAGCCTTTGGCAAACAGACTTGCTAGCGAAAATAAAAATTACAAACTACAGGATTTACAACAATTATATCCCGACTCTCAGTAATTTGAAGTTTCGACGGGTGAGTAATTCAGATTTGTGTCCAATGTGCAAAAATGGAGTAGAGACACTGGATCACGCGTTTAAGGATTGCCCTGTGATTAAATAAATTAGGATGAGCTAGGAGTTCAGAGAAGTCAGGGGGTAATGAGAGACAATTTCTGGAAATGGATAGGGGAAATACTTACCAAATGCTTGTTACGTCAGAGACAACTTATTCTTTGTAGCATTTGGGCCATATGAACGGGACGAAATAGGGCTTTGCCTAAGGGATTTCATCAATCAGCACTGGAAACTGGACAATTTACTAAGGCATATCTTAGTGACTAGGATAGGGTAAACAATAAGTTACCTAGACAGACGATAGAGGATGAGTGATGGCGACCATCGGACCTATCTAAGGTTAAAATAAATTTTGGCACCACTTTTGAGAAACAATCGAATATGTTTGGAATCGATATTATTTGTCGAGATTCAGAAGACGTTATTTTAGGGTCCAATACAATGGTTAATCTATATGTTCCAAATTCGTTTGCGGTTGAGGCGTTGGCTTGCTTGCAAGCAGTTCAGATAGACCTGGATCTTGGATATCGACAGGTAATAATCAAGGGAGACACTCTCAGTGTCATCAGAAAAACCCAAAGCAAAGAAGATGATAGATCAGAAATAAGCATGTATATTACAAATATAAAGCTCTAAGCAAAATGTTGAATCGGTGTTGTTTCAAGAAAATATCAAGAAAAGGAAATGGAGTTGCACACGTGATGGCTAGGGAAGGTCTGAACAGAAAAAAGACAGTGTACCTAGAAGGAGGAGTTCCGGATTCGACAGTAGCAACGGTGGCAGAAGATGATAGAGGACGGGATCTGCCAGAGAACGGGGTGAATGCTTGAGAACTTTTATTAGAAGATGAAATGTTACTGTAAAAGTCTTAGGATTCTGAAGAGTTTTCTTGATGGCCTAAAGGAGAGGAAAGGACTCGACATGATTACGCTAGGAATTGGGGATATTGAAAATGGGGTTTAACTGGCTTTTGTTCTTTTGTTATTGTGGTCTGGGCTTAGAGGACAATATTTCATTTAGGTTTGTTGTTTTTTTAGGAAGGTTTAGTTACTTTATTTTAGTTTTTCAATGTATGAGGTTGAATAGCTGGCTAGGCCCTGATTATTAATGAAAGCCCCAGAGTATTTTTTCAAAAAATGCATGTTAAAATAAATTAGAAGTTTACAGATACAAATATATTTATTAATTGGTGTGACTAGATAGACTATTTTTTATTATATATTATGCGAAAATTAATTAAAAATTTATATGGACATTCATTAAAAAATTAGAATATTCTTTAATTTAAACAATTCTAATGTGCTGCTTGTTCTCAATAAAAATTGATTAATAGAAATTCACTAGCTAAAGTTGAGGTTTAATGTTTTGCATTTCTAAAATGAACATGGACCCATTCATCCACCATATGGATAGTTTTGATATAGATGATTTTGGTAGACGCATCTACAAAACAAGCACATATGTGATATCAACTCGTAACTTGTCGTTTCCAAGAGATTGTTTGTTTAAATAATTAATTTTAGATTATACAATCGAGACAATTCTTGCTAATTCTAATGAGTTTATATTTCAGGCTTTTATTGAGTGTTGTATATGAGTTTGAAAAACTTTTGTAAAACTTGTTATTTATACGTATTGAGGCAAGATGAGCTGACAATTGTTGAGTGACACTCAGCAGTGCCAACTGTAGACTGCCATTGAGGTGACTTAAATACTTGTCTTATTTAATTTGGCAATTTAATGAAAAAAATCTGTGAACTTGTTAATAGGTTGTTTTATTGAAGATGCTATGGTCCATTTATGAAAACCAATCCTTAGCTTTTGAAGATTGGATTGGATTCGAGTGAATCAAATCAATCTTGAACACATTGGTTAAGAAACTTTTTGTATTAAAGTGAAGGTTGAATCATCCTTTTATTTTTCTACTATTTTCTCTTGTCTATTCTATAATTCTCTTAATTTATAATAATATTGTCGAAACAGTTATTTCTCCCAATAATCCTTCTATGCTATTTAAATTGTAATTTTTAAAAAAAATTAAATTTGAATGTTTGTTGGTGTTGAAATTACTCAATACTGTTTAATCTATTTGTGGACTCACTACGTAGATTTAATGCATTATTTGCTCAAAGATTTTCGGATAGGGCAACATAAATTATTTTGAAATTAAAGATCAAAGGAAATTTGTTATATGATGATGTTTAAAAAAAAAAAATTAAAGAATAAGGTATCATATTTGAAGGATACTTCAGTATCTGATCACCGAAGAAATTTTAAATTAAAGAATTAAGATTTTGAATTACTATTAAGTTTAACGTTAAGGTTAATATATATTTTATGTTTTAAATTTGATCATTTGTAGTTAGTTGGTAGCAGGGGCGAAGCCAGGAATTTTCAAGAGGGGGCGAAATAATGAAAAATAATAAATTTAAAAATAAAAATTAATTATAGAAAAATAATTCAATAAATAAAAATAAGCTAGAAAGAAATCTTAAAATTTATTTGAATTGCACTCTTCGATCCTTGACCTCACTAATATCATCAATTATTTCGTTTATATCAAATTTTTCTGCAATTTCTTTCTCAATGTACATAACCAAAGAACTTCTTAAAAAATCATCTTCCATCTTACTACAAAGTCGAGTCTTCACAATCTTCATAGCAGAAAAAGCACGTTCTGAGGATGCTGTTGAAACTGGAAGGGTCATTATAAGACGAATCAATCTGTCAACGAGTGGGTACATGATTGACTTTCCACTTTCAACTAAGCTTCTGCAAAGTTCAGAAAGTGTTGATATTTTTCTCAAATCAGGATGCTTACGTACATCAAGTTCATAATGCTTCAACTCATATGGGAGACGTTCTTTCTCTTGTTGAGAAAAATCTTCTAGATAGAACTTGTTTACAAGAATGCAAATTTTATCAATATCAAATAACTTGAAAAACTCCTTGGGATCTAAAGCTGTAGTGAGAGTGAGAAGCTCGACAACATTTTCATTAAACCTGCTCTTCAATTCTTGCAACTGAGTATCTATTGTAGCAAAAAATATATCCACTCGATAATGATGCTCCACTGTAACATCTTCCTTCTTGTTGCGACTACGACCCACAATGTATTGAGCATTCATATCTGGAAAATCCAACTCCCAAGTTTCACAAAAAGATATCACATTTTTCAACAATTCATTCCATCCATCATCTCTCAACTTTTAAATTAAATCTTTCGTTGTCAAAACTAAACTCATGGCATTTAATATATCTTGAGAATGGCGTTGCAGAGCTTGACAAAGGTTATCGGTAATCCCTAAAACTTCCTTCATCATATGCAAAATAAAAATAAACTCAAAAGATCTCAATCTATTATATGCGTTATGAGCATCTCCTCTCTGAGAATAGTTAGAAGCAGTATTTTTTAGATTTTTAAGAATTGTGCTAGTAGCATTGTACATCTTCAGTAAACTAGTAACTGAATTTAAATGGGAACTCCATCGAGTCTCACCAGGACGTTGTAAAGTGCCAATCTGATTCATTCCTGTTCCAGTTGCTAACTCATTGATGGATACTAAACGAGATATTTCAGCTGCTTGGGCTTTTTGTAATTCATCTTGTCGTTTGGAAGAAGCCGAAGTAATATTAACAATATCAGATAAGTCTTTAAAGAATTGATGCACTTCAACCACTTCTCTAGCTGCTGCAACCAATGCTAACTGAAGACGATGAGCAAAACAGTGAACATAATAAGCATATCGACAATCATTCAAAATCAAAGCTTGCAAGCCGTTAAATTCCCCACGCATATTGCTTGCTCCATCATAGCCTTGACCTCGGATATTTTGTATGTCAAATCTATGTTGCGAGAGAACATTAAAAATCACATTCTTCAAAGTCAATGATGCAGTATCTTTAACATGGACTATATCAAAAAATCATTCTTTTACCGGTCCTTGTTTAACAACAAATCTCAAAATAATTGCCATTTGCTCTTTTTTTGACTCATCTCTCACTTCATTCACAATAATGCTGAACTTTCTGTCACCAATTTCTTCACGAATTACATTACGAACTCTACTGGTATAAATTTGCAATATCTCTTTTTTTGTATTGTTGAAGAAGTATAACTAGCATTTTGTGGAGCACTTTTCAAAATATCTTCAACTTTCTCATCATACGATGCTAATAGTGATAACAATTCAAGAAAGTTCCCACGATTTTTTGACCCCGAGCTTTCATCATGACCTTTAAAAGCACAACCTTGAAATGACAACCATCGAACAACATCTATACTAGTTTTCAAACGTAGACGATTAGCTGAAATTTGTTGTGTAGTTTGTTTATCAAGTGATACTTCAATATGTTGAGCTTGATTCATTAAATCTACATAAGCTCGTTGTGCATTGTTTTGCAGTGAATTCGGATCTTTTCCCATATGTGTCAAAAAAGCACAATTGTATCCATCGTGTACCTTTTTCCAATTACTAAAGCCATTATGAGTAAATGCAGTTGATCCAAAACGACTAGTTGGATTGTTATTAAAAAGAAAACAAGGCAAACAAAATACTGCATCTTTAGAAGGTGAATATTCTAACCAGGAAAATTGTTTAAACCATGATGGTTGAAAATAACAAGGATGCTTTTTTGAATTGGAAGCAGGATATTCTGAAAGAATAGGTTGATATGGTCCAGCCTTAATATAAGCTCTTCGAATCTCATCACGCATATTAACCAGATACTCATATATTTGCTTACGTAACCCAGGTTCACGTTCTAAGTTAGACAAATCAAGTGACTCATCTTCAACTCTAGAAATTTTAGAAGGACGAGCATCAGAGTTTAAAGGAACAAACGATGAAGGTGGTACCTCAATTTGTGATGCTTCTGAAGGTGATTGTGTAGTCTCTGTACTTTTCTTTTTAAAAAACGAATCAATTGTTTTCGACTTCATAACTACAATATCTTAAAAGATAAAATAAAATTAATAACTATAAAATTAAATTAAACTATAAACTTTAAAACAAAATAAAAATAAAATTAATAACTATAAAATAAAATTAAACTATAAACTTTAAAACACAATAAAAACAATTGAAAATTTGTAAAAAGATGAAAAGAAAAACCTTAGAAGATGAACTCGAAATCGCGTTTGAAGGACAAACGTTGATGACAATAGTTCTTAATGGCAATAGGAAAAGAGACTTCTTTTTCACTAGTTAACAAATTGAATTTTAACCTAAATTCACATTTAATATTATATTAAAAACTATCATCTAAAAAAATAAAGTTGGAAATATATCAATATTACATTTAATGTTATATTAATGTTGACTACAATAATATATATAAATATTTAAAGTTAAAAAGTTAAACTATATTATATGGATAAAATAAAAAAATAAAGATTTTTTTTAATGTTTAAAGTTGGAAAGGGGGGCCAAACAACAATTTAAGGGGGGCCAAAGTTTTAAAATCTTAGAGGACTAAAGAATAAATAATTTTTTTATAATTTTAGGGGGGCCGGGGCCACTGCCAGCCCCCTCCCCCCCAAATTCGCCACTGGTTGGTAGTTATTTTTTTTTTAAACTTAGTTGATGTTTGGATTTGTATTCCGTCAATTAGGTTGTACTTTCATCTTAATACTGTTAGTGTATACTAATGTGATATTAATAGTTAATCCGAAGATAATATAGGACAACCTCTTAATATGTTACGTGACAAACATAATTAATTTTTTTTTAAAATTTAAAATATATAAATTAATAAAAAAATATATTTTTTCACATCTAGATGTGTTTTAAGTAATTTTATTTTATTTTATAAAATTTCAGTTTTTAGATTATTGTTGTTGTAGAAAATGTATAATTTTTTAAATTTATGAAAATATAAAAAAATGCAATTAAAAATATAGAAAGCCTATAATATTTTGAAAATTTTATAATACAATTTATAAATTTATAAAAATTAAAATATATAAATAAGTAAAATAAATAAAAAAATATAAAATTATAAAGACATATAAAGTTTTTATATTTTTTTATTAATTTATATATTTTAAAGTTTATACTTTTAATTTCAAAATAATAATATAAATAACCCGATATTGTAAAAAAAATTAAAATGATATAAACTTGCTAAAACCTTTTGAAATATTTGAAAAAAAAATTATTAGAATCATTTAAAAATTGTGAAAGTTATGATATATGTATGCAGAACTCCGAATCCAAAATGGGACTCCAAGGAATGAACCAAATCATTAAAACCAAAAAGGCTACCCTTGATTAAGGCTTGTGGTTTCTCCTGGATTTCAGAATTAGAAGTCGGCAAAGATATTGGAAAAAAAAAGAAGGAAATTGGAATCCTTGAAGGGGTCAATTTTGATGCTACGTTGGAGTGCCAATTTCCAGAACATGAAACAAATTGGAAAAGAAACAAGACACAATGGATTTGGAATTGTAAAGCAAATTGGATGGATTTGAAAAGCGAATTGGATGAAATCCTTCAACTATGGTTGCTTAATCTTCAAGCCTTGATTAAAATTTTTAAAAATTAATTTCATATTTTTTTTTCAAATGGAATTTATAAATTGATTAAGAAGATGGGTGAATTAGATGGAAATGCAATTGAGCATACTTAAATAATGATTCTAATTCAAGTAGATTGTCTTGAAAGGTTTTAACACCAATCTTAAAAAACATGGTAAAATAAACTATTTTTAATAAACTAAATAGACAAACAAAATTATAATATATAATACACCAAATAAACACACACATAATTATTCCCACTATAGCAAATCAGATGAATTATATATATAATTTTCTATTGCCTACTGATTCCATATGACTTAAGGATAGTAGCCAACACACTAACACTAACCCTTATGTGAAGATTAGGCTCCAAAGTTAGGTTGACCTTGAATATGACTTGAGAAATGATTTTGGTGTTTAGAGAGAGAATTCATGGAACATATCCTGTTTTATCATTGAATAATTATTTTTAAAAAATAAAATGAGTTGGATCAGGCTGAAAAATTTAGCCCAAGTCCACCCAAATCACACCCAGCCCATGAAGGCTGTAGGGGGCTAGGGGCGGCGGTGTTTGGATTAAAACATAGATTTACAAAAATGCCATTAAAAACTAAAATAATTCCCTAGTCTCCTCTAAAGATTACACCACATCTTATCCGTTTCCCCAAACATCGAAGTGTGAAGTCATTTGAGCATTAAAATCATACATGACATAGCTTTCTACATTTCATCTTCAACATCTTCACTGCAATGGCAGCCATGCTCTCACTCTCTCCAAATCCTCCCATCACAACTTTACCCTCTCTTCCTTCCACTTTCAAGGTTCTTCTTCTTTCCCTCTCTCTTTTATTTTATGTTCCACTTCGGATTGCTTACTTGAATTCCCCCTCCGCCCCTATTTGTTGCAGGGAAATCTGAGGAATTTAAAACCAAACCCTTTTCACATTGGTTGTATCAGGACCAAGCAGCAGGGGGTAGAGGCACAAAAGGGGACACGGTCTTTAGTGGTTGTGAACCAAGCAGCAACAACCCAAGTGTCGGTTACAGCTTCTAATGTGAGGTTTCGGTTGGACAACCTGGGACCTCAGCCTGGGTCAAGAAAGAAAGGGAAGAGAAAGGGGAGAGGAATATCGGCTGGACAAGGTGGGAGCTGTGGATTTGGAATGAGGGGTCAGAAATCACGTTCTGGCCCAGGTGTTAGAAAGGGATTTGAGGGTGGCCAAATGCCACTCTATAGGCGTATCCCCAAATTGAGAGGAATTGCCGGAGGTAATCTTTATTTATTTATTTTTACTTCAAATGCTTTATTATGGAATTGTGGTTTCTGGGCTAGAATTACTGGGATAATGGCGCTGGTGGTGGCGTGTTTATAAGTAAAATCATTTTCTTCATCCCATTTATGGTAGGGAGTATAAAAGGCTTGTCTTAGGGAGAAAATATAAATATATAAATGTGCACATGTCAAGTGTTTATAGAAGATATTCCCACTGTAACTAAAAAGCTGAAATGCTAAACCAGTTTTACTGAAATTTATCAACACCTCTAGTATTTTAATCAAACTTCGCTTACCCTTAGTAGTGCCCCTCCCAAGCTACCAAAATTATCCATTGTGTTGAAGGAGAAAATCTGAGGATGATTTTACAAGGTAGAGATTCTGATGCTGATAATGCTGTAGAGGAGTTTGAAGGATTTTCCTTGCTCATATTGTTAGGATTTTCTTTTTTCTTCTTTTGTGAATTTATTTTGAAGCTTAGTTGTAGTATCCGTTACTATGGAGCTCTTGCTTATCATATGGTTAGTCTTAAGGCCCCAAAAGCTTTGTTCACATTTGCATTTGTGTTACAAAAGCCTAACCATCTTGTAATATATTTTGGGATCAAATTGAATGAATCTAGTAAAAAGGGCAAGGTAATGATTGCCATTATTGCCTCACTTGAGAATTTGAAGAACATAAGAGAACTTAATATGCTAAATGGAACTAATTATTTAAGATAAAAATGAAGCCTTTTATTATGGTTAACAGTTTCACTGTGAAATATTGCTTTAGGGTTATTCCTACCCAAGTTTGCATAGAACCGCTTATATTGACTACATTCATTTTGAAGTAAATAGTGACTCACAGTGTACCCTTCATTTTCCTAGATATAAAAGGTTTAGATGAAAACTCATCTATTTGTTTAAATGAGTTACCTCAAGTATATTGATCAAACAAGAGGAGGATGGAATTTGTTCTAAAACAAATTAGTATGTTTTTTAGAAAAGCAAGAGTATTTGCAAAATACTTGGTTTTGAAAATCAAGTTAGTAAGCAACAAAAATAAAAGAGTTTTGAGAGAAAATGTCTGTCACTTTGAAACAATGATGAATTCCAAGCAAACAATATGCTTCTATTTCATATGTGGGAAGTAGTTTAAGAGTTACCATTGGTGGTGAGATCATGTGATGATTGGCAGATTGATCAGTTTGAGTGGAATACTGTGCTCTTGTGCCCTTGGAGGGGATAAGCCTTTTGGCTCTTCAAAGACATCAGCAAAAGAATCCAATAGTGGCCGTAGCTGAGGTGAAGTGCTTATTTCTAGATAGCCACTACTAAGCAAGTAAGGTTGTCCAAGTACCTTGGGGTCTTTTTCCACCAACTTTTGTAGCTTGCTATCCAGAATAATTTTCAGTTGGCCCTCTTGTTGTCCCCTTAAGAGTGATTTGCTGACCATCTTTTTGAAAAGAGAGAGTCATGGTTTTGAAATCAAACATGAGTGGTCTGTATGTCCTCATCCAATCTACCCCAAGTGCCATGTCACTCCCTCCCAGAGGTAAGACTCTCATATCATATTGAAAGTGGTGTCCTTGCATACTCCATTGTAGTTGCTTACATTTAGCTAGACTGTATAATATCTTTCCATTAGCAACTGTAAGTGATAAAGGCTTGGTTTGTTGAACCTCTACACCTTCCTTAGCCCATTTGGGGGTCACAAAGCTATGAATGCTCCCACTGACCACCAAAATACTCACTGGTTTACCTTTGATGCTGCCTTGAATTCTAAGTAGGTTATGCCCCGTGTTGCCAGTCAAAGCATTCATAGAGATATCCAGCTCCTTCTCATTGTATTTTTGTTCCTTAACCTCTTCACCTTCTTGTTCCTCCAATGAGTCATTCTTAGCTTCCATTTCTTCTGTTAAAGTCTCATTAACAGTCAATGAATTAGGCTGTTTGGTTTTGCAACACTGCCCGGGTTGAAATTTCTCTCCACATTCAGAGCAAAGGTTCAAGGCACTCCTTTGGTCTATAAGATTTTGTTTGTTCAGGTTTTGATTCTGTATAGGGATATTTGTTGGGGTGTGGGATGATACGGAGTTGGTATTTTTCTGGTTTGGCAAGGAGCAGGTGGTAGTATTTGGTTCTGGTGGTGGCTTTTATCTTTTATTCTCTAGCACCAAGGAAAGTTCATGTAGTTTAGCTACTCTGAAAGCTGCATTCAAGGTGGTAGGTTCATTTGCCTTAGTTCTAGGCTTTAGATCCTCTCTTAACCCACTGATAAAGCTGGAAATGAAGTAGCTTTCTGATAAGGAGGGGTTATGTTGCAGCATATGAGGCCAAAGTTCCTCAAATTTCTCTTGGTACTCCTCAACTGTGGATTTTTGGGATAATTTGTTGAACTCCTCAATGATGTCAGAACAGGTTCAATCACAATCTCTGACCAAGTCACTACATTTTTTTCCATTATATACCCATCAAATCAAATCTCAGCTTTGCCCACAAGTTACATTGAGGCTAGTTGTAATTTTTGAAGCACAGCAATAGCAAATATTGTGAAATAAATTTGACATTTTTTTACCCATCCTCTAGGATTATGACTATCAAATTGAGGTAACTCTATTTCTGGCCTAGGAGAGAAGCCACCTAACCCCAGATTTTCAGTAGGTTCAGTAGAATGTTGCTCTCTCAACTTAGTTTGGGGGGTATCAAACAGGAGTGGGGTTTGATTGCTACTAGTAGGGTTCTTAAAAAGCGCTCCTTGTTCATTTGGTTTGAGGCTATATCTTCCTTGGTCATCAACAACAGTAACTTCAATAGGAGCCTTACCATCACGTCTGTTGATGACAGTTGAAGTAGCTGCTTGACCATTCAGTTCAGCTGAGGTATCTCCCTTTTGCATCATCAGATTCAACATCTTGGTCATGTAAGTCTGGTTCTCCTGAAACTTGGCTTCAATACCAATGTGCTGCTCCTCCCATCATTTAGGCACAGTGTTCTCTGCAGCTCTCATTGCTTCCATCTGCCTCTGCAAACTTTGAATCTGCTCCTGCAGTGTATTAAGTTTCGTGCCTTCCACCGTTTGTTGCTGAGTTTACGCTTTCCCAGAGTGAATGTAGATCAGATAGAGTAGAGAAATGAGGTAAGAAAGGTTATTTCATTCCAAAAACATTTGGAAATTCATAGTTCACTGGACATATACTGTGGGCAATTTCTAAAAAGTAATAACAGAGTTACAGCTGTAAACCAATTCATTGGTCCACGTTCATAACCGGATTCTTAGCTAAATTCCTTTGCCGTCCATCTCTCCCAGCTCAGCAGTACTGTCTGTTCTTAGCTCACCAGTGTAGTCCTTCTTTGCTTCATTAAACAGCCTACAAGCTGGCCCATTCCCTTCAGCTCTCATCTTCATAGCGGTCTAATAATCATGGCATAGTTCCTAGGCAGTTAAAAGTCCTTATCTAATCATTTAACCATGTTTGATATTATATACAAGATTTGGGCACCTCTTTGGTCATGCTTTCAAGGTGGTTGATATATTGTGGCAATGAAGTTTTGTTGTTTCTGCTAAGAATTAAAGAAGGTTCTGCATTGGGGGTGTTAAATGTTTTTAGGTGGTGTTGTGGCTAGATTCGTTTGATGGGTGTGTACGGGTGGCAATGATTTGGTTCAACTTTGTATAAAAGTTGTGGTTATTTTGCAATATTCTAATTTTCTAAAAGCAAGATAAAAAGCAGGCCAAATTTGTGATTTGGTTGATTGGTTTTTAAAGTTCTAAAAGGATTATATTTTAGTATTTTATATTTTTGCTAATTTAGAAATAGAGGATTTATTTTTATGTAATGAAATAAAAATAATTAAATAAATAGATTGTGGTTTAGTTTGAATAAATTATAATTGGATTTTGCTCACCACTATTACAAAAAGCTTCTGTACTTATCTCTTCCATTAATAAAATTATTTTGCCTTTTAGTATAACATATATATCAACCATACATGCATGCATGCTTAAATATATATATATTTGCTTCGTGTTTAAATTAAAGCTATTTTCATTTGACATTGCAAGGTATGCATGCGGGATTACCAAAATACATACCGGTTAACTTAAAAGACATCGAAACAGCTGGATTTCAAGAGGGAGATGAGGTGTCGTTGGAGACTTTAAAGGAGAAGGGTTTGATCAACCCTTCAGGAAGAGAGAGGAAACTCCCTTTGAAGGTGAATATGCTCTTGGATTTACATTAACAGAGCCCCTTTCAGACTTTGTTTAAGTATAATGACCCCAATTCTACTTGTTCTGGAGATCAACTTGACTAGGAAATTGTGTTTCTATCATGCATGAAGCATTAATCCCGACCTGCTTAATTATTAATGGAAATAACAATGGAATTCTACCTTCTTAATCAGTTCTCTCATGCAAAGACTGAAAGAATTGTAATTGCAATAATCGAACATGTTGTTTTTAAAACAAAATATTCATTGTTATTGATTATAATCGTGTTGATTTAGATTCTTGGTGACGGGGAGCTGAAGGTAAAGCTGAACTTGAAGGCCCGGGCCTTTTCAGCATCTGCAAAGGAAAAGCTTGAGGCTGCCGGTTGCTCTCTCACTGTACTGCCTGGGCGCAAGAAGTGGGTTAAGCCTTCAGTTGCAAAGAACCTTGCTCGAGCTGAGGAATACTTTGCCAAGAAGAGGGCTGCATCATCATCGGACTCCACTTCTGCATGAATGGCATGTAATTGATCTGCTATGTTTTGATAAAATGTTGAGAGCAGTAAAGAAAATTACTTTGTATTCGTCTTTTTGGAGAACCCAGGGAGGGCTACTGGGTCACCGGGGTCCTTTTAATGCTTTCAATCATTAAGGTTCATATTAATTTGAATGATTTTTAATTAATTTTATTTATATTCGTAAAAATCATTATTATAAACTTAAGTGAGGAAACATTTCTAACGCTTCAACTAATCTAAATTACGTTACACTCAAGTCTGTGTAAAGATACATGCAAGTAAGATAATTTTTTGGCTTCTAGTGACAAATGTCTGTTTAAGTTTAGGGTTCAGACTTTATCTAACTTAACCTTCTTCGCAATGCATCAATTCAAAGAACCTGTCTTCTTAAGTTGTAACAAGTGAATGTTTTATTATTTAAAGTAGTACTTAAATTATATTTTTTTATTGAACTAAAAAAATTAATTATTTTCTTAAATTGGTATCTAAATTCATTTTAACAAGTAGTACTTAAAGTATACTTTGTTATTTAAAGTAGTTTCTAAACTATGCTTTGTTACTCATTTTGTGACATGTGACAATTTTTAACTTAAAAAATTCAAAATAAATTTTTTATTATAAATATAAACATATTCATTCATTTTGTTCTTTGTCTAACAATTACAGTAACGAAAATTCAAGAACTTAGTAAAAAAACCTCATCTAAATTCTATTTTGATGACAACACGTATTCCAATGAGCTTCTTTTCTTTTTTTCAAACATTAACTTTGATCCTTTCTCATCCCATTTCAAAACCCATGTACTATTTTTCTTATCAATATCTTCAATTTTTTCTATATACTTTATGTAAAATAGTTAATATTGGATGAACCTCTATAATAAAAAAATCCGAATAAAGCATAAAATCCAAATATTAGAAAGAAAATGAATAGGAAAAAAAAGTAACAGGATTGCAAAGTAAACTTATCTAACAATTAAAAAAATGCGTTAAAAGAGAAAACATAATCATGGAGAGAGGGAGAGTGTAAAAAAATTGAAAAGTTCTAATTTAATTAAATTTAGTATTTTTAATAATAAATTTAATTCTATTATTTTTATTTAAAAAATGTCATATGTCATAAAAATGATTTGTTAAGATGTTCTTTAACGACTAGGGTAATTTTGGTAACGAAAACGAAGTATAATATAGTTATTACTTTGGATGATGAAGTATAGTTTAAATACCAACATGGAAAAATAGTATAGTTTAAGTAACATTTTGTGATTTCCATGAAAAGTAAAAATGGTTAAATATTTTAATTATTCTCTTAAAATGTAACACCCCACACTCGGCCTGGATGTTATGGCTGAATATTGAGGAATTACATTAACTCGTTTGAAAACCCAGAAATTCAACTTGAGATCGTGAGGTAAAATAGTGCTAACTTTGATAAATCATTTTCTAGTTTTAAGTCATAATCCTCGTAAAAACCATTTCCTTTATTACGAAAAAACCATTTAAATGATCATCTCGTTTTGCAGTGGAATTTTCTAAAATAAGAAGTTTTGAAAACCATGTTTGAATAGTAAGCAGATAGATTTGACAATATATACATAATACCACTTATTTCAGAAAAATAACAAGTCAAATTGAAAGGTAACGTCCAAAAACAAATTATAGCCCAAAAGTTCAACAAAGTCCAAATTAAGATATAATGTTCATTTAAACCGTTTTAAACAGAAATCGATTCTGAGTTCAATCACACCGTCCGATCTTAGGTTTGCTGATTACCTGAGAAGAAATAGACAAAAGGGTGAATTAACAAGCTAAGTGTGTAACTCAACCCAACCACATATTAAATGCATACAAAATATCAAATGAGCATATAGTTGCAACTTAGATACAAATTAGATGCATTTTCATAATTATATACAAATGCAAAATCAAATACATATCCAAATCTTACCCCCATCCGTTACACACCATATTCGTTTATCCCTACACATCAAATAGGGTATTAAACACCCATCCAACCCTACACACCTATAAGTGAGCGTATGCCACTTTTTAGAATAGCGCAATCAAGCTGTCGGATATAATATTGATAATCTGCCAGAAACAGATAAGTGTGGCTGGGCCACCAGTACAGTCATGTGGTATAACCACCAGGCAGATTATTAAACTGCCAACACTTCCTCTGTCACATCATTATCCCACTCTAATGCACATGCATATACTAACAAATATCAAATGAATATATGTCATACATGCTATCCACATCAAAACGTGCTAATTGAATTATCCGATTACAGATCATATATATATTTCACATACATTATCCACATTATAAACAGTAGCATAATAACATATGTCATGTTTTCAAGACCTATTTATACAGTACGGACCCTACGAAGTGGTTAAAATATGAATCACACATTGATACGACCCTAAGAAATATTTTAAGAAAATAGGCCCACATGCCCATGTGGCCTACACAACCCAACTGGCCTAGCCCGTGTGGTTCTTACGGCCTAACACACGGCCGTGTGGCCCACACGACCCAACTGCCCAGCCTGTGTGGTCTACACGATTTGGCACACGGCCGTGTGGCATTGACAGTCCACTTTTTAACTTCGCGCTGTTCGTTATTTTTTAGGTTTTTCATTACACACTTGATCATTTCTTGATGCCCACACCACAATTGAAATTTCAGTACCTAAATTCGACAATAAGAACGTGAGAATTGATAACAATAATCTAAAATTTCGAGCCTCTAACTCGGTCGCAAACACCAACAACACAATCCTAACACCGATATTCAGCCCTAAATCGCAAATTAATCACTTACCCTCAAGAAAACAATTGCCTAAAACGGTGCCTAGGTCACTGAAAGGATGTTGTACGCCTCACATTTGTCTCCTAACATAAATACAAGGTAAAACAAATTAACCTATCAAGGAAACACAACAATATTCATACTAAGATTTAACTACGAACAAATCTATGGAAACAATTACGATACTTACACCACGCAATCATTTGACAAAGGATGGTAGCACAAAAAGGCAATACAATGACAAAAGTGAACGAGAAGAGCAAAAAGAAAATAACTACAAAAAAGGAATGTGAAAAATAAAAGAAGAGGGTAAAAAACTTGGAACGACAAGGTGGGAGAGGAGTGGAAAAGTGATGGTAGTTTTTTGGAAAGAGGGAAGAGACGTGAGAGGGAGTAAGAGTGGGAGAGATTTTGGGAAAAAAATTGGAAATTTTCAAAAAATAATTTTAAAACTACCCACTTTCCCCACAAAATATAGTACCTTCTGCTTATCAGATTTCCTTAATAATTAAAAATTCTACCCGAATTCTACCACATGGGCAGCACATGTAGGAAATAGCAAAAAATATTCCCGTTTGCACGCGCAAGGATTCAAATATAGGACCAAAGGGTAAGCTAAAACCTTACCACTAAACTAGCAAACTCATTCTGTTATCAGTTGAGCGAAAATTAGATATAAGCTATAATTTTAAAGATAAGGGTTGGGCCAAAATTAACAAAAATTCAAGTGAAAGGAATCGAACCCAGAACCTTTCACACACAAACATAACATTTAACCACTGAACTAGATTAATTCAATTGAAAACTTTTAACAATTCAAAAACTAAAATTTTGGGGTGTTATGACTCTCCGCCTTAAAAGAAATTTCAGCCTCAAAATTTACCTAACTCAAACAGATATGGGAATTTCTGTCGAATTGAGTCCTCTAGCTCCCATGTGGCTTCCTCTGTATCATGGTTCTGCCACAAAACCTTAACTAACGAAATAGTGTTCTTCCTCAAGACCTTAAACTCTTGATCTAGAATTTGAACTGGTTCTTCCTCGAACGTCAAATCCGACCTTACCTCAATTTCCTCAATAGGTACAATGTGAGACGGATCAGATCGATACCGTTTTAACATGGAGATGTGAAAAACATCGTGTATACGGTCTAATTTTGGAGGTAATTGATAGGCGATCGACCCAGCTCGTCTCAAAACTTGATAAGGCCCAATGAACCTAAGGCTCAACTTGCCCTTAAGACGATCTCGAATCAATCTAACCTTATCCTCAGTCTCAAAAACCAAATTCGGACCCATAATCCTCCTCTCACCCAACTCGGTTCAACATAAGGGACTGCGACACTTACGACTGTAAAAAGCCTCATATAGTGCCATTTGAATACTAGATTGAAAGCTATTATTATAAGCAAATTCAGCTAGTAGTAGAAACTTCTCCTGACTATTGTGAAAATCGATAACACAACTCCATAGCATATCCTCCAATACTTGAATCACCCTATTAAATTGTCCATCAGTCTATCGATAGAACGCAATATTGAAGTCTAACCGAGTACCCAAAGCCTCATGCAGTTTCTTCCAAAATTGAGATGTAAATCGTGGGCCTTGATCTAAGATAATCAACACAGGAACCCAATGAAGTCTTACTATCTTGGAGATGTACAACTTCGCCAACTTTTGCAAAGAATAATTAGTCCTAATCGAAAGGAAACGGGCAAACTTGGTCAACCGATCTATGATGAACCAAACAGAATCCTTCTTAGTGGATGTTAAGGTTAACCCACTAATTAAATCCATAGTCACCCATTCCTAGTTTCAAAGAGAAATCTTATCGGGTTGAATCAAACCTGAAGGAAGTTGGTGTTCAGCCTTAACTTGCTGGCACGTCAGACATCAAGAAATAAAAGCAGTTACCTCACATTTCAAACTGGGCTACTAATACAACTCCCAGAGATCAAAATACATCTTACTCCAACTGGGATGCATAGCATAAGGGCTACTATGCGCTTCCTGCAAGATAAACTGTCACAATTTAGTTGTAACACCCCTAACATGTATCCGACGCCAGAACAGGGTTACGAAGCATTACCGAACTTATAATTCAAACATTTCAAATTTATTTCTCATTCCAAACAAAAACCATTCAAATTCATTCATGTAGTCCCTGATACGAGCCCTCAAGGCCAAAAATAGACATTAAAAGTGGTTCGGGACTAAACTGAGTACTTAAGGAATTTTTAGAAAAACATGGAAAATTTTCAAAGTGCAGGGAACACACGCCCGTGTTGTAACACCCCTTAACCGTATTCGAAACCAGGACCGGGTTCGAGGCATTACCTAACTTATCTCGCTTTACCATGACACATTGGGCTATAAAATTTCATTTAAACCCATCTCTTACTCATTCTCGGCTTCTGAGGCCCTAATCATACCTTCGAAAGGTTTCGGGGTTTAATCGGGAACTTTTACGAACTTGGAAAAACTCTTCATCAAAACAGGGGCCACACGCCCGTATTGATCTAGGGACACGCCCGTGTGTCCCAAAGACATGCCCGTGTTCTCTACTCGTGGTCGACACTGACTTATTTCACACGGTCGGACATACGCCTGTGTCCCTAGCCCATGTCCCTCACACGACCTCGACACGCCCGTGTCTTAGCTTGTGTGCCAAAACCTTGGCATTCTGTTTGTGACGTCATCACTTCACTATGGCCACATGGCCAAGGCACACGTCCGTGTCCTTAGACCGTGTGTCAAATTAAATTCCACATTTAATGTGCAGGCTTCACACGGCCTGGGCACACGCCCATGTCCTAGGCCGTACCTCCCACACGGCTGAAACACACGACCGTGTCTCTGCCCGTGTGTTTACTACAAAGCTTACTGACTTGTAAAACTATCATGCAAGGGACACATGGCCTAATACACACCCATGGGACTGACCGTGTGTCACACACGGCCTAGACACACGCCCGTGTACCTACCCGTGTGGACAAGAACAAGGCTATTTACCAAGCTCTTTTCACCCTCCCTAGCTCACACAACATAACACAATCCAACAAATCACTAAAATTCTCAAATTTGCAATAAACATATCCATGAAAAACTTCATCATTGCAAACATATCCATGAAAAACTTCATCTTTTCATAATTAACAATGAGCCATCAACTATGGCTATATACAAAAGAGTTTACCAATAAAGGGGCCAACACAATCTTAGCCAAAATAACAAAACAATTACCTAGTCTAGCCCCTATACATGCCATACTCAAAATCACTAAGTCTAGATATACCGAGATGAGCTAATAGTGTGGGCGATCTTCCAATTATCTTCGTATCCCATCCCGGCTCTTTAACTCTATAAAACAAGGGGAAAGAAAGGGGGGTAAGCTTTAAGCTTAGTAAGTTTACATGTAAATATCAAGCATTACAATATATGCTAATCAATAAAATAACATTATGCACTAAGCAAAAAAAAAAAAATCCACATTCCTTAGTCATGCTTACTCTTTTCATCTCTTACCACATTTCAACTATATAGCAAGCAAAATGCTCTCATTTAGTAGCATACATTCCCTGCACTTATCACCACAAAAACCACATGAAACAACACATCATGATTTCCAATACACCATTCATAATACTGCCAATCACTCGGTGGTTTCACACTTAGTCCACCATTAATCTTTAATAGGGTGGTATCACACTTAGCCCACCAAAAGGGGTAGTTATGGTGGTAACGCAAATAGCCCACCAAATAATAAATAGACAATGGTATCGCACTTAGCCCATCGCAGTTAAGTACTAAAGTGGTATCGCACTTAGCCCACCATAGTTAAGTATTAAGGTGGTATCGCACTTAGCCCACCGTCAAGTGTTGTTATTTTACATTTACATATTTATTTCATCATTCATACGAGAATTATTCAATAACTACCGAATTCAATTCACTTTAATTATACATATTCTCAATCATGGCATGCGTCAATTAGCAACAACAATGTGTATATAAAATGCATCATTTACACATAAACTTACCTCGGTGCAAAACATGTTAACCAACGGTCTATTACGTAACCTTGCCTTTTCCCCGGTCAAGGTTGATTCCACGCTCTTCTTGGTCTATAAAAACAAAATTTATTCATTCAATCATCTTATACTCATAATACATCAAAATCTATACTTAGGCAAAAATGACCATTTTGCCCTTACACTTTGGCAAAATTACGATTTTACCCCTAGGTTTGTAAATTATTTTTCAGCATAGTTTCTCATTAATCGAGCCTAGCTGAACATTTATTTCTCTTACAACTACTCACAATTTCATCTATTTCAGGCGTTTATGACACAATTTCAATCTTTGCATTCAAGTCCTATTTAGGTGTTTTCATGCAAACACCTTTAACAAAAGTTGTTTCCCATCTCCCTAAAATTTATTTTCTCCCATAAAAACTTAGCTAACATCACAAACTCTCTCATGGCAAGTCCCTAGACTTTCAACTATTTCACAACTTAGTCCCCCTCATTAGCTAGCTTAAGTTTTGGGGCTTCAAAAGTGCAAAAATTATCAAATAAAATCACCAAAATCACTTGCTTGCAAGGGATTTGTTTTGCTGAAAATTTGAGCTTCAAAACCCTTATTCTCTCTTCAATTTTCGGTGGAGAAGGAATGTGAATAGTAAAAGATGATAATATCTTTTATTCATCTTTTCTCACCTAATTCCACCAAAAAATTAAATGCTCTTGTCTCCCTAAGCTATATGGCCGGCCAACATACTCTAATTGGCCTAATTGAACTTTAAGAACTTTCAATTTAATATTCTATGGCTATTTGACAACTTTACCTTGAAAAATAGAACTTTCGCACTTTATGCGATTTAGTCCTTTTTCACAATTAAGCATGCAATCATTAAAATTAAAGCACCAAAATTTTCACATAGCCATAAATTAATGCCATAACACATAAAATAACATCAAAATAATTTTCCTTGACCTCTGTTTAGTGGTCCTGAAACCACTGTTCTGACTAGCCCCAAAATCGGGCTGTTACACGTGTGGCCAGGCCGTGTGTCTCACACGGCCAAGTGACATACCCGTGTTTCAGGCCGTGTGGGCATTCAAAATGGGGACACACGGCCGAGTCCTAGCCCGTTTCCTACTAACTCACTGACTTGGGTCACACGGCCAGACCACACGCCCGTGTGCCAGGCCGTGTACCCTTCGAAATGGCCTCACATGTTCGTGTGCCAGGCCGTGTGAAAACTGGAGGGTATTCTGACTTATGCCACACGGCCAAGCCACACACCCGTGTGCTAGGCCGTGCGAAGCTACTGACTTGAATTCTATAGAAGTATCAGGGGACACATGGCCGTCACTTGGCCGTGTGTCACACACGACTAAGACACATGCCTGTGTCTCTTCCCGTGTGGACAAAAATAGGCCATTTTCCAAGCCATATTTTCTCACCCAATGTGGTACCAACCTAAGCTCAACAATGTACATACAACCATGTCATAAATAGGCATTCAAAACCAACCAATATCAAGTTTATAACATGTAATATCCACACATACAACATGATATCTGTAACACCCCAAACCCGGCCTAGACGTTACGACCGGATCTAGCATGTCACATGAAAGGAATGTCTAAAAAAAACTGTGCGTTCGTTAAAAAGTTCGTATTCTTTTTGAAACTCCGCATTTTGTGGTTTGTTTATAAAAGCCGATTCATTTCAATGCCCATTTTACAAAGTTGTTATTAATTTGAATAAAATTGTATTTGTTGTGAAAATCGAGCTTAAGTAATTTTGAATAAAAAACGGTTTATTATCATTTTAGAAAATCCCATATTGAACATTTAATAATAAACAGTAGCCAAATTGAAAGCTAAAACCAAATAAAATACCAAAGGCCTTATTACATAACAAAATCCCAAAACTAAAAGTAGGTTTAAATAAAAGAACCGAGTTTACAAGAAAACATTGCAGGGCCACCACAAGTCTGCCTCGGCTCCCAAATCCGCGATCTACTGATTACCTGAAACATTTAAAAAGAGGGGGTGAGTTTACGAAAACTCAGTGTGCAATTCCCCTTACGAGTGATAACTGGGCCTAAGCCCACAAAAGCAAATTGGGCCTTAACCCTCACAATAACATACTTGGCCGAAGCACACATAAATCGAATCAGGCCGTAGCCCTAACATCACAGTATAGCAGATAACACATGCCAAATGATGCAAAACCCAATCCCAGCCTAAATTTCCATTCGCTACACACCACCCGTACCTGCCAATCACACCAGTGGGGATTACTAAATCGACCCTCCATCCGCTATACACCCTCGAAGGCAGTCGCTGCAGTCAACTGCACATCGCCCTTATAACGTGGCATAGCCACCAGATAATGTGACAGAGTCACCGGATTCATAATATGTGACATAAGTCACCGGATTCATAATATGTGACATAAGTCACCGGATAATGTGGTAAAACCACCGGAACACTTCCCCTTTTCATTATCATATCCCCAACCCCATGCAAACATAATAATTCGTGTATGCAGTATGTCATGTATGCAAAACATATATCAAATATAAGAATAACATGAATTACCATCATAATCAGATAGACATAAAACAACAAAATCAAGCTAATCAACCTCTAAGGGTATAATCGTAATTTTACCTACCAAGGGTATTTTTGTAATTTACCCACCAAGGGTATTTTAGTAAATTCGCACCTGCAATGGCCTTTCCGAAGGCCTAATGTCACCACCAGCGAATCAGCTACCATTTCCGGTCCTTATCGGACTATTGGGCCTAAAACCTGATTTCGGCCCATTCGGGCCCACACGCTCGTGTGGCCCACCTAGCACAAATCTAGCCACGTATATAAGTTCCACCTAGCCTAGTTCAACATATACTAAACAATCATATAATTTACTCATTTGGGCCCGGCCCATCGTGGCCCAAGCAGCCCAACCCACAAGAATACTATTGATGGCCTCAACTATCGCGTCGAAGCCCCACACGTGCGCTCGCACGCTCGTGTGGCTACTATTTCCGTGACTGGCACTTCAGCATTTTCCGCTCTACAACTAAAGTAGAGAAGTACACGCCTGATAGGACTCTGGTGCTAAACCGCGCTGCGACCACTCCTGTGCCCAAACGCCCACCAAGGTATGTTAACCCTCCTCCTGGAATGCTCTTTATATAGCTAGCTCTTCACCTTCATTCTTTGTGTCTTTCCGATGTGGGATCCCTTTGCCAGTAGAGTTTAAATTCAACTGAAACTCTTGCCGTCCAATCCGCAAAATAAATACTCCATTGCTTCTCATGAGATTCGAACCCAGGCTCCCTTGTAACATAATCCATGCCGCTAACCACTTAGCCACAAGCTCCTCTTGTGTCTTAAACCATGTGCAACTAAATATAAACTATGGCCCAAATTCTAAGATCCAAGTAAAAAGAAACCAAAATGCAAGAGCCAAGACTTGAACCTTGGACCTCCTTCCTTCCTTGTGGCGTCACCCCCTTGTCTCTTATGTGGCGTCACTTTGCCACTACACCACACACTCCACTTGTGTCATTTTCCTCCACTTTTTATTCTTAAGGCCTACCTGCCAACTTCCAGGGTTTTTTTCCGCCTAAAACCAAAATTTCCCTAAAGCCTAAATTTGATCCCGGGACTTCCTAGAAGCCCTCTAATCTTCCAAAATCACCTACCTAATAAGTCTAACTTGCATTAATACCGTTCTCTAAAATTTTAAACTCTACTACGCTTAAGGCCCATTGGGCTCAATCCTACTAGGCCCAATTTCATGATGTTACAATATCCATCAACACATTCATTAACCCCTTTAAGACATACTAATCACATTTCAAAAATATACCTAAATGGTCAAACTCATATGTGAGACATTGTGCCTAACTTATCATACATGCCACATCTCAATTTCAACCATTTGATGCCTTAAATACCAATTCACAAAACAAGGCATTCACATAGCAATTATACACCACATATCATAAGGTTATTTATACATATTTACATATCAAAACATATACCATTTTCAAGCCAAATCAATTGGCTAAATACACAACAAACATATATACCACATTAGCCAAAATACCTATACATGCCATTTAACCAAAATATAAAGTCCCAAGTACCAAAATAAGTGTTCGATAGTGTGACGCAATCTCCAACAACTTCCAAACCGAATGAGCATCTGAAGCACTATAAAACACGGAAAATAAGCAGAGTAAGCAATTAAGCTTAGTAAGTTTGTAAAACATAGAATTAAAAACTTACCATATAACCACAAATTTAGGTAAGTAACTCAATTCAATTTGGCCACAAACTATCACATAACCATTCACAAGTTAGACATGTATACATATAAAAAAACTGAGAATCATGTATGAATTCAACAATTATTAACATTCCATGTACATGTAACATTTATACTGTATATCTGTATATCATATATATATATAAACCATCTCCATGTAACTGCCTGTAATAGTTCGTATCGAAATTGTATAATCTCATAATAACACTATGCCCGTTGAACCACTTAGAATCTCGTTAGATACGCGGGTAGTACACACGAGGTGTACTGAACTATAATCTGTCAATTCCTGTACATGTAGGCTCATACGAGCGATAAACGGTAAGCTCCTCCGAGCTAAATATCGATAAGCTCATACGAGCTACAAATTGTTAAGCTCATATGAGCTGTGGTGAGTCCGCAACATATGCAGGACCTCAACCAAAATGGTAACCCTAATGACATGTCATTTGTATCCCGCGAATTTCTAAGGTTCAAACAGGGTCGGTATTCTTTGTACATCGTCGATTATGTGCTCGGTAATTATACATAATAATTAAACTATTCACATATATTTCAATTAAAACATATAAATACACAATTTATCTACACAAACTTACCTCAAACTCGAACGGAGAAATACGATCGTTTAGTCCACAACTTTATCTTTTCCCCGATTTAGTTCTAAATGTTGCTTTTCTTGATCTATAAGATCAAATTTAACTTATTTAATCATTATTCTAATCAATTCAATCCAATTTTCATATTATGGAAAAGTTACCATTTTACCCCTAAACATTTGACTTCTTTACAATTTAGTCCCTAGGCTCGTAAAATGAAATTCATGCAATTTCATCCCCAACTAAGCCTAGCTTAATTTACTATATGCATGTAGCAGCCCGCACACTCCACAAATTCACTCATTTAACACGCAATTTTCACATTTCACAATTTAACCCCTAATTAGTAATTTCATTAAAATTCCTTTAACAAAAGTTGTTTATTTAACAACAAAGATTCATTTTCTTCCATTAAAATTCAAAACCCTAACATAATTATCAATGGTAAAACCTTAAACCTTTAACCATTGCAAATTAGTCCCCAGGCTAGCTAGGTTAAGCTACAACGATCCCGGAAACATAAAAATCATTAAAAACGAGACAAAAGTGCACCTACATGCAAGGATGAACTTGGCCGAATATTTGAAGGTCTTCAATGGTGTTTTCTTTGCTGAAATTTTCAGCTCATGCATGTGTGAAGATGATAACTAATTTTTTTATTTTATTTTTATCTTTAATTAGCTAATTACCTAATTGCCCTCACCTAACTTTAAAATTTTCATAAATACCATGCCATACACATCCACTAACTTATTTAATGGTCTAATTGCCAAATAAGGACCTCCACTTAAAGTTCTATAGCTATTTAATACCTTTAGATATTAGAACACGACTTTCACACTTTACGCGATTTAGTCCTTTTTTACAAATTGAGCATACAAACTGTAAAATTTCTTAACGAAATTTTTATACTATCATAATATCATGTTGTAGATATTAAAATAATATTAAAATAAATTTTTTGAATTCAAATTTGTGGTCTTGAAACCACTTTTTCGATGTCATTAAAAACGAGCCGTTTCATTAGTGTCATTCAGCACACAAACCTGACCTTTAAAGCACAGAACACCCTCACTATTGAACCCAAAATCTAAGGTATTACCCTCATCAACCTGCTG
Source organism: Gossypium australe (assembly GCA_005393395.2). Lineage (NCBI taxonomy): Eukaryota > Viridiplantae > Streptophyta > Magnoliopsida > Malvales > Malvaceae > Gossypium > Gossypium australe. The sequence goes on from CM016616.1 coordinate 13,156,614, forward strand.
AACCTGAAGAACTAGAGAGTCATCCAACAACTGTTTACCTCAAATTTGAACAATCCAAGTTGACTTAACTTGCAACTCGGCTAACAATCCACCACATTCAAACAGACTTAGGCGAGCAAACATTGCCCTCAAATCAGACATCGACCTCCGACTAAGAGCATCGACCACAACATTGGCCTTACCAAGCAACTCAATCCATCTACATTACCTAAGATTCAACTCTTTTTGAATGAGGAGGTACTTGAGGCTTTTGTGATCAGTATAGATGATACATCTATTGTAACACCCCTAACCCGTATCTGTCGCCGGATTAGGGTTATGAGGCATTACCGAACAAAACACAACTCAGAACAGACATTCATTTGAATTCAAGCACAAAGCAATATGATCTTTTCTACTAATTTTTTTAACTCCTTTAATATCCATCCTTTTATTCCTTACAAATCAAACTCATATATATATATTTGGATCACATAATCAACCAAAATCACTTCATACTTTTTCTAGTCATATCACATGTACAAATCACGCTTCAATATTTAACCATATTAATATCATCTAAATAATCACATATTCAATTTAACAATGTGCAACAAGTCATATTACAAGTACCTAATACATAAAATGTCCAAACCACATGACTTAAACATTAATGGCATTTATACACTTAAAACATATCTCAGCATATATCATTATATAACATATATCGAACATAAATCAAAACAAATATAACATAAGCTGATTATCAATCATATTAATTCAATATAAGCACATATTAAACCAACTGAACTATATTATACCATTTAATATTCAATTGTATATACAAGTATAGTAACATTACATCATGGCCGAACATACTATTGATTAATAGCAGTAACATTACATCATGGCCGAACATACTATTGATTAATAGCAAACATGATGCGCCTTTAAAATCAATCAATATGAACCATATCACATACTTATATACCACTCATTTAAACGACATTGCACACATTTAAAATAGCACAATTTAAAACTGGACATATTTCTTTACCAATCATAAAACCATGCGCATATGACCTTGTTATCATAACCAATTTGAACACAAATAACAACTAAAATTACATATTATTCGCATGCCAATTTATACGCATTAGATTGTACCACAAATTTCATTCATACCACAAACTAGGTTAATCCACAATCGGACAATCAATATAACATATAATACATAAAATATTTATTTAGGCGTGTTATAAACCAAATGTCATGCTTATCATTTTAGTATCATATCCTTAGCCTTATTTGCATATTCACTTTACTTATCAACCAAAACAATCATATGGCATATTCATTGTTTATCTTTTACCAACCGTACCTATTTAGCCAATCATTCAAGCATAATATATATGCATACATTGCCAATACAAACCTAATCAGTATAAACTATACACATTCGGACTTATAATCATCCAACCCATACACATTCGGACATATAAATAGCTTCTAGCCTTATAGTTCATTTTATAAAACCTAACCAAACTCACTTAAATACCAAATCCAAACATACCACACATATTATATATGTTGGGCCTAAATTATGCCCGGGTCCAAGACCATTTACATTACAACCCAAAAATCTAAACCCTGACCCAAATCTTTAGCCCAAAACCTAAAAAACGGAAATGGGAAACCCTAACAGCTTTGTTTGGCGCCGCCGCCAGCAAGGTCCTCCTTCCGCAACGTGCGCCGGACGCCACCACCCCGAGACGTGCGCCACTCCACCACGCCACATCAGAGACGTGCTCGAACACGTACCTGCAAAATAGAAATAAGATCAGTTGTAAAATAAAGGCTATAAAAGCCATAATAGAAATCGGTTTAGGGTTTTTTTTACACGATTTAAGCTGAAAATACGAAAGCAATACGGAATATTTTTGCCAAATACACAAAGTCAGTCAGAAATTAGTAGAGGTCCATTTTTATTTTCATTCTTTTTTTTTCCTTTTTCGTCTTGGATTCAAGTATTGTTGTCTTTTATTTTTATTTTGTTTTCATTTTTTAAGCTATAATATATATATTAAAGCATTTTATAAAAAAAAGGGAACAGGAAGAAACTTACCCGGCCTTCGTCCTCGCGGGGGGGACTGGTCGCCGGACTGGTGGCGATACAGCGGCGATTGAGGGATCAAAGGGCTGAAACCCTAGTGAGATGGAAAAGGGGGGTTCTGTTTTTCTAATTTGTGGAATCAGGAAGTAAAAATGAAGGCAAAATGTTTTAAGGGTTTTAAACCCTAATATAAAACGGCGTCGTGTAATCTTTGGGGGGGGGGGGCTCCGCGCGCGCGTGACACGATCCAGTGCTGGGTTCGCGCACAATTACCCAAAATGGGTAATTTGCGCGCTAGGTCCTCATTCTTCGCGCCTCCATTTAATTGCATCCCTCCTTCATTTTTTTCATTTTTTTTATTTTTCCCTTGGATTTTGTTTGCGTTTTCAATTTGATCCGCACTTAGGCGCATCATTACAGGAGGGGGTTTATTGCTACTTTGGTCCCCTCAGTCTTGCGCGCATTTTAATCCGGTCCTCCCCTCCTATTTTATTTCTGATTTTACCCCAAAGCCTCTGTTTTCTATCCAATTTAATCCTTTTTCACTATTTTGGCTATTCTACTATTTAAATTAGTTTTCTTTTTATAACATCTTTAGTACTACTAATTTTTTTTATTTTCATTTTTCATATGTATTATTATTATACTTATTTTTTTATGATATTATATTTTTCTTACTATTACCTTTTTATTAGCACTTTTTAAAATATTATTATTGTTATATGGTATTATTATATCTTTATTTTTATTATTTAGGACTATTGCTACTATACTATACTTATTATTATATTTATCATTATACTATTTCATTACTAATATTTTTTCTTTAATATTTTTTTACATACTATTATATCTATTTTTGTATATATTATGGTTTACTTTAGTTGCCTTATTATATATCATTACTTTTACATCTATTATTTTTATCAAGTATACTTTTATTTCTTTTACTACCTTTTTTTTATTACCGTTAAAATCCTTACATTTTTATATATTCGTTATTAATTATTCATTATTAGTTTTGTATTTCATTATCATTGCTATTTGTTTTATTTGTTACATATCGTTTTTATAATTGTAATATTACTGTTTTTTTTCCTTTTTTGTATTTATTGTTATTTCCTATTATCATCGTGTCCACATTTCCACGTTCTTATTTTGTTTTTTTCCAGAAACTTAAAAAATGTTTCACAAAGGAAATTTTGTGTGTTTGGAAGTTCGGGAAATCGTGCCCAATCGTGCTGGGCTTCGATTTTTTCGTTCACCTAGACCACTAAATATCTTTTAAAGATTTTGATCATGTTTTTGAAAATAAGGCAATGTTTCGTGTGCGGAAGTTCGAGAGATTCGTGCCTAATCATGCTGGGTTTCGATTTTCTGTTCATCCAAACAACTAAATATCCTTCAGAGACTCTTTTATCGTGTTTCTTAAATAAAGGCAATATCTTATTATTGGAAATTCAAAGAATCGTGCCCAATTGTGTTGGGTTTCGGTTTTTAGTTTGGCCAAATAGTAAAATATCCTTTTTAAATTGCAAGACATGAATGTTGGAAATCATGAAACAATCTTGGTATCGAGGGTTTGAAACATCGTGTCCTATCGTGCTGGATGTGGTGTTTCATCTTTTCGGAACAAGAGAGTTTCGATATCCAATGTGGGTTATCCAAACATTTTTGAAGATTCATATTTTAAAATATTTTCTAATTTTTCGATATTAAGGACATTAATCAATCAATACGGTACCAATTTTGGGCGTTGCGAGGGTGCTAACCCTTCCTCGTGCGTAACCGACTCCCGAGCCCGTTTTCTTAAAATTCGTAGACCAAAATGTTTTATAAGTGGCCCAATCACACTTCAAAAAAGATTGGTGGCGACTCCGTTTTTGTATTTTAAAGTCGACCCGTTTCCAAACAAAAAAATGGTTTCGACAGCTTGGCGACTCCACTGGGGACCAATAAGAGAGTCAAGCCTAAAATTGGTTGATTAATGTCCTTTTTATTGAAAATAAAATCCTTTGATTTCGTTTTTCAATTTGCATGAGTCTGTGTCGCGTCATATATCTGCTTTGGTTTAAGACATATAGAATATTTTTGCATTCATATTGGACGACCGTTGTGGTCACACCCTTAAGTGGGAGCCAGAAGCTATGCCTTCGTGAGGTTTTCACCTCCGCATGGGCTAGGGGACTGCTTCCGGGATACATCCGTACCTATGGTTCCATGAGGTTTTCACCTCCGCATGGCCATAGGGAAATGTATTCCCCTGAACTGAACTCAATCAGTATTAGCCTATAATGGGTGAGGATTGAGGAATCTGCTGGTTCAGGTACCCTTTCTTTAGAACTAAACCACATATAGCGAACCTTAAGAGCCCATCTTAGGTAGGGCCATACTAAACCTTAGTGGCTACCCATATAGTGGTTTGACATTTTTCACTTGCTTTGGTTACTTTTATGTGATACTAACTTGTTTTATTTTGGTCATATTTGCATGTCATTTCATACTTAAAAGGCGTCGATTCCTGTTTTAATTACTAAGTTAGAATGCTTGTTATGGAGAACGGATTCCTTGATAAAGTAGAGGATAATGCGGCCGTGCGTATATGGTCAGAGAAGACACAGCTTGAGAAGGGGGATAGCCTAGCCGAAGGGTACACATCAAAATTATTGGACTTCACTCGCATCAGTGTGACACAGAATGAGCTCCAAGAACTAAGAGATATATGGGCTTGTTGGGATGAAGCAACTAAGCAGCTTTTCTACCTTAATTATGGTGATCTACCCTACTTACTCGACATCAGAGTAGACAAACACTTGTTTCGGGCTATGACTTAATATTGGAATCCCGCTTATAGCTGTTTTACGTTTGGGGAAGTGGACTTGGTGCCTACTATGGAGGAATATACGGCTTTGCTTCGCAGTCAAAGGGCTCGGGTCGACAAAATTTACTTCAGGGTCGCTAATGCACCGACTTTTGTAAAGAAGCTGATGAGTATCACTGGGATGAGCGAACAGTGGGTCATGGCACGAATTCAGCAGAAGGGTGAAGGGAAATGCATTCCTTGGGTAAGCTTGAGAGACCTGATGGTGGCACACCCAGATGTTAAGAGGAAAGTTGACATTTTCGCCTTAAGTATCTATGGCTTGGTAATTTTTCCCAAGGCTTTGAGACATGTAGATGAAACAGTTATTGACTTGTTCGATCGTCTTGACAAAGGGATTACGCCGGTACCAGCGATTCTTGCCAAAACGTTTAGATCTTTGAACTCGTGTCGGAGAGCAGGTGAGGGAAGACTCATGGGATGCGCACACTATTGTTGGGATGGTTCCATAGCCATTTCTGGAAAGTAGATAGAGCTTCTTGCCGGGTTTTTTTTGCGAAGTACTCCCCATTAAAGGAGTTGGCAGCCGCGCCCAGGAGAGATGACATATCAGAAGAGAACTGGATCGCGCTTCTTCAGAATCTTCAGGAAAAGGATGTGGAATGGAGAACTCCTTGGTTCGTTCCCGATGAAATTCTCTACCGGTGTGGGAGTTATGATTGGGTTCCTCTGTTAGGGATCTGGGGAGCCGTTGGGTATGCTCCTTTGCTCGTGCTAAGGCAATACCAATCGAGACAGTTTATATCGGTAACACATGGGCTAGCTCAGTTTGAATTCTCGTATAGTGGGAATAATTATAAGAAAAGAGTTTGAGAAGTTTCTGATGCGTGGAAGCAGATTCACCGAATGAGAAGAGTTGCTATGGGTCCAATGGCAACCCTCGAATATAATACTTGGCGGAGTAGGAGGGTAAATGATAATATCCCCGAGCTGACACAGAATGGCGTTCGATCGATAGAGGAATACTTGCAAGTAGTCCCTTCCGAGTTGGAAATCCTGAAACAAGACTTTGAAAGTAAAAATTCAAAGTTAAGGAAGAAGATAGAATAATTGGAAGAGGAAAAGGTGCACTTGAGGTTAGATATTGATGTCCAGAAATCAGAGGCTGAGAAGCTGAGGAAGGGGAAGAGGAAAGCCGAAGAAGATTTGGATAGTTTGAAGACCGATTACAAAAAGTTACATCTATCGATGAGGACTGCTGGGCTGGGTAAAACCACAGAACAATGGCGTCAGGAAATTCATGAAGAGAAGGCCAAGGTCGATCAATGGAAGAAGAGATTCCATGAGGCTCAAGCACAAAAGGATGCCCTGAAAAAGACTGTGGGTGAGAGCCAGGGCAAAATAAGATGCTAAGGGCTCGAGTAGCAGAATTAGAGAAGGCATTGCGTCAAAGTCGCGGCTCTACGATGAAGTTAGAATCAAGCCTAAGCCAGATTGGAGAGTTGAAAGGAAAGGTGGTGGAGCTCGAATCGTTGCTGCAAAACAGTGAGCTCTGGATCCAGCTACTAGAGGCAGATAACCAGCGATGGAAAGAACAACTTCAATGATCTCAGAACCAAGTCAGAGAAAGAGACTACCTTATGGGCGAAGCTGTGGCCCAGATACGAGAAGTGGCTGATCATTTACAAACCTTAACAGTTCGGGCTGATGTGTTAAGTATAGTATATGAGTCAAAGTTGGACCAGGGTCGAGAGTTAGCTTCGCTTCTTGAGAAAGTTAAAACTTTGGGCATAAGGGCTAGGTCATATATGTGACTCTGTTTTATGTAAAGGATTTTGTTTTTTTTCAATAAGTATTCTAAACGAAATTGAATCAAAATCGACTCCTCTTATTTTTGCATTCATTCATTTACATTGCATTTCATGCATTTGCATTGCATCGTATCATTTGCATTAAATATCATAAGACAACTATATTAACTAGAGGTCGTGTTATAGTTATCCTGGAACACCGCTATTACACTCGGAAAAAAACTAAAGCAATGGATCAAAGGATGAAAAAGTTAGAACAGATGCAGAAGGAAATGCAAGATCAACTGCAGGAACAGTTGGCTAAGATCCAGCAGGACATGAGGGATCAAATGATAGAGTCCCAGAGGAGCATGATGAGCCAGATAACGCATTTGTTGTCTGGAGGCAGGATAAAGGAAAGGGCCCCATGGGCGATGTTGGAGATGAAAACGGAAATTCTTCTTATCTTCCAAGCTTAGCCCCAGAAAATTTTCAAGCACAACCACCGAGAGTGTCTGTCAATATCAGACCTCAGTACCAATCTGACACCCCAGCGCCGGTAAATTTCCCTGTAGGCTCGAGCTCTAACCCGGGGGGTAATCTGACAAGGCCGATGGTCCCTGATTTCGATGATGCAGCAGAAGAGGAAAAGACGAGGGTAGAACTCCCAAAAGAGTTTGAGGATCGCTGCAAATGGCTGGAGGAGAAGTTTAAAGCATTGGAAAGTGCTGATTATCAATGCGAGGTGGATGCTAGAAAGCTGAGTCTAGTTCCAAATCTGGTACTTCCTCCGAAGTTCAAGATGTCGGAGTTTGAAAAGTACAATGGGACTAGCTGCCCTGAGGCCCATATTACCATGTTTTGTCGGAGAATGATGGGATATGTCAACAATGACCAGTTGTTGATTCACTATTTCCAGGATAGTCTGACTGGGGCTGCAGCAAAATGGTACAACCAGCTGAGTTGTACGCAAATCAAATCGTGGAAGGACTTAGCACAGGCCTTCATGAAGCATTATGGCCACATAACTGATATAGCGCCTGATAGAATCACGCTACAAAATATGGAAAAGAGGTCGGGCGAGAGTTTTAGGAAATATGCCCAGAGGTGGAGGGAAGTCGCCACACAAGTCCAACCACCGTTGCTGGAGAAGGAAATGACCATGCTGTTTGTTAATACCCTAAGGGCACCTTTTATCAACCATATGTTGGGGAGTGCCGCCAAGAGTTTCGCAGACATAGTGATGTCCGGGGAAATGATAGAGAACGCGATAAGGTGTGGGAAAATTGAAGCTGGAGAGAGCATGAGAAAAACGGCACCAAAGAAAAGGGAGAATGAAGTGGGTAGCGTAAGCTCAAATTATCCCAAACCCATTACTATTAATCAACCAAGAGCGGCGATCGCGGACCAGCAGGCCCCACCAAGACAAGAGCCCAACACGAGGCAGAAGACCGAGAAGTTGCAGTTTACTCCCATATCTGTGACGTATAGGGAGTTGTATAAAACTTTGTTCGATGCGCACGCCGTAGCCCCATTCTACTTGAAGCCGTTGCAACCTCCGTATCCCAAGTGGTATGACACAAACGCTCAATGTGAATACCATGCGGATGTAGTAGGTCACTCGATAGAAAATTGTACTTCATTCAAAAGGCTAGTTGAGAGACTTATCAAGGCGGGAGTGGTAGAGTTCAATGACGCTCCTGGGGGAGGAAATCCATTACCCAATCATACGGATAAGGGGGTAAACGCGGTAGTTGAGAACAGGGGGAGGAGAACCAAACAGAAAGTTGCTGAGATTAGAACCCCATTGAGGGAAGTTTGGAAAGCAATGCAGAAAATGGGGTTAGTTCTGCAGGAGAATGTGAACAGATCTCGAGATGCAAGGAACTACTGTGAGTTCCATGACAAGGAAGGCCATGAGATCCAGCAGTGCAACAAATTCAGAACCTTAGTACAAGGGTTAATGGATAATAAAGAGCTGGAGTTCTTTGACTTTTCCAAAGAGGTGGATGTATGCGCCACAGAGGGTGGGTCTGCAGAAAGGGTCCCTAAAGCCAATCACCCAATAGTGATTATCACATGGCCAAGGGTCGACGAGGCAGGAGTGAAAATGGCACCGAGGGTCAAAATTAAAAAACCCGTGACTTCTCCTTATAAGGAAACACCGAGGGTCGTAATCAGAAAACCTGTAACTTCTCCTTATAAGGATACACCGAAGATTGTAATTCAGAAACCCGTGACTTTTCCTTATAAAGATGACAAGAGGGTACCTTGGAATTACAATTGCATTGTGACAGTTTCCGGGAAAGAGAATTCAGCCAGCATGCCCGACCCAGAAGCTGAGTCCTCTATGATGAGAAGGAGAGACGAGAAGACAGGACCACTGGTTAATGAACCAGTAACAGAGGATGAGGCCGGGAAGTTCTTGAAGTTCCTAAAGCACAGTGAGTACAGTGTTGTGGAACAGTTACACAAGCAGCCGGCACGCACATCGGTACTGGCTTTACTGCTAAACTCAGAAGGACACCGTAGTGCGTTAATGAAAGCATTGAACCAGATTTATGTTGCTGATGATATTTTGGTAAATAAGCTGGACCGTCTTGTAAATAACATAAGCGCAGATAATTTCATCTCGTTCAGTGATGATGGAATACCGCCGGGGGGCATGGGATCTACCAAGGCTTTGCACATCACTACCCGATGCAAAGGGTATACACTGCCAGGGGTATTAATTGACAACGGATCGGCACTGAACGTTTTGCCCCTATCTACACTTGACAGGTTACCTGTAGACAGCTCTCACATGAAAACATGCAAAAATATAGTGAGAGACTTCGATGGCACCGAAAGAAAAGTGATGGGGAGGATCGAGATACCTCTCCTAATTGGGCCAAACACGTACGAGGTAGATTTCCTCGTGATGGACATCAAGCCTTCTTATAATTGCTTATTGGGGAGGCCGTGGATCCATTCAGTGGGAGCTGTACCATCATCATTGCACCAAAAGTTGAAGTTGGTGACAGAGGGCCGGTTGATAACCATAAACGCAGAGGAGGATATCATCGTGTCTGTTACTAGTAATGCACCGTACATAGAGAATGATGCGGAGGCTATAGAGTGCTCCTTCAGGTCATTAGAGTTTATAAATGCGACTTTCATCAGTGAAGGTGGCAAGGTCCCGGTGCCAAAAATCTCTAAAGCCACAAGGATGGGCCTACAGCTGACGGTAGGAAAATGAGCACTGCCTGGAAGGGGACTCGGGAAATACCTTTAGGGCCCGGTTAGAGTGCTAGGATTGGTTGACAAACATGATCGCTTTGGTCTGGGGTATAGGCCAGATACCAGACAGAGAAAGGAGGAGCTGGAAAGGAAACGTGAGAGACGGAGGGCACGATTGAATAGTGCTGAGATCAAATGGGGTTCGATGAATTTTCCCCATATATCTAATACATTCGTGTCTGGAGGAATTATTCATTCAGGGTTAGAGATTGCGAATAGAGAAACGGCTGAAGACATGATGAGAACTTTGAACATCAATGCTGTGTCTGAAGGAAGTTCGAGGAGAGGAAACTTGGCAAGTATTCGCCCTTACGAGCCTGGAAGTGTTCTGGACAACTGGACTGCGGAAGAAATTCCTGTAGTTTTTAGGACTAAAACAGAGTAATGTTCAAAACACACTTATTGTTTCAAGCCTAGGGACAATAAGAATCTTTTGTGAAATAGGCATGTTCACGCATCGTTATTTTCAATAAAAAGTGCATTTTTTTTCTCTTCCATACCGTGCAATTATTCTTCTACTTCTGTTCCATTACATTCATAATCATAACGCATGAATAAGTCATTCTTAAATACATTTTCATTGAATATTCTTTCATACCTACCATAGGTCCCCAGATATCAATGTCATGAACAACGCTGTTACGGACCCAGAATTTCCTGATGAGCAAGACGTGTACCTAGAAGAACCTCAGGACTTTACAGATGACGAAGATTGTATTATATCCCCAGATTTGTTAAGGATGGTAGAGTAGGAAGAAAAGCTGATTCTGCCTCACAAAGAGACAATTGAGAATGTGACTCTGGAGGAAGGGAAAGAGGTGAAAATTGGAACTCTCATCACCAAGGAAACAAGGCAGGACCTCATTAGACTTCTCTTAGAGTTCAAAGATGTCTTCGCGTGGTCATATCAAGACATGCCTGGGTTGAGCACTGATATTGCGGTACACTGTATCCCCATAAAGGAAGATTGTAAGCCGGTCCAACAGAAGCTCCGGAGGATAAGACCCGATGTTGCGGTGAAAATCAGAGAGGAGGTCAAGAAGCAGTTTGACGTTGGGTTCTTGCGAGTTGTGAATTACTCGGAATGGGTAGCCAACCTTGTCCCCGTTCCTAAGAAAGATGGGAAAGTACGAATGTGTGTCGACTATAGAGACCTAAACAAGGCCAGCCCAAAAGACAACTTCCCACTGCCTCACATTGACACTTTGGTGGATAACATGGCAGGTTTTTCATTCTTCTCATTCATGGATGGTTTCTCAGGATACAATCAAATAAAGATGCATCCTGAGGAAATGGTAAAAACTACCTTCATAACCTTATGGGGAACTTTTTGTCACCAAGTGATGCCATTTGGGTTAAAGAATGCGGGGGCAACATATCAAAGGGCTATGGTAACCTTGTTTCACGACATGATGCACAAAGAGATTGAGGTCTACGTCGACGATATGATCGCAAAGTCTCGAACGGAAGGGGCGCATGTGCAAGTTTTGAGGAAACTATTCTTGAGGTTGAGGAAATTTCAGCTGAAACTCAATCTAGCTAAGTGTACTTTCGGGGCTCGATCAGGAAAGCTACTTGGTTTCATGGTCAGTGAAAAAGGAATCGAAGTGGATCCGGATAAAGTCAAGGCCGTGCAAAAGTTGCCTCCGCCGCGCACTCAAAAGGAAGTCCGAGGCTTTCTAGGAAGACTAAATTACATCGCTCGGTTCATCTCGCAATTGACTGAGAAGTGTGATCCCATATTTCGTCTTCTTAAGAAATACAATCCAGGCATTTGGGACGATGAATGCCAGAAGGCATTTGACAAGATTAAACAGTACTTGTCTAATACTCCAGTGCTAATGCCGCCCAGTCCTGACAGACCATTGATTCTGTATCTGACGGTATTCGATAATTCAATGGGATGTGTGCTAGGCCAACACGACGAGACAGGGAAGAAAGAGAGGGCAATATACTACCTCAGCAAGAAATTCACCGAGTGTGAAATGAGATACTCGCCAATTGAGAAATTGTGTTGTGCATTGATCTGGACAACTCGGAGGTTGAGGCAGTACATGTTGTACTACACGACCTGGTTAATCTCGAAATTGGACCCTCTTAAGTACATGATGGATTCGACCGCTTTGAATGGAAGAATGGCCCGATGGCAAATTTTGCTCTCCGAGTTTGACATAGTCTACGTGAACCAGAAGGCTGTGAAGGGAAGTGCAATAGCTGATTTTCTAGCCAGTAGGGTGCTAGACGACTACGAACCCCTGAATTTTGATTTTCCCAATGAGAATCTGATGTTTGTAGCGACAATTGAAGAAGATATCTTAGAGGATTGTCCCTGGAAGTTGAACTTTGATGGAGCATCAAATGCCGTTGGTAATGGAGTTGGAGCAATCCTGATATCTCCGAACGGAGACCATTATCCATTCACTTGCAAGTTGGATTTTGACTGCACGAACAATATGGCAGAATACAAAGCATGCATCATGGGAATCCGAGCTGCTATAGACCGTAAAATCAAGTTACTAGAGGTATATGGAGACTCTGTGTTGGTGATATATCAGCTCAAGGGAGAATGGGAAACAAGAGATCCTAAATTGATCAGTTACCGAAAGTTAGTCTTGGAGCTAATTGAGGAGTTTGATGACATCACATTCTTTTACCTCCCGCGTGATGAAAATCAGATGGCTGATGCCTTGGCCACATTAGCTTCTATGATCAGAGTAAATGATCGGGAGGATATGAAGCCCATCCAAATGAGTATCTATGAGACCCCAGCTCATTGCTGTAATATCGACGAAGAAGAGGAGAGAGATGATCATCCTTGGTATCATGATATTCTGCGGTATGTGAAGAGCCTTGAATATCCTGATCAGGCAACAGAAAATGACAGGAGAACATTGAGAAGACTGGCTAATGACTATGTCTTAGACAGTGAGATCCTGTATAAAAAGAGAAAAGATCAGGTGTTGTTAAGATGCGTCGATGCTATTGAGGCTAGGAAAATCCTGAAAGAAGTCCACGAAGGTGTCTGTGGGATGCATGCCAACGGGTTTACAATGGCTAGGTAGATAATGAGATTCAGGTACTACTGGTCCACAATGGAAGGGGATTGCATCCGATACGCCAAGACGTGCCACAAGTGTCAAATTTATGGAGACAAAATCCATGTGCCTCCGTCACCTCTTCATGTTATGACTTCTCCGTGGCCTTTCTCAATGTGGGGCATGGACGTCATTGGGCCAATCTCACCGAAGGCTTCTAATGGACATCGATTCATTTTCGTGGTCATTGATTACTTCACCAAATGGGTAGAAGCAGCCTCATATGCCAATGTCACGAAGACGACAGTTAGCAAGTTTTTGAAGAAAGAGATCATATGTCGCTACGGTATGCCGGAAAGGATTGTGTCTGACAATGCACTAAACTTGAACAACCGCGTGATAGCAGAAGTCTGCAGTCAGTTCAACATTAAGCACCATAACTCGTCGCCATATCGCCCGAAAATGAATGGAGCAGTTGAGGCGGCTAATAAAAATATCAAGAAAATTGTGGGGAAAATGGCTGAGACCTACAAGGATTGGCATGAAAAGTTACCGCTTGCTCTCCTCGCCTATCGAACATCGGTTAGAACCTCTACCGGGGCAACTCCTTTCTCGTTGGTTTATGGGATGGAGGCAGTCTTGCCTATTGAAGTTGAAATCCCTTCACTCCGGGTTTTGTCAGAGCTGAAGTTGGACGAAGCAGAATGGGTTCAATTTCAATATGATCAACTGAATCTAATTGAGGGAAAAAGGCTAAGAGCCATTCGCCATGGTCAATTGTACCAGAGGCGGATGATGCGGGCTTACAATAAGAAAGTCCGCCCCAGAGTATTCCATGAAGGAGACTTGGTGTTGAAACAGATCCTCCCTATGCAAAAGGACTTCAGGGGAAAGTGGATGCCTAATTGGGAAGGTCCTTATGTTGTAAAGAAGGCCTTTTTCGGAGGAGCTTTGATACTAGCCGAGATAGACGATAAAAGTCTGCCAAATCCAATTAATGCAGACTCGGTCAAGAAGTACTTCGCATGAAAATGGGCCAAGGCGAAAACCCGCAAAGGGCGTCTTGAGTTCAAAAAAAAAAAAAGGAGAGGCCAAGGCGAAAACCCGTAAAGGGCGCTTTGAGACCAAAGGGGCTTTGAGTCGAAAACCTGAAAAGGGCGGCTCAGATTATGACCAACTCGTGATGGGGCATACAGTAGTTTCGCTACGCTTGAATTAACAATGAGGAGGTATGTTACATCTTGGGGCATTGACAAAGTACCCCGGGTTTCGTAGACACATGTTGAACTCAAAGTGGACTTCAAGAAGTATGTACAGAGAGCCTCAGGCTGTGATATCTGGGGCATCAATGCCTTTCTTACTCATTTTGTACCTTAGTGAAATTTGTTCTCCTTGTTCAATTCATTCTTCACGGGTTTTATCCCGAAAAATTTCAGTATTATTCATTTCTACAGTCTTTTTGCCAAGCGTCTCACATCGAAGTAATGATTACTGAACTAATAATACTTTCTCAAAAGAAGTTTTGTGTATTACTCTAAAAGTCTCTAAATAATACAAGAATCTGAAACAGGACAGTTATTTTAAACTCACCAGGTTTAAGGGGCTTGGAACCCTGAAATAAGAGTTTAAGCAGTGACGACATCTTCAGATTCTGTGTTAGAAGTATCAGCGGAACAAGAAGGCATACAACGGGAATATTGCCCCAACAAGCGACGACCAATAATAACTCAAAAAGTTAAAAAATTGGATCATACTCACTACATTTTGCATGCATCCATTCAGTCATAATACATACGGTTAGGAGCATTTTCATGACATCCTAATCATTTGACATAAGCATAGACCCCATGAAATCAATTCTACAGGTAGGTTCCCCAGAGGACAATGTAGCAAAATTGATGGGAGTTACAGAAGAATGTAGATCTTATCTCTACTGAGTAGGAGTAGAGTAGATCGAAGACAGTAAGCCTTAACCCCCTAAGCAGTAGGGTAACAGGCTGAAAATAGCAGATCTTATCTCCACTGAGCAGGAGTGGAGCAGATCGAAGAGGCAGATCTTATCTTAACTGAGCAGGAGTGAAACAGATCAGAAATTGCAAGACTTATCTCCATGTATCGGCAATGGAGCAGACTGAAGTTTATAGCCTTATTTCCACTGAGCAGGAGTGGAGCAGGCTGAAAATACAGATCTTATCCCCACTGAGCAGGAGTGGAGCAGATCGAAAGCAGCAAGTCTTATCTCCATGTATTGGCAATGGAGCAGACTGAAGTTTATAGCCTTATCTCCATCGAGCAGGAGTGGAGCGGGCTGAAGATACAGATCTTATCTCTACTGAGCAGGAGTGGAGTAGACTGAAGATGGCAGATCTTATCTCCACTGAGTAGGAGTGGAGCAGATCGAAGATAATGAGCTTTAATTCCCTAAGCAGTAGGGTCACAAGCTGAAGAAGTAGATCTTATCTCCACTGAGCAGGAGCGGAGCAGATCGAAGACAACAAGTCTTATCTCTACTGAGCAGGAGTGGAGCAGACTGAAGATGGCAGATCTTATCTCCACTGAGCAGGAGTGGAGCAGATCGAAGATAATGAGCTTTAATTCCCTAAGTAGTAGGGTAACAAGCTGAAGAAGCAGATCTTATCTCCACTGAGCAGGAGTGGAGCAGATCGAAGACAACAAGTCTTATCTCCACTGGGTAGGAGTGGAGCAGACTGAAGATAACAGATCTTATCTCCACTGAGCAGTAGTGGAGCAGATCGAAACAAAATTTTTATACCCCTGAAGATGCAGTGGGTCAAAGCAAGGCTACCTGAAGAAAGGAAGCATCAAGTCAAGACTCAGCAGGACCGGGCAAAATTGGCCCTCTTAAAGTCTTTGCTCTGTTCTCGTTACACGACAACGAGCAAAGAGGGGCAGCTGTTGGGCCTAAATTATGCCCGGGTCCAAGACCATTTACATTACAACCCAAAAATCTAAACCCTGACCCAAATCTTTAGCCCAAAACCTAAAAAACGGAAATGGGAAACCCTAACAGCTTTGTTTGGCGCCGCCGCCAGCAAGGTCCTCCTTCCGCAACGTGCGCCGGACGCCACCACCCCGAGACATGCGCCACTCCACCACGCCACGTCAGAGACGTGCTCGAACACGTACCTGCAAAATAGAAATAAGATCAGTTGTAAAATAAAGGCTATAAAAGCCATAATAGAAATCAGTTTAGGGTTTTTTTTTACACGATTTAAGCTGAAAATACGAAAGCAATACGGAATATTTTTGCCAAATACACAAAGTCAGTCAGAAATTAGTAGAGGTCCATTTTTATTTTCATTCTTTTTTTTCCTTTTTCGTCTTGGATTCAAGTATTGTTGTCTTTTATTTTTATTTTGTTTTCATTTTTTAAGCTATAATATATATATTAAAGCATTTTATAAAAAAAAGGGAACAGGAAGAAACTTACCCGGCCTTCGTCCTCGCGGGGGGGACTGGTCGCCGGACTGGTGGCGATACAGCGGCGATTGAGGGATCAAAGGGCTGAAACCCTAGTGAGATGGAAAAGCGGGGTTCTGTTTTTCTAGTTTGTGGAATCAGGAAGTAAAAATGAAGGCAAAATGTTTTAAGGGTTTTAAACCCTAATATAAAATGGCGTCGTGTAATCTTTGGGGGGGTTCTGCGCGCGCGTGACCTGATCCAGTGCTGGGTCCGCGCACAATTACCCAAAATGGGTAATTTGCGCGCTAGGTCCTCATTCTTCGCGCCTCCATTTAATTGCATCCCTCCTTCATTTTTTTCATTTTTTTAATTTTTCCCTTGGATTTTGTTTGCATTTTCAATTTGATCCGCACTTAGGCGCATCGTTTCAGGAGGGGGTTTATTGCTACTTTGGTCCCCTCAGTCTTGCGCGCGTTTTAATCCGGTCCTCCCCTCCTATTTTATTTCTGATTTTACCCCAAAGCCTCTGTTTTCTATCCAATTTAATCCTTTTTCACTATTTTGGCTATTCTACTATTTAAATTAGTTTTCTTTTTATAACATCTTTAGTACTACTAATTTTTTTTTATTTTCATTTTTCATATGTATTATTATTATACTTATTTTTTTATGATATTATATTTTTCTTACTATTACCTTTTTATTAGCACTTTTTTAAAATATTATTATTGTTATATGGTATTATTATATCTTTATTTTTATTATTTAGGACTATTGCTACTATACTATACTTACTATTATATTTATCATTATACTATTTCATTACTAATATTTTTTCTTTAATATTTTTTTTACATACTATTATATGTATTATTGTATATATTATGGTTTACTTTAGTTGCCTTATTATATATCATTACTTTTACATCTATTATTTTTATCAAGTATACCTTTATTTCTTTTACTACCTTTTTTTTATTACCGTTAAAATCCTTACATTTTTATATATTCGTTATTAATTATTCATTATTAGTTTTGTATTTCATTATCATTGCTATTTGTTTTATTTGTTACATATCGTTTTTATAATTGTAATATTACTGTTTTTTTTCCTTTTTTGTATTTATTGTTATTTCCTATTATCATCGTGTCCACATTTCCACGTTCTTTTTTTGTTTTTTCCAGAAACTTAAAAAATGTTTCACAAAGGAAATTTTGTGTGTTTGGAAGTTCGGGAAATCGTGCCCAATCGTGCTGGGCTTCGATTTTTTCGTTCACCTAGACCACTAAATATCTTTTAAAGATTTTGATCATGTTTTTGAAAATAAGGCAATGTTTCGTGTGCGGAAGTTCGAGAGATTCGTGCCCAATCGTGCTGGGTTTCGATTTTCTGTTCATCCAAACAACTAAATATCCTTCAGAGACTCTTTTATCGTGTTTCTTAAATAAAGGCAATATCTTATTATTGGAAATTCAAAGAATCGTGCCCAATTGTGTTGGGTTTCGGTTTTTAGTTTGGCCAAATAGTGAAATATCCTTTTTAAATTGCAAGACATGAATGTTGGAAATCATGAAACAATCTTGGTATCGAGGGTTTGAAACATCACGTCCTATCGTGCTGGATGTGGTGTTTCATCTTTTCGGAACAAGAGAGTTTCGATATCCAATGTGGGTTATCCAAACATTTTTGAAGATTCATATTTTAAAATATTTTCTAATTTTTCGATATTAAGGACATTAATCAATCAATACGGTACCAATTTTGGGTGTTGCGAGGGTGCTAACCCTTCCTCGTGCGTAACCGACTCCCGAGCCCGTTTTCTTAAAATTCGTAGACCAAAATGTTTTATAAGTGGCCCAATCACACTTCAAAAAAGATTGGTGGCGACTTCGTTTTTGTATTTTAAAGTCGGCCCGTTTACAAACAAAAAAATGGTTTCGACAATATATATATCAAAACATTTACCACAATATTAACTAAACATATTAAACACTTAAACAAGAACTCATATAATTGAACCTAAACATAATGATTAAGCCATTTTCGCATGGCTATGTATATATATACATGCCCAAAAATCGAACATTTCAACTATACTATACATGCCATATGCCCAAATTCAACTTAGTAAAATACCGAAAGAAACAGTCGATAGTGTGATAGGCTTTGCTGACGATCCCCGAGCTCATAACGTGACTCCAAAATCTATAAAACAGAGGTAAACAAGAACACACACATAGTAAGCTATTTAAGCTTAGTAAGTCATAAGCAAAAACATATATATTAACAATGGCATATTAACATTTTACTAATAAGGTCGAATACACATAATTTCCAATACAAAGATATCATTTACTACACAAGTCATACTTTAATCACACATACATATCATATGGCCGAATATAAACAATCATATACACATATATATTTTCACTTTCAATATCACAATTACATCAATAGGCCGAATCACTTATATGTTCAACTATGCTAACACAAAATCCATATTCACATAGCTTTATATCATTTCAAGTAATCAACTTACCTTGTTTCCTTATAAACATTTAACTAGCACATACCTGAACCTGTAATTCGATTTCACATTCGGTCTTTACTTCACATTGCCCATTGAACCGTTTGGAATTAAAAAGGATACGCGGATAGTCAGAAGGCTCGTACAATGCCAACGTCCTAGACGTGGTCTTACATGTAATCACATATCGATGCCACTATCCCAGACAGGGTATTACACGTAAACACAAGTCGATGCCAATGTCCCAGACGCGGACTTTCACGAAAACACATATCGGAAATCTTATGTCATGACATATGTATCATAACTATTCCTAGGGTTCGTATAGGGCTTTCAGACATTGAATCTCGATCGAATCGAACATCGTAATCAGGCTCCCAATCACATTTGCATTCGGCAATACACATTTAAGTTCATAAAATTTCATTTTCACATATAACATATATGTATTATCAAATTTAAAAACGTTCATATGCTTATTGACTTACCTCGGATATCGACGAATGAAATCGACTACTCAATTACTTTCGACTTCCCCCGATCTAATTCCATTTTCTTTAGTTCTTGATCTAAATAAATTCAAATTTAACTAATTTAATCACACATTCATTCAATTTAATACAAAAAACACATAAATAGGCAAATTACCATTTTGCCCTGATATTTCACACTTTTTGCAATTTAGTCCCTATTGCATAAAACACAAAATATACAAAATTTGCATATACCATGCTAGGGCCGAATATTCATAAGCATCATACTAGTCCATATATTTCATTTATTTCACATTTAAGTCCCTCAAAATATTATTTTTACAATTTAGCCCTAATTACTCAAATTCATCAAAAATTTAAAGACAAAACATGTTAATCTTTCACATATCTTTAATATTTCATCATCAAACAACAAAAATCACAAGCTATCATCAATGGCAAAACACAAAATCATCATCAATTTCAAAAATTTAAGCATGGGTCTTGTAGTACTCGAAGCAATGATCTCAAAAACGTAAAAATTATCAAAAATCGAACAAAGACTAACCTTGAATCAAGCTTCAAAAATGGCCGAATGTTTTAAGCTTTCAAACCTAGTTTTTCTTTTCTAATTTCGGTGAAGAAAGATGAGAACATGGCTTGTTTATTTTAATGTTTTATGATATAAATTAACATTATTATTATTTTACCTAATTAACCTTTAGTAATTAATATATAAAACATATATTATAAGGTCATTCTTGACCATTTCCATCCACTCAATTTAATAGTGGGCTATATTCCTATTAAGGACTTCACATTATAAAGACATTAGCAAATTAGCACTTACACATTTTACGCGATTAAGTCCTTTTCTCAAATTAGGCACGCAAACAATAAAATTAATTCATGAAACTTTCACACATAATTAACACAGAAAAATAATATTAAAATATTTTTCAAACTCAAATTTGTGGTCCCGAAACCACTATTCTGATTAGGGTCAAAATCGGGTTGTTACATCTATCACTTTACAAATAGCACCTTTAAATTTTAATTACAAAGACAACTGCAGCTAACTCAAGGTCGTGTGTTAAATAGTTGTCTTCACGTGACTTAAGCTGTCTAGACGTGTAAGCCACCACATTACCCTCTTGCATCAATACACAACCCAAACCTATGTGAGATGCATCACTATACATTATGAATTCCTTTTCAAATTCAGTTTGTATCAGAACGGGTGCCTAAGTCAAAATAGATTTTAGCTTCTCAAAGCTCGATTACACTCAATGGTCCATACAAAAGGTGTGTTTTTACACAACAACTTAGTCAAGGGAGTTGAGATAAGTAAGAACCCTTCAACAAATCTCCGATAGTAACCCACTAAATTGAGAAAACTCTAGATCTTAGACACATTCCTAGGCTGTTTCCATTCAAGTACAACCTCAATCCTTTTCAGGTCCACACGGATTCCCTCGGCAAAAACCACGTGTCCTAGAAAAGTAATTTCTCTTAACCAGAACTCACATTTGCTCAACTTAGTGTAGAGCTTTTTCTCGATGAGAATCTATAGAACCACTCTAAGATGTTCATCATGATCAACCTTAGTCTTAGAGTATACCAGAATGTCATCAATTCTATGATGAACTGATCCAAATACAGTTGAAATACTCTGTTCATGATTTCTATGAACACAGGCGAAGCATTCGTCAAATTGAATGGCATGACGAGGAACTATTAATAACCATAACGAGTCCTAAAGGAAGCCTTATGCACATTAGCTTCCTTTTTTCAACTGATGGTACCCAAAACGAAGATCAATCTTGGAGAAAATCTATAACAGCCCGTTTTTTGTCAAATCAGAAAAGTGGTTTTGGGACCACAAATATGAGGTTAAAATATTTATTTTATTATTATTTTAATGCTTGCAGCAAGATTGAATAATTGTGTGAAAGTTTTGTTAAGAAATTTTATTGTTTGGTTGGTCAATTTGATAAAAAGGACTAAATCGCGTAAAGTGTAAAACTTGAGTTCTATTAGCTAAAGGTGTCTAATAGCTATAGAACCTTAAAGTAGAAGTCCTTATGTGATAAATAGTCCATTAATTTGATAGTGGATGATATTGGTTTGGCATTATTGAAATATTGAATTAATAATAAGGTTAATTGGGTAATTTAGTAATTAAAACTTTATTAATAAAACAAAACAAAATTTTCTATTCATTCATCTTCTCCACCAAATTTTTGAGGAAAAAAGAAGCCATTTTAGGGCTTTCATTCAGCCGAGCCTTTATTTCTCATTAATGTATGATTTTTGTTTCGTTTTTAATGATTTCTACGTCTTTGAGATCGTTGCAGCTAGGTCTAGCTAGCCTAGGGACTAATTTGAAAAATTGTTAAAGATTTTGAATGATTCCATTGATGAATACATGAGTATTTTGATATTTGATGATAAATTTTGAATAGTTGTTGATAGTTAAACATGTAACACCCCAAACCCGGCCCAAACACTACAATCGGATCTGGTATGTCACTAAGAAAATTTTTGTCAAACATGTCGTATTTTCAGAAAAACCCAAATATATTTTATATAGAATATGACTTTGTAAAATAAAACCCAAACTTGATTACATGCCTTAGTTTAATTATAAGGAAAATTTAAATAACTAAAAGTAATAAAAGCCCATAATAAAACAAAATATAAACTAGTGGCCCATGGCCTTATTACATCGAAGTTTAAAATCCATTAATTAAAATACAATATAAAATAATTAACTGAAGTCTTTTTGCCAAATCTTCATATTCTTCTGCATGTCCACCTTGCGTTCCTCTCCAGCCCGGTCCGAAGCACTAGGTATCACCTGAAATGTTAATTAAAAGGGTGAGTCGCGAGACTCAGTGTGCAACCCTCATGCACCACTAGATTTTGGGCCTTAGGCCCGTAAAACAGATTAATAATTTCATTCATTTAAATAACAAATAATATGCAAGGCCCAACCCGTTTGCCTAGGTTTCCATTCGCTACACGCCCCCGTACCAACCGTTCACACCATTGGGGATTTCTACAGTCGACCCACACCGCTACACTCCAAGATGGCAGTCATGCTGCTCATCAACATATTATGGCCGAAGCCCTTATAACAGATCACGACATTAGCCGCTACAACATGTAACAGATCACGGTATAAACTGCTACACATATAACGTATAACTTCCTCCTTTCATCAACCCAACCCATGCAATCATATACAAGCAAATTACTTATAACATTTAATCAGATTATTCACTGACCTGGTGATTTGCGTTACCCTTTTTGGGCTTCCCACATTAAGTCGAGATTTCGGCTTTTATCATAACATATAAGCTTATGAACATATATTAATAATCAGTTCTAGATGGTGGGGAAGTATTACACACCTGGTTACCGTTAGGACGACACTCTCTATGTCGACACTATCAGAAGCTGCTAAAACTGCTATCTGTCTAAGATTTTGTTCGGATGCCGGTCCACAACCTACAGGCCAATCCCGAACTGCTGACACCGCTCGCTTTTTAAACTTAGGGATTGGTTTTACAGATCCAATCCCCTCCTTTGCCTGATCCATATTTGATTCCATCGAGGGACCTTATCAGTTGCTACCATCGTAACATGTGGTTGTTAATCCATAGCATAGGGTTAAGATTACAAATATGATAATCTAACGTAACGAAAATCTAGAGAAAACTACCTTACCTTAAAATCCCGAAAAGAGGTATGATACTTAAAGACTAACGATTTTCGGCTTTTAGATCTAGACGATCAGGTCTCCTTCAAATCCCGGAATAACGCCCTCAACACAGGGAATTCGGCTAGCACTTGGGGAGATTTCGGTTTTTTGCAGAAAAATCAGGAAGTGAAGATGATTCAAAGAAGTCTTATGATGATTCGGCTTTTAATGAAGAAAGCAAATGGGGTCTATGATTTCGGCTTAATGGAGAAATCGGCACAAGAGAAAAAGAATGAAGAAGAGAATGAAATAAAAGGTTTTGGCTTTTGAAGAATTCAAAAGAAAAGATTGCAGAAAGCAACTAGGGTTTTGGCTTGTAGAAGTGTAATATCCCGAAATTGGGCCTAGTAGGATTGGGCCGATTGGGCCTTGTGCTTTAGGAAAATTTTGAGTATTATTTTATTATTTGTGTTAGCTCGGGTATGAATTATGTGTGTTTAGCATAGTCTTGTGAAGGCTTGATTTTTTTAATAAGGCTAGAATAATTCTTAGTATTAAAATTTAGTGAAGTGGATTAAGTGATCTTGACACTTAAGTTAATTTAAGTGTTAAATTAAGCACATGTGGAGTTAGTGGCAAGGTGGTTAAGATGCATGAAGAGTTGCTTGAGGGAAGTGGTTCGAGTAGCATGATTAGCATTTTGAAGACTTTATATTTATGTATCCTAGCATTAATGGACGGTCAAGCTCTAATTATGGTAAGTTAGACTTTAGATTTTTATGGCAAGTTGAATATTAGTTTAGGAAAGCATGTATTTTGGGATAAGATTCTTATGATTTATGGAAGGATGGAGGGATAAGGGGCTTGAATGATGGAGAGTTGTTTTGGAAATATTTTTATGGTCATTTTGACCATGAATGTGGACGCATAGATGGCTAGGGGGGTTGGCCGAATTTTTGGAAGGATTTAGGAGGAATTAAAGAGGAAATATGGGATTTGGGTGAAGGAATTGGTGTTGGCCGAATTTGGGACTTGGTAGGATGGCATTTTCGGTTTGGTAATAGTAGGTTAGGTGTGCCAAAGTGATTCTTTTCTCATCTTTTTCATTTGTGCCGAAAGTTAGAGTTTTCTTTTCTCTCTAAGTGCCGTTCTTGTGCATAAGCCATTTAGTTTTGGTTTCCCTTCTCTTTGTTTTGTGTTCGAAACTTCAAAGACCATTAAGGTCACTAGCGTTTTCTTCTTTTCTCTATTTGCTAGTTTGGTCGAATCTATCTCCTTTTCCAAACTCCTTCTTTTCCTTTTGATAGCCAAAACTTGTAGCCTTCTTTGTGTACCCTTTTCTCTTGGTTTGAAGCCTTAAAGAAACACCATAACCAAATCCTCTAAGCATTCAACTTCCTCCACTTTGGCGTAATCCCTTTTCATCAGTAAAGTGCTGAAACTCCATCTCAACCTCGTTTCTATACCTATCTTTGTGTTAGCCGAATATCCCATTACCATTGGGAAGGTTTAGCCGAAACCTTTTTCTCTTATTTGATCTCTTCAAGCAACGAGGTGGTAAGTAATTTTTATCCTAGCAATCGGTTTGGGGTTTTCTTTCTTTTAAGTGAGCCGAATCAAGGATTAAGCCTTGGTTTAGGGATGGCCGAATATGCTTGTGCCATGATATGTGTTTCTTGTGAAGGTAGCCAACATTAGGAGAATTAAGGAAAAGCTTTCGGGATTTGAAGGGATCAAGAGTTCATAATCAAGTGGCGTTTTCGGGATTTAATCGACTGTACCAAATAGGTGCGTAGTTATCGCACTGTTCTCTTGTTGTGTGTATGTGTTATATTTATAAATATGTGATATGATGTGAATGATAGCCGAAATAAGGGCTAAGGTTGTGAATACCCGTGGTGGGTGATCGAATACTCAGGTCAGTGATTTATGATATTAAATGATCATTGATGAATATATGAAATGTGATGGCATGTGATGCAAAATTGTTCAAGTGATATGTTGCCATGATACACATATATGCATGGGACTTGGGATGTGACTATCGAAGGAAAGGGTGTACATTATGTACGTGGTCTGATGTTAGCCTTGTGCTACATTGGCGCTTGATGGTGGCTATGTGCTCCATCAAGGGAGGTGTTGGCTAGGTGCCCATCTCGGCGGATGATAGCTGTGTGCATCACCGTAGATTGAGGATGACCTCGAGTCATCTCGTGGATACAGATATGTGGATCACTATGTGATCGGTGGCTTAGCCACGGCCTTGGGCAGCAAGTCTGCCAAGGTAAGATATGTGGATCACTATGTGATCGGTGGATTAGCCACGGCCTTGGGCAGAGAGTCTGCTAAGGTAGGAGTAACGGATGGACTCTAGGTTGGGTTGGGCTTCATGTTGCATATTTATGCATTCTACATGACTAATTATGTGGATCAATGTGGATATGGGCCAAGCCCAACATGTGGAATTATGTGGATATAATGCCTTATCATCTGATATGTGATTGATGTGTGGATATGGGCCAAGCCCATATGTGGAGACATGTGAAATAACTATGCACTGAGTCTGTGTGACTCACCCAATTTTTCTCAAACCTTACAGGTAATGCATAAAGCTTGGACCGGGTTGGAGTGGATACGAGGTGGCCCATGCAGAAGATAAATTTATTTGTTTTACACATTTTATTTATGAAAGGTTATTTATTGTAATAAGGGCCACTTTAAGTATTTAAAGACTTTTATTATGTTTTAAGTTGGATTGTCGATTATATTATTATTTGAAAATGTTTTATTTTAAACAACTTAATTTTATTTGGAACTTTAATTACACAATGTTTTAGTAAAGACATCAAATTTTTATGTTTTTAACTCTAAGTCAAAAGTTTTTCAAAAGTTTTCCGCAGTGGCATTTCAAATTCGGTCATAGCGAATGGGCTGGGTTTGGGGTGTTACAAGAAGAGAAGGAGAGAAAAGATTGAGAGAATGGGGTTCAAATGCCGAAATTGAAGAGATATCCCCTCTCTATTTAAAGAGAATTTCGGCACCCATATTTATACTAAAATAAATAAATAAATAGATAAATAAATAAATAGATCTACACTCCCTAATCGACTCAAACTTATCACCAATTAAATTCCTTTATTATCTCCAAAATTTATCCTCATCCTCATCCCAAAAATTCCTTTTATTTAGCCAAAAATTCAGTTTGAATTACATTCAAATACCTTGCCCACGCCAGCAGCAAAATAACAAGTTAATGTGCACAAGGCAACTCGAACCCAAGACCTCCAAGCACCAACTCACGCCCCCTGCCACTGCACCACAACCGTTCTTGTGATATATTCCATTCTCAACTTGTTTTAAAGTATACTTTCCAGCGACCAACTTACCCACGCCTGCAGCAAAATAACAAGTTAATGTGGACAAGGCAACTCGAACCCACGGCCTGCAGGAGCCACAACACGCTTCTTGCCACTACACCACAACTTTGCTTGTGACATGTTCCATTCTCGACTTCTTTTAAAGCATATTTTCCAGCGACCGAATCATCTAAAGGAATCTAAAAATATTAGCCAACATCCAGATTCGAACCTCCGACCTCTTCACGATGGTACACGCCCCTTACCACTACGCCGCGTATTTTATTTGAGTCATATTTCGTACCTAATTAATTATAACCCTTTCTGCCACGCTCCAGGTTTACTTAAAAATAAAAACCAACATTTAGCGCACGCCGCGACTAGAACCCTACTCCCCCTACTACTCCTAACGCCTTTGCCACTGGGCCAAGCGTTTCCTTGTGTCATGAAACAGCCCCAACTAATTATAAGGCCTAAACTCTGGCCTTCATACTAACATATGCGCAATAAAAATTTTTGCCATACCCAAGACTTGAACCTTTGACCTCCAACTTATTGAGAACGCCCCAAGCCACCAGACCACCTACTTCTTTGTGATATCTTTTAACCCAACAACATTTTAAAAGCATTATGACTACCACCAACCTCCCTAAAAAAACATTTTTTTCTAAAGCCCTAGATCGAGCCTAGGACTTTTCCAACACTACCAACCCTTCCTACCTCCTAAAAATTAAACTAAACATGCAATAATAATTTTTTTAAAATAAAATGTCCATTCAAACTTTTCATGATAAAATAATTTATTTCTGTTTGAATAATATTTTTAAGAAAAATTAACTATTTAAATGTATTAGTGGCATAATAAAAGTAGAGGGACAAACTATGTAAAAAAAAGGAAAGCATATAAATCAAATCCCCAAATTTTAGCATAATCTAGGGGTCAATTAAAAATTGACCATTATCTTATTTTAGTATAAACCACATATTAATTTTTTTATTAGATTCAAATTATATATACTCATATTGTATATTAAGGAAAATTTAACGATAGAAATTAATATTATAAAAAATATAAGAACTAAATTATATTAAAATATAAAAATTAAATCGAGAATAATAGAAAAATTAATATTTCTAAATTATAACTTCGTTCATCACACTGATAACATAAATAAAATAATTAATTATATGACAAGGACAAAATTATGGAAAATAGTTGATAAATTGATGCATAAATTGACTACATAAAGTTTAATATTATGCCACATTAAATTTTATTATAATTCAGTTAATACATTTAAAAGGGAGGAAAAATTAGTATACAATAATTACACATTAATCTAAATCCAAACAATAATTACAAGTTTTTTTTTTAACGACAAAATCCATTCTCTCGACACACGAACCCACTTATTCTAGGCCCAAATTCAGGGTGTTACAATTCTACCCTCCTTAAAGAAATTTCATCCTCAAAATTTCCAACTAACTGGTAATCTTACTACCTAAGTCTCACTACCATGCTTTCGCTGCGCACTCCAATTCTAAACCCAAAATAAACACTTAGTATACTATGGTAGAGTACGCACCGGTATTCACATCTAGAGCGACCTCGTCCCCTTGTACTCATGCTATCGGTTCGCGTTTATCTGATTAAAAATTTTATGAATTATTGGTTTTCTTCCACTGATTATCCACGAACAGTCTTATGATTAGTAGTTTTAAGAGTAGTTCTTTCGAATTCGCAATTCAGTCTCAAGTTCACCTTTCCTAGTTTTATAAACTACATACATTCAACAATCAACATACAGACAACATCCATACATCCACACTCAATACATAGGGGTATTCTCGTTATTCCACTACCCAGGGGTATTTTCGTAATTTTATCCTACAGGGGTATTTTCAAAATTTTCAAAATAGAGTTCCTTGTTGATTTCATGAAATAAGGGTATTTTGATAAATTTTTTTGCAATCCAGGGGTATTTCGATAATTTCAAAATTCAGGGGTATTTCGATAATTTTGCAATCCAGGGGTATTTCAGTAATTTTTGAAATCTGAGGGTATTTCGATAATTTTAAGATCAGGGGTACTTTGGTCATTTTACAAATCAGGGGCAATTTAGTAATTTTTACAAATTAGGGATATTTTGGGAAATTTTACAAATCAAGGGTATTTTCAAATTTTTTTTTTTACAAAACTAAGAAGATATATATATATATATATATATATTTAAAACCGGGGTAACTTGGAGAATTTGATTTCAAAGAAAATAGTAGTGTTTAGGTGTTTGTGAGCTTTTTTTTTTTCTAAGGACAAATTTTGTTGACTTTGTAAATCGAGGTATGTTTGCAAATCATGGGTATCTTAGTAGTAGTAATTCTTTTTTGTAAAAATAAGGTGGCTGGTCCCTTTCGGGTTTTAATTATAGATTTAGGCCCGTCAACAAATCCTCGTGGCTAGGGTGAACAGTCACTACGCGCCAGGTAGGATTCCAGCGAAGAGGAGGTGAGTCACTAGGACTGCTTAAGTACCAGGCTCTTCCGGATCCAATCCTAGACATGCGCATGCCTGTTGCCACACCCTAGTCTTGCGACTCGTTTATGGGTTTGTTTAGTGAAATTAAGTCTTATGAGATTTAAGGAGTTGTTTCAGCTAAGCCTAGAGTCCATCAAGTTCTAATCTAACTAATCTACGTCCCATAAAGCCCATCAAGCCCACATATTTATATCACACAATGGTTCAGAATACTTACTTGGCGGACTTGGGCTGGAGACGCAGGTGCCATGCCGAGAAAACCATCCTGTATCACTTATAAATATACATGTTTCAAAAACCCATTTTTAGAAAACGTTTTGAGCCCCAAAACCCCAAAGCCGAGTTTTGAATCGGGCTCTGATACCAATTTGTAACACCCCAAACCCGACCAAAACACTATAACCGGATCTGGTATGTCACTAAGAAAAATTTTGTCAAACATGTCGTGTAACACCCGAGTTCTAGGGGTTATGCATTTAGTGCATAACTCAGGTGTTGGCATACTTCAGTGTGTGGTTAGGTGAGCTTTAGGGGTCTTGAGAACTCAAAAAGGTAGTGGTATGCCTTAGGAAATTTTTGATTTTTAGTGATAAGAAGGGGAGCTTGGCTTTATGGGGTCTTAAGAGAAATATTTGGGAGGTTTAGACACAAGAATTGAGCTAGTAGAGTGGCAAGGGAGACGCCACTTAGAGCATGGAGAAGTGACGCCTCAAGGGTGCTAAGGGGTCTCAGGTTCGAGCTGCAAAGGCAGCATTTTGGTTTTCTTTTGCGTCATGAGAAGGGGGAGGAGTTGGTTTCGGTTTTGGCACTGAAAAGGAGGATTTTGACTTGTTCAAATCGTTTTAAATGAGTGGCTAAGAGAAGGCTTGGGTTGGTTTTATTTTGAACTTGTTTGAAAGGTTGGTGTGGAGTGTTTTTAGGAGGGAATCAAGGGATTGGGTGTGAGGTAAAGGAGTTGGACGGCTAGGGGGGTTCTCTTAAGGGCATTTTCGGCCATGAAGGGTTTGAAGGAGTAGCCAAATTCTATTTAAAGGGTGTGAGCTTCCTTGTTGCCGAATTTTAGCTCTTTGCTCCTAAAACCTTCACTTTTTCTTCTCAAACATTACTTCTATTTGTTCTTGCGAATCCGTTTCACCTTTAGGCAGCTTTTGTTTTCTCTTCTTTTCCTATCAATAGCCGAACCTCTGTAAGCCCCATTATTATTCCTTTTCTTTCCTATTCTCACCTAAGCCGAAAGCACTCTTAGCCGAAACCTGTCCCTTCTCTTGTCATCTTGCTTAAGCCGATTCTTGAGGCCGTCAAGTACTCTCTCTCTCTCAGTCTTTGCAAGCTTGGGGTGGTAAGTAAGCTCATCCCTTATTTTCGGTTTGTTCTTTCTCTTGAGGGGTGCCGAAATCAAAGGGTGGTCTTGGTGTTTGGAGTTGGTCGAATGTTTTTATGGTCTTAATATGGTATTTCTTTCGTGTGTAGCCAAGGGAAGGAAACGCTAAGGATCTTTTGAGGCTTGATTTCATAAGGTAAAGGCTAGTTTCGGTCAACAGGGGTTTTCTTAAGTAATCTTATGTTAGATCCGAATCTAACATGGACCATGCAGGGTTTTCGACAGCCTGTTAGGTAAGGGGCAAATCGGCAGAAGCATTTAGTAGCAATCGGGATTCGATCAGTTGAGGTAAGAAATATTTAGTAAGATTAAATACTTAGTTTATTGGCTTGGAGGTTTAACCTTTGTCCTGATTAAGCGTTTTGATGGAGGCCAATACCAGTCAAGGTGGCCAAGGGAAAATCCCTATCCCGAAGTTCAAGAAAAGAGCTGTCTCAGCGGTTCGGGATTGGCCACCGGGGTGTGGGCCAGCAGCAGGAGAAAGCTATAGGTAGATAGCCGTAGTCTCGTTGAGCGATAGCGTTGGGATCGAGAGTTTAGAACTCCAAGTGATTAGGTGCGTAGTCATCGCACTGTTTCTTCGATTTTTGCTTGCTAATGTTTATACCTATGTATGATGTGTGGTAGCCGATCATAATGGCTTAAGTGGTAAGTCCTATGTTTGGGTAATCAGATATCAGGTGGGTAAGTTTGTGATATTAAGTTATTATAATGTATACATGTATATATTTATGTATATAAGATGTGGTAATGATATGAGATGTATACTTATTTTATGTGATGATTTGATATGAGGCATTTACAAACATGCATGGGAGTTGGGCTTGATCGAGGAAGGAAGGGAGTACATCTTTATGTACGTGGTCTAATGCTAGCCTCGGGCTACATTAGCGCTTGATGATTAGCTGTGTGCTACATCAAGGGAGATGTTGGCTAGGTGCCCATCTCGGCGGTTGATGGCTGTGTGCATCACCGTAGACGGATTAATGTTGGGATCACGATGTGATCGGTGGCTCTGCCACGGCCTTGTGCAGCAGGTCTGCCAAGGTAGGATATGTGGGATCACTCGATGGTGATCGGTGGGTTAGCCACGGCCTTGAGCAGGGAGTCTGCTAAGGTTGGTGTAATGGATGGACCTAGGTTGGGCTGTGATGCATGATTGCATAAATGGTTCGTGGATTGCATGGATATGGGCTAAGCCCATACGTGTGGAACATGTGTTATGATTATGCACTGAGTCTGTGGACTCACCCCATTATTTTTCTTAACCATTTCAGGTGATGCGTAAAGTTGGACCGGGTTAGGAGAGGATGCAGGGTGGCCCATACCGAGGAAGAAGTTTAATTATTTTAAGCTTATTTATATTAAGTATTTGGTTGTAAGTATTGGTTGTAATAAGGGCCTTATTATTATTTTTGGAATTATTTTATTATCATTTTAATTATGGTTTGATTAATTTGAATCACTATGTGAAAATGATTTTATTTTAGCAAACTATTTATTCAATATGTATGCATAATAAAGGCTTTAACCCAAACATTTTAGGATAACAAAGTTTACTTGTATTTTTAAATAAACACTATTTTCAAAAGTCAACAAATTTTCATGTTTAATTCTAAAGTCAAAAGAATTTTCACCCGTCTTTCCGCAGTGACATAACCAGATCCGGTCAGGGCTCGTGGGCCGGGTTTGGGGATGTTACAAATTGGTATCAGAGCCCGGTTCAAAACTCAGCTTTGAGGTTTTGGGCCTGAAAATAGTTTTCAAAAATGGGCTTTTCAAAATATAGACGTTTATTTCAGGTTATTCTGGCATGGCACCTGTACCTCCGGCCCGAAGTCCACCAGGTAAGTACTTCGGACTTTTGAAGTGATTTGTTTATATGAATTGTTATGGGTTTATTTGGGCTTGTAGAATAGAATGTTAGGGCTATTGGACCCTAAGATTAGTCTACTCAAACACATGCATAAAACTTAAGGCTACTAAACAAACATGTGAAGTAAGTCACCGAGTTAAGGTGTGGCAACCACTGTACGCATGTCGAGGATTGGTATTCAGTAAGAGCTTGGTATTTAAGCAATCCTAGCGACTCACCTCCTCTTTACTCGAATCCTACCTGGTGCGTAGCTACGGTTCACCTTAACCAAGAGGACTTGTTCATAGGCTAAACCAATTATTAAAACTCGAAAGGGATTAGCCTTGCTGTTTTAAAACCATTAGTTTTTAAAATTTTCAAATTTACCCCTTTGGTTTGTACACCCTAAATCTGATTTTGAAAGACGTTTTCTCGATTTACAAAATTACCAAAATGCCCCTAGTGGCAAAATTACAAAAATGCCCCTGTATTGTAAAATTACCGTACTACCCTTAACTTTTGTTAAAATCATTTTACTTTACAAAAATAGCAAAATCTTGAGTTTTCAAAATATCAAGATATTCTGGTTTTGGGGAAATTTACAAAAATACCCCTGGTTGATAAAATTACCAAAATGCCCCTGGTTTCTAAATTTTCATATTACCCTCGATTTTTACTAAAGTGTTCCTACATTACAAAGATATCAAAAAAATTTTCTGTTTTACAAGTATTAAGATGTCCTGATTTGGAGAATTTACGAAAATGCCCATGACTTCCAAAATTACGGAAATAACCCTGACTTCTGAAATTTTTGCAACATCTCTGATTTGAAAAACAAATTTTCAAGATGACCCCAGGATTTTGTAAATTCTGAAATACCTTTAATTTGAAAATTATTTTCAAGTTAACCCTGATTTATTACCGAAATACCCCTATATGAGAATGACGGAATTACCCCTGGGTTGGGAATAGTCAGGAATGCCCAGTATGGTGTGTTGAATGTTGTAATTCTCTGAACTAGAGTAGTAAACTTGGAATGAAACTTTGATTGATCGAAAGAACTACTTCAGGAAACTTCTTTCATAAAATTTGCTCGTGGATAAACAGTGGAACAAAATTTCTAATGCATAAAACTTTCTAAACAGATTAAGTCACGATGCTAGGTATGAGTTCTAGGGGTCGGGGTCGCAATGCTCGTGGACGTGGTAGAGGCAGGATGTTAGTATTGGAACCGGTTGGGTCTGGCCATGGGTCAGAGAACGGTGTGCCACCACCACCAGCTGTTGAGGTTGAACATCAGGATCAGACTGGAGGAGACGACGCAGTATCGCAGGCTATGCTGCGGGTGCTCGAGCTAGTGGCAGGAGCCAATGTGGGCAATGGGACTCGGAAGTTAGTGCCCGAGAAACTTAGGTCGAATGGAGCCGAGGTTTTCAGAGGAGTGTCTGGGGTAGCTCCGAATGTGGCAGAGTACTGGCTTGAGGCAGTGGAAAGGACTATGGATGACTTGGATCTAACTGCTGAGGAGAAGCTTTAAGGGTGCTGTTTCATTGCTACGGGATGAGGCCTACTAGTGGTGGCTCACTGTTAAGGAAAGTACCCCTGTCGATCGAGTGGACTGGGGTTACTTTAAGATGAAGTTCGAAGGGAAGTATGTCGGAGCGAGTTATGTGGACGCTCAGAGGAAGGCGTTCCTCAATTTGGTTCAAAGAAGCAAGTCGATAGCAGAATACGAGGCTGAGTTTCTGCGTTTGAGTCGGTATGCTCGGGGCATCGTGGCTACGGATTATGAGAGATGTGTCAGATTTGAAGATGGGCTGCGGGATGAGCTGCGAGTTTTGATTGCTCCGCAACGAGAAAGAGACTTCGCCATTTTGGTGGAGAAAGCTCGGATAGCGGAAGAGGTCAAGAGGACTGAGAGGCAGAATAAAGATAGAGAAAGGAGCCGGGATAAGAGGAGTTCGAGACCATCAGAATCATTTGAGAGATTCCAGAAAAGACCGAGAGTTGAGACTTCTGCTCGTATTTCTAAGCTAGCTACTGGGAAGCCAGATCGTCCGTGTGCTCGGTGTGGAAGATACCATGTTGGCAAGTGCTAGAACCGGGATCGAGAATGCTTCAGATGCAAGTCCAAGTCTCATCTGATTAAAGATTGTCCTCAGGATCCGATTAGGACTCGGACATTAGGCCAAGGTTATGTGCAGCCGGGCAGAGGTGGTCAGCAGGCAACAAGGGGTCGTGGTCTGAACCATGGAGGGAATGGTTCCGGCCGAGGTCGTGGAGCTTTAGGTCGCGGTAATGGTAGTACTGAGGCAAGACAGCCAGGTCTGGTATATGCAGTCTGTCGGAGAGAGGATAGTGATGTGCCAGATGAGTCAGCTGGTAAGTTTCTTATGTCTGAAATATTCTTTATTGTTTTGTTCATTATGGTGGCAGTTTGTTTTGTTGCTAGTAAAGTATCTAGAACCTTGAGTGTGGACTTAGAAACTGTGCCTAGAAATATGATAGTTCTTTAAGATCAGAGTGCGCAGCTATAGCGTAGTGTGGGGTTAGTCTAGCTAAGTAATTTCGAGGACGAAATTATTTTAAGGAGGGTAGAATTGTAACACCCGAGTTCTAGGGGTTATGCATTTAGTGCATAACTCAGGTGTTGGCATACTTCAGTGTATGGTTAGGTGAGTTTTAGGGGTCTTGAGAACTCAAAAAGGTAGTGGTATGCCTTAGGAAATTTTTGATTTTTACTGATAAGAAGGGGAGCTTGGCTTTATGGGGTCTTAAGAGAAATATTTGGGAGGTTTAGACACAAGAATTGAGCTAGTAGAGTGGCAAGGGAGACGCCACTTAGAGCATGGAGAAGTGACGCCTCAAGGGTGCTAAGGGGTCTCAGGTTCGAGCTGCAAAGGCAGCATTTTGGTTTTGTTTTGCGTCATGAGAAGGGGGGAGGAGTTGGTTTCGGTTTTGGCACTTAAAAGGAGGATTTTGACTTGTTCAAATCGTTTTAAATGAGTGGCTAAGAGAAGGCTTGGGTTGGTTTTATTTTGAACTTGTTTGAAAGGTTGGTGTGGAGTGTTTTTAGGAGGGAATCAAGGGATTGGGTGAGAGGTAAAGGAGTTGGACGGCTAGGGGGGTTCTCTTAAGGGCATTTTCGGCCATGAAAGGTTTGGAGGAGTAGCCAAATTCTATTTAAAGGGTGTGAGCTTCCTTGTTGCCGAATTTTAGCTCTTTGCTCCTAAAACCTTCACTTTTTCTTCTCAAACATTACTTCTATTTGTTCTTGCGAATCCGTTTCACCTTTAGGCAGCTTTTGTTTTCTCTTCTTTTCCTATCAATAGCCGAACCTCTGTAAGCCCCATTATTATTCCTTTTCTTTCCTATTCTCACCTAAGCCGAAAGCACTCTTAGCCGAAACCTGTCCCTTCTCTTGTCATCTTGCTTAAGCCGATTCTTGAGGCCATCAAGTACTCTCTCTCTCTCAGTCTCTGCAAGCTTGGGGTGGTAAGTAAGCTCTTCCCTTGTTTTCGGTTTGTTCTTTCTCTTGAGGGGTGCCGAAATCAAAGGGTGGTCTTGGTGTTTGGAGTTGGTCGAATGTTTTTATGGTCTTAATATGGTATTTCTTTCATGTGTAGCCAAGGGAAGGAAACGCTAAGGATCTTTTGAGGCTTGATTTCATAAGGTAAAGGCTAGTTTCGGTCAAGAGGGTTTTCTTAAGTAATCTTATGTTAGAGCCGAATCTAACATGGACCATGCAGGGTTTTCGACAGCCTGTTAGGTAAGGGGCAAATCGGCAGAAGCATTTAGTAGCAATCGAGATTCGATCAGTTGAGGTAAGAAATATTTAGTAAGATTAAATACTTAGTTTATTGGCTTGGAGGTTTAACCTTTGTCCTGATTAAGCGTTTTGATGGAGGCCAATACCAGTCAAGGTGGGCAAGGGAAAATCCCTATCCCGAAGTTCAAGAAAAGAGCTGTCTCAATGGTTCGGGATTGGCCACCGGGGTGTGGGCCAGCAGCAGGAGAAAGCTATAGGCAGCGTAGTCATCGCACTGTTTCTTCGATTTTTGCTTGCTAACGTTTATACCTATGTATGATGTGTGGTAGCCGATCATAATGGCTTAAGTGGTAAGTCCTATGTTTGGGTAATCAGATATCAGGTGGGTAAGTTTGTGATATTAAGTTATTATAATGTATACATGTATATATTTATGTATATAAGATGTGGTAATGATATGAGATGTATACTTATTTTATGTGATGATTTGATATGAGGCATTTACAAACATGCATGGGAGTTGGGCTTGATCGAGGAAGGAAGGGAGTACATCTTTATGTACGTGGTCTAATGCTAGCCTCGGGCTACATTAGCGCTTGATGATTAGCTGTGTGCTACATCAAGGGAGATGTTGGCTAGGTGCCCATCTCGGCGGTTGATGGCTGTGTGCATCACCGTAGACGGATTAATGTTGGGATCACGATGTGATCGGTGGCTCTGCCACGGCCTTGTGCAGCAGGTCTGCCAAGGTAGGATATGTGGGATCACTCGATGGTGATCGGTGGGTTAGCCACGGCCTTGAGCAGGGAGTCTGCTAAGGTTGGTGTAATGGATGGACCTAGGTTGGGCTGTGATGCATGATTGCATAAATGGTTCGTGGATTGCATGGATATGGGCTAAGCCCATACGTGTGGAACATGTGTTATGATTATGCACTGAGTCTGTGGACTCACCCCATTATTTTTCTTAACCATTTCAGGTGATGCGTAAAGTTGGACCGGGTTAGGAGAGGATGCAGGGTGGCCCATGCCGAGGAAGAAGTTTAATTATTTTAAGCTTATTTATATTAAGTATTTGGTTGTAAGTATTGGTTGTAATAAGGGCCTTATTATTATTTTTGGAATTATTTTATTATCATTTTAATTATGGTTTGATTAATTTGAATCACTATGTGAAAATGATTTTATTTTAGCAAACTATTTATTCAATATGTATGCATAATAAAGGCTTTAACCCAAACATTTTAGGATAACAAAGTTTACTTGTATTTTTAAATAAACACTATTTTCAAAAGTCAACAAATTTTCATGTTTAATTCTAAAGTCAAAAGAATTTTCACCCGTCTTTCCGCAGTGACATAACCAGATCCGGTCAGGGCTCGTGGGCCGGGTTTGAGGATGTTACATGTCGTATTTTCAGAAAAACCCAAATATATTTTATATAGAATATGCCTTTGTAAAATAAAACCCAAACTTGATTACATGCCTTAGTTTGATTATAAGAAAAATTTAAATAACTAAAAGTAATAAAAGCCCATAATAAAACAAAATATAAACTAGTGGCCCATGGCCTTATTACATAGAAGTTTAAAATCCATTAATTAAAATACAATACAAAATAATTAACTGAAGTCTTTTTGCCAAATCTTTATATTCTTCTGCATGGCCACCTTGCGTTCCTCTCCAGCCCGGTCCGAAGCACTAGGTATCACCTGAAATGTTAATTAAAAGGGTGAGTCGCGAGACTCAGTGTGCAACCCTCATGCACCACTAGATTTTGGGCCTTAGGCCCATAAAACAGATTAATAATTTCATTCATTTAAATAACAAATAATATGCAAGGCCCAACCCGTTTTCCTAGGTTTCCATCCGCTACACGCCCCCGTACCAACCGTTCACACCATTGGGGATTTCTACAATCGACCCACATCGCTACACGCCAAGATGGCAGTCATGCTGCTCATCAACATATTATGGCCGAAGCCTTTATAACAGATCACGGCATTAGCCGCTACAACATGTAACAGATCACGGTATAAACCGCTACACATATAACGTATAACTTCCTCCTTTCATCAACCCAACCCATGCAATCATATACAAGCAAATTACTTATAACATTTAATCAGATTATTCACTGACCTGGCGATTTGCGTTACCCTTTTTGGGCTTCCCACATTAAGTCGAGATTTCGGCTTTTATCATAACATATAAGCTTATGAACATATATTAATAATCAGTTCTAGATGGTGGGGAAGTATTACACACCTGGTTACCATTAGGACGACACTCTCTATGTCGACACTATCAGAAGCTGCTAAAACTGCTATCTGTCTAAGATTTTGTTCGGATGCCGGTCCACAACCTACTGGCCAATCCCGAACTGCCGACACCGCTCGCTTTTTAAACTTAGGGATTGGTTTTACAGATCCAATCCCCTCCTTTGCTTGATCTATATTTGATTCCATCGAGGGACCTTATCAGTTGCTACCATCGTAACATGTGGTTGTTAATCCATAGCATAGAGTTAAGATTACAAATACGATAATCTAACGTAACGAAAATCTAGAGAAAACTACCTTACCTTAAAATCCCGAAAAGAGGTATGATACTTAAAGACTAACGATTTTCGGCCTTTAGATCTAGACGATCAGGTCTCTTTCAAATCCCGGAATAACGCCCTCAACACAGGGAATTTGGCTAGCACTTGGGGAGATTTCGGTTTTTTGCAAAAAAAATCAGGAAGTGAAGATGATTCAAAGAAGTCTTATGATGATTTGGCTTTTAATGAAGAAATCAAATGGGGTCTATGTTTTCGGCTTAATGGAGAAATCGACACAAGAGAAAAAGAATGAAGAAGTGAATGAAATAAAAGGTTTCGGCTTCTGAAGAATTCAAAAGAAAAGATTGCAAAAAGCAACTAGGGTTTTGGCTTGTAGAAGAGAATGAGAGAAAAGATTGAGAGAATGGGGTTCAAATGCCGAAATTGAAGAGATATCCCTTCTCTATTTAAAGAGAATTTCGGCACCCATATTTATACTAAAATAAATAAATAAATAGATAGATAAATAAATAGATCTACACTCCCTAATCGACTCAAACTTATCACCAATTAAATTCCTTTATTATCTCCAAAATTTATCCTCATCCTCATCCCAAAAATTCCTTTTATTTAGCCAAAAATTTAGTTTGAATTACATTCAAATACCTTCCCCACGCCAGCAGCAAAATAACAAGTTAATGTGCACAAGGCAACTCGAACCCAAGACCTCCAAGCACCAACTCACGCCCCCTGCCACTGCACCACAACCGTTCTTGTGATATATTCCATTCTCAACTTGTTTTAAAGTATACTTTCCAGCGACCAACTTACCCACGCCTGCAGCAAAATAACAAGTTAATGTGGACAAGGCAACTCGAACCCGCGACCTGCAGGAGCCACAACACGCTTCTTGCCATTGCACCACAACTTTGCTTGTGACATGTTCCATTCTCGACTACTTTTAAAGCATATTTTCCAGCGACCGAATCATCTAAAGGAATCTAAAAATATTAGCCAACATCCAGATTCGAACCCCCGACCTCTTCACGTTGGTACACGGCCCTTACCACTACGCCGCGTATTTTATTTGAGTCATATTTCCTACCTAATTAATTATAACCCTTTCTGCCATGCTCCAGGTTTACTTAAAAATAAAAACCAACATTTAGCGCACGCCGCGACTAGAACCCTGCTCCCCCTACTACTCCTAACGCCTTTGCCACTGGGTCAAGCGTTTCCTTGTGTCATGAAACAGCCCCAACTAATTATAAGGCCTAAACTCTGGCCTTCATACTAACATATGCGCAATAAAAATTTTTGCCATACCCAAGACTTGAACCTTTGACCTCCAACTTATTGAGAACGCCCCAAGCCACCAGACCACCTACTTCTTTGTGATATCTTTTAACCCAACAACATTTTAAAAGCCTTATGACTGCCACCAACCTCCCTAAAAAAAAACATTTTTTTCTAAAGCCCTAGATCAAGCCTAGGACTTTTCCAACACTACCAACCCTTCATACCTCCTAAAAATTAAACTAAACATGCAATAATAATTTTTTTAAAAGAAAATATCCATTCAAACTTTTCATGATAAAATAATTTATTTCTGTTTGAATAATATTTTTAAGAAAAACTAACTATTTAAATGTATTAGTGACATTATAAAAGTAGAGGGACAAACTATGTAAAAAAAGGTAAAGCATATAAATCAAATCCCCAAATTTTAGCATAATCTAGGGGTCAATTAAAAATTGACCATTATCTTATTTTAGTATAAACCACATATTAATTTTTTTAGTACATTCAAATTATATATACTCATATTGTATATTAAGGAAAATTTAACGATAGAAATTAATATTATAAAAAATATAAGAACTAAATTATATTAAAATATAAAAATTAAATCGAGAATAATAGAAAAATTAATATTTCTAAATTCTAACTTCGTTCATCACACTGATAACATAAATAAAATAATTAATTATATGACAAGGACAAAATTATGGAAAATATTTGATAAATTGATGCATAAATTGACTACATAAAGTTTAATATTATGCCACATTAAATTTTATTATAATTCAATTAATACATTTAAAAGGGAGGAAAAATTAGTATACAATAATTACACATTAATCTAAATCCAAACAATAATTACAAGTTTTTTTTTAACGACAAAATCCATTCTCTCGACACATGAACCCACTTATTCTAGGCCCAAATTCAGGGTGTTACAAAACAAGTTTTGTTAAGTGATTTTGAGTAAAAATGCAAAATAGGGATTAATTTATGAAAATGTGAAAATATGTGGTTAAATATATGAATAAAAGAAAAATGTGGGTTGATATGTGTATTAGGGAAATTCGGCTAGCATGTGAGTGGATGAAATTGCATCAATTTGTGATATTGTGTAATAAGGACTAAATTGTGAATGTGAAAGTTTAGAGACAAATGTGTAAATAGCCCTAATGTGTGTTTTGGATTGAATTGAACAAGTAGAAGAATAAATAAGTTGGTTTTGATTACTTATAGATCAAGAAAAGAGGAATTCAGACTTAGACCGGGGAAAAAGCAAAGTAATTGAATAGTCGGTCCGTTTCGTCATTTTCGTACACGAGGTAAGTTCGTATATTTGAACTTAAATGTGCATTTATTCAATGGATGGATGGTATTGAGATTGTATTTATCCTATGGTTAAATATGTGGAATTTAATTTAAATGTATGTTTTATTTGGACTAGTTGCTGAATAAGACCATAGTTGGGCTATGGCAAATCGGATAATAAGACCATAATCGAGTTATG
The DNA here is from genome assembly GCA_005393395.2 of Gossypium australe. NCBI lineage: Eukaryota > Viridiplantae > Streptophyta > Magnoliopsida > Malvales > Malvaceae > Gossypium > Gossypium australe. The sequence continues at coordinate 13,198,011 of CM016616.1, forward strand.
GCATGTGAATGTAAGACCATGGAAGGGCTTTGGCAATGTATGTGTAAGACCATAGTTGGATTATGGCTTCAGAAAATCAACATACTCGTACCATAAGCATTTATAAATTCAGAGAGATTTGATAAGTGAATTGGTGAGAATAGATATGTATCAGTACAGGTATGTACAAAAAACTATTCGAATAATGAGCTAATGGAAGTTGAGAACTTATTGTTAACCTAGTGATTGATGTCTTTAATGCAATTTATTTCATCCATTTAGAAATGTTAATGAATGATGAAATTATTTCATATTTACATACGAACTTACTAAGCTTTATAGCTTACTTTGTTTATTTTCTTCTATGTTTTATAGTATACCGAAGCTAGCTCGGAACCGGGGATCGTCAGAGACTTCATCACACTATCGGGCATCTATTTTGGTACTTTTGAAGTGTGTATATATGGTATAAGGCATGTATAGGCTTGAGTCATTTTGGTATGTTTGTTGAATATGTATTTAGGCCATTTGAGTTGGCTTGTGATGGTGAATTTGATGTTATTTATAAATGTGCAAATGGTATTCTTTTGAGTTAGGTAACTCACCTATAATGAGTGATTTAAGTTGAATGGATATTGCATGTTTGGATTGGTTTAGTTAATTGATTAGTATATGTGAATTAGGTATGAAACTATATGGCAATTTGTGGTATACTGGTGATTTATATTGATGGTAAAGAATTGGTATGTTTTGAACTTTGGTTGATGGTATTTGGTTGCATATTTGTATCTTGAATTGGTACCATTTGAGCTTGTTTAGGTATGTGCAAAATGGGTGGAAAATGGCTTGGTAAATAGCCTATTTTTGTCTACATGAGCAGAGACACGGGTGAGTGTCTCGACCGTGTGTGACACATGGTTATGTTACACGGCCGTGTGTCCCCTGGTGTTGAATATGAAGTGAAGTTAGTATGCTCCACATGTTCGTGTTATCGACTGTATGGTACAAGTCAATATACCCCCTAATTGGCACACGGCCTAACACACGGCTGTGTGGCTTGGCTGTGTTGCATAAGTTAGTATACCCTACAGGTTTGACATGGCCTAGCACATGGCCTAGCACACGGGGTGTGTGTGGCCACTTCGAAGGGCACACGGGCTAGACACACGGGCGTGTGGTTGGCCATGTGACCCAAGTCAGTAACCTCACTTGTTTGGACATGGGGAGGGATACAGGCTGGGACACGACCATGTGCTCCCATTTTGAATGTTCACACGGCCTGTGACACGGGTGTGTCTAGTGGTCGTGTGAGACACACGGCCTGACCACACTGGCGTGTGTCCCCTGTTTTGAGAAAAATTTTCTTAGTGTGGAAAAGCTTCCTGAGTTATCAGTTTAGTCCCAAACCACTCTCAATGCATGTTTAAGGCCTCGTAGGCTCGTTTAAAGGACACTATGATTGATTGTGATTGAATTGCATTCAAATTGATAATATATGAAATATATGTTTAAAAGTGTTGTAAGTCCGGTAATGCTTCGTAACCCTATTCTGATGGTGAATACGGGTGAGGGGTGTTACATTTATTGGTATCAGAACTATGGTTTAGTTGATTTTAGGACTAACGTAGCGTGTGTAAGGGTCTAACTATACATGCCATATATAACCTATGATAGTGTGATGAATCTTGACATTATAAACTATGTTTTCGTATAGTAATGATCTCGAACGAGCTGTAGCAGATGATGTTGAGAGTAATGCGCCAGCTCCCGCTCAAAGGACAGCGCCTTCTGAATCTAGATCCGTGTCGAGTAGTCACGGAGGTGAGGCTAAAGAAGCCTTCTTTCAAATGATGAACGAGTGGTTCACTCAATACATTCATACGAATCTGGCTGCTCAACAACCTCCACCCCCGCCAAATCCTCAACCAATCCCTATAGTTCCTTAAGTTATTGATCCAATACGATTGAACAAGCCGCCAATCGATAAAATTCGTAAGCATGGGGCTGAAGAGTTCAGGGCTAATGCTGATGATGATCCTGAGAGAGCCGAGTTTTGGCTTGAAAATATGATCCGAGTGTTTGATGAACTTTACTACACACTAGCTAAGTGTTTAAAGTGTAACACCCCTAACCCGTATCCGTCGCCGGATTAGGGTTACGAGGCATTACTCGTCAAACCAGTCAACACACTCATAAAAATATTATTACATTAATTAATACAAAATTAATCCATGCTATCATGATCAAACATGTACTTTCATTTTTAAAAATTTAAAGCGTTAACAAACTTATCACAAATAATATCATTAGTATCATGTAAAAAAAAAACAAATCTAAATCAAATAGTAAAAATACTATTCATTTGGTCATTTTGAATACAATAGCCAAATATGTACATCTACCCTTGTTCAATTTATACCAATCAAATGCACTAATATTTAAGACAAATATACCTATATGCCAAAGCTTTGCTAATTACCATTATCATCCATTTAGATTATCAGTCAATTCCTTATAGATGACATGATCAAATTACTCAAAACCAAGCTCATATATGACCTAAAACATAAAAGATTAAATCCCCCATATAAACTTACTCATATCATTTTCAAATGTACTTAACTCAGGAATATATCTATAATGTTATTTATACCAATCATACAACTATATTTATTTAATCACATGCGCACCATCACTAAATGTTCACAACAATAATTTAACCATTCAAACCTCATGTCCGAATACATATAAACATCCAATGAAAAGTATAAACTCCAAACCAAGTCAATGCCATGACCGAATATTACAAGTAAGTATACTACAATTTGATCATTAATATTTCACACATTACATAATATGAAATAAACTTTCATGATAAGTTTATAATATATCCGAACATGCACAATTAATAACACCATAATCAAGCATGACTAAACCATATTCAAGCATAGAAGTATAGCCATTTTCGCATGGCCTTTATACTGTAAGAGTATGCCCAAAGATCAATCATGAGATGGTTGTAATAACATACTTGATTTACCATGTTTATTAATATAAAGCATTGTCATTATTATTTCAGTTTTTCTTTCTGTGTGTACAAATGAACTGTTTTATAATAATGTCTTAAGAATAATATGATTATTCTTAAAAGATCCTTAGTCAAGTATTATTGTTGACTAGGACCACAATAATGCATTAAGACTAACATGTAGTTGATTGATGATAAAGAGTTGTCATTGATATGGAGTGTCAAAATCAATGCATGAATATGTGTGTTAGAGAACAACATATTGGATTGACCCGCTATGAGTATGTTTCTTGGATTATTATGTAATTGTCACAACATTACTCATAGTGATTAATATGTATATGATCCTCAGACTTGAGATCATCATTATCCCAACATCGTGAGTTGTATATTTTGATACAGTCAAATGTACACCGTAACAGGTTGTTCTATAAAGGCTAATGTTGGATATACGACAATCTATGTAGAGGGATATGGTTGATCAATATAGGATAAGTCCCTCCTACATAATAGGAGTAATATCTTAGGCCACTTGATTGAGTGAGACTAGAAATGCATGGCCATGCTCAAATAAGTTGATATGAGATGTCATACTAATTTGTTTATGATAGTCTACTCAAGATATCAAGAAACATGGGATGGACTATGCAAGTGTGACTATCCCATGACTTGTATCTGTTCCAGAGATAAAGGACTTAAGGATTAATGCATGAAAGGTTAATCACAAAAGGTTATGTCGAATCATGACTTCTTGTATCTTGGGTAGCAATGATGCATTGCTAGATGCCACTCATTGATTGTAACATTAGAATCGTTCTAGTATTACTACTAACGTTGCAAGAACCTACAGGGTCACACCCTATGGTTGAAATGAACAGAATAAAACATAATTGGTATTGTGTTTGGTTGTCACATGAATTAAATTAATTAAAGAATTAATTTAATTGGGCAATCAAATATTGAACATATTATATGTACAAGGATGTTGTACACATAATGAGAACATAGTTTTATTAATATATGAATTTGGTTTGTATATAAATTTAAATAAATACAGTTTACCGAAATCCTTATTATAATTAATGTAATTATAGTTTTCGGATATAATTAATGTAATTATAATTTTCGGTTAAAAAATTTATTGTATTTATTTACTTTTATGATACATTCAAGAGATACCAATTATAAAAGGTATTAAAAGATACAAAGCTTAAAAAAAAACCCTAAGTTTTTGTTTTGAGAGGTCTAGCAGCCGTCAAGCAAATAAAACCTCTAAAATAGTTTTGGAGATTTTTCTTCCGTTCATAGTCAAACCGGGTGGATTACGTAGAGGCCAACATTGGAGAAAGATTTAGGCTTGGTTCGACAGTAGATCAAAATTCTTGTTGTCGAGGCGTCGCTGTCTACTCAGATTGAAGTTTCGGTAATTTCAAAATCTTTATTTCACCCCGATTCGTTCCTCACACATGGATTCATGGTCTGGATCACCAGAATTGATTTTATTTTGCTGCGCCATGGGGTGCCGGCGTTCCAACATATACATCATATTCAAAATAAACCCAAAAGAGTAATATAGCCTATACATGCCATAATTCCAAAGGTTCAACTTATAAAAAGGGTACCAAAGATAGTTGATAGTGTGATTGACTTTGACGTTGATCCCCGAGCTCGAACGTAGACTTCAAAATGTATAAAATAGTCAAATGAACACACATAGTAAGCTAACATAGCTTAGTAAGTTATAAGCAATTGTAAAACATACAATTTAACATTATACAATTTAAATCAATTTAATATGATTATCAACGAAACTCATAAACATAAGTATGAATCAAGTCACCTTTCATTAACTATCATATTTAGTAATCTCAATACCGAATACCTATGCATCATTATTCCATCTCAAACAAACTTAAAAAAATATAATCACATCTCATTTCTTTAGTTTCTTAAACAAGAATAACTTACCTCTTTAGTACTTAATTTATCCAACTATCATGAATCACTTACCTATTTATTTCATCTCATTTAATCACAATTCACTAGTTAATATCCTTGGAGGATCTGTAAACCCGCACACTTAGTGCAAACCATGTAACATATCGCACACTTAGTGCCGTTACTTTGATAAAGTGCACACGTAGTGCCCTTTACTTGTAATGTATCGCACACTTAGTGCCATTACTTGTAATGTATCGCACACTTAGTGCCATTACTTATTTTTCGCACACTTAGTGCCAGACGACCGATTTCACACACACAGTGCTCGATATTTAAGCTCGCACACATAGTGCCCATTAACCGATCTTTTCTTCATTCATATAAACACATATGGTTTCATTTCCATTCGTATATACACATATATGTACATGTTCAAAACAACTTATTCTTCCTATAAATTACCATCACATTCGGCCATACTCAATAAACATGTATACTCACATATTCAAATACATCCATCACCCATTACAAATTCCACATTTCCACATTTAACTATCTCTTAATCTATACGTACTCATTCAACTCAAATAAATCAAGGCTTATATATAAATCAATCTTATATTCGGTTAACACATAACTTATCAAATGTCACATTCGGCCTTAAGTAATTTAACATGCTTATTTCTATTTAACATATACACCTTAATATAGATTAAAATTCAATTCACCCCAATTACTTAAAAAATTACCTCGGAAATCGACGGATTAGGTTTCCCGGCTATTAGTTCAACTTTGCTTTTCCCCGATCCAATCCCGATTCTTTTTGTTCTTTATCTAAATAATTTCAAATTAAGCTTATTCAAATATATTTTCATTCAATTTAATACAAAAACACATAAATGGGCAAATTACTATTTTACCCCTGACATTTATAATTTTTATAATTTAGTCCATATTGCACAAAACAAAAAATACTCAAAATTTGCACACACTCCTTTAGGGCCGAATGTTACTCATGTCCATACAGGTCTATACAATCCATTTATTTCACATTTTGACCCTTCAATTTACAAATTTCACAATTTAGTCCTAATTACTCAAAATCATCAAAATTTTCAATATAAAACATGTTAATCTAAAACATATCTTTAATATATAATCATCAACCATCACAAAACACAAGTTTTAATCAATGGTCGAACACCACACATGCATCAAAATCAGAAATTCTAACATGGGTCGGATAGTATTCGAAGCAACGATTTCAAAAATGTAAAAATGATCAAAAACCGGACTCATTTAATCAAGCATGCAAGGGCCGAATGTTTTGAGAGCTTAAGTTCTTCTTTCTTCTTTAGTTTCAGTGATGAAGAAATAAAATGATGATGAGTAACATGTTTCTTTATTTTAATATTATTAACTTATATTATAATATAACATTTTAACTTATAATTTATGTATATAAAGAAAAACATATTAATATAAAATTAAAGCCAAATGTCGTCCACTAACATGGTAATTGGTTAATTTACAACCTAAGTCCACATATAAAAGAAGACAAGTTAATTAAACCACTCAATTAAATAGAAGACTACTTTTACCGCTTAGGCTATTTAGTCATTTTCCTTAAATTAAACACACAAACGAGAAAATTGGTTCACGAAATTTTTGTACATGCTCACTCATAGATCATAAACACCAAATATATTATAAAATATTCTATTGACTCGAATTTGTGGTCCTGAAACCACTATTTCGATTAGGGTTAGAATCGGGCTGTTACATAAAGTGTGCTATATCCCTTTAGTGGGACACTGCATACCAGTGGTGGAATACATTAATATTTGTGGTATCGAGAGAGAGAGTCACCTGGGAGTTCTTTCAGATCGAGTTCTGGAAAAAGTACAGAAGTCAACAATTTGTGGATCAAAAGCATAAAGAGTTTTTAGTATTAAAATAAGGCCGCATGACTGTAACCGAGTATGAGAGAGAATTTGTATGGTTAAGTAAATATGCTCAAAAGTATGTTTCGACTGAAGAGATAATATGCAAGCGGTTATGTTGACGAGTTAAACGAAGATATTAAACTTCTGGTCAGGATATTGGATTTAAAAGAATTCGTTGTGCTAGTTGAGCGTGCTTGTAAAGCTGAAGAACTTGGCAAAGAAAAGAGAAAGACTGATTCTGAAGCTAGAGATTCGAGAAAGAGATTGATGAATAAACCCTATCACTCATGATCAAAGAAATCCTAAGATTCGTATAGTCGATCAAATGCATTAGTGGAGTCCTCTAATAGAGATTGTGGGAAGCAACTTACGAATTCAAAAACTCCAGCTACATCAATGGCAAGTATGGGTAATGCTAGACCGGATAAACCTAAATGCGGATGATGTGGAAAATGACATTTCGAAGAGTGTAGAATGAATGATAAAGCATGTTTTAGATGTGGTTTGCACGAACACTTTATTCGAGATTGTCCTGAGTTAGATGAGAAAGATAAATCTCAGAGTGCAACACAAAGCAACACGACTATAAGAGGAAGACCATTCCATAATGTTGGAAATGTGAGTGGTGGTAGAAGTGCAATACGAGATGCTGCTGTGAGATCAGAGGCTAGAGCATCTGCCAGAACTTATGATATTCGCGCTCGTGAAGAAGCGTCATCTCCAGATGTTATTACTGGTACATTCTCTCTTTATGACACTGATGTAGTTGCATTGATAGATCTCGGATCAACTCATTCATATATATATATGTGTGAACTTAGTGTCTAGTAAGAATTTACTTTTTTATTCTACTGAGTTTGTTATAAAAGTGTTGAACCCCTTAGGCAAATATGTCTTGGTTGACAAAGTTTGCAAAAATTGCCCATTAATGACTCGGGGTTACTATTTTATGGCTGATTTCATGTTGCTGCTATTTGACGAGTTTGATGTTATTCTGGGTATGGACTGGTTGATGTTGCATGATGCAGTAGTAAATTGTAGATGAAAGACCATTGAGTTGAAATGTCAGAATAATGAAACTCTCTGTGAAACACCCAAACCTGGCCCACGAGCTTTGACCAGATTTGGTATGTTCCTCAAGTAAACCGGTTCAAAGTTCTTTTGTTTCTTAGGAAAAACTTGTGCAAATTTAAAAAAAAATATTGTTTTGGGTCGGGCTTGTGTTGAAAACCAATTTATCTTATATTGAAATCCATTTATTTAGAGTGATAAACATTTAGGGTTTGTTTTAAAATAGATTTATTTAATCCATCAATTAATATAAGTTGCAGTCATAACAAATGAAAGTAAAAATAGAGAAGTTCAACTATGGCCTTATTACATCAAATATTCCCAAAACCAAAATTTAAAATACTTAAAATAAAATAAAAGTCCAAATTATAAAATTTTCCTTGCTATGCATGGCCACCCCTAAGCTTCTGCCGAGCCCGGTCCATTACTGTTTGTCACCTGAAAATAGTCCCACAACGGGGTGAGTCAAACAGACTCAATGTGTAACCAACACTAAAATTTAATAGATTTAGGCATACTATACAAATCATGTCCACATAATATTTCAAGATAATGATGCAATCCCAAACCCAAACCTAGATGCCATCCGCTACACATCCCCGTACCAACCTGCACACCGTGGGGACTACTAAGTCAACCCTCCTTCCGCTACACTCCATCGAAGGCAGTCGCTGCAGTCGACGTGCTCATCGCCCATATATAATTCGTGTCATAGCCACCAGATTAAATAATTGTGTCATGAGACACCACATTCAGATAATGTAACCGAGGTTACCATATGCAGATAATGTGACCGAAGCCACCACATTCAGATAGTGAGACCGAAGTCGTCACATTCACTTCCCCTTTTTCATATAACCCGAATGCCCCATATTATTCATATCATGCATATCATACTTAAATTCACATCCATGTCATCTTTTCACATGTTAAATATAACATATTTCGTAATCCTAGTAGGAGTAGGAAACGTACCTGAGTACATTGTACCACATTAGGGTACCTTGGCCATATTCACATTCTTATACATACTTATATTAAATATTGCCATAAAACGTATTAAAAGATAGTGGGGATTACACACCTGATTTGCTTAACAATTCCTTGAAATCCCGAAAAACCCGATCTATTACTTTAGATCTCAATTCCTACATTTGGTAACCTTAATATGTTAGCATAAAGCCTATAAAACCAAATCCTAGTAGGATTTGTATTCTTAAAACCTACCTTGCTACCGATTTCCCTATTATTCAAATCCTGAAAACCTTATTGTACTCCTTCTTGTATTCGGCCAAACATCAAATCACATCGTAGGTTAGTTTCGGCTTTTAAACAAAGCAAGAAATAGATCTAGATATCCAAAATAGGCCTTGGCCGAATATACCTATGTGCTTACCTTCCAAATCTTAAATCCCGAAATTGATCCCTTCTCTTGAAGTCGACAACTATCAAAAATCCCGAAGTTCCTCCTTTAATATTCGGCCAAGAGACAACAAGAGGATCAGTTCCTAGATCTCGATAAAAAGAAATTGAACAACAAAATCCATTGTTCTTACCTTAATACCACAGTCGACTGCACCCTTGCTTGGAGTCACAAAGATTCCGCTTTTGAGGCTTAAAAGAAATCGATTTCACTAGAGATTATTGGTATATTCGGTTTGACAAAATAAAAGAGAAGAAAAGAGAGGAGAGGACTAAGAAATTCGGCAGAGAGAAGAGGAGGAAGAAAAATTGATGAGTAGCCCTATTTTTTCCCTCTTATAGCCGAAATTATCATCTAAAGAATCCCTTACTTGGCCACCACTCTTCTATTTGATAGCTTTATCCTTTGAATTATCACCAAATAAAAGAATTTTATCCAACCATTATCTCTTGAAAATAATGAATAAATAAATCCCTTATTTATCCATCATTTAGCCGAATTTTAAAGAGAATAAAACTCCTCTTTTAGGAGCCTCAATGCCGTCCACCTCTCTGCTTCTGGAAGCAAAAATAAAATTTCTTTTATTTGCTTCCCAAGTGACTCGAACCCTGGCCCAAATACACAAGCTGGTGGCGTCACTTGCTGGGCTTTTAAGTGGTGCCTGCAAGCCACTTTGACAAGCCTGTTTGTGTGTCAAATTCTTCCTATTAATTTCCTTAAGGCCACCTTGCCTTAATTTCCTCTTTTTAAACCTTAAAACTTGACATTTCTTTACATTTCCAAGTTTCCAAAAATTTTCGTTTGCCTCCTTTAAACTTAACATTTCCTTACATTTCCAAGTTTCCAGAAATGTTCACTTTCCTCTTTTGAATCATTTCCAAATCATTTCCTTACCTTTCTTAGTTTCCAAAAATGTTCCCTTTCCTCTTTTAAACTTAACATTTCCATACATTTCCAGGTTTTCAAAAATGTTCAAAATATATTCATAACACATAAGACATGTCATTTCTTACAATTAAACCGAAAATGCATAGGCCCTTTTCAGGATGTTACACTCTAAATCGAATCAAATGATTTGAAGGGTTTACCAGTTGTAATCTCGTCAATATTAGCTCAAAAATATGTGAAAAAGGGATGCAATGCATATCTTGCATATGTACTTGATACAAAAGTGTCAGAAATAAAGATTGAATCAGTACTAGTTGTTTGCAAGTATCCAGATGTGTTTCTAGAAGAGTTACCGGGTTTGCCACTGATCAAAGAGGTTGAATTTGCTATTGATTTAGTACCGGGAACTTCATCGATATTGATAGCTCCATACAGAATGGCTCTGACAGAGTTAAAAGAGTTGAAAACTCAGTTGCAAGAATTAACTGATAGAGAATTTGCAAGACCGAGTTTCTCTCCCTGGGGTGCAACAATGTTGTTTGTAAAGAAAAAAGGATGGTTCTATGAGAATGTGTATAGACTATTGACAACTCAACAAAGTGACAATCAAGAATAAATATCCTCTACTGAGAATTGACGATTTATTTGATCAATTGAAAGGTGCAACAGTGTTTTCAAAGATTGATTTGAGATTTGGTTATTATCGGTTGCGAGTTAAAGGCTCAGATGTGCCGAAGACAGTGTTCAGAATGAGGTACGGACATTATGAATTCCTTGTTATGCCTTTTGGACTAACTAACGCTCATGCTATTTTTATGGATTTGATGAATTGGATTTTCAGACCGTATTTAGACAGATTCGTTATTGTATTTATTGATGATATTTTGATTTATTCTCGAGATGAATCTGAGCATGCCAAGCATTTGAAAATAGTGTTACAGACCTTGAGAGATAAGCAATTGTTTGCAAAATTCAATAAATGTGAGTTTTGGCTCTGAAAGGTTGGATTTATGGGGCATATTGTTTCAGCCGAAGGTATTAGAGTTGACCCGAGCAAGATTTCTGCAATTATAGATTGGAAACCTCCGAGAAATATATCTAAAGTCTGAAGTTTTTTGGGACTAGTTGGTTATTATCGATGTTTTGTGAAAGGATTCTCTATAATTGCAACACCGCTGACTCGATTACTTCAAAAATATGTAAAGTTTGAATGGTCTGAGAAGTGTCAACAAAGTTTCAAATAGTTGAAAGCATTATTGACAGAAGCACCAGTGTTAGTACAGCCTGAGTCAAGTAAAGAATTCGTAATTTTCAGTGATGCATTGTTTGACGGTCTGGGTTGTGTAGTGATGCAAGAAGGCAAAGTAATAGCTTATGCTTCTAGACAGTTGAAGCCGCATGAAAAGAATTATCTGACGCATGATTTAGAGTTGGCCGCGGTTGCGTTTGCATTAAAGATTTGGCGACATCACTTGTTTGGTGAGAAATGCCACATTTATACAGATCACAAGAGCGTAAAATAGTTGATGACTCAGAAAGACTTGAATTTGCAACAACGAAGATGGCTTGAATTACTAAAAGATTATGAGCTAGTAATTGATTATCACCCGGGAAAAGCTAATGTTATTGCTGATGCCCTGAGTCAAAAATCTTTGTTTGCATTACAAGCAATGAATACCCAATTGGTGATTTGTGATGATGGCTCTATTTTAGCTGAATTAAAAGCTAAATCGGTATTTCTTTAACAAATTTGTGAAGCTCAGAAAGATGACCGTGAATTGCAAGTTAAACGAATTCAATGTGAGACTATTCCTAATTCAGAGTTTCAGATTGGAGCCAATGATTATTTAAGGTTCTGGAATAGAATTTGCATACCGAGAAATTCAAAACTCATTCAGAAGATTTTGCAAGAAGCGCACAATAGCTGCTTATCTGTTCATCGAGAAGTACCAAAATGTACAATGATTTGAAACAGTTTTATTGGTGGCAAGGCATGAAACGAGATATCTCAGAGTTTGTTTCTAAATGTTTAATTTGTCAGCAAGTCAAAGCTAAACATCAAGTACCATCGGGTTTATTGCAGCCTGTGATGATTCCCGAGTGGAAATGAGATAGAGTTATAATGGATTTTGTGTCAGGATTGCCCCTAACTCCAAAAAAAAAAGGTGCTATCTGGGTTGTTGTTGATTGACTAATGAAATCTGCTCATTTCATACCGGTATGTATAGATTACTCACTCAATAGATTAGTTGAATTGTATATTGCTGAGATAATTAGATTGCACGGGGTGCTATTTTTTATTATTTCAGATAGAGATTCGAGATTCACATCGTAGTTTTGGAAGAAATTGCAAGAAGCTCTGGGTACGAAGTTGAACTTCAGGACAACTTTTCATCCGCAAACTGATGGTCAGTCTAAGCGAATAATTCAGATTCTCGAAGATATGCTTCGATGTTGTGTTTTGGAATTCAAAGGAAATTGGGAGAAATATTTTCCGCTAGTTGAAGCCTCGTATACTAACAATTTTTAATCGAGCATAAAGATGGTACCATAAGAAGCTTTGTATGGTCGCAAATGCTGAACCCCATTGTATTGGTCTGAAATTAGCGAGAAACAGATCCACGGGGTTGATTTGGTTAGAGAAACAGAAGAGAAAGTGAAAGTAATTTGCGACTGTTTGAAAGCAGCTTAAGATCGTTAGAAATCATATGCGGATTTGAAACGAAAAGACATTGAATTTCATATCGATGACAAAGAGTTTTTGAAAGTATCTCCGTGGAAGAAAATACTTCATTTCGGTCGCAAAGGCAAATTGAGTCCGCGATTCATCCGGTCGTACGAGATCATTGAAAGAATAGGGCTAGCAGCATATCGATTAGCCTTACCATCGGAATTAAAAAAGATTCATAACATATTCCATGTGTCGATGTTGCGCTGATATAGATCTGATCCATCACATGTGATTTATCCGTTAGAGATTGAGATTCAGCCCGATATGACGTACAATGAAGAACCGATCAGAGTTTTGGCTGGAGAGATCAAAGAGTTTATAAATAAATGCATAGCTTTAGTGAAAGTATTGTGGCAATGTCACAGAGTTGAAGAGGCTACGTGGGAGCCCGAGGAAGTTATGAGAAAATAGTACCCTAACCTATTCACTGGTAAGATTTTTGGGGACGAAAATCCCTAAGGGGGGAGAGTTGTAACAACCTGTTTTTGGTGAAATCAGAACAGTGGTTTTGGAACCACAAATACGAGGCCAAAATATTTATTTTATTATTATCTTAATGCTTATAGCATGATTGAATGATTGTGTGAAAGTTCCGTTAAGAAATTTTATTGTTTGGTTAGTCAATTTGATGAAAAGGACTAAATCGCATGAAGTGTAAAACTTGAGTTCTATTAGCTAAAGGTGTCTAATAGCTATAGAACCTTAAAGTAGAAGTCCTTATGTGATAAATAGTCCATTAATTTGATAGTGGATGATATTGCTTTGGCATTATTGAAATATTGAATTAATAATAAGGTTGATTAGGTAATTTAGTAATTAAAATTTAATTAATAAAACAAAACAAAATTTTCTATTCATTCATCTTCTCCAACAAATTTTTGAGGAGAAAAGAAGCCATTTTAGGGCTTTCATTTGGCCAAGCTTCTATTTCTCATAAAGGTATGATATTTGTTCCGTTTTTAATGATTTCTACGTTTTTGAGATTGTTGCAGCTAGGTCTAGCTAGCCCAAAGACTAATTTGCAAAACTGTTAAAGATTTTGAATGATGCCATTGATGAATACATGAGTATTTTGATATTCGATGATAAATTTTGAATAGTTGTTGATAGTTAAACAAGTTTTGTTAAGTGATTTTGAGTAAAAATGCAAAATAGGGATTAACTTGTGAAATGAAAATATGTGGTTAAATATGTGAATAAATGAAAAATGTGGGTTGATATGTGTATTAGGGAAATTCGGCTAGCATGTGAGTGGATGAAATTGCATCAATTTGTGATATTGTGTAATAAGGACTAAATTGTGAATGTGAAAGTTTAGAGACACATGTGTAAATAGCCCTAATGTGTGTTTTGGATTGAATTGAATAAATATAAGTATAAATAAGTTTATTTTGATTACTTATAGATCAAGAAAAGAGGAATTCAGACTTAGATCGGGGAAAAAGCAAAGTAATTGAATAGTCAGCCCGTTTCGTTATTTCCGTACACGAGGTAAGTTCGTATATTTGAACTTAAATGTGTATTAAATCCGAATGAAATTGCTCTTTGCCATGACAGGGACACGGCCATGTCACACGCCCGTATGACTAGTCTTTGGGCCGTGTTCGGACTTCTTTAACGTGGCACGGCCGTGTGAGTCGGGGGTCAGGCTGTGTTCTAGATGATCAACAAGGCACGGCCGTGTGGGCTTAAGTCCAGGCCGTGTCGATTTCCACCTTGGCCCAATTTACTCCTTTTTGGGCCCGTTTCTCGTTCTTTTCATCCTCGGGTGCTTTCCTGGGTATAAGACATGAAAGGAAAGGATTAAGAGCACCTTTTTATATAAATCAAGGCTTAAATCATCCAAAAGCAAGCTAAATATGGGATTAAAATATGTTATAATTACGGTTTATCAAATACCCCCACACTTAAGCTTTTGCTTGTCCTCAAGCAAAATTCTCAACTTACAATTAAAACGAACTTTCCATGATTCATAATTCCTATTAACAATGTCTCATCATAATTCATAGATAATTTATACGTGGATGATCTAACTCGAAGAGTCCTAAAGATTCAAATAACCAAAGTCATTCATTTGTAGTACAAAAACTTAGGTGTCTCCCCTTATCTAAATAATTACCTTTGATTCAAAATCGACAAGGATTGACATCCTCACTAAAGATTCACTCAAATCACTCGAGGTGTTTAAGGTTCAAAATTAAGCTCTCAGACCAAAAACTTGATCGCTGAAATTAGAGTTTTAAAATTTATAATGAATGAGATCGAACCTGAAAAGTTAATCCCATAGGCTTGCCTGAAAATCAAATCTCCACCACTATAATATGAGATGATACACAAATCAAAAGGTCTTTAACAGGGTTGTGACGGGGCTAGGGTTAAAGGTGTGGATAAAGGCTGAATTAGAAGGTTAGAATCGAGACTGACATGACAAATTGCCTAACTAACAAAAGTTGAACTAATCCTAAATAACTACATCACTTGAGAACTAATAATACGAGCTTTTTCCTCAAGACGTGGAGTTTTAACATGTAAGCTTATTTAGTTATAGAACTAATAATGAATATACTTTATTTTTTTAAGAACATATCAAATATTACATAATAAGGAATGAATCTATTACTTAAAATAAAGATAACAGCTAGACAACACATCAAATCAAATCTCAATATAAGGGTAGTTAAAAGGAATGGTGATAAAAAATACAAAGGGGTTTTGTGTTAATCTTAGTTGGTTAGTCAATAAAAAGGGTTGTTAGGATCAACGGGGTTCACTAGGGGTTAATTGTGGAGGTAGGCTATTTAGTGGAGTGAGTGGGTTAAAACCTAGGTTCCTTTATCATCTCAGTATATCAAATCATAGGTGTGGTCTCGACATGCATAATTGAGGCAAGTTCTAGAATAACAGTCCATAGTTGACACACTCATAATCAATAAAGTGAGCATGAAAAAAAAATATTTGCTCTAATAGGCTCAAAATCTCACAAAAATTATGGGTGTTTTGACATCAACCTTGTAAATTTCAAACTACTAGATAATATTCAGATTCAGCTCAACAACATAGCAAAGATTTTTATTCTGAAAAATAGACTTATCATGCTTAATTCTCTAATATTCTTCTAATTTAATCATCAATGCACAATTAACTATGACTTAATTTAAAACATATTAATAAAAATCAATAATCATTAGAAATTTCATCCTAATTAGTAATATGAGGAAATTACTTAAAAACAAGACTAAATTCAGGGATTTGAGAATAATGAAAAAAGTTTAGCCGGATTTGAGAATAATGCAGAAAGTTAGGCCCTTTCTTCAAATAAATATTCACCCCCCACACTTAAGATGTACATTGTCCTCAATGTACAAAGATAGATATAAGATTTAAGGGATAAATCAAAAGAGAAGGGGAAAGAATACTCCCTGAATTTTGGATGGTGTCCCTAGAGGATGGTAGAGGTCGCGGTGTGTATGTTTGGAGGGGTCAATCTAGATGACGATCCTGTGCTAGATGAAGAAATTGGGGAGCTCGTGAAGGATTAGCCAGGGTTTATTAAGACATAATTAAAATAAAATAAATATAAAATTAAAGAAAACCAAGCTAAAGTGAATGAGACTAAGAAGGAAAATAAAAATAAAAGAAAAGAAGAATGGACCGAAGAGTCCTTATTGTAGGATGGTTCGCGAGGTGGGTGTGACCTCTAGGGCTGTGGAGGTGCTGGCGGTGGCGGAAGTGGCGTGATTTCCAAGCAGCCTGGCGAACCTGACACTAAGAAACTAAAATAAATTGAACTAACTAGAGTAGAAGAGAAGTAAAGATAAGGAAATTGAAGCAAAAGAGAAAAGAAAAATAGAAACTAAATGGTTTCAAAGACCCTTGGCTTGGTGTTTGGATGAAGCGGCAGGCAGAAACTTATGTGTAGGGTCTCCTTTTTGGAGACTATGCTTGCCTTCTTACGCTTCTTCGGCATGATTTTAGTGTAGCTCAAGAGTCTGGACACCTTTTCAAAGGAAAGAAGAGAAATTTTGAAAGAAAAAGAAGGGAGAAAGAAGATGGGGAGAAGGGGAAGGGCTGTGGGGTTTAAATAGGAGCTTAAATCTGGCACGTTCCCACGCCCGTGGTCCAAGGGCGTGTCAAATCACACGGCTGCTTCGCACGGCCATGTGTCTGTGCGTGTTGATTCACCATGCCCGTGTTTCAGCCAGTCACGCCCGTGTTTGAGAAGTCAGTATGTTGACACGGTCGTGGGGCACGACCGTGCCACTTTGTCGGTGCTCGTGGGGTAGTGGTTGGACCCATGACGTCGAAATTAGTTAGATTTTGATTTGCATGGCCTCTGCTATGTCAGTACGGGGATTCTGGTGGTCCACACGGTCACAGCCACGGCCACAGCTGTGTGTAAGACAGTGTGGTCTGGAATTCTGCACTTTTTGTTAGTTTAAAACTAGATATTCTGGAAAGGAAAGAGGGAAGACGAGAAACTGAAAATAAATGCAAAAGTAAAATAGGGTTAGTGCTCGGGTTGCCTCCCGAGAAGTGCTCGTTTATAGTCTTAAGCTAGACTTTCCTTGTAACAAAATCAGGGAGGTTTAAAGGTTTGAATATCTTCCCTCATGCTTATAGTTCTATTTTCTTGACAAAGTTTAAGTCGAGAAGTGTTTACCTTAGAGGTGTCGAATGTTGGATTGCTTACCTCGACTGTTCCGTGCGGGAAGATATTGTGTACCTTAAGAGGAATTTCTTCGTTTACTTTCAGATATGATGTGATGATGCGAGGATCGGCTTTGTCTATCAGTACCTGGTCTCTTATTTTAAAGTGATTCGATGTTCCTATGAGCTCTTCCGGGGGCTCCTTAGGTTTTACTTCGGTCGGTTCCTTTTCTCTTTGATTTGTGTTTCCTGCTCTTTTAGTTTGTCGACCCTTAGGTTTTGTTCCTTATGTAAATTCTCTTTGTTGGTATTAGGTCCGTGATTCGGCTCAGGTTTTGTCCTTGTGGTATTTCCTAGGATGAAGGTTGTAAAAATTGATTATCATTTGTATTGATTTTCTTACCTTCACCGATTGTTGTCCTGGCCGAGTCAAGAGCTTGAAGACTCATTGATTCGTCACCTACACAAAGTATGAGTTCCCCTGTGGCAACATCAATTTTAGTCTTGGCAGTTGCTAGAAAAGGTCTTCCTAAAATTAAGGGAATTGAATTATCCTGATCCATGTCTAAAACAACAAAATCTACTGGGAAAACGAATTTATCGATTTTTACAAGAACATCTTCAATAATTCCCCTAGGAATTCTAACAGTTTTATGAGCTAATTGAATACTCATCCTAGTTTGTTTGGGCTTCCCTAGACCTAGTCGTTTAAACAATGTATAAGGCATGACATATATACTTGCCGCTAAATCAGCTAACGCGTTATCAACATTTAATCTACCAACTAAACAAGGAATAGTAAAACTCCTTGGATCTTTTTGTTTCCGTGGTAGTCTATTCTGTAGCATTGCTGAGCATACTGCATTTAATTCCACATGTGGCTCTTCATCTAATTTGCTTTTGTTTGTCAAGAGCTGTTTTAAAAATTTCCTCGAGTCTGGCATCTGAAAAAGAGCTTCAAGAAGAGGTAAGTTAATATGTAATTTCTTTAAAAGTTTAAGAAACTTACCGAAATGTTCCTCTGCGTCATCTCTTTTTATGGCTTCGGGGTAAGGTATGCGAGGTTGGTATTCCTTGATTACCAGTTTCGGCTCTTCTTGTGTTACCTCTATTTTATCTTCGTCCACCTTATTTGGTTTGTCTACCACTTTACTATCATGAGCTGTGATGGCTTGAATTTGCTCATTTGGATTAATCTCCGTGTTACTTGGTAGATGTCCTTGCGGTCGTTCGGACATTAACTTTGCAAGCTGTCTGACTGCCTTAGTGACTTCCCCTACTGACTTAGTAAGTTCCCCGATTCGGTTCTTGGTCTCGTCAACCGATGTTTGTTGATTTTTGAGTGTTTTCTCTGTATCTTGGAGACAGTTTTCTGTGCTTTCCATGAACTTCGTCAGCATCTCTTCGAGGTTTGGTTTTTTCTCTTACGGATACGACTGATTTTGGAAATTTTGAGAAGGTTGTTGCCTTTGATTTCCTTGATTTCCTTGACCTCCCCATGAAAAATTTGGGTGGTTTCTCCAACCTGAATTGTAAGTATTACCATAAGGGTTATTATTGGATCTGAAATTATTACCTATATAGTTCATCTGTTCGCTCTCTGCACCTGGTTCGTAGGGTGGGTACTCAGGATTCACCACGGTTCCACTTGCGTTGCACTGCATGACTGGATGTGCCTACGAAGAACATGAATTATCAATCTTTTTATTCATCATCTCTACTTGTGTTGATAGCATGGTTATCGCATCGAGGTTGTAAACTCCGGCTGATTTTGTCGGTTTCGTCCCTGTAACTTGCCACTGATAATTATTTAGTGACATCTCTTCAATGAACTCGTAGGCTACTTTAGGTGTTCTGTTGTTCAGGGTTCCACCGGTGGCTAAATCGATTAGTTGTCTCATTGAGGGGTTTACACCATTATAGAATGTTTGGACTTGTAGCCACAAGGGTAGACCATGGTGTGGACACCTTCTCAAGAGATCTTTGTATCTCTCCCATGCGTCGTATAATGTCTCTAAATCCATCTGCACAAAAGAAGAGATATCATTTCGTAATTTGGCCGTTTTGGCCTGTGGGAAATATTTCAATAAAAACTTTTCAGTCATTTGCTCCCATGTGGTGATTGACCCTCGTGGTAACGAGTTCAACCACTGTTTGGCTTTATTCCTTAATGAGAAGGGAAATAACCGAAGACGTATGGCATCATCAGAAACGCCATTTATTTTGAAAGTATCACAGAACTCTAAGAAATTAGCTATATGAGTGTTTGGGTCTTCGTCCTGCAAACCATCAAATTGAACAAATTGTTGAATCGTTTGTATTGTGTTAGGCTTTAATTCAAAATTATTAGCAGCTATAGCAGGCCAACAATACTCGATTCTACTCCTGTTAAATGCGATTTAGCATAATCAAACATTGTACGTGGAGCATTATTTTCTCCCACATCATGTGGTTGTGGATTATTCTCGTCCATCCTTTCAGTAGGATTGGATCTGTCTTCTTGATTTTCTTTTGTGTAATTTAGGGCTCGCCTAATTTCTCTGCGATTTCTTCGAGCGGTGGCTTCAATATCACTGTCGTATACTAGAGGTCCTCTCGGGTTCCTTCTAGTCATAAACTAGAGGTACCTGCGATAAAAAAGAAAGAAAATTTAACAAAACCTAGATTATTCTAAAAAAATAAAAGTAAATTGCAAAAATTAAAAATAATGGCTAAAGTAATAAAAATAGAGTTTTCTTAATATTTTAGTTCCCCGGCAACGACGCCAAAAACTTGATCGCTAAAATCAGAGTTTTAAAATTTATAAAGAATGAGATCGAACCTGGAAACTAACTCTGAGAACGATTAAAGGCAAGTGTACCTATCGAACAGTAGTATAGCTTAGGCAAGACCAGATTATCGAACCCAAAGGAACTAAAAGTACTAATACTAACCTTCTTTTTATTATTTAGCCTAAAATAAAGTGAAGTTGCTTTAATCTAAATTAATGACTACTAAGCTAAAGACGCGAAGACAAAAACAACGAATTGGGAAATAACTTCTAGGAAAAACTCAGCTGATTAAGACGATACCCTCAGAAAGAATCCACCTAGACTTCACTTGTTAATTAACCCTGAACCATACAATTTATTTACTTAGTTTGATCCGTAAGACTCTCTAACATATATTAAACCCTCTCTCGAGGCGAATAACGTCTAACCCTAGATTAATTAATGGAAATCTCTTTCTCGAATAATAACCCCCTAGAATAGCAGTAAATCGATCTATGGACTCCCATATTAGGTTTCACCCTATTCCGGCAAAATCTCGTCACCCTATCTCTAGGCGTGCAATCAACTCCGCTTAATTATGCTAGATCTACTCTTAAGCAGGGTCTATTCCTCCTCCACCTAAGCACATCAAATTTGGATTAAGCTTACATAATTAAGAACAAACTAAGTATTTATCATATAATTCAGAAATTAATAACAAGATTCATCTAGGTTTCATCCCCTTCAGGTATCTGAAGTATTTAGTTCATAACAAATAAAGAAAACCTCTCAAGAGAAAAGATAGAACAAAACATAAGAAATCCCTAAAACTCCCTGAAGGAATTGAATGAGAAATCCGCCGTCTTGAGTAGAATTTCGGCTTCTTGGGATGGATCAACTGGCTAACTTCGAGTGATTTCCACAACTCTGACCTTTTTCGACTTGGCTCATTGGCCTAGCTAACCCCCCTTCAAGGATGAACTTAGGGGATATATATAGGCTCTTGGAATGTGTTTCTTTGCCCCAAAGTATCCAAATCCAAATGAAATTGCTCTTTGCCACGACAGGGACACGACCATGTCACACGCCCGTGTGACTAGTCTTTGGGCCGTGTTCGGACTTCTTTAATGAGGCACGGCCGTGTGAGTCGGGGGTCAGGCCATGTTCTAGATGATCAACAAGGCACGGTCGTGTGGGATTAAGTCTAGGCTGTGTTGATTTCCACCTTGGCCCAATTTACTCCGTTTTGGGCCCGTTTCTCGTTCTTTTCATCTTCGGGTGCTTTCCTGGGTATAAGACATGAAAAGAAAGGATTAAGAGCACCTTTTTTTTATATAAATCGAGGCTTAAATCATCCAAAAACAAGCTAAATGTGGGATTAAAATATGTTATAATTACGGTTTATCAATAAGCATTTATAAATTTGGAGAGATTTGATAAGTGAATTGGTGAGAATAGATATGTATCAGTACAGGTATGTACGGAAAACTATTCGAATAATGAGCTAATGGAAGTTGAGAACTTATTGTTAACTTAGTGATTGATGTCTTTAATGCAATTTATTTCATCCATTTAGAAATGTTAGTGAATGATGAAATTATTTCATATTTATATACGAACTTACTAAGCTTTATAGCTTACTTTGTTTATTTTCTTCTATGTTTTATAGTATACCGAAGCTAGCTCAGAATTGGGGACTGTTAGAGACTTCATCACACTATCGAACATCTATTTTGGTACTTTTGAAGTGTGTATATATGATATATGGCATGTATAGGCTTGAGTCATTTTGGTATGTTTGTTGAATATGTATTTAGGCCATTTGAGTTGGCTTGTGATGGTGAATTTGATGTTGTTTATAAATGTGGAAATGATATTATTTTGAGTTAGGTAATTGACCTATAATGAGTGATTGAAGTTGAATGGATATTGCATGTTTGGATTGGTTTAGTTAATTGATTAGTATATGTGAATTAGGTATGAAACTATATGACAATTTGTAGTATACTTGTGATTTATATTGATGGTAAAGAATTGGTATGATTTGAACTTTGGTTGATGGTATTTGGTTGCATATTTTTATCTTAAATTGGTACCATTTGAGCTTGATTAGGTATGTGCAAAATGGGTGGCAAAATAGCTTGGTAAATAGCCTATTTTTTTCCACACGGGCAAAGACACGGGTGTGTATCTCAGCCGTGTGTGACACACGGTTATGTTACGCTAGCGTGTGTGCCTTGGTGTTGAATTTGAAGTGAAGTCAGTTTGCTCCGCACGGTCTCACACATGGACGTGTGATCAGCTCTGTGGTACAAGTCAGTATACCCCTGTAACACCCCAAACCTAGCCTAGACGTTATGACCGTATCTAACGTGTCACATGAAAGTGTTGTTTGAAAACCGGGCTTGTTGATGATAGTTCATTACTGAATTTTAAATCTTTTTAAATATTGGGGTTGTAAAATCTAAACGGGATATTCACTTGTTGGTCATATAATTTATTAGTTAGGATTAAATTTCACGGAAGCTTTCCAAAAGTAAACTGTAAAAATTTGAAAACATGTGACTTTCTTTGAAAATAGTTATTATTTTGAAAACCCGTGTTTCCTCGTCTAACAGGTCAACGTAAAAGTTAACACCAAATAAAAGTTAAAACCTCGAATGGCCTTATTACATAAATATCTCCCCAAATAAACAGCTTAAAGAAATCTATGTATAAATAAAAACTTGCGAACGTGTGGCCACCTCCGAGTCCCTCGCAGCTCCAAATCCTTTAAGGCTGTGGATTTGTAACGCCCCAAAAATCCCGAAACTTTAAATTTCTGTGCATTGAGGTTGGTATATATGAGTAGCACTTAGAATATTAATTTTAAGGTATTATCAAGATTATTTGAAGTCTTAGAGATAGGGAAGACCATAGGGAAAATTTTATTTTTTCTTGCTTTAGTGGACCCTAGTCTCAGGCATTAGGCCTCTTAAGCAGATTAAGGGGAAAAAAGGGCACAAATAGGCTTTTGGTCCAGTGGCAAGTGGCGTCACTTGGGGAGTTATAAGGTGGCGTGATTGTTAGCTGAGGAGGTCCAAGGTTCGAGGCTTAGGAGTGGTATTTTGTGGAGTGTTTATTTTGCATAAGTGAACGGCCATAGTTGTGTTGAATTTGAACTCTTGCGTTGGAGTGTTTGAGTGGTCTTGTGAACTGATAGTGGAGGAAATTTCGGATAAGATTATGGAGTTATCAGGGAGAAAAGTTAGGAGATAAGAAGTGTGGATGAGGTGGTGTCGAAGGGGACTCTGGGGGGAAGGCATTTTCGGCTTGTGGCTATAAAAGGGTGAGTGCCGAATCCTGAGAAGGGTTCTTTGAGTTGCCATTATTCTTTTTCTTTCTTTTCTTTCCCTCAATCGGTTCCTCCCATAGCCAAATTCTCCATATTGCCGAAATCTCCTAAAGCCGAATCCCTTTGTGCCGCATTCTTTTGAAGGGCTTTTTAGGTTTTCAATACTTTTCTCTTCTCTCCCATAGCCAAATTCTCTCATTGTCAAATTACCACCATCTTTTTCCTTGCCGAAATTTCTATTAGTGCCGAATCTTTGTGGTTGATCCTCCATCACAAATCGATTGTTATCTATTCTCAGTCAAGTGTTAAAAGTCGGATCTAGTTTAGTAGCTATCTAGGCCGCAGGATCAAAAGGGGATTTGGTAAGTATTCGGTTAACCTCTTTTGTATGTTTTGCTAAGAGCCGAAGGGCTATCTAACTTTTCTTGTCATTAACCTTGTAATAATAAGGATAGGGTTCAAGGATTGCGAGCGTGGTAAGAATCGCAAGCAAGTGGTAAGTGTACTCGTCCTGATTATGGTTTAAGTAAATGGCCGAATGTGGGTATGATCTATAGGGGTGACTTGTGTGGATTATGAGTCACTCGAATTTTGATAATGTATGCGTGGGTGCAGATCTAGGGGATACTCGGGAATATTAGCTAAGGAAGGGCTACTAGAACCGGTGGCACACGGTAAGGATACGGTAAGACCTCGGCTTTTGGCAAATATTTTGATTAAGTATGAGTGATTGATTGAAGGTTGGTTGGTTGTAGGTTCGGCAATGCCGGAAAGCCGAAAAGCCGAAAGTGGCTAAATGGGCCCGGTGGGCCTTGAGGCTAAGTTTGACGGAATTGATTGATTTGGTTATATGAATTGAGTTAGTCATGCATGTTACATGATCTGGAATTGTTTTGGGCCTAATAGGCCATATGAATGAGATCTGGGCCTAATGGGCCATAAGGATGTGATTTGGGCATAATGGGCTATATGAACGTGAAATGGGCTTGATGGGCTTTATAGGGACGTAGACTAGTATGCTAGGGTTTAAAGGACTTTAGGCCTAGTTCTGAACAACTCTTAAACCGCATAAAACTTAATTTAATAATCAACATGTCTAGGGACAAGTCGCTGGGTTAGAGTGTGGCAATGGGCATGTCTAGGATTGGATCTAGGGAGAGCTTGGTACTTAAGCGGTCCTAGCGACCCACCTCCTCTTCTCTGGAATCCTACCTGGTGCGTAGTGTCTATTCACTTTAGCCGCAAGGACTTGTTAATGGGCCAAAGTTCATAACTAAAACCCGACAGGGACCAAATACCCTGATTTGAAAATTACCAAAATATCCTTAGATTTGCAAAATTACTAAAATACCCCTAATTTGTAAAATTACTAGAATACCCTTGATTTGCGGAGTTACCGAAATATCTCTGATTTACAAAATTACCTAAATAGCCCTGTGGAGTAGATTTACGGAAATACCCCTGTGTAGTGAAATGACCAAAATACCCCTAAGTGCTGAATGTGTGGAAATGTGTGTTGCATTCATGAAATATATGTTGCACTTGGATGGGTTTTGATGATACGGAGGAAGATTTGAGGATCGTATAGTCGCTTGACGACCGTGGATCCACCGGTGGCTTTAAGCCCATTATAGCAGCTTTGCTGAACGTTTGAGTAGTGCCGCTACTGATGCTACCTTTGGAGTGTAGGGATGGGTGGGTTGATATTTATATCCCCACAAGAGTGTAGGGTTGGAAGGGAAATTGAGTGCAGTGTTGGATTTGGGATGGGTGCATTGCATTAATGTGATACTGATGTGATGTGAGGTTATTGTGGGCTAAGGCCTAAGACCACCGTTTTTTATAGGGCTTAGGCCCGATGTGATAATTGTATGTTGATTGGATTACCAAGGGTCGTACACATTGAGTTTCGAAACTCACCCCCTTTTTATTAAATGTTTCAGGTGATCCTCAGTAGACGGCTCGACGTGGGAGAGGACTCGAAGATGGCTACACTACAAGATACTTAGAAGTTTTATTTATTTATCTCAAAAGACATGATTTTAATTACTCTATTTTCGTTGGATGTAATAAGGCCTTATACTCCGATTTGACTTTGGATTTTGAGTTTTGTTGTTTCAACTATTTACTTAATTATTAAACCTGAGTAAATTCCTTATGTTTTAACATGGTTTTCGAAATACTTAAAATAATAAAATGGGCTTTTATCATTACTTAACAAGATTCATGGATTTTGGGCTTTTAGGTCTTAAATTCTAACTTAGCAAAATCGTTTTGAATTATGCCTTTGGTGTGACATTCCCGGATTCAGCCATAACGTCTGGGTCGGGTCTGGGGGTGTTACAGGATTACCTGTACAGTTAAAAGAAAAAAGTGAGTTACGAGAACTCAGTGTGCAATCCCCTATCATGCAGTGATAGTCTGGGCCTAAGCCCTATTCAGTAAAAGATCCGTTTGGGCTTTAACCCTATACAGTATCAGAGTGGGTCTAAGCCCAAAATCATAACAATGCAAAACAAAGATGCAACCCAGCCCAGTCCAGCCAGCACACAACCCGTACCAACCAACACACCATGTGGGGACCAAATCGACCCACCCAGCCAACACACCAGTATCGCAGCGCAACTGCTAATAATAACGCAGCAAAGCTGCTAATAGCAATATACGTGGCTGAGCCACTAAAATCAGAATATGTGGCGATGCCACTATAATAGTGAAAACGTGGTAGAGCCACTAGTACAGTACTTCCTCCAAATACAAGTCCCCACTACAATGCAGAATGTCGTGTCATAAATAATTCGTGTATGCAGTATGTCACAAACATAATCAATCATAATCATATAAATATCCCACATCATCACTTACTACCATAGGGGTATAACGGTCATTTTATCGATTAGGGGTAAAATGGTAACTTCACTCATCAGGGGTGTTTTTGTAACTTTACCTTTTGAGGGTATTTTGGTAATTTCACCCTTCGAGGGTGTTTCGGTAATTTTACCATTCGAGGGTATTTCGGTAATTTTACCCATTGAGGGTATTTGTAATTTTACCCTTCGAGGGTATTTGGATAATTTTACCCTACTAGGGTATTTCGTTAATTTTACCCATCGAGGGTATTTCGGTAATTTTACCCATTGAGGGTATTTCGGCAATTTACCCATTGAGGGTATTTCGATAATTTTACCCATCGAGGGTATTTCAGTAATTTACTCATCGAGGGTATTGATTGTGTGTCAGAGTCTTAAAAATTTATAAAGAGAATGATCGAGCCTAGAAACTAACTATGACAACGATGGAGGCAAGTGCACCTATCGAACAGTAGTATAGCTTAGTGGCAAGATCGGATTGTCGAACCCAAAGTGAAACACCCCAAACCCGGCCCACGAGCCTCGACCAGATCTGGTATGTTCCTCGAGAAAAACGATTCAAACTTGTTTATTTTTTTGGAAAACTTTAAGTGATTTTAGAAAAAAATTTGATTTGGGTTCAAGTTGAAAACATCGTTATTTTCAAATATTTCATTTTGTTAAAACTTTATTGTTATATTTCAAAACTATAAGTTACCGATAAAAGTCGAGTCGTTAGAGTTTACTATTTAAATTGAAAATCATTTGTATTTAGGTGTCAAAACGTTTGAAGATTTATTTTAAAGAAAAGTTGCTTAAACTTTAATTTGGTAAAAACTCATACCATAATAAAATAGTTAAAATGCAGGCATAAACAGTTCATACTAGTGGCCTTATTACATCAAAACAAAACCCAAAATAAATTCAAAGTACTTAAAATAAAAAGTCCAAATAAAATAATCTCGTGCTGAGCATGGCCACCACTAAGCTCCTGCCGACCCGGTCCATCACTGAGTGTCACCTGAAAAATATCCCACAACGGGGTGAGTCAACAGACTCAGTGTATATAACCACCAACACTAAGTCCCAACAGTTTATGGCATATCAAATCATACATATACATATAGCAATTAAACATAATGACGCAAACCCGAACCCAAACCTAGATACCATCCGCTACACATCACCCGTACCAACCATCACACCGTGGGGACTACTAAGTCGACCCTCCATCCGCTACACACCATCGAAGGCAGTCGCTGCAGACGACGTGCTCATCGCCCTTATATATATTATGGCATAGCCACCAGATAGTTATTTGTGACATAAGTCACCACATTCAGATTTCGTGACATAAGTCACCACATTTAGATATTGTGGTATAAAACCATCAGATCACTTCCCCTTTTCATATTCACCCATATGCCCCATGTCATACAAATATGCATAAACCATGTCATATTCCTTATTCACATTCTTATAGTTTCACATATGTGTCATAACAGATCATATTATACTCATAGTAGGAGTAGGTAAACGTACCTGAGTACTTTGTACCATTGCATGATACCCTAGCCATATCTTTCACATTCTTATTAACACATGCATTAAAATAATACCATAAATCTATTAAGACTAAGGGTAGGGCTACACACCTGATTTAATAACGCTTCCACTAAAATCCCGAAAAATCCCGATCTAATACTTTAGATCCTTAGTCCCTACATTCGGCCAATACCAAGTGTTTTAGCAAAAGCCTATTCGGCTAAATAATCAAAATCCGAAGGATTATTGCTACAAAAATCCTTACCTTGCTGCCGATTTCACTACTAATCAAATCCCGAAACTTCGTGATGTTCCCTTTTTGTAATCGGCCAACTACTAAATCACTTAACTGATTAGTTTTCGGCTTTTGGAATAAGTAAGAAACAGATCTAAATACTAAATTAGGGCCTTGGCCAAATATCACATGCACTTACCTTGCAAATCTTAAATCCCGAAATTGCTACTTGCTCTTGGTGATGTCGAGATCCCTATAGGTATATGTTAGATTCGGTTCTAACATTTAAACATAGAAAAAATGGCCTATGGCCGAATATCACCCTTACCTTAGATCTTGAAATCCCGAAGAACTCCTCCTTATAGTCGACAACTACCAAATCCCGAAACCCCCTTTCCAAGTTTCGGCCAAAGTCATAAAAGGGATTAGTCTTTAACTTTCAGCTAAAAGAAAAAGAAAGGGAATAGTATTTAATCTTACCCTTAGTCACCAAGTCGACAGCACCTTTGCCTGACACCACAGAGATTCGGCTTTGAGGCTTAAGGAATAATCGGCTTGGAGTCACTTAAGTATTCGGCTTTAGAAGATGATAGCAATAGGTTATAGATTCGGCTTTTGATTGAGTTGGAGAAAGAAGAAGGAGATTGATGGTGAAAATTCGGTTTAAGGAAGTGAGTAGCAACAAAGAAGAAAAGAATACAAGTTGCTCTCTCTTTGGGAATTTTCGGCACAATGAAGAAAAGATGAGAAGAGAACTAAATTTTGGCACACCCTTCCTATTATCAAAACCGAAAATACCATCCTCCTATGCCCCATATTCGGCCAACTCTCCTTCCCCTATCTCATCCCTTCTTTTTCTCCTATTTTCTCTCCCTTTTATCATTCAAAATACTCAAAAAAAAATAAATCATCATTTATCTACTACCTTAGCCGACATTTTAAAAGGATTAAACTCATCCCTTAGTGCCCCATTGCGTCCACCTCTCTTGCTCCTTGTAGCAAAATAAAACTCTTTTATTTGCTTCCCTTGTGACTCGAACCCAAGCCCTTGCACCTTGCATATGGTGTCACTTACTAGGCCTTAAGTGGCGCCTCCAAGCCACTTAGACAAGCCCATTTTTGTGTCATAAATCCTCTACTATTTCTCTTAAGGCCTTATCAGACTAGCTCCCTCTTTTAAACTAAAAATCGAATAATTTCCAAGGCATTTGACTACACACTAAGGTTCACAAAATTGATAAAAACACATTCCACATACACATAGACATGCTTTCACTTACAATTTAGCAATAATGCATAAGCCTAAAATCCCGGATATTATACAAAGGAACCAAAAGTACTAATACTAGCTTTCTTTTTATTATTTAGCTTAGAAATTAAAGGATTTATTAATTATTCTAAAATTAACTAACTATTAAGCTAAAGATGCAAAGACAAAGAGAATGAATTGGGGAAATACTTGTGGAAAAACCAATTGATTAAGACAATACCCGAGGAAGAATCTACCTAGACTTTACTTGTTATTTAACTCTGAACCAGACGATTTATTCACTTGACTTGATCCGTAAGATTCCCTAATTTATATTAATAACTCTTTCGAGGCTACTAACGTCTAACCCTAGGTTGATTAATTGAAATTTCTTTCTAATTAAAACCCCTAGAATTGCATTAACTCGATCTATGGACTCCCATATTAGGTTTGAACCTAACCCGGTAGATTTTCGTCATCCTATTTCTAGGGTTGCGATCAACTCCGCTTAATTATGCTAGATCTACTCTTAAACAGGGACTTTTGCTCCACTGCCTAAGCACATCAATACTTGAATCAATATCCTGAAATATCAAAACAAGAATTAAGAACACATAATTAAGAACAAATTAAGTATTTATCATATAGTTCAGAAAACAATAACAAGATCCGTCTTAGGTTTCATCCCCCTCAGGTATTTAAGGGGTTTAGTTCATAATAAAAGAATACATCTTAGAAGAAAATATAAAACAAAGTATAAGAAAAACCCTAAAACCCCTGAAGGAATTGAAGAGAAGATGTTCCGTCTTGAGTATAATTCCAGCTTCTTGAGATGAATCAACTGGCTTTCTTCGAGTAAATCCCACAATTCTGGCCTCTTCGCTTGGCTCTTCGGCCTAACTGGACGCGTAACTGGACTCCCAACTGGACTCCCCTTGAAGGTTGGCCTCTAGGGTGTTTATATAGGCTTTTGGAATGGCTTTCTTTGTCTTTAAGTACCCTATTTCGAATAAAACTCTTCTTTGTCACGGTAAGGACACGCCCATGACACATGGCCGTGTAAATCGTGGCCAGGCCGTGTTCGGGTACGTTAATGAGGCACGGCCGTGTGGTCTTGGGCCTAGGCCGTGTCATTTTCGTGATATGGCCCATTTACTCCGTTTTGGGCCTGTTTCTCGTTCTTTTCATCGTTTGGTGCTTTCCTGAGTATAAAACATAAAAATAAAAGATTAAGAGCACCAAATTCCACAATTCAAGGCTTAGATCATCCAAAAGTATGTTAAATGTGGGATTAAAATATGTTTATATTACAATTTATCAGGTATTTTAGTAATTTTAGTTCTATAACGGCCTTTCTGAAGGCTTACAATCGCCTCGAGCAACACAGATACCCTTTCTGGTCGAAACGGTGCAATTAGGCCCAAAGCCCAAATTTTGGCCCAAGTGGGCCCACACGCTCGTGTAGCCCATTCAGCCCAATCTTGATCGTGGCTATGTGAACTTCGTAGCCCAATCCATTATCTACCACTTTCGTGAATTTTACCCATGTGGAGCACATGGGCCTATGGGCTCACATGGCCCATCACAACCCAACGAGGCCCGTTACGACCTAAGCCCACGAGAGAGTTTGTGGTAGCCTCAATGGCCTATCGCTAACGATTGTGGCTCGGTGCACCCCTACGAGCGTTCGTACGCTCGAGAGCCCTCAGATGCTGAAGTATTGGCTTTTCGGGTTTTGCCGATTCACAACTAATCCGGGGTGTGAATACACACCTTCATTCATTGCTTTTATAGAAACAACATAGGTGTACGATTACACATCTATTATGGGTTGTAGTTTGACGCGCTTCTAAGACACCTATGATAACGACTGTCCCCTTGATTAGTCACAACACTTGTTAATCAAAAATATTGAAACGCTAATCAAACTAACTTCACTTACCATGAAATGTTAGATCTCTTACAGTGGAAGAGTATTCGATCTACTCCTTGGCTAATGAAAACGAGTCCCTAGGAACATTTGACGGGAAAGAGGGTGTTAGCAAAAATCGAATAACGAGAAAAGCCAACCTACATTCAGCTATAGTCACCACTTACCAACCAATCGAAGAGGCTCGAAAACGGTTAGAAACAAAGAGAAGAGGATACTTAGACCCTAATAGATTCGACTGACTAAAGAAAGAAATAAAGGAGGTGCACGTCTATCTTGCAAAGAAAAGAAAAGAATTACGAGAGGCAAAGCAGAGTTGTGTTCGGCCAAAGAGGAAACCGAAAGGAGAAAGAGTAACTCGGCAGAAGGTAGGCAGCAACACAGAAATATTAGATGAAAAGAATAAATAACGATAAAACCCGAATGGTAAAAGGTTGCACAATGTAATAGCCCGATTTTGACCTTAATCAGAATGGTGGTTTCGGGACCACGAATTCGAGTCAGAAAAATATTTTAATTTTATTTTCCGTGTTAATTATATATGATTGAGCATGTGTTAAAGTTTCATAAATTAAATTGTCCGTTTGTGTGTTCAACTTAAGAAAAAGGACTAAATCGCGAAAAAGGTAAAAGTAGTCTTCTATTTGATTGAATGGCTTAATTGTTGTGTCTTCTTATATAGAAGGACTTATGTTGCAATTTGGCCAAAATTAAGACTAGTGGACGGCAACATGCAAGAATTATGTCTTTCTTATATATATATGTTTGTATTATAAGTTAATAAAGATATTATTATATTATAAAGTATAATAAAATACATTAAAAACAACCATGCGATTTTTTTTATGGTTGTTCATCTTTATTGCCGAAACTAAAAAGAGAAAAAGAAAAGAAAAACTTCATGGGGTTCGACATTGTTCAAGCTTGATTAAGGTATGAGCTTAGCCCGGTTTTTAATAATTTTTACGTTTTTGAGATTGTTGCTTTGAGTTTTAGCTAGCCCATGTTTAAATTTTTGAATTGGTTATGTTTTTCGTGAGATGCCATTGAAGGAAGCTTGTTATTCTTGTTGTTTGATGATGAAATATTAATTATATGTGATAGATTAGCAGGTGTTGTTCTTGAATTTTTGATGAAATTGAGTGATTTGGATTAAATTGCAAATATAAATTTTTGAGGGACTAAAATGAAAAATAAATGGAATGTATGGACTTGTATGTGTATGAGCAACATTCGGCCTAAGCATGGTGTGTGCAAAATTTGCATATTTTGTGGTTTATGCTATAGGGACTAAATTGTAAAAAGTGTAAAATGTCAGGGTAAAATCGTAAATTGCCTGTTTTGGATTAAATTGAATGAAAAAATGTTGAATGAGCTTAATTTTTAATTTATTTAGACCAAGAACAAAAAGGATCGGGAGTGGATCAGGGAAAGGCGAAGCTAAACGAATAGTCGGGAAACAAAGCCCGCCGAAATCCAAAGTAAGCTTTTAAGCAATTGGGTTGAATTGAATTTTTATCTATAATGAAGTACTTGAACTTATTAGTGATGAGTATGTACATTATGTTAATGCCGAATGTGATGTTAGTTGGAAGATGGATTTCATTGAATGTGAAGTATAAGTATATGTTAATCCTATAGCTATGTGCAAAACTGATTTCAAGAGATGAATTTTGGCCGAATGTGAGGTATATTGTATATCATTAGTTTAGTCGAATGTGAGGTTGTTATATAGATGTAATAAGCTAAATTATATATATATATATAAGTGTTTATTGAAGTGAGTAACAGGTTCAAGTAAGGCACTAAGTGTGCGAATCTAAGTACCGAGCACTGTGTGTGCGAAATCGGTCATTTGGCACTAAGTGTGCCGAATATTAATGTAATGGCACTAAGTGTGCGATACACTACAAATATTTGGCACTATGTGTACGATATGTTCAGGTGACGGCACTAAGTGTGCGATACGTTATGTGTTTTGACACTGAGAGTGCATGTTTGCGGATCCTCCAAGGATATCAGTTAGTGAAATGAGTTAAACTAATTAAATGATCAAGTAAGTGATTTATGGTGGAGAAAATTAAGTATAAATTCGGTAGGTGATAGTTGTATATGATATTAAAGAAATGTGATGTATTTATTTGCTTATGAATTTGTTTTGAGTTGAGAAAATGGTTTATGGTTCAAAGTGAACCTAATATTGAATGTTTGAGTATTCGATCTTAAGGATATGAATTTTGATTGTTTATGAATGATGCTATGATCTATACCCAGGGTAATAAATATTAGAGATGATTGAATTAATATTGATCTAATTAGTATATGATAAACTGTATACTTTTACAATTGCTTATAACTTACTAAGCTGTTAAAGCTTACTTGGTTCTTAGTTGTTTTCGTGTTTTAGATTTCTTTTGAGTGATCGTCACACTCGGGGATCATCGTTGAAGCTCATCGCACTATCATCAGTATTTTTGTTCCCTTTTGAAAAAGAACTCTTTGTCAATGGCATGTATAGGCTATGTCTCTTCTTTGAGTTTACTATGAGTATAAAGTGTATAATGCCATGCGAAAATGGCTAAATCTTGATCTTATGGATACTTGTGGAGTCGGTTATGGTATTTGTTAATATGGAAGTAAATTACATGATGTATATATGTTTGTGGTTGGTGTTATGGCGTGATAATGGTGTTATATATATGATGTTTAATTGGTCAAGTGTTTGATTCATATTAGAGATATTCCATATAGTACATTATGAATGTTGTGAGGAGTAAATAGGTTATTAATTTAAGTGTTCATGAGATTAGATTATTGGGAATGTATTATCTTATACATATTCGGCTTTGTTAGTTTATTTAATAATCTGATTAAAATGTGCTCATGTACTCGGGTAGGAGAGGTATACAAATGATTGGGTAAATATTTTAATTAGTTACTTACATGTTTTAGGTCATTTGTAAGATATAATTGACTATGTTAATTATTGGAGATGTGGTTAATGAAATGGATGAATGCTTTCGACAGTTGGTATTGAATTTGATGTACCTTAGATTCGGTTAAGTAAGGTTTTTGCCATATGTGTATATTTGGCATTGGTATTTGATAACTTGTTTCGGTAATGTGATTGTAAGCATGTGCATGTGTGGTTATTATAACTTAATGACCAAAAATGAGAGGATATTGTTAACTTTTTAATTGAGTTATAAATTCCACTGTTGCTAGTAAAGCCATGTCATACACAAGTCATGTGCCCAACATACCGGCTATCAACTCGATCATTTTTAGATCATAAGCCTCCACTTATATCAAAGCACATGAGTTACATACGCATGGTCAATAACTAACTCATGATTTAGGTAAATCACACTATGAATGTCACAAGTGAATTAATTCACAAACGGATTCATAATTAATTCAACTGGGTCCAGTCCAATGTATCATTCTGCCAATGAATACATCTATGTCTTTAATACTAATGAGAGGATATTGTTAACTTTTTAATTGAGTTATGAATTCCACTGTTGCTAGTAAAGCCATGTCATACACAAGTCATGTGCCCAACATACCGGCTATCGACTCGATCATTTTTAGATCATAAGCCTCCACTTATATCAAAGCACATGAGTTACATACGCATGGTCAATAACTAACTCAGGATTTAGGTAAATCACACTATGAATGTCACAAGTGAATTAATTCACAAACGGATTCATAATTAATTCAACTGGGTCCAGTCCAATGTATCATTCTGCCAATGAATACATCTATGTCTTTACCCGTGGAGTCAACTGCTCCAATAGCCAAGACTAGCCATCTCCTCAATTGGAATTATGTACTTTTGCTAGTTGATTAAAATTTCTTTTATGTGAAGTTGGTAATATAGATTTGTTATATGTGCTTTAAGATTTAAACTTACTATGAAATTATAACTTTATCTATGGTACATTCGAATATGACAGTTTAAATGATAGATTACTATGTTAATATTGATAAATTAAATGATAGGTATGTGGTTGATAATGAATTAGGCATTTGATGGTTATGCAAAGGTAGTTCTAGTATTCAAATTGGTATTAAAGAATTACGAAGTGTTTATATAAAACATTTATAGGTATACACTAATTATTTATTTATGAATGCTTGTTTTGGGGTTATGTTTTGATAGATAATGCCCTGTAACAATAATTCAACGACGGATATGGGTTAAGGGTGTTACATTTTATTGGTATTAGAGCTACGGTTTAGTCGGTTCTCGGACTAACGTAGCGCGTGTGAGTCCAGCTATACATGCCATTATTTTTTCTGTGATAGTGTGATGACTTATAATCGTGAAATGTGTTTTCTTCTTTCGTATAGTAAATGGATCCTAATCCCAAGTGAGCCGTAGCCGATGATGTCGAGAGTGTGACGCCTGCTCCCGCACAGGGGACCACGCTGGTTGAATCTTGACCAGCTACGAGTAACCAAGATGAGGGGGCTAAACAAGCCTTCTTTAGTATAATGAATGATTGGTTCAATCAATACATTCAGACCAATCCAGCTGTTCAACAACCCCCGAACCCTATTAATCCATCTGTGGTACCTATGGTACCTCCGATCATTAATTCTGAAAGAATAAATAAGCCTCCAGTCGACAGAATCAGAAAACACGGGGCTCAAGAGTTTAGAGTTGAAACGGATGATGATGCCGAACGAGCTGAATTTTGGCTCGATAATACAATTCATGTTTTCGATGAACTATCTTGTACACCTGATGAGTGCTTGAAATATGCTATATCTTTATTACGGGCTTCTGCCTACTATTGGTGGAACACTCTAGTATCGGTTGTTCGAAATGAACGAGTTACTTGGGACTCCTTTTAGACAGAGTTTTGCAAGAAATACATCAGCCAGCGATTCATAGATCTGAAACGCAAGGAATTTCTCGAGCTTAAACAGGGTCGTATGACCGTATCTGAGTATGAACTCAAGTTCGTGAGACTTAGCCGATACGCCCGTGAGTGTGTTTCATCTGAGGCTGCTATGTGCAGAAGATTTGAAGAAGGATTAAACGAAGATATAAAATTACTGGTTGGTATACTTGAAATAAATGAGTTCGTGGTACTTGTTGAGCGAGCTTGCATAGCCGAAGAGCTAGGAAAAGAAAAACGAAAAGCTGAGTTCGAAACTAGAGATTTCCGTAAGAGATTAGTGAGTAAATTTTCTCAATCGGCCTCAAAGAAGTTCAGAAATGATGGTAGCTGATCTAAGGCTAATACAGGGATCTCCATACGAGAATGACCACCAGTAAGTTCACGAGCCACCTCAGTTGCTAGCATTGGAAATGCTCGATCGGATAAACCTGAGTGTCAACATTGCAGTAGATGACATTTTGGTGAATGTTGGGGCAAGTCCAACAACTGAGCTTGCTACAAGTGTGGTTCGTAGGATCACTTTATTCGGGATTGCCTGAAATTAGCTGAGAAGGATAATGCTCAAAGTGCAAGACTGAGTAGTACTGCAGCTAGGGGTAGACCACCTCGAAATATGGGAGGTAGAAGTGGTATCCAGAGAGGGACTTCAGATACAGCTGTTCGATCCGAGGCTTGTGCACCTGCCAAAGCCTATGCCATCTGTGCCCATGAGGAAGCATCATCTCCAGATGTTATCACTAGTATATTTACTCTTTTTAATACTAGTGTGATTGCTTTGATTGATCCCGGTTCAATTCATTCCTATGTGTGTGAAACATTAGTATCCAGGAAGACTCTACCTGTTGAGTCCACTGAGTTTGTGATTCGAGTTTCAAACCCCCTGGGCCGGTATGTACTAGTTGATAAGGTGCGCAAGAATTGCCCTTTGATGATTCGAGATTCGTGTTTTCCGGCTGATTTGATGATACTACCATTTGATGAGTTTGATATCATTCTTGGCATGGATTGGTTAACCGTACACGATGCTGTAGTGAACTGTAGATGAAAGACTATTGATTTTCGGTGCCAAAATAAAGAGATAATTCGAATTGATCTACCGATTTAAATGGGTTATCAGCAGTGATATCTTTGATGTTGACTCGGAAGCTTATGAAAAAGGGTTGCGAAGCTTACTTTGCTTATGTGATTGATAGTAAAGTGACCGAAAAGAAGATAGAATCTGTACTTGTTGTTTGTGAGTACCCAGATGTGTTTCCAGAAGAATTGCCGGGTTTGCCACCTGTTCGGGAGGTAGAGTTTGGTATTGAGTTAGTACCAGGGACGATTCTGGTTTCGATAGCTCCATATAGAATGGCACCGACTGAATTAAAAGAATTGAAAGCGCAGTTGCAAGAGTTGACAGAGAGAGGTTTTGCTCGACCGAGTTTTTCTCCCAGGGGTGCACCAGTATTATTCGTAAAGAAGAAAGATGGAACTTTGAGAATGTGCATTGACTACTGACAGCTCAATAAAGTGACCATAAAGAATAAATATCCATTTCCGCGCATCGATGATTTATTTGATCAGCTAAAGGAAGCCTCATTATTTTCGAAGATTGATTTGAGATCAGGTTATTATCAGCTGCGAGTTAGAGACTCAAATGTACCTAAGACTGCTTTCCGGACGAGATACGACCATTATGAGTTCTTGGTGATGCCATTCACACTTACTAATGCCCCTGCTATTTTCATGGATTTGATGAATCGAGTATTCAGATAGTATCTAGATCGATTTGTGGTAGTGTTTATAGATGACATTCTAATTTATTCGCGTAACGAAAACGAGCATGTCGAACATTTAAGACTTGTGCTACAGATTTTGCGAGAAAAGCAGTTGTATGCGAAATTCAGCAAATGTGAGTTTTGGTTACGTGAAGTTAGCTTCCTGGGGCATGTTGTTTTAGCATTAGGTATTCGGGTTGATCCGAGTAAAATCTCGGCTATATTTGATTGGAAAACCCCGCGGAATGTTACTAAAGTTCGGAGTTTTCTGGGACTTGCCGGTTATTATAGACACTTCGTGAAAGGGTTCTCAATGATTGCAGCTCCGATGATAAAGCTACTTCAGAAAGATGTTAGATTTGAGTGGACGGAAAGGTGCCAGAAGAGTTTCGACCAGTTAAAAACTTTATTGACTGAAGCTCCAGTGCTTGTTCAGCCAGAGTCGGGTAAAGAGTTCGTGATCTTCAGTGATGCATCCTTGAATGGTTTGGGATGTGTTTTGATGCAGGAGGGTAAGGTTGTAGCCTACACCTCGAGACAATTAAAGTCGCATGAAAAGAACTATCCGACGCACGATCTCGAAATAGCTGCCATAGTTTTCGCTCTGAAAATATGGCGTCACTATCTGTTTGGAGAAAAATGCCATGTTTATTCCGATCATAAAAGTCTAAAGTACTCAATGACTTAGAAGGATTTGAATTTGAGACAACGACGATGGTTGGAATTGTTAAAAGATTACGAGCTTGTGATTTATTATCACCCGGGAAAAGCTAATATGGTTGCTGATGCACTAAGCCGAAAATCACTATTTGCTCTACGTGCGATGAATGCAGATATAACTTTGACTGACGATGGCGCGATTATTACAGAATAGAAAGCGAGACCATTATTCATTCAACAGATTTGTAAAGCTCAAAAGGTTGATAGTGAATTATTAGCAAAAAGGAATCACTATGGTTCGAATACTGACTCGAAATTTCTGATTGATGCTGAGGGATGCTTACGGTTTAGAAACCGAATATGTGTACCAAAGGATCCTGAGTTGATTCGGATGATTTGTACTGAAGCTCATAATAGTAGATTGTCTATTCACGAGGGTAGCTCTAAAATGTATAATGATCTGAAACAACATTATTGGTGGCACGGTATGAAACATGATATTTCAGATTTCGTATCAAAATGTTTGATATGTCAACAAGTAAAAGCCGAGCATCAGGTGCCATCTGGATTACTTTAGCCAATCCTGATACCTAAATGGAAATGGGATCGAGTCACGATGGATTTCGTGTCTGGGTTACCGTTGACACCGGGCAAGAAAGATGCAATCTGGGTTATTGTTGATAGATTGACGAAGTTGGCTCATTTTATTCCGGTCTTTACAGATTACTCGCTTGATAAGTTAGCTGAGTTGTATATTTCTCAGATTGTACGATTGCACGGAGTACCTATTTCTATTGTCTCGGATAGAGATCCAAGGTTTACATCACGGTTTTGGAAGAAACTGCAATATGCATTAGGTAATAAGTTGCACTTTAGCACTGCTTTTCACCCTCAGACGGATAGTCAATCCGAGCGTATTATTCAAATACTTGAGGATATGTTGAGATGTTGTGTTCTCAAGTTCGAGGGTACGTGGGAACGATACTTGCCTCTGATTGATTTTGCATACAATAATAGTTTTCAATGGAGTATCAAAATGGCACCTTACAAGGCTTTGTACGGTCGTAAATGTCGTACACCTTTGTATTGGACCGAGCTGATTGAAAGCAAGATACACGGGGTTGATTTAATCAAAGATACTGAATAGAAAGTAAAAGTGATTCACGAAAATTTGAAAGTAGCGTCAGACCGTCAGAAATCCTATGCGGATTTAAAATGTAAAGATATAGAATTTCAGATTGGTGATCGAGTATTTCTAAAAGTCTCACCGTGGAAGAAAATACTTAGATTTGGTCGCAAGGGAAAGCTGAGTCAGAGATTTATTAGGCCGTACGAGATTATTGAATGTGTCAGGCCGGTTGCGTACAGGTTGATGTTGCCACCTGAGTTAGAAAAGATCCACAATGTTTTCCATGTATCGATGCTTCGACGTTACAGATCCGATCCTTCTCATATAATTAGACTGTCAGAGATTAAGATTCAGTTTGATCTAACTTATGAGGAAGAACCGATCCGTATCCTAGCTCGTGAAGTGAAAGAGTTACGAAATAAGAAAATATCGTTAGTAAAAGTGCTTTGGCTTAAACACGGACTCGAAGAAGCAACTTGAGAGCTTGAAAATTCAATGAAAGAATGTTATCCAAACCTATTCACCAGTAAGATTTTCGGGGACGAAAATCCCTAAGGGGGAGAATTGTAATAGCCGGATTTTGAGCTTAATTGGAACGGTGGTTTCAGGACCACGAATCCGAGTCAGAAAAATATTTTAATATTATTTTCCATGTTAATTATATATGATTGAGCATGTGTTAAAGTTTCGTAAGTTAAATTGTCCGTTTGTGTGTTTAATTTAAGAAAAAGGACTAAATCGCGAAAAAGGTAAAAGTAGTCTTCTATTTGATTGAATGTCTTAATTGTTGTGTCTTCTTATATAGAAGGACTTATGTTGCAATTTGGCCAAAATTAAGACTAGTGGACGGCAACATGCAAGAATTATGTCTTTATTATATATATGTTTATATTATAAGTTAATAAAGATATTATTATATTATAAAGTATAATAAAATACATTAAAAACAACCATGCAATTTTTTTTATGGTTGTTCATCTTTATTGCCGAAACTAAAAAGAGAAAAAGACAAGAAAAACTTCATGGGGTTCGGCATTGTTCAAGCTTGATTAAGGTATGAGCTTAGCTCGGTTTTTAATAATTTTTACGTTTTTGAGATCGTTGCTTTGAGTTTTAGCTAGCCCATGTTTAAATTTTGGAATTGGTTGTGTTTTTCGTGAGATGCCATTGAAGGAAGCTTTTTGATGATGAAATATTAATTATATGTGATAGATTAGCAAGTGTTGTTCTTGAATTTTTGATGAAATTGAGTGATTTGGATTAAATTACAAAAACAAATTTTTGAGGGACTAGAATGCAAAATAAATGGAATGTATGGACTTGTATGTGTATGAGCAACATTCAGCCTAAGCATGGTGTATGAAAATTTTGCATATTTTGTGTTTTATGCTATAGGGACTAAATTGCAAAAAGTGTAAAATGTCAGGGGTAAAATTGTAAACTGCCCGATTATGTATTTTTGGATTAAATTGAATGAAAATATGTTGAATGAGCTTAATTTGTAATTTATTTATACCAAGAACAAAAAGGATCGGGAGTGGATTGGGGAAAGGCGAAGCTAAACGAATAGTTAGGAAACAAAGTCCGCCGAAATCCAAAGTAAGTTTTTAAGCAATTGGGTTGAATTGAATTTTTATCTATAATGAAGTACTTGAACTTATTAGTGATGAGTATGTACATTATGTTAATTCCGAATGTGATGTTAGTGGGAAGATGAATTTAGTTGAATGTGAAGTATAAGTATATGTTAATCCTATAGCTATATGCAAAATTGATTTCAAGGGATGAATTTTGGCCGAATGTGAGGTTGTTATATAGATGTAATAAGCTAAATATATATATATATATATATATATATATAAGTGTTTATTGAAGTGAGTAACAGGTTTAACTAAGGCACTAAGTGTGCGAATCTAAGTACCGAGGACTGTGTGTGCGAAATTGGTCATTTGGCACTAAGTGTGCGAAAGATTAATGTAATGGCACTAAGTGTGTGATACATTACAAGTATTTGGCACTATGTGTGCGATATGTTCAGGTGACGGCACTAAGTGTGCGATACGTTACGTGTTTTGGAACTGAGAGTGCGGGTTTGCGGATCCTCCAAGGATATCGGTTAGTGAAATGAGTTAAACTAATTAAATGATCAAGTAAGTGATTCATGGTGGAGTAAATTAAGTATAAATTCGGTAGTTGATAGTTGTATATGATATTAAAGAAATGTGATGTATTTATTTGCTTATGAATTTGTTTTGAGTTGAGAAAATGGTTTATGGTTCAAAGTGAACCTAATATTAAATGTTTGAGTATTCGATCTTAAGGATATGAATTTTGATTATTTATGAATGGTGCTATGATCTATACCCAGGGTAATAAATATTAGTGATGATTGAATTAATATTGATCTAATTAGTATATGATAAATTGTATACTTTTACAATTGTTTATAACTTACTAAGCTGTTAAAGCTTACTTGGTTCTTGGTTGTTTTCGTGTTTTAGATTTCTTTTGTGTGATCGTCACGCTCAGGGATCATCGTTGAAGCTCATCAGACCATCGTCAATATTTTGGTACCCTTTTGAAAAAGAACTCTATGTCAATGGCATGTATAGGCTATGTCTCTTCTTTGAGTTTACTATGAGTATAAAGTGTATAATGCCATGCGAAAATGGCTAAATCTTGATCTTATGGATACTTGTGGAGTCGATTATGGTATTTGTTAATATGGAAGTAAATTTCATGATGTATATACGTTTGTGGTTAGTGTTATGGCGTGATAATGATGTTATATATATGACGTTTAATTAGTCAAGTTTTTGATTCATATTAGAGATATGCCATATAGTACATTATGAATGTTGTGAGGAGTAAATAGGTTATTAATTTAAGTGTTCATGAGATTAGATTATTGGGAATGTATTATCTTATACATATTCGGCTTTGTTAGTTTATTTAATAATCTGATTAAAATGTGCTCATGTACTCGGGTAGGAGAGGTATACAAATGATTGGGTAAATATTTTAATTAGTTACTTACATGTTTTAGGTCATTTGTAAGATATAATTGACTATGTTAATTATTGGAGATGTGGTTAATGAAATGGATGAATGCTTTCGACAGTTGGTATTGAATTTGATGTACCTTAGATTCGGTTAAGTAAGGTTTTTGCCATATGTGTATATTTGGCATTGGTATTTGATAACTTGTTTCGGTAATGTGATTATAAGCGTGTGCATGTGTGGTTATTATAACTTAATGACCAAATGAATAGTACTTTTGCTAGTTGATTAAAATTTCTTTTATGTGAAGTTGGTAATATAGATTTGTGATATGTTCTGTAAGATTTAAACTTACTATGAAAGTATAACTTTA
Source organism: Gossypium australe (assembly GCA_005393395.2). Lineage (NCBI taxonomy): Eukaryota > Viridiplantae > Streptophyta > Magnoliopsida > Malvales > Malvaceae > Gossypium > Gossypium australe. The sequence goes on from CM016616.1 coordinate 13,241,395, forward strand.
TCTATGGTACATTCGAATATAACAGTTTAAATGATAGATTGCTATGTTAATATTGATAAATTAAATGATAGGTATGTGGTTGATAATGAGGCATTTGATGGTTATGCAAAGGTAGTTCTATTATTCAAATTGGTATTAAAGAATTACGAAGTGTTTATATAAAACATTTATAGGTATACACTAATTATTTATTTATGAATGCTTGTTTTGGGGTTATGTTTTGATAGATAATGCCCCGTAACCCTAATTCTAAATATCATAAAGAATAAGAAGAAGAAAATAAAATAAAATAAAGTAAAAAAATAATGAAATAAAATTAAAATAAAAATAAAAATAAATAATGGAAAATGAAAGACAACTAGACAAAGGGAGAATGAGGTTTAAATAGAGATGTAGCCCGTGTTTTGGGATTTTGAATTTTGGGCGCATTCAGGGTGTTCGGGCACGACCGTGGGTGTAGTGGCATGCCCGTGTCTTTCTTCACACGGTCATTTAATACGAGCGTGCTCCTCCCATGTTCGATAAGTCAGAATGTTGGCACGGTTGGAAGGCATGGTCGTGTTTAGCCCGTGCTTAACAAGTCAGTAACCTCGCACGGGGCGTCAGCACGGGCGTGGACTATTATCGCCACCCGTGTTGGGAAAAGAAATTTTTCTATGTCGTGCACGGCTACTGGCACGCCCATGGTTCATCCCCTAGCTTCCACACGGCCATGGGCATGCTCGTGTGTAGGGCCGTGTGGCCTAGAAATCTGCTCTTTTGTTAGTTTTATGGTTAGGTGCTAAATGGAAAAAGAAAATAAAAAAATAAAAATAAAAAATAAAAAAAAAAAAATAAAAAATAAAAAAATAAAAAAATAAAAAATAAAAAATAAAAAAATGTAAAAATGGGGTTAGTGCTCGGGTTGCCTCCAAGAAGCGCTCGTTTATAGTCTTAAGCTAGACTTTACCTCTCATTGGTATGGTCATGGTGCATTGAAGAGGTGAAAATCCTTTCTCATGCGATCACTTCGGTTATGGATATATAGTTTAAGTCGAGTAATGTTTACCTCAAAAGTGTCGAATTTAGGATTGCTTACCTCGAGTGTGCCATATAGGAAGACATTAAGTACCTCAAAAGTGATTTCTTCGTTTGTCTTGAGGTCTGAAGTGGTGATTCGAGGGTCTTCCTTATTCAACAATAACTGATCTCCTACTTTGAAGTGATTCGTTGTTTCTATCAGCTCGTCTAGGGGCTCTTTCGGTTTCACTTCATGTGGTTCCAGTTCTTCTTTAAGTTGTGTTTTCCACTCTTCTAATTTGTCGACCCTAAGGCTTCGTTCCTCATACAATTCTTCTTTGTTGGCACGAGGTCTAAGATCTAGCTCAGCTAGGTGATTTCATGATGCTTCCTGTAAAGAAGGTTGAACCAAATAGTTATCAATAGAATTAACGTTCGTACCTTTATTACTCGATGTTCTAGCTGAGTCAAGAGCTTGAAGAGTGATTGTTTCGTCGTCTACACGAAGTGTGAGTTCACCGAATTCTTCCTCTGTGTGATCTTTCTTTATTGCATCGGGATATGGCACACGAGGTTGGTACTCTGTAATTACCGATTTTGGTAAATCATGGCACACCTCAACCTTACCTTCATTTACCACAGGTTCTTCCCTTGGGTTTGGTTCGTCTGACCCTTCACTATTGTAAATGGCTTGATTTTGCTCTCTCGGGTTAGTTTTAGTATTGCTTGGCAAGTTTCCTTGTGGTAGTTCTGATATTAGCTTTGCGAGTTGTTCGATTGCATTAGTGACTTCCTTGACTGACTTAGTAAGTTCTCCGACTCAGTTCTCATTGCTTTTGAGTGTTTCCTCAGTCTCTTGGAAGCGGTTTTCTGTGGTTGCCATGAATTCTGTTAGCATCCCCTCAAGGTGTGACTCCTCTTCCTGTTGGTGAGGTGGTTGTTGAAAGTTTGGAGGAAGTTCTGGTCTTTGGCTATTTTGATCATTCCACGAGAAATTGGGATGGTAACTCCAACCTGCATTATAAGTGTTATTATAAAAATTATTTTGTGGTCTAGAATAGTTACTCGTATAGTGAGCTTGCTCGTTCTCCATGCCATATCCGTAGGGTGGGTACTCAGGATTCGCCACGCCTCTTAGCTTTGAGTCATATTGCATTATTGGGTGTACCTGCGAGAGACTATTCAAACCATCAAACTTTTTATTCATTATCTCTAGTTGGTTAGATAACCTGGTGACCACGTCGAGGTTGAAAGCACTGGCGACTTTTGTCGATGCTGTCCTCATAACATGCCACTCATAGTTATTTAGTGCCATCTCCTCTATAGACTAAAATTACCTGTCAAGGCAAATAAAAGAAGAATTAGCAAAGTAGAAAAAAAATATAATAATAATTTTTTAAAAAAATAAAATTTAACTAAAAAATTAAAAGTAAATTGAAAAAAATAAAAAATAAAAAAATAATGCCTAAAGTAATAAAAATAGAGCTTAATTAGTATTTTAGTTCCCCGATAACGGCGCCAAAAACTTGATCGTTGAAATCAGAGCTTTAAAATTTATAAAATGAATGATCAAACCTGGAAACTAACTCTGACAACGATTAAAGGCAAGTGTACCTATCGAATAGTAGTATAGCTTAGGCAAGACCGGATTGTCGAACCCAAAGGAACTAAAAGTACTAATACTAACTTTCTTCTTATTATTTAGCCTTAAAAATAAAGTGAAGTTGCTTTAATCTAAATTAACGACTACTAAGCTTAAAGACACAAGACAAAAAGAACGAATTGGAAAATAACTTGAAGGAAAACTCAGTTGATTACGACGATACCCTCAAGAAGAATCCACCTAGACTTCTCTTGTTACCTATAACTGAACCATATGATTTCTTTACTTAGCTTGATCCATGAGACTCCCTAATGTATATTAAACCCTCTCTCAAGGCGAATAACGTCTAACCCTAGGTTAATTAGTGGAACTCTCGTTCGCTTATACTAACCCCCTAGAATAGCAGTAAATCAATCTATGGACTCCCATATTAGGTTTCACCCTAATCCAGCAAAATCTCGTAACCCTATCTCTGGGCGTTCGATCAACTTTGCTTAATTATGCTAGATCTACTCTTATGCAGGGTCTATTCCTCCTCCACCTAAGCACATCAGATTTGGATTAAGCAACATAATTAAGAACAAACTAAGTAATTATCATATAATTCAGAAATCAAATAACAGGATTCATCTAAGTTTCATCCCCTTCAGGTATCTGAAGGGTTTAGTTCATGACAAATAAAGAAAACATCTCAAGAGAAAAGATAAAACAAAACATAAGAAATCCCTAAAACTCCCTGAAGGAGTTGAAGGAGAAATCTGCCGTCTTGAGTATAACTCCGGCTTCTTGGGATGGATCAACTGGCTATCTTCGAGTGATTCCCTCAACTCTGACCTTCTCGGCTTGGCTCTTTGGCCTAGCTTTGACGCCCTGGACAAAAGCCCTGGCAGAAGGCTTCTGCCAAACTCCCCTCTCAAGTTGCCCCCTTGGGTGTTTATATAGACTTTGAGTTGCCTTACTTGGCCCCTAAGTATCCAAATTTAAGTAGAATTCCTAATAAGGTGTTTGAATAGGCTTTGGAATGTGTTTCTTTGCCTCTAAGTATCCATTCCCGAATGAAATTGCTCTTTCCAACGACAGGGACACAGCCATGGCACGTGCCCGTGTGGATCATGGCCAGGCCGTGCTCGGACTTTTAATGAGGCACGTCCGTGTTAGCTTTGGGCCAGGCCGTGTCGATTTCTCTCTTGGCCCAATTTCGTCTGTTTTAAGCCCGTTTCTCGTTCTTTTCATCCTTGGGTGCTTTTCTGAGTATAAAACATGAAAAGAAAGAATTAAGAGCACCTTTTTACATAAATTGGGGGATAAGTCATCCAAAAACAAGCTAAATGTGGGATTAAAATATGTTATAATTACGGTTTATCAATTATAGAAAAAGGACCCAGTTGAACCAAATTGATCGAACCGAACTAGCCACCAATTAGGCAGCCCAGAACCGTTCAAATGCTGACCCAAATCAGAATTTTTTCTGATTAAATGAGCTTGCAAAAAGGCCATTGGAAGACATCCAAATTGCATTCAAACCCACCTTAAATTAAGGCATTACGGATTTGCGCCAGGCTAATTTTAGCAAAGTTGAAAGTCTCAACTTTGCCATGTAGGACGGCCAGCCATGAGGGGGTTCTTTGGCTGCTGAAATTTGCTATTTTTAGTAGCCATCCTCAACTATATAAACCCCCCTTTGCTGCCCATTCAAATCATCCCTCAACACTCTCATTCTCTCTTTTTCTCTGAAAAACCAAACCTTCTTATGCCGATTTCCCCTCTTAGAAAAGAGGTGTTTTCTCAGCCATTTGGGGCAGCAAGCGAATGTTCATAGAAGCCTTGATCGACAAGGAAAACAGAGACGAAAGAAGGAGCAATCAGTCAAGCCACAAAGAAACACCGGATTTGCTTCTTGTTCCCTATCTTTTTAATTTCTGTTGTTTTTATTATGAACATATCTCTGAATATTCATTTCTTTGAAATGTTATTTTAATCAATCTATCTTGAATTAAGTCGTGTTGGGTTGATTTCATTTCGTCCTCTTGATTTGTTAAATTTATGTTTATACTGTTATAGGCCTCTGTAAAATGCTTGATTAAGTAAAATCATGCCTAAGTTATTCTGGCATTATAATTGTTTAGATAACTAAAGAATTAATTATTTAAACGCATTGAAATTGTAAATAATGGACACAATACTTAATCAGTGCATGTTTAATTCTTCTAAGGTAGCTGAAGATTAGACTAGCATTGTATTTGGCAATACATATGCCTTGCGTAACTTGCAAGATTATTGTGATTAAACTGTTTCAAGATAAGGATACTTTGTTACCTCACATAGTCTTTTATATGATTATTAGGTTGAGTTATAGGAATATGCAAGAGGTTGTTTAATTTAATAAGTATGTATGTGCAATAACATGTTTACCTTTATAAATCTGTTTAATCGGTCGAATTGGCATAGAAATATGTACAGGAGATGAATGGATTTTTGATTTGTAAATGTGTTCATAAGTTAGCAAATTACCGAGTTGTCGTGATTTATCTGTAACAAGTATAAGCATAAGTTTAATAATTCTAAGGTAAGGAAATATAATTAATCCAACACAATTATATCATCTTGATTAAATCATATTTGGAATCGTGCACTAGAATTTCTTTGTTTTATTTTGATTATTTTACTTAGTTTTTAACTCTTAGTTTTTTTCATCTCTTTTTAAAATCCAATAGTTTTCCGTCACCTAGGTGTTTAAAATTACTTTCATAAATAATTCTTTTACAGTTCTTGTGGGTACGATAACTCAACATTTACTTGTCACTTTATTACTTTTTGCGATTGTGTACATTTGCACATTTCCATCGTTCCAATACCTAACCAAATGCCATATTTCCTTACAAAGAATTAGGGATAGATCAAATCCCCTCTCTTGAATGAATGTTTCTCCTTGAAGTTCATTAAAATACTTTTCAACATTCAGATTTGGGAAAGTAAAGGGATTTTGGACCATCGATGGCTCCGTTTCCATAGTTCACCTAACTTTTCCAAAAGGTGTGATATTTTAATTCTACAAAACTAATGAAGTAGTAAGCAAAAAACTCAATGGAACAATAAAAGTCGAGTTTAGAAACCCTTAACCTTGTAGCGATTGTTTGATTTCTCATTACGCTTATTTGTTCGTCGCCCCTTGAGGTGTTTCTGTCCTTTCCTGTACCAAGTAAGACAAAAAGGAAGAAGTTGTTCCAAGCAATTTCTAAGAGAAAAAAGGGAAATAATGTTTTTAAGGATTTAAGGGATTTGAGAGGTTTTGGGAATTTAGGGGTTAGGAGATGGTTTAATTAAGGGTAAATTATGGTTTTGGTTATAAAATAGGTGTTTTAATAAATCGGGTAAAGTGGAGTTTAAACCGCCAAGTTACGTAAATGGATCGGGTCAACCATGTAGAAAATTGCAACGATGCCACGATATAGGGGTTCCGTGTAACACCCCAAACCCGGCCCAAACACCACGACCGGATCTAGCATGTCACTAAGTAGATTTAGTAAAACATGTCGTATTTTTGGAAAAATATTTGTCGAGTTTAAACATTCACACCGGAAAACTTAATAATTTGGTAATTAATATAAGATATAAATTTTTATAAGATGCCTTTATGAATTAAAACTGAAATTTAGTACATGCCTTAGTTTTAATTTTTTTATCGAATAATTCAAGTGTCTGAAGGTAAAGCCCAGAAACCGGAAATATAAAACTAATGGCCCATGGCCTTATTACAACGAAATATAAAACCCATTAATTAAAAATGTTAAGAATAAATAACTAAGTAAAATCTTCTGCTGAATCAAAACAATCTCTTGCATGGCCACCTTGCGCTCCTCTCCAGCCCGGTCCGATGCTTTAAGTGTCTCCTGTAAAATGTTAAATAATAGGGTGAGTCACGAGACTCAGTGTGCAACCCTCATGCACCATTAGATTTGGGCCTTAACCCCACAGAACAGATACCAGAATATAATATATCAGAAAATATGCAAAGCCCAACCCAAATCCTAGGTTTCCATCCGCTACATGCCACCCTTACCTGCCAGTCACACCATTGGGGATTTCTACAATCAACCCGCACCGCTACACACCATTGATGGCAGACATGCTGCTCATCGTCAGATCATGGCCGTAGCCACTACAACAGATCATGGCAAAAGCCACTACAACAGGTCACGGCAAAAACCGCTACAACAGGTCACGGCAAAAGCCGCTACAACAGGTCACGGCAAAAGCCGCTGTAACAGAACACTTCCCCTTTCATCAAACCCAACCCCATGCAATCACAAAAAATCGGCATATTCATATCATTTAATCAGAACATTCACTTAGAATGACAGGGATCACTAACCTGGTGATTTGCTTTTACCCTCTTTGGGTTTTCAACTGTTATTCCGGGATTTCGGCATTAACCAGAATATAACAGATTAATAAACATATTTTAACAGGCAATCTATATGGTGTGGAAGTGTTACACACCTGATATCGCGTAGTTTTACTCCCTTAGTTAAATCCTTACTATCTGGATCTACAACCCTTAGTCTAAAACCTTGCTCAAAAGCCAGAAGAATACGAAGATTTGGGCTCCCCTTGAAATCCCGAAAGTAACACGATTCGAGTGTTACTGAACTCTATCTTAGAGATCTAAGCGAGTGGCTCCCCTTTAGTTTCCTTTGAGATTTGGCACAAGCAGATACCCCAGAGAGAATTCGGCAAACACAGGAGATGAGATCTAAGGATTTCGGCTTTTATGGAAATCCCGAAAAAGATGAATTGATGCATTTTCAGCTTTTAGAAGAAAGAAGAGAAAAGAATAATGGAGTTTTCGGCTTTTAGAAGAAAGAAGAGAAAAAAACAATGGAGTTTCGGCTTTTGAATCAAAGTGAAGATGAGGGAATAGGGTTAGGAATTTTGGCTTCTACTCAGAGGAGAAGAGAAAGAAAAGATGGAAACCCTAAATGCCGAAAAGTAAAGAAGAGAACCCTCCCTATTTATAGAAATTTTGGCAATTACCTATGAAAAACCGAAAGTGCCCTTCCTGATAACTAAAAATTAAGCAAATAAAAAGGGAAAATTCGGCACCCCTTTGCCATAAAGAAACCGATTTCTTCCCTCCTCTAGGTGATGGAATTTCGGCCAACACCTAGCCTTGCAGATAGCTCCTATCTTTTCTCTTTTTATCTTCCATATTATCAACTATAATATCTACATTATCCCATTCACATAAATCCTCCTATTTTTGAGCCTTGTCGCCATCCACTCCACCTAACCCTAATGCCAAAAATTAGCTAACTTAAATTAAAATAATTGGGCTCCATGAAACTTAAATTTGGGCCCCTTACTCCCTTGTGTGGCGTCACCTCCTAATATTGGGCCACAAGCCCACTTTGGTATTTTAAACACAGATACTACCTTTTAAACCCTATAATGCCCAAACAGATAATTTTAATCGAGGCCTCTACTTAAGCCTGAGGCCAATTTGGACCCCTAACACTTAGATTAACACATTAAACATATCCACCCATTAAACGCATAGGCTCAAAAATTCATGATGTTACAGTTCTACCCCCTTAAAGAAATTTCGTCCTCGAAATTTCCAACTAACTATTAATCGTACTACCCAAGTCTCACCACTATGCTTTCGCTGCGCACTCTAATAATATATAAACATTACATGCATACGGTTTCTATACCCAAAAATATAGCATCCACACAAAACATACCCGACTTAATGGTGATTGAACAATCACGAGCCTTATGCTCATCAGACCCGCATCTTAAACACGTTCCTGACTTCCTCCAACATTCACTCGGATGACGCCTTCTGCAATATTTGCAAACCCTGAAGTTTGGACATACCTTAACATGCTTCACAAAACGAGACTGCAACCCTAGAAAACTACGATCTCTTTTTTTTTTCTTACAGTCCACGCACCCAAACCGAAGTGTTTCACCAATTTCTTTAACCTCCTTCAGTACCTTCCTAACTAGCTGAGTCAGCACATCAGTCCTAATACTTCCACGGCCTCGGCCGCTGCCTCTTCTTTCTTTTCTAGCGCTCATCGTTGATTCTCTAAATTAGAAATTTTATGAACTATTAATTTCTTTCACTGATTAACCACGAACAATCTTATGGAAAGTAGTTTAAAGAGTGGTTTTTTCGAATTCGAACCTATCTACAGTTTCAGTCTCAAGTTTATCTCCTAATTCTAGAAACCACATACATTCATCGCGTAAGGGTTTTTTTTCATCATTTCTCTACCTGGGGGTATTTCCGTAGTTTTGTCCTACAGGGTATTTTATAAAATAAAGTATCTTGGTGATTTTCTTTGAATTAGAAGTACTTTGGGTACATTTTTTTCTTTTTATAATGCAAGGGTCTTTTGGAAAACAAGTTTTTTTTCGAAGTAGAGATATTTTGATGTTGTTGTTGTTTTGTTCCCTTTTTTTTTTTATAAATAGGGATACCTTGGAAGGTTTTTTTTTTCCTTTGCAAACCGGGTTCTTTTGTAAATCTATTTTCGAGTAAATTTGCAGAACTTAGGTATTTTATAAAATCACGGTTGTTTGGAAATTTTCACAAACCAAAGATATTTTGAAAATTTTGCCAACCGAAGTGTTTCGGTAATTTTCACAAATTTTGGTAGTTTTACAATTCTGGGGTATTCTAGAAATTTTCACAAATCAAGTGTATTTTGAAAATTTTACAAAACTTGGGGGTATTTTAGTTATTTTATAAATCAGGGGTAAATGTTTTTCCAAAATAAGGGTATTTTAGCAATTTTGTAAAAATAAGGTGGCTGGTCCCTTTCGGGTTTCAATTATAGATTCTGGTCCGTCAACAAATCCTCGTGGCTAGGGTGAACAGTCATTACGCACCAGGTAGGATTCCAGCGAAGAGGAGGTGAGTTACTAGGACTGCTTAAGTACTAGGCTCTTCCGGATCTAATCCTAGACATGCGCATGCCTGTTGCCACACCCTAGTCTTGCGACTCGTTCGCGGGTTTTGTTTAGTGAAATTACGCCTTATGAGATTTAATGAGTTATTTCAGCTAAGCCTAAAGTCCATCAAGTTCCAATCTAACTAATCTACGTCCCATAAAGCCCATCAAGCCCACATACATATATATAACACACAGTGAGTTTAGAATACTTACCTGGCGGACTTGGGCCGGAGACGCAGGTGCCATGCCAAGGAAACCATCCTGTATCATTTATAAATATACATGTTTCATAAACCCATTTTTAGAAAACGTTTTGAGCCCAAAAACCCCCAGAGCCGAGTTTTGAACCGGGCTCTGATACCAATTTGTAACACCCCAAACCCGGCCCAAACACCACGACCGGATCTGGCATGTCACTAAGTAGATTTAGTAAAACATGTCGTATTTTTGGAAAAATATTTGTCGAGTTTAAACGTTCACACTGGAAAACTTAATAATTTGGTAATTAATATAAGATATAAATTTTTATAAGATGCCTTTATGAATTAAAATCGAAATTTAGTACATGCCTTAGTTTTAATTTTTTTATCGAATAATTCAAGTATCTGAAGGTAAAGCCCAGAAACCAGAAATATAAAACTAATGGCCCATGGCCTTATTACAACGAAATATAAAACCCATTAATTAAAAATGTTAAGTGTAACACCCAATTTTTGCCCGGTCCAATACCCTTATAAAAAACCCAAAAACAAAACAATTAACAAATAAAACAAAGGCCATTAAAAATCCAAATACAGCCCAATACAGATTAAAAAAAAACCCATAATAAAGTCCAGAAATAAAACAGTCCATTTACAAAATTACAAAAAAGAAGCCCGATGCAAAAGCCCAACCATTAACCCAAAAACCTAGCCAAAATCAGTCTAAACAGACCCAAATCCACAGAGGCCCAGGCCCAAGAAAATTACATGGCCCAAAAGGCCCAGAACCTTAACAGGTTCAGAGACCTAGGGTTTCTGGGAAACCCTAGGCACCGCAGCCCCACCTACGCATCCCCACGCGCGTCTGCCACACGCGCCTCTCGTAGCCTTTCACCTGCCACCACGCGCCACGCGTCGTTTCGGTTTCTCACGCGCGTTGTTCCCCGTGCCCACGCCCCTGACGATTCGAGCTCCCCCAAGCCCCTCGGCCTCCACCGATCACACTAGCACCCATGCCCTGCACAGAAACACACGGCAACGAAGACAGAAAACAACAGAGCATGGAACAAATAATAGACTATCAAAAAGATGGTACATTTTCGGCTATATAGATACCCAAAAGTAGTGTAACTGGGGACCTTTTTTTTTCCTTTCGGAAGCATTGAGAAAATCAAAAAGAAAATCGAATAAAAGAAAGTAACTCTGGTAACCCTTTGACACATTATCAGAAACAAAAAGAAATCTACAAGGTTTTTTTTTATTTCTCGGTTTTACTTTCTTCGTTTCGATACGGTTTCTTTTACTCTCCTACGATTTTTTTACTGTTTCGAAGTTTAATACAAGGAACCAGTAACCAAAACGGAAATAAAAAAACAAAAGGAGAGTTTTACCTGGATTGAGCACCGTCTGCGGTAGCTTCGTCGCGGATCTAGCGGCGCCTGGGGCTAGGGATGAAACCCTAGCAGAGAAAATAGAGAAACTCCCCCCTTTTCTGTTGAAACATAGCAGAAATAAAATTTTTTAGACAAAGGGTCCCTTTTTAATCGACGCTAAGAACGACGTCGTTTTAGGCCTGAATGGGCGGTCTCGAAACGGCGCCGTTTGAATCATTCAACCCGCGCATTGACCCGACCCAGTGAAGGATCCGCGCACTTCCTGAGATTGGGCTATTTATCTTCTTAGTCCTTCCGCATTTTTGTGTTCATTCTAATTAGTTTCCATTTTGTTTCAATTCCGCTTTTAACTTTTTGTTCTGTTCCAATTCAGTCTCCCTAAACACGGTGCGTTTTGGCCCGGGGATATTTGCTAATTTAATCCCTAACCTCTTACCCGTATTTCAGTATGATCCTTGCACATGCCTACTTGATTTATTGCAAGTACAGCCCCTTTGATTTTTATTCCAACTTCAATATAGTCTTCAATTGGCCGAATGAGCTTATTCATTTATTGTTTTGAAAAATCATACTATTAATATTATTATTATTATTATTATTATTATTATTATTATTATCATCATCATCATCATTATGATTATTTTGAATTTTTGTATATTATTTTCACAAAACATCATGAATGCTGTTGATTTTAAATTTTGACTTCATTTTAAATCGTTTCATACATTACTTGCTCTATTTTTTAGGCATTCTTCACTTAAAACTAATTTTGTTAATTAGTTTTTGATTTATCTCTAAAATTGTTTAGTTCATTATTCTCTGACTGTTAATATTGATGTTTAAATAATGTAAATTATGTGATTATTATTCTTGCATGTAATAGGATTTGTTTATTCGTATGTCCATATCCTTGATATTATCCTCTTCGTTATTATTGTGCATGTTATTGTCCCGCCATCTTTATTATCATTATTCATGCATATTAATATTTTGGATTAATGACTCCAATGGTATGTATTAAGTATATTATATTATTGTTACGCCAATTTCGTGTTACGTTACCATTATTAGACGAGCATAACCCTATTCACGCTTCAAATAATGTTTCTTTAAAATGAAACCCGATGTTTTTTTTAATATATTTATCCAAAAACAAAAGTTTTTTAAAATAAGGCAATATTCTATGTTCGTGAAATTCGGAAAGTCGTGCCCTATGTGTTGGGTTTCGGTTCTTTCGTTTGGCTAAACATGCGAATATCCTTTTGATCTTTTAATGCATAAACCTCGGGAATTAAGAGATGATCCTGGATTCGAGGATTAAAATCATCTTGTCCTACGTACTGGATGTGATGTTTTGTTCCTTCGGAACAAGAAAATCTTGGTATTCGATTCGAGAAAACTAAAATATTTCCAAAAAGATTAATTTCTTATTTTCTTTTTAAATTTCCAACTTTCGACATTGGTATGTTAAATAATCAATTTGGTACCAATTTTGGGCGTGACGAGGGTGCTAACCCTTCCTCGCACATAACCGATTCCCGAACCCATTTTCTCAAATTTTGTGGACCACAAAAAATACTGTTTTAGTAAATTAAAACGTTTTATTAAAACAAAGGTGATCCGATCACACCTAATAAAAGATCGGTGGCGACTCCCTATTTTAAAAGTCGATTCCTGTTTTGTCAAAAAATGTTTACGAAAGCTTGGTGACTCCATTGGGGACTTTGTGAGAGTCAGGTCGTAAAATAGATTATTCTTTGTCCTTTTGTCGAAAAGTTGGAAATTTATTTTGAAAATCATGTTTTCTTTCGATGCATTTGCTGATACTAGGATTCCAATAATGTTGAGTCTTATAAATACTTTGGCATTGCATTGCAAGACCGTTGTGGTCATACCTTTTAAGTGGGAGTGAGAAGCTACTCTTTCGTGAGGTTTTTACCTCCGTGCAAGATAGTGGATCGCTTTCGGGATACATCTGTACCTATGTCTTCATGAGATTTTTATCTCCGTGCAGCCGTAGGGAAATGTATTCCCCTGAACTGAACTCGGTCTGTATGAGCCTATAATGGGTGAAGATCGAGGAATCTGCTAGTTCGGGTATCCATCTTTAGAACCAAAACACATATAGTGAACCCTGAGAGCCCACTGTAGGTAGAGCCGCGTACACCCTAGGTGTTGCCTTAAATAGGAGTTTGATTGTTCCCTGTTTGCTTTAAGTTTTTGTATATGATACTGACTTGTTGTGTTTTGTTGTTATTTCATAGCATTTCATCATAAAAGGTGTTGATTCACACTCGGTTCCTAGATAGATAAGCTTAACATGGAAAAGGGGCTTCTCGATAGAGTGGAGGATAATGCGGCCGTTCAAGTGTGGTCCGAAAGGGTACAGCAAGAGAAAGGAGATAGCCTGACAGTGGGGCATGAATCAGAGTTATGGGATTTCACCCGTATCAGCGTGGCTCAAAATGACCTGCGAGAATTGAAGGAAATATGGGATTCGTGGGGCAACGAGGTCAAACAACTATTCCACTATAATTACGGTGATTTGCATTATCTGCTGGACATCAAGGTAGACGAGTACCTACTCCGAGCTATTACCCAGTTTTGGAACCCCGCTTACAGTTGCTTCACTTTTGGAAAGGTGGATTTGGTGCCTACCATAGAGGAGTACACAGCTTTGTTTTGATGCCCGAGAATTCAAACTGATAAGGCGTATTCAAGGTTTGCAAATGTGCCGGCGTTCTCAAAGAAGCTAATGAACATTACAGGGATGAGCGAGCAATGGATTACAGCCCGGATCAAGCAAAAAGGAGATTATCAGTGCAGCCCTTGGAAACATCTGAAGGATCTGATCTTGGCGCATCCTGATGAGAAAAAGAGGGTCGATGTCTTTGCTTTAAGCATCTATGGTTTGGTCATCTTCCCCAAGGCGCTGGGGCATGTAGAGGAAGTGGTCTCCGACTTATTTGACAAACTTGACAAGGGAATCATACCCGTCCCCGCAATATTAGCTGAAACTTTCAGATCCTTGAGTGCTTGCCGAAGAGCGGGCGAAGGGAGGTTCATGGGATGTGCACAACTTTTGCTATCATGGTTCCATTGCCGTTTTTGGAAGATAGAAAAGGTCTCATGCAAAGTCTTTTTCGAAAACTATTCTCCTCTAAAGGAATTAGCGGATACGCCAAGGCGGGACGACCTATCGGGGGAGAAATGGATTGCGATCCTCCAAAATTTGCAAGTGGAAGATGTAGAATGGAAGACTCCATGGAGGATCCCTGACGAAATCTTGTATCGGTGCAGAGAGTTTGACTGGGTCCCTTTACTCGGGATATGGGGAGCTATTGGGTATGCCCCATTACTGGTGATGAGGCAGTATCGATCAAGGCAGTTCATACCAGCGACACATGGATTAGCCTAGTGTGAGTTTTCGTACAAGGACGATAATTATAAGAAAAGAGTTCACGAGATATCAGATGCGTGGATTCAAACTCGAAAAATGAAGAGATTCGCCATAGGGCCAATGACGACCCCCGAGTATGATCTGTGGTGGGGCAAAAGAATCAATGACAATATCCCAAGGCCAAGCCAAGGAGACGTTTGGCCAACAAAGGAGCAATTACAAATAATCCCGTCCGAATTAGAGATTATCAAGCAAGATTTCGAGAGAAGGAGTCGGGAATTGGGAAAGAGGATAGAGCAGCTAGAGGAGGAAAAGATGCAGTTAGGGTTAGATGTTGACATCCACAAGCTCGAAGCTGAAAAATTGAAAAAAGGAAAAAATAAAGCCGAAGAGGACTTGGATAGCTTAAAGACACACTACAAGAAGCTGCGCATGTCCATCAGAACCGCTGGTCTAGGTAAGACATCAGAGCAATGGCGGTAGGAAATTGAAGAAGAGAAATCCAGAGCCAATCAGTGGGAAAGGAAGTTCCGAGATGCTCGAATACGGGAGGACGCTTTGAAAAAGAGCCTGTTAGAAAGACAAAATGAAAAAGAGAGGTTACGCGCCCGAATAGCAAAATTAGAAAAGTAGTTGCATCTGCACCGTAGCCGCAATTCGATGATCGAATTAAGAGCTAGCCAGAACAAGATTGAGGAGATGAAAGGGAGGATAGGAGAGCTCGAGACTGCATTACAAGATAGTAAAATTCAAGTTGAGCTCCTTGAGGAGAACAATGAACATTGGAAAGAGCAGCTCCGCCATTCTCAAGGACAGATCAAAGATAGAGACTATGTGATGAGTGAAGCTGTGGTTCAAGTCTGAGAGGTGGCCGATCATTTACAAACTTTGGCTACTCGAGCTGATGTATTAAGTCTACAATACGAGTCAGCGTCGGATCGAGGCCAAAAATTAGCTTGGCTTCTTAGGAAAGTTAAGGATTTAGGCATTAGGGCGAAGTCGTATATGTAATCGTCCGTTCTATGAAAGGAAATTTGTTTTCTAGTAAAGTTTATCTAATGGAATTGAATCAAATCAACACCTTTGTGCATTCACATCATGCATTACATGCATTAATATCATATCACCTTAATCATTTACTAAGGCTAAAATCGTATAATCCACAGTTGCAACACTACGAATCTGGAATCAAATCATCCTTATAGAACCCGTCTAAGAGCTAGAGCTATGGACGCCGAATTGAACGAAAGAATTGAAAGAATGGAAAGAATCCAGAGAGAGCTACAAGAACAGTTAGTCAGGTCACAGCAAGAAGCCAGAGATCTGATGGCTAGATCCCAAGAGGAATCGCTCGAGCAGAAGGATCAAATGGCTAAAATGATGGAAATGATATCAACTCTGGTCAAAGGAAAAGGGCCCGCGCAAAGCCCTGATGTTACAGAACCCCATTCGAGAGTGAATCAGGATCTGCTCTATCTCCCAGTATTCACTCCGCCCCACGTCCATGCAACGCAAAGAGGATATCCTCAAGGGGAACCAGTAGGCCTAGAGCAACGACCTGTACCACCTGCTCATCCAGGGCAAGGTATGTTTGCATCGAACTCCGGAGATAATTCTGCGAATCCAATAGTTCTGGATCTGGATGATCCGGTAGAAATAGCCAAGTTAAGAATGAAGGATCATGATGCTGAGGACAAATATAGGAGTCTAGAAGAAAGACTCAAAGCGGTAGAAGGTACTGGAGTCTTCTCTGCACTAAGCGCCAAAGAGCTTAGTTTAGTGCCTGATCTGGTCTTACCTCCGAAATTCAAAGCGCCAGATTTTGAAAAATACAATGGGACGAGATGTCCCAAGGCGCATCTTATCATGTTTTGTCGAAAAATGGCTGGTTATGGGAACGAAGACAAATTATTAATACACTGCTTTCAAGATAGCTTGATCGGGTCAGCCTTCGATGGTATAATCAGCTCGGCAGAGAGAGGATCCAATCATGGAATGACTTAGTTTCAGCGTTCTATGAGCAATACAAGCATGTCTTCGATATGGCGCACGATCGATTAACGCTACAGATGATGGAAAAGAAGCCAGCAGAGACTTTTAGACAATACGCTCAAAGGTGGAGGGACGTCTCGGTTCAAGTAGAACCCCCACTGACCAAAACTGAGATAACAGTTCTCTTTATCAACACTTTAAAAGCACCATTCTATGACAAGCTGGTAGGAAATGCCACAAAGGACTTCGCTGATGTCGTAATATCCAGGGAACTCATTGAAAATGGCATCAAGAGCGGAAGGATGGAAGGTTCTGAGAGCTCAAAAAGGCCAGTACCTATAAAGAAGAAAGAGCCTGAAACCCATATGGTGGGGACTGGGAACCACTACGCTTCCAATCCGTACCCAATCCAACCACAATCTCAATTTCGCCCACCTCCAAATTTCTATTTTCCTCCTCAAAACCTCTACTATCAAACACCCCCTCCTTACCCCATCTATGCCGCTGATAACCAAAGACCATTCACCCCGCCAAGTACTACGCCTGCTCAAAGTCAGCCTAAAAATGAACAAAGACCAACAAGACCCCATCCTGAAAGACCCCAATTTACCCCTATTCCCGTGTCGTATGGAGAACTGTGCCCAAAATTATTGGAAAAACAATTAATATCCCCACATTACATGGCACCGTTGAAGCTTCCATACCCAAAGTGGTACGATCCTAATGCTAATTGCATGTATCATGCTGGGAATCAGGGGCATTCTACGGACAATTGTATAGCCTTTAAAAGGAGAGTTCAAGGCCTTATCGACGCAGGGATTTTACGATTTGACGATACCGGTAATGTAGCTAGAAATCCGCTCCCTAACCATACCGTAGGGAACGTGAATATGGTGACACAGGAAGATGGGTGGCGAGCCAAAAGTTGTGTCTCCGAGATAAGGACACCTTTGAGGAAGGTCTGGGAAATAATGACTGAGAAGGGTATGCTCGACAAAAGTTTCAAGGAGGAAAGCATGAAGAGTCCAAGTTTTTGCGTCTTCCACGGCATAGAAGGACATCACATCCAATCTTGCGAGGAATTCAAAGAGTTACTCCAAGACATGATGAACAACAAGGAGGTCAAGATCTTTGATAAAACAAACGAGGCCGAGGAAAAGAAAATATGCGCTTCTGATAATCAACCACCAGCCATCCCCTATAGTGCTGATCGACCTATGGTAATTTATTATGAGGTTAAGAAGAAGGAAGTCGAACCAAAAATGATAATCAAAGTACCAGCTCCGTTCCCTTACAAGGATGACAAGGCAGTGCCCTGGAAATACGATGTCAACATTACCATGCCCGAAGCTATGAATGGAAGTGTCAGCGAGGTGGGGCATTTTACCCGCATTGGGAGATGTTATTCTCCCGAGGTGGTCGAAACAAGTAAGAAGACCACTGGTTCGAATCAAAAAGGGAAGGCACCAATGCATGAGGCGGGGGTCGAGACTGAAACTCCATCCGAATAGGAAATTAAAAGACCCGTGAATGAGGATGAAGCACATGAATTTTTAAAGTTTATCAAGCACAGTGAATATAACATCGTGGAACAGTTGAACAAGCAACCAGCCAGAATCTCAGTGCTATCTCTACTGTTGAGCTCGGAACCACATCAAAATGCTTTACTGAAAGTGTTAAATGAAGCGTATATGCTGAGCAACGTACCCGTCGAAAAGCTTGATAGGTGGGTGAACAACTTGAATGCAGATAATTTTATCTCTTTTAGTGATGACGAAATACCACCAAACGGTAGGGGTTCCATAAAAGCGCTGCACATTACAACCGGTTGCAAAGGCTATATAATACCGAACGTGCTCATTGATAACGGGTCTGCACTCAATGTCATGCCTTTGGCTACACTGTCCAGGATGCCAGTTGATATGTCTTACCTGAGGCCTTGTCATTCTGCGGTAAGGGCGTTTGATGGGACATGACGAGAGGTCATAGGAAAGATCGAGATTCCTCTAGAGGTGGGCCCATGTACATACGATATTGAGTTCCAGGTCATGGACATCGCATCTTCGTACAACTGCCTCTTAGGGAGGCCTTGGATCCATTCCGCCGGAGCAGTTCCTTTGTGTCTCCATCAAAAGATCAAGTTCATCATGGATAACCGTTTGATCATGGTCGCTGGCGAAGAAGACATTGTTGCGTCTGTCTCGACTGACGCGCCCTACATAGAAGCAAATAAAGATGCAGTAGAATGTTCCTTCCGCTCCTTCGAATTTATCAATGCTACATTCGTTGTTGAAGGAAATAAAATCCCCACACCCAAATTATCGAGGAATACCAAGATGGGAATCAAGTTGACTGTGGGAAAAGGAGCCCGAGCGAAGAAAGGGTTGGGGAAATACCAGCAAGGAATGGCCAGAGCACTAAAGCCAGTACATCACAAGGCTCGATGCGGTTTAGGATTCAAGCCTGACGTGCGACAAAGAAAGAAGCAGTTACAGAAAGAGCAAGAAAGGAGGATTGCAAGAGCTTCAGGTCGGGAAGTGGAATGGGAGCCCATAATGTATCCGCCCTTGTCGAAAATGTTTACATCTGCAGGGATGATATACCCAGGGAGAGATAATTCACAAAACACGCTGCTATCAGTTGAAAAGGGCTTTCGGAACTTCAGCATAAACGTCATTGACAGAATAAATGACGCAGAGAAAGACATTACAATGATACGCTCTAGCCCCCCTGGATTTGTTTTGAATAACTGGACTACCGTGGACCTTCTCGTAGTTGCTAAGTCTTCCCCGAAGTAATGCTCAATGCCCACTTCTTGTATGGGGAATTTGTTATAAGAGTTTATGTTGGCTATTTAGCTTTTAAATGAACATTAATGAAAGTGCATTTTGTCATGGTCTCTCATTCTCATTGGCTTCATATTTATTCCCTCCCCTCATAGCCTGTCTTTATATACCTCATATTATGCCATAGTATCGCGTTTGTAGGTTCCAGTACCTCGATGCTCCTCTATAGTTTCTTTTCTATTTACCTTTCAGGTGCTCAGATATCGACGACATGAACAATCCCGTTACAGATCCTAAAATCGACTTTGAGCAAGCTGTTTGTTTAGGAGAATCCGAAGCTGACGAAAATGCTGAAGATTATGTCTCAACCCCTGACTTACTGAGAATGATAGAACAAGAAGATAAACAGATTCTGCTCCATGAAGAATCTGTTGAGGCAGTGAACTTGGGAAACGAAGAAAAGAGGCAAGAAGTGAAAATTGGGACCTCCATCTCAGAGCACACCAAACATGATTTGATCGCCCTGCTTCATGAGTACAGAGATGTGTTTGCATGGTCGTATCAGGACATGCCAGGTTTGAACGAGGATGTAGTGGTCCATAGACTCCCACTAAAGCCAGAATGCAAACCCATTCAATAAAAGCTAAGACGGATGAGACCTGAAATGTTGCTAAAGATAAAAGAAGAAGTAAGGAAACAATTTGATTCTGGCTTCTTACAAGTCTCTAAATATCCAGAATGGGTGGCTAATATAGTCCCAGTACCAAAGAAAGATGGTAAGGTGCAAATGTGCGTAGATTATCGCGACCTAAATTGAGCGAGCCCAAAAGATAATTTTCCCTTGCCACACATCGACACATTGGTAGACAACATAGCGAGACATTCATTATTTTCTTTCATGGATGGATTCTCGGGTTATAATCAGATAAAGATGGCTCCCGAGGATATGGAGAAAACTACCTTTGTAATGATGTGGGGGACATTCTGCTACAAGGTAATGCCATTCGGATTAAAAAATGCCAGGGCAACATATCAGAGGGCAATGGTGATGCTGTTTCATGACATGATGCACAAAGATATAGAAGTCTATGTCGACGATATGATTGCCAAATCTCGAGGGGAAAGAGAGCATGTTGGGAACCTCAGGAAGTTGTTTGAAAGACTGAGAAAATTCCAGCTGAAGCTCAACCCAGCCAAATGTACCTTCGGGGCTACCTCTGGAAAATTACTGGGCTTCATCGTCAGCGAGAGAGGTATCGAGGTTGACCCAGACAAGATAAAAGCCATACGGGAGCTACCGTCTCCACGCACACAAAAGGAAGTCAGAGGATTTTTGGGGAGGTTGAACTACATCGCCCAATTTATTGCTCAGCTTACCAACCAATGCGACCCTATTTTCCGGCTTCTTCGAAAACACAATCCTGGAGAATGGAACGAGGAATGCCAAGTGGCTTTCGACAAGATAAAACAATATTTGTCCAATCCCCCGGTGCTAGTATCGCCAACTCCCGGGAGACCGTTAATATTGTATCTGACTGTGTTCGAAAATTCCATGGGTTGTGTACTGGGGCAGCATGATGAGTCAGGAAAAAGAGAAAAGGCGATTTACTACCTCAGCAAGAAATTTACGGGGTGTGAAGCGAAGTATCCGTCAATTGAAAAATTCTATTGTGCTTTGGTCTGGGTGGTTCGAAGGCTCAGACAATATATGCTGTATCATACGACGTGGTTGATTTCAAAACTGGACCTAATAAAGTACATGATGGAGTCACCTGCACTCTCAGGAAGAATGGCACGATGGCAAATCCTACTATCGGAGTACGACATCATCTACGTTAACCAAAAGTTGATAAAAGGGAGCGCGATAGCTGACTTCCTATCAGCTCGAACTACAGAGGAATACGAGCCATTAAGATTTGACTTCCCGGATGAAGACTTGATGTGCATTACAGAAAAAGAATGTGAGTCGTCAAAAGAGAGATCATGGAAAATGAGCTTTGACGGGGCATCAAATGCATTGGGGCATGGGATTGGAGCAGTCTTAGTGTCACCAGAAGGGAATCATTACCCATTCACCACCAGATTAAATTTCTTTTGTACCAACAACATAGCGGAATATGAGGCTTGCATCATGGGACTTCGTTCAGCTATTGAACGAGACATCAAAATCTTAAAGGTATCCGGGGATTCGGCATTGGTGATTTACCAAATCCGTGGAGATTGGGAAGTGGGGGACTCGAAGTTAGTCAAATATCGTGATCTCGTGACAGAGCTGATCAAAGAATTTGAAGAAGTAACCTTTAATTATTTCCCACGAGAAGAGAACCAATTGGCTGATGCCTTAGCCACCTTGGCTTCAATGTTCAAAGCAAACTGAGAAACAGAAATAATGCCTCTCCAGATGAGCATATACGAGGCCCCTGCGCATTGTTTTAGCATCGAAAAAGAGGCGGACGGACAGCCATGGTTCCACGACATCTTAGAATATGTCAAGAATCAAAGATATCCTGAGCAAGCAAATGAGAATGACAAAAGAACAATCAGAAGAATGGCTACGGGATTCGTTCTTGATGGGAACATCCTATACAAAAAGGGAAAGGATCAAGTGCTCCTGAGATGCGTGGATACTGTTGAAGCCAGAAAGATACTTGAAGATGTCCACGAAGGAATTTGCGGAACGCATGCCAACGGTTTTACTATGGCTAGGCAAATTATGAGGCTCGGTTATTACTGGCTGACAATGGAAAGTGATTGGATTAGTTACGCACGAAAGTGCCATAAATGTCAAGTTTACAGCGATAAAATTCACGCAGCACCTTCGCCCCTTCATGTTATGACTTCTCCGTGGCCCTTTTCCATGTGGGGCATGGATGTTATAGGGCCGATTTCCCCAAAGGCTTCTAATAGACATCGGTTCATTTTTGTGGTCATAGATTATTTCATGAAATGGGTGGAAGCCGCTTCATTTGCTAATATGACAAGGACCGCAGTTTGCAAGTTCTTAAAAAAGGAGATCATATGTCGATACGGTTTTCCTGAGAGAATCATCTCAGATAATGCTTTAAATCTGAACAACAAGATGATGAAGGAAGTGTGTGAGAAATTTCAAATAAAGCATCATAATTCCTCACCCTATCGTCCAAAGATGAACGGAGCGGTAGAAGCTGCTAACAAGAACATTAAGAAGATTATTGGGAAAATGACTGAGACGTATAAAGACTAGCACGAGAAGCTACCATTTGCTCTATATGCATATTGCACGTGCGTGCGGACCTCCACGAGGGCAACTCCTTTCTCTCTAGTCTATGGAATGGAAGCTGTGCTGGCCATTGAAGTTGAGATCCCCTCCTTGCGGGTCCTAATGGAGTCAGAACTAGAAGAATCAGAATGGGTTCGAGCTAGATATGACCAACTAAATCTTATCGAGGAAAAACGCTTGAAGGCAATTTGTCATGGACAAAAGTACCAGAAGAGAATGATCAATGCCCATAACAAAAAGGTGCGGCCAAGAGAATTTCGTGAAGGAGAACTCGTACTAAGGAAGATTCTCCCTATACAAAAAGACTTTCGAGGAAAATGGGCACCTAATTGGGAAGGGCCATACGTCGTGAAGAAAGCTTTCTCCGGTGGAGCTTTGATCCTCACTGAAATGGATGGAAAGGAGTTACCAAATTCGGTAAACTCAGATGCCGTGAAGAAGTACTACGCCTAAAAAAAACAAAAAAAAAGGATCAAGACAAAAACTCAAAAAGGGCATCTTGATAAACAAAAAGGTTTAGGATGAAAACTCGAAAGGGCGTCCTAAGGAAGCCAAGTTGGGCTCAAAGAGCAAAGACGACTTATGCAGAAGGTCAAAGGGTGAGATATTAACGTTTGAAGCAATCTTGGAAGCTTAAAATTTTCTACACAAGAAGCTGTGCTCGAAAAGAGCTAGGATCAAGAAACTTGGAGAAATTCACGCGTTGAATATCTAGAGCATTTGTGACGATTGAACTTGCTTTCCTTTTCTTTATAATGCTTTCTTTATTGAACTATTCCTTGTCAATTTTCTTTGCTTATTGCTTTCGGAAATAAATATGAATGTGAGGTATTTCTTTCGTACCTACTTTTCCATTTTCACGCATCTCATGTTTGGTCCAATTAAATGATAAATAGTGAAATGACATACTCCAAACAAAAGGAATGTTGAGCATTACCTGGATGGAAATTTGGTAAATACAAGAGCCTCAAAGCAAAGACAAAGTTCAACAGGGGTAAAAGGGCGATATACGAGAAACATGGATTATTCGTAAAACCTGAGGATGGGTACAAAACCTAAGAGGAAAGTCAAGAATCGAAGCAATGAATGCAGGTCATCATGAAAGCCGTGACGAAAAGATAGATGATAAACAAACCCAAGGCGCATGGCATAATCATGTAGGCATAAAAGCATTTAAGACAAACACGTGCATATCATAATAACACCACGCATGACACATACAGGTACACCAGTAAAGCAAGAAGTTTTGATGATAGCTGTACTGAACCAAGGAGAAAGAAGACATCCGAGTTCCACCAGATGATACGTTTTCAATTATTGCTTTTCAAAAAATCAACTCATAATACGAGAGGTGAGTTGAGCATCAGGTCGCACGCTGAGGTATTTTAATTTCTGTTTTTCAATTTCTGTTTGCAAAAATCAACTCCTCGGATCGCACGCTGAGGTATTTTCAATTTCTTTTTTTCAATTTCTGTTTGCCAAAATCAAGTCCTCAGGTCACACGCTGAGGTATTTTTAATTCCTATTTTTCAACTTCTGCTTTTTAATTTCCGTTTGCAACCCCTCGGGTCGTACGCTGAGGTATTTTTAATTTCTATTTTTTACTTCCGTTTGCAACTCCTCGGGTCGCACGCCGATGTATTTTTAATTTCTATTTTGCAATTTCCATTTACAACTCCTTGGGTCGCACGCCGAGGTATTTTTAATTTCTGTTTTTCAATTTCCATTCGCAACCCCTCGGGTCGCACGCCGAGGTATTTTTAATTTCTGTTTTTACTTCCGTTTGCAACTCCTCAGGTCGCACGCCGAGGTATTTTTAATCTCTGTTTTTCAATTTCCATTTGCAACTCCTCGGGTCGCACGCTGAGGTATTTTTAATTTCTACTTTTCAATTTCTGTTTGCAAAAGTCAATTCCTCGAGTCGCACACCGAGGTATTTTTTAATTCTTGTTTTTCAATTTCTGTTAAAATCAACTCATAATGCGAGAAGTGAGTTGGGCCCCGGGTCACACACGCTGAGGTATTTTCAGTTTCTATTTCCAATTTCTGTTTTTCAACTTACGTTTCTCTAAAAAAAAAAAAAGAAAGAAAGAAAAGGCGAGTTGGGCCTCGGGTTACACACGCTGAGGTATCCTGGATTACGTACACCAAGAGAGAGAAAAGAAAAGTCAATTCATATTGCGAGAATAAGGAAGCAGTTCGAAGAGTTCAGATTTATTTCCTCAAAGTCCCAGTGGAGCAGTTAGTAGATCGAAGCTACAAACCTCTTCGCGTTCTGGAGTCATATTGAAGCAAGTTGAAAGAAAATAAATCTCATCACTTAGAAGATTGAGCAAAAAAGATTAGGCAAGAGCAAATTGAAGCTACAGGTCTTATCTGTCGGAAGCAGCGGTGGAGTGGATCAAAGTAACAGGCTACGGTAAAGATGTTTGGGGAAGACAAGGACCAATAAGTCAAAGCCCACCAAGACCGGGCAAAATTGGTTCTTCTTTTGTCTTTGCTCTATTCTCGTTACACGACAATAAGCAAAGAGGGGCAGCTGTAACACCCAATTTTTGCCCTGCCCAATACCCTTATAAAAAACCCAAAAACAAAACAATTAACAAATAAAACAAAGGCCATTAAAAATCCAAATATAGCCCAATACAGATTAAAAAAAAACCCATAATAAAGTCCAGAAATAAAACAGTCCATTTACAAAATTACAAAAAAGAAGCCCGATGCAAATGCCCAACCATTAACCCAAAAACCTAGCCCCAAAATCAGTCTAAACAGACCCAAATCCACAGAGGCCCGGGCCCAAGAAAATTACATGGCCCAAAAGGCCCAGAACCTTAACAGGTTCAGAGACCTAGGGTTTCTGGGAAACCCTAGGCGCCGCAGCCCCACCTACGCATCCCCACACGTGTCTGCCACACGCGCCTCTCGTGGCCTTTCACCTGCCACCACGCGCCACGCGTCGTTTCGAATTCCCACGCACGTCGTTCCCGGTGCCCACGCCCCTCACGATTCAAGCTCCTCCAAGCGCCTCGGCCTCCACCGATCACACTAGCGCCCATGCCCTGCACAGAAAACACACGGCAACGAAGATAGAAAACAACAGAGCATGGAACAAATAATAGACTATCAAAAAGATGGTACATTTTCGGCTATATAGATACCCAAAAGCAGTGTAACCGGGGACCTTTTTTTTTTCCTTTCGGAAGCATTGAGAAAATCAAAAAGAAAATTGAATAAAAGAAAGTAACTCTGGTAACCCTTTGACACATTATCAGAAACAAAAAGAAATCTACAAGGTTGTTTTTTATTTCTCGGTTTTACTTTCTTCGTTTCGATATGGTTTCTTTTACTCTCCTACGATTTTTTTACTGTTTCGAAGTTTAATACAAGGAACCAGTAACCAAAACGGAAATAAAAAAACAAAAGGAGAGTTTTACCTGGATTGAGCACCGTCCGCGGTAGCTTCGTTGCGGATCTAGCGGCGCCTAAGGCTAGGGACGAAACCCTAGCAGAGAAAACAGAGAAACTCCCTCCCTTTTCTGTTGAAACATAGCAGAAATAAAATTTTTTAGACAAAGGGTCCCTTTTTAATCGACGCTAAGAACGACGTCGTTTTAGGCCTGAATGGGCGGTCTCGAAACGGCGCCGTTTGAATCCTTCAACCCACGCATTGACCCGACCCGGGGAAGGATCCGTGCACTTCCTGAGATTGGGTTATTTATCTTCTTAGTCCTTCCGCATTTTTGTGTTCTTTCTAATTAGTTTCCATTTTGTTTCAATTCCGCTTTTAACTTTTTGTTCTGTTCCAATTCAGTCTCCCTAAACACTGTGCGTTTTGGCCCGGGGATATTTGCTAATTTAATCCCTAACCTCTTACCCATATTTCAGTATGATCCTTGCACGCGCCTACTTGATTTATTGCAAGTGCAGCCCCTTTGATTTTTATTCCAACTTCAATATAGTCTTCAATTGGCCGAATGAGCTTATTCATTTATTGTTTTGAAAAATCATACTATTAATATTATTATTATTATTATTATTATTATTATTATTATTATTATTATTATTATTATTATTATTATTATCATCATCATTATGATTAGTTTGAATTTTTGTATATTATTTTCACAAAACATCATGAATGCTGTTGATTTTAAATTTTGACTTCATTTTAAATCGTTTCATATATTACTTGCTCTATTTTTTAGGCATTCTTCACTTAAAACTGATTTTGTTAATTTATCTCTAAAATTGTTTAGTTCATTATTCTCTGACTATTAATATTGATGTTTAAATAATGTAAATTATGTGATTATTATTCTTGCATGTATTAGGATTTGTTTATTCGTATTTCCATATCCTTGATATTGTCCTCTTCGTTATTATTGTGCATGTTATTGTCCCGCCATCTTTATTATCATTATTCATGCATATTAATATTTTGGATTAATGACTCCAATGGTATGTATTAAGTATATTATATTATTGTTACGCTAATTTCGTGTTACGTTACCATTATTAGACGAGCATAACCCCTATTCACGCTTCAAATAATGTTTCATTAAAATGAAACCCGATTTTTTTTTAATATATTTATCCAAAAATAAAAGTTTTTTAAAATAAGGCAATATTCTATGTTCGTGAAATTCAGAAAGCCGTGCCCTATGTGTTGGGTTTCGGTTCTTTCGTTTGGCTAAACATGCGAATATCCTTTTGATCTTTTAATGCATAAACCTCGGGAATTAAGAGATGATCCTGGATTCGAGGATTAAAATCATCGTGTCCTACGTACTGGATGTGATGTTTTGTTCCTTCGGAACAAGAAAATCTTGGTATTCGATTCGAAAAAACTAAAATATTTCCAAAAAGATTAATTTCTTATTTTCTTTTTAAATTTCCAACTTTCGACATTGGTACGTTAAATAATCAATTTGGTACCAATT
Organism: Gossypium australe; assembly: GCA_005393395.2. Classification (NCBI taxonomy): domain Eukaryota; kingdom Viridiplantae; phylum Streptophyta; class Magnoliopsida; order Malvales; family Malvaceae; genus Gossypium; species Gossypium australe. The sequence goes on from CM016616.1 coordinate 13,268,936, forward strand.
TTGGGCGTGATGAGGGTGCTAACCCTTCCTCGCACGTAACCGATTCCTGAACCCATTTTCTCAAATTTCGTGGACCACAAAAAATACTGTTTTAGTAAATTAAAACGTTTTATTAAAACAAAGGTGATCCGATCACACCTAATAAAAGATCGGTGGCGACTCCCTATTTTAAAAGTCAATTCCTGTTTTGTCAAAAAATGGTTACGACATTAAGAATAAATAACTAAGTAAAATCTTCTGCTGAATTGAAATAATCTCTTGCATGGTCACCTTGCGCTCCTCTCCAGCCCGGTCTGATGCTTTAAGTGTCTCCTGTAAAATGTTAAATAATAGGGTGAGTCACGAGACTCAGTGTGCAACCCTCATGCACCATTAGATTTGGGCCTTAACCCCACAGAACAGATACCAGAATATAATATATCAAAAAATATGTAAAGCCCAACCCAAATCCTAGGTTTCCATCCGCTACACGCCACCCTTACCTGCCAGTCACACCATTGGGGATTTCTACAATCAACACACACCGCTACACACCATTGATGGCAGACATGCTGCTCATCATCAGATCATGGCCGTAGCCACAACAACAGATCATGGCAAAAGCCACTACAATAGGTCACGGCAAAAATCGCTACAACAGGTCACGGCAAAAGCCGCTACAACAGGTCACGGTAAAAGCCGTTACAACAGAACACTTCCTCTTTCATCAAACCCAACCCCATGCAATCACAGAAAATCGGCATATTCATATCATTTAATCAGAACATTCACTTAAAATGATAGGGATCACTAACCTGGTGATTTGCTTTTACCCTCTTTGGGTTTTCAATCGTTATGCCGGGATTTCGGCATTAACCAGAATATAACAGATTAATAAACATATTTTAACAGGCAATCTATATGGTGTGGAAGTGTTACACACCTGATATCGCGTAGTTTTACTCCCTTAGTTAAATCCTTGCTATCTGGATCTACAACCCTTAGTCTAAAACCTTGCTCAAAAGCAGGAAGAATACGAAGATTTGGGCTCCCCTTGAAATCCCGAAAGTAACACGATTCGAGTGTTACTAAACTCTATCTTAGAGATCTAAGCGAGTGACTCCCCTTTAGTTTCCTTCGAGATTCGGCACAAGCAGATACCCTAGAGAGAATTCGGCAAACATAAGAGATGAGATCTAAGGATTTTAGCTTTTATGGAAATCCCGAAAAAGATGAACTGATACGTTTTCGGCTTTTAGAAGAAAGAAGAGAAAAGAATAATGGAGTTTTCGGCTTTTAGAAGAAAGAAGAGAAAAAAACAATGGAGTTTCAACTTTTGAATCAAAGTGAAGATGAGGGAATAGGGTTAGGAATTTCGGCTTCTACTCAGAGGAGAAGAGAAAGAAAAGATGGAAACCCTAAATGCCAAAAAATAAAGAAGAGAACCCTCCCTATTTATAGAAATTTCGGCTCCATGAAACCTAACCCTAATGCCAAAAATTAGCTAACTTAAATTAAAATAATTGGGCTCCATGAAACTTAAATTTGGGCCCCTTACTCCCTTGTGTGGCGTCACCTCCTAATATTGGGCCACAAGCCCACTTTGGTATTTTAAACACAGATACTACCTTTTAAACCCTATAATGCCTAAACAGATAATTTTAATCAAGGCCTCTACCTAAGCCTGAGCCCAATTTGGACCCCTAACACTTAGATTAACACATTAAACATATCCACCCATTAAACGCATAGGCCCAAAAATTCAGGATGTTACATTCCGTGTTGCGACATCCCTGGCAGTTTACTGTTGTCATGACATCGGTGTTCGATGTCACAGCACACTTTAGATTTTTAGAATTTTGAGTATACTGGCTGTTGTGTTGCGACACTGAAAGTCCGTCTCGTGACGTCGAAAGAATTTTCTCAATTTTTTAAATTTGCCTTCGATGTCGTGGTGCAAGGTTCCTATGTCGCGACATGGGCTCTGTTCTCACACAATACTTCATTTTCTAGAGTGTTACAGTTGTTATAAAACACGAATTTAAGAAAACTTAAAATCTATACTAAATAGTTAGTAGAATATACAATAATTTACAATATTTAAGCATTAATTTAGATAATTTTAATTTTACTGTCGAATTCATCTGACATTATCCTCAATTCACATTTAGACGATTCTTCCATTCTATCCATATTAGTCTATCATTTGTTGTGCCATTCCACTGTCGCCCGCTTATCCCTTTCCTTGAACCTATATATTCGTTCTGCATGCATAAAAGGAAGTATATCCCTTGACTTGGGAGTGTTAGAAGCAAATAATTATTTGCAGTGTTCCACTGACTTCCTTATACTTTCCTTGCTTGGTTGATGACCACATTTAAAGATTTCAGTCTCACCATTAATTTTCATAGTTAATTCGTTTCTTTTCTAAATCAATGGTGGATCTAGAAGTGGGTAGAGAAGGTCTTCCTAATAAGATTGGTATCTCACAATCTTCTTCAAAGTCTAAAACCACAAAATCTGTTGGGATAATGAAACTGCACTCTTTAACCAACACATGCTCCAATACTCCTTTCGGATGTACTGAAGACCTTTCAGCCAACTATAATGTTATCTAAGTAGTTTTGAGATCCCCCAACCCAGGTTTTTCAAAAATAGATAGAGGCATTAAAATAATACTAGCTCCTAAGTCACATAAAATGTAACATCCTGAATTTTTGGGCCTATGCGTTTAGTGTGTGGATATGTTTAATGTGTTAATTTAACTGTTAGGGGTCCAAATTGGGCTCAGGATGTGGACAAGGCCTTGGTGAAATTCTTGCTTGGGCACTATAACGTTTAAAAGGTGGTATCTGAGTTTAAAATATCAAAATGGGCTTGTGGCCTAGTAGTCAGTGGTGCCACTTAGGGAGCAAGGATGGTGACGCCACACAAGGGAGTAAGGGGCCCAAATTTAAGTTTCATGGAGCCTAATTCTTTTAATTCAAGTTGGTAAATTTCGGTATTAGGGTTAGGTGGAGTGGACGGCAACAAGGCTCAAAAATAGGAGGATTTATGTGATTGGGATAATGTAGATATTATAGTTGATAATATGGAAGATAAAAGGAGAAATGATAGGAGCTATCTGCAAGGCTAGGTGTTGGCCGAAATTCCATCACCTAGATGAATGAAGAAATCGGTTTCTTTATGGCAAAAGGGTGCCGAATTTTCCCTTTCTATTTGCTTAATTTTTAGTTAGCAGGAAGGGCACTTTCGGTTTTTGATAGGTAAGTGCCGAAATTTCTATAAATAGGGGGGATAGCTCATCAATTCCGGCATTTGAACCCTACTCTTTTCTTCATTCTTCGTGCCGAAATTCTCAGCCTTCCTCTGCAATTTCTTTTCTTTTGATTTCTTCAAAAGCCGAAACCTCCCAATCTTCTCAACATCTTTTCTTTCAAAAGCCGAAACCCTGAACTTTCTTCTCATCTCCATAGCCGAATACTCCCTATTCTTGTTGTCTATTCCTTCAACTAAAAGCTGAAACTACTTGGATTTCTTCTTATTATCTTCTCTTCTTAATCTTCTCAAAAGCCGAAAACTCTTAGGAGTTGCCGAATCTTTCTGCAAGGGGTAGCCGAAACTTTCTGTAGAGGTAAGTGTTGATTCGTGTGATTTCAATCTTTTTTCGGCTTTTTAGAGACCATAGTCGAATGGCTAAATGGTTGATTAATCTCGTGTTTTCTGTCATGGGCAGCATTCCGGGATTTGAAGGAGATCCTATCGCTTAGGTTTCTAAATCGGTAGCACTCGAATCATCCTACTTCCGAGATTTAATCGATCTAGGTAAGGAGATTTGTTTATTTAAACATGTAAGTTTGTGTAAATAATAATCCTTGGCCGAATGTAGGGGAAGCTTTATCTTCGTGTTCTTCCGGCTTTTGAGCAAAGTTGTAGACAAAGGGCAGTAGATCTGATTAGTGAGGGTATCGACATAGAGAGTAGTACTACGTGTTATCAGGTGTGTAACATTCTCACACCATTTGGATTGCCTGTTAGTATATGTTTATAAATCTGTTATATTCTGTTAAATGTCGAAATACCAGCATGGCTGTTGAATACCCGAGGAGGGTAAAGGCGAGTCACCAGGTTAGTGATCTCTGTCATTCTACAGTGAATGGTTTTGTTGATATGATATGTTATATATATGTATGCCGATTTCTATGTATGCATGGGGTTGGGTGATTGATGAAAGGGAAAGTGTTCTGTTGTAGTGGCTTTTGCCATGATCTGTTGTAGTGGCTTTTACCATGATCTGTTGTAGTGGCTATTGCCATGATCTGACGCTGAGTAGCTAACTGCAGTATGACTGCCATCGATGGTGTGTAGCGGTGTGGGTTGATTGTAGAAATCCCCAATGGTCTGATTGGTAGGTAAGAGTGGTGTGTAGTAGATGGAAACCTAGGATTGGGTTGGGCTTTGTATAATTCCTGATATATTATATTTTGTTATCTATTCTGTGGGGCTAAGGCCCAGTCTGATGGTGCACGAGGGTTGCACACTGAGTCCTGTGACTCACCCTATTGTTTAACATTTTTCAGGAGACACCTAGAGCATCGGACCGGGCTGGGGAGGAGCGCCAGGTGGCTATGCATGAGATTATGATGGATACTGCAAAAGGCATTATTTTGTTTATTTATATTTAGTATTTTGGGTTATATTTTATTGTAATATGGCCACGGGCTATTTACTTTACAATTTCGGTTTTAATTTCTTAAAGGCATCATATAGAAATTATATCTTATATAAATTATCAAATTATTAAGTTTTCCGGTATAAATGTTTAAACTCGACGAATGTTTTTCCAAAAATGCGACATGTTTTACTAAATATTCTTAGTGACATGCCAGATCCAGTCGTGGTGTTTGGGCCGGGTTTGGGGTGTTACAGATTGGTATCAGAGCCCGATTCAAAACTCAGCTTTGGGGTTTTGGGCTTAAAACATTTTCTAAAGTTGGGTTTTTGAAACATGCATGTTTTTAAATAACAAAGGATGGTTTTCTCGGCATGGCACCTGCGTCTCCGGCCCAAGTCCACCAGGTAAGTATTCTGAACTCACTGTATGTTATATGTATGTGGGCTTGATGGGCTTTATGGGACGTAGACTATTTAAATTAGAACTTGATGGACTCTAGGCTTAACTTAAACAACTTTTTAAATCTCATAAGACTTAAGTCAACTAAATAAACCCGTGAACAAGTCGTTGGGTTGGGGTGTGGCAACAGGCATGCGCATGTCTAGGATTGGATCCGGAAGAGCCTGGTACTTAAGCAGTCCTAGTGACTCACCTCCTCTTCGCTGGAATCCTACCTGGTGCGTAGTGACTGTTCACCCTAGCCACGAGGATTTGTTGACGAGCCAAAATCTATAATTAAAACCCGAAAGGGACCAGCCATCCTATTCGTTTTTAAATTACTAAATTCCCCCTGATTTGTAAAATGACCAAAATAACCCTGATTTATACAATTACTAAATTACCCCTGATTTATAAAATGACCGAAATAACCCTGGATCGCAAACTTACCAAGATACCCTTATTTCACAAAATTACCAAGGGACCCTATTTTGCAAAATTACCAAAATACCCCCAAGTTTTGTAAAAGTTCCGAAATACACTTGGTTTTGTGAAAATTTCCAAAACAACCGTGATTTTATAAAATACCCATGTTTTGCAAATTTACTCGAAAACCCCTAGATTTACAAAAGAACCCGGTTTGCAAAAAAAAAAAACTTGTTTTCCAAAATACCCTTGTTTTAAAAAAAATGTGTACCAAAGTACCTCTAATTCAAAAAAATTACCAAGAAACTCTATTTTGTCAAATTACAAACATACCCTGTAGGATGAAATTACAGAAAATACCCCTGGGTAGTGAAATTACGAAAATACCCTTATGTGAGGAATGTGAGTTCATGGATGTTATATGTATGTTGATGTGTGATGGTTGAATGTATGTGGTTTCTAGAATTAGGAGATAAACTTGAGACTGAAACTGTAGATAGGTTCGAATTTGAAAGAACTACTCTTAAAACTACTTTCCATAAGATTGTTCGTGGTTAATTAGTGAAAGAAATTAATAATTTATAAAATTTCTAATTTAGATAATACGAGAATCAACAATGAGAGCTAGAAGAGGAAGAAGAGGCCGCGGCCGAGGCCGTCGAAGTGTTAGGACTGATGTGCTGACTCAGCTAGTTAGGGAGGTACTGAAAGAGGTTAAAGAAATCGGTGAAACACTTCGATTTGGGTGCGTGGACTGTAAGAAAAAAAGAGATCGTAGTTTTCTAGGGTTGTAGTCTCGTTCTGTGAAGCATGTTAAGGTACGTCCAAACTTTCGGGTTTGCGAATATTGTAGAAGGCGTCATCCGGGTGAATGTTGGAGGAAGTCGGGAATGTGTTTAAGATGCGGGTCTGAGGAGCATAAGGCTCAGGATTGTTCAATCACCATTAAGTCGGGTATGTTTTGTGTGGATGCTATATTTTTGGGTATAGAAACTGTATGCGTGCAATGTTTATACATTATTAAATTAGAGTGTGCAGCGAAAGCATAGTGGTGAGACTTGGGTAGTACGATTAGTAGTTAGTTGGAAATTTCGATGATGAAATTTCTTTAAGGGGGTAGAACTATAACATCCTGAATTTTTGGGCCTATGCGTTTAGTGTGTGGATATGTTTAATGTGTTAATTTAACTGTTAGGGGTCCAAATTGGGCTCAGGATGTGGACAAGGCCTTGGTGAAATTCTTGCTTGGGCACTATAATGTTTAAAAGGTGGTATCTGAGTTTAAAATATCAAAATGGGCTTGTGGCCCAGTAGTCAGTGGCGCCACTTAGGGAGCGAGGATGGTGATGCCACACAAGGGAGTAAGGGGCCCAAATTTAAGTTTCATGGAGCCCAATTCTTTTAATTTAAGTTAGGTAAATTTCGGCATTAGGGTTAGGTGGAGTGGACGGCAACAAGGCTCAAAAATAGGAGGATTTATGTGATTAGGATAATGTAGATATTATAGTTGATAATATGAAAGATAAAAGGAGAAAAGATAGGAGCTATCTGCAAGGCTAGGTGTTGGCCAAAATTCCATCACCTAGAGGAGTGAAGAAATCGATTTCTTTATGGCAAAGGGGTGCCGAATTTTCCCTTTCTATTTGCTTAATTTTTAGTTATCAGGAAGGGCACTTTCGATTTTTGATAGGTAAGTGCCAAATTTTCTATAAATAGGGGGGATAGCTCATCAATTCCGGCATTTGAACCCTACTCTTTTCTTTATTCTTCGTGCCGAAATTCTCAGCCTTCCTCTGCAATTTCTGTTCTTTTGATTTCTTCAAAAGCCGAAACCTCCCAATCTTCTCAACATCTTTTCTTTCAAAAGCTGAAACCCTGAACTTTCTGCTTATCTCCATAGCCGAATACTCCCTATTCTTGTTGCCGATTCCTTCAACTAAAAGCCGAAACTACTTGGATTTCTTCTTATTATCTTCTCTTCTTGATCTTCTCAAAAGCCGAAAACTCCTAGGAGTTACCAAATCTTTCTGCAAGGGGTAGCCGAAACTTTCTGTAGAGGTAAGTGTTGATTCGTGTGATTTTAATCTCTTTCCGGCTTTTTGGAGACCATAGCCGAATGGCTAAATGGTTGATTAATCTTGTGTTTTCTGTCATGGGCGGCATTCCGGGATTTGAAGGAGATCCTATCGCTTAGGTTTCTAAATCGGTAGCACTCGAATCATCCTACTTTCGGGATTTAATCGATCTAGGTAAGGAGATTTGTTTATTTAAACATGTAAGTTTGGGTAAATAATAATCCTTGGCCGAATGTAGGGGAAGCTTTATCTTCGTGTTCTTCCAGCTTTTGAACAAAGTTGTAGATAAAGGGCAGTAGATCTGATTAGTGAGGGTATCGACATAGAGAGTAGTACTACGTGTTATCAGGTGTGTAACATTCTCACACCATTTGGATTACCTGTTAGTATATGTTTATAAATCTGTTATATTCTGTTAAATGCCGAAACACCGGCATGGCTGTTGAAAACCCAAGGAGGGTAAAGGCGAATCACCAGGTTAGTGATCTCTGTCATTCTACAGTGAATGGTTCTGTTGATATGATATGTTATATATATGTATGCCGATTTCTATGTATGCATAGGGTTGGGTGATTGATGAAAGGGGAAGTGTTCTGTTGTAGTGGCTATTGCCATGATCTGACGATGAGCAGCTAACTGCAGCATGGCTGCCATCGATGGTGTGTAGCGGTGTGGGTTGATTGTAGAAATCCCCAATGGTGTGATTGGCAGGTAAGGGTGGTGTGTAGCGGATGGAAACCTAAGATTGGGTTGGGCTTTGCATAATTCCTGATATATTATATTTTGTTATCTATTCTTTGGGGCTAAGGCCCAGTCTGATGGTGCACGAGGGTTGCACACTGAGTCCTGTGACTCACCCTATTATTTAACATTTTTCAGGAGACACCTAGAGCATCAGACCGGGCTGGAGAGGAGCGCAAGGTGGCCATGCATAAGATTATGATGGATACTGCAAAAGACATTATTTTGTTTATTTATATTTAGTATTTTGGGTTATATTTTATTGTCATAAGGCCACGGGCTATTTACTTTACAATTTCGGTTTTAATTTCTTAAAGGCATCATATAGAATTTGTATCTCATATAAATTATCAAATTATTAAGTTTTCCGGTATAACTGTTTAAACTCGACAAATGTTTTTCCAAAAATGCGACATGTTTTACTAAATCTTCTTAGTGACATGCCAGATCCGGTCGTGGTGTTTAGGCCGGGTTTGGGGTGTTACATAAAACTCTATTAAAATAAATGCTCCCTATCTCTATGGGAATAGTAAAACTTCCTAGGTTTTTCAGTTTTTGGGGAACTTGTCTTGAACTAATAACACTAGAGGAGGCACTTAAATTAACTTGTTCTCCTACCTTAGTTTTCCTATGCCTAGACATTATATCCTTTAAAAACTTGGCGTATTTGGGGATTTTCTCAATTAATTCAATTAAAGGCATGTCTAAATTTAATGTTTTGAACAAGTTTAGAAGCTTACAAACTAATCTTCATCTCGCTTTTACTTTAATTCTAGTCTTGAATGGAATGAGATCTTTGTAACAGCATGTAACATCCTAAAATTTAGAATTTTATTTGTTGCTTTATTTCTTGTGTTAAGCTAGTTAAAAATATTAATTGTGTATGTTTAGGAGTTCTGAGAAGCTCGGGGTTTATTTGGGCCCTAGTAAAAATTTTGTGTTTAAGCGTATTAAGGAGAGATAGTAAATGGTATTAAGGCTTATGGAAATAGGTGAGTAATTTGCTAGCATAAAGGAGCTTAGGGTAAAAGGGATATGGCGCCACATGAAGAACTTTGAGGGAAGAGGTTCAAATCCCATCTTGTGCAAACTTTTGACTATTTTTTTTGTGTTCTTCCCTTAGTGTCGGCCAAGATGGTATATAAGGCAAGGTGGACTTTTTAATTTTGGCAAGGTGGCTAAGGAAATAAGGCAAGGATGAAGGTAAGGATAGGAATCAAAAGAAAAGGAAAGAATACGGAACATGTTGGCTCAAAGAGAGGAAAGTGTTTTGGAAAGTTTTGGTTGGCCAATTTTTGACCTTTATGCCAAGGTATACACCCTTTTGGTATAGGGAGAGGGTAGCCGAATTTGCTAGGAACATTTTGGCAATTTTGATGCTTGAGAGGTTGTCTTCTCTTTAGCTTTTTAGTGCAATTTTCTTTCTCCAATTCTTCCTTTTAGCCATAACTCCCAAAGCCAAAAAGAGAGTATATTTTCTTTGTTTTGGCCAAAAACTCTTATTTGCATTTCAGTCATTTTTCTTTTGTTGTGCCAAAATCTTAATCCATCTTTTATCAATCTTCTTTGGTTGCCGAAATACTCACATTTTTCTTTGGTTCAAATCTCTTTTGGTGTTGGCCGAAACACACCAAACACCTTTGTTCATCTTCTCCTTTCTTTTAATCATCTCTTCAATCCTTCTTCCACTTCTTAAAAATAAAAAATTTCATTGTGCTCGAATTCTTTTTATTCATTCTCTCCATAGCCGAATCTAATAACAACTTGTCTCCTCACTATCTCTTTTTCCTTCGTGTTGGACACTATCTTCTTGACAAATCGGTGAGTAATAATTTTCTTTTGAATTTCTTCTCTTAATGCCGAATTTATGCCATTGACATGGGATGGTTCTATTAACCAAAATCATCTTTTTTTTTTCTACTCTCTTAAAATGTGATCATTTTCCCTTTTTGTAGTATTCTAGTGGGAGGCCGAACATCATTCTAGCCTTAAGTTGAACGGTGAAAATCGGATCCAAGGTAAGACGTTCTTTATGGATTATTGATATTATTCAATATTCGATTAGTTGCTAACAGAGCAATAATTTGGAATAATCGATTATATGTTTTAGGGACTAAATCGCTCGATCTATCAACTTGTGATCATATGATTCTAGTAGTAAGCCGACCTTTTTCCTTAGTCAATCATTTCATATCAACGTAATATTATTTTGACTAAGATTTTATTCAATGGAGGCAAGCGATATTGAATCGAAAGGGAAAGCATTTTGAGATCACAAAAGGAGCGGATTAGCGATCCCTACTTTTAAATTCAAACGAAGGGCAGTATCGGCGGTTCGGGATTTTCCACCGGGTTGTGGACCGTCATCCGGGGAAAATCGACAAATCATGGTCGTTCACGATTTCAAGGGTAAACACTTTAGATCATTTATTTTAAAAGTTTGATTAATAAATCGCGTATGTCGATTAAGCGAGTGTTATGATATTTTAGGTATCGACGATCAAGAAGGCCTAGTACTTAACGTAATCAGGTGTGCAATCTCACACCGTTATTCGTGGGTTTTAAGATTGTTATCATATTGGAAATAAATAGCTATGCTTAAAACCGTAATATGGAGCAAATTGGGAAAATTGGCCTAAATTGCATTATTTTGATAAATCTGTCAAAATCGGTATTAACGCTGTGAAAATTAAGAAAATGTCCCTATTGGGCCGAATTACGAAAAATGCCCTTAATGGGCCAAATTATGAAAATGCCTCTATGTGCCAAATGACGAAAATGCCTTAATAGGCTGATATGATAGATTGCCTTAATGGGCTGATTTGCAAAGTGTTAATGGGCCGAATTTTTGTAGTGAATCTCTGAATTAATAATTGTTGTTTATATTTGTAATATCGTGATTTACTATTTATGATGCATATACATAATTTTGCATGGGATGGGAAAATGTTGAAGAGAAGTGATTCCGGTGGCACTGCCACAAAAAAATGTTTGTTTATATGATTCGATATGATTCTGGTGGCTTGGCCACAATCAAAATATGTTATAAATGGCAAAAATGCCTGCAATTGGTGTGTTTGGTGGGGTGGGTTGGCTTGATCCCCGCAGGTGTGATGGGATGGTATGGGTGGTGTGTAGCAGATGGATTATTAGGTTGGGTTGGGTTGCATTACATTCATTTGATTTATTTGATACATTATTATGTAAAAGGGGTTTAGGCCCTAAATATTACGAAACGTGTTCAAGCCCAGTGAACGGCGGTAAGGGGATTATACACTGAGTTCTAGTAACTCACCCCGTTTCCTTAACCCTTGCAGGTAATGCTCAGTGGCGTGGACTTGGGCCATGGATGACTCGGTGGAGGCCATACTTCAGAAATGGTTTTATTTGGACTTTAAACTTCTTTCTCGTTTAATTTATTACTTTACTATTTTGGGTTAAATGTTGTAATAAGGCCTCTGGTTTATTTTATTTTGCTTTATGTTTGATGTATATATATTTTGCTCAAATTACTTCAAATGAGATTTTTCTAAAAACGGTTACATAAATGGATTTTTATTATAAACTTATATAAATATTGTTAAACCGGAAAGTTTCTCTCAAATTTTCATCAATATTTTTCAAAAGTCACGATTTTTTAAATCATTACTTCTAATTTATCGATTTATCAATCAACCTTGGAAGTTAGTATTATATTGTCAAATATTTTAAATCAAAACTTGTTTTCTTGGTTTTTAACAAAACTATTTATGCACGAATGAAATGGACTTAAATGTATTTTTCTCATGTGACATTTCAGATCTGGCCTTAACGCATGGGCGGGGTTTGGGGTGTTACATTTTATGGTATCAGAGCCCGGTTTCAAAACTCGGCTGTGGTTTGGGTTCAAAAACATTTTTTCCAAAGCTATTTGAATTTTGAATTAAAAATGCATGTTTTAAAAGAAGTATGGCACCACGGGTATCCGACACCAAGTCAAGTAAGTACATGTTATCATTGTATGATTATGATTATTATGATATGACTGTAGGAATACTCTAGAACTTTTAGTTTTAGGAGTTGAAATTATAGAGATTGAGACTATAGGATGTGTTTGCGGAAACGACTTTACTTCCTATACTTCATAAAATATTGTTTAATAAACACTGAAATAGTATACTAATTCATAAGACTCTTAATCAGATTAAATCGAATTAGCCAATATGAGCGCTAGAGGACGTGGATACGGTGGACGTGGCCGTGGTAGAGGCCGAGGCACTAGAGTTGTGTCTAAGGCGTCAGGACATATGCCTGAAATGGACGCACCTGCGTCACCTGTGACTGAAGCTGGGTCACATGATTGTATGAGAGAGGACGATGCTTTATCCCAAGCAATGTTGCGAGTTCTGGAAAGGGTTGCCAGGGCAAGAACTGGGATAGCAGCTCGTGGGTCAATATCGGAGCGACTCAGATCGAATGGTGCTGAGGTTTTTAGGGGTATCTCGGGGGTGGCCCCAAATGTAGCGGAGTATTGGCTTGAGGCGGTGGAGCGGATCATGGACGATTTGGATTGCACCACTGAGCAGAAACTGAAAGGAGCTGTGTCATTGTTGAGAGACGAGGCGTATCAATGGTGGCTCACTATTCGGGAAGGCACTCAGGCCGATCGTATTACCTGGGAATTCTTTAAGGCGGCATTTCAAGGAAAGTATGTCGGGGCTAGCTATGTGGATGCCCGAAGGAAGAAATTCCTAAATCTGGTCCAAGGAGGTAAGACTGTGGCAGCTTACGAGGCGGAATTTCTGCGTCTAAGTCGGTATGCCCAGGGAATAGTGCCAACTAACTACGAACGCTGTGTGCGTTTAGAGGACGGGTTACGTGATGAGTTGAGGGTACTGATAGCCCCACAAAAGGAGAGAAATTTTGCCACACTGGTGGAGAAAGCCAAGATAGCTGAAGAAGTTAAAACACTCGGAGAGGCAAAACCAAGACAGGGATAGGGGCAGGAACAAGAGAGACTCGGGGTACTCAGGTCCTGCTAGAGGGTTTCAGAAGAGGCCCAGGAATGAGGAGCCAGCTCGAGCTAGAGTACCAGCTGCTACCAATCAGTTACAATCATGTGCGGGCTGTGGAAAATGACACCCGGGTGAATACTGGAAGAGAACCGATGGTTGTTTCAAATGTGGTTCCAAGGACCATCGGCTTAGAGATTGCCTCGACAGACTGCTCAAACTCAGGATGTTCATAACTATGATGCACAGCCAGCTAGAGGCGCTCAGCAGCCACCGAGAGGCCGTGGATCAGGTCGAGGTGGTAATGGCGTAGGACGAGGTCAGGGTGCACCGGGTAGAGGTACTGATAATAGGGGTAACGCGGAGGTGAGACAACCAGGGTTGGTCTACGCGGTCAGACGTCGAGAGGATGGCGATGCACCTGATGTAATAATCGGTACATTCTTCATATCTGATGTACTTGTTACTGCTTTGATAGATATCAGATCCACCCATTCGTATGTTGCTTGTGTTGTATCTGGAAATCTGAACATTAGATCTGAGATTACTGCTAGAGAAACAACTGTAATTAGTCATTTAGGATAGTCACTGTTAGTGAATAAATTGTTTAGAGATGTTCCCTTAGAAATTTAGGGGGAAATATTTTTGGCGGATTTGATGGAACTGCCTTTCAGCGAGTTCGACCTTATTTTGGGCATGGACTAGTTGGTGAAACACCATGCGAACTTGGATTGTGCTGCAAAGCAGATGTTACTAAGAACTTCAGAGGATAAGGAAGTGATGATGATAGGTGAGAGAGGAAACTATCTATCTAATGTGGTATCTACTTTGAAGGCAGAAAAGTTGGTGCGAAAGGGGTGTGGTGCATTCCTAGCCTTCATTAGTGCTTTGGATGCCAAGGAATTGTCGGTGGAAAGTGTTAGAACAGTGAAAGAGTTTTCAGACATCTTTCTCGAGGAACTTCCAGGATTGCCTCCGGATCGGGAGGTAGACTTTGGCATTGAGCTATTGCCAGGAACGGCTCTGGTGTCCATTGCTCCTTATAGAATGGCGCCGAAGGAGTTAGCGGAGCTTAAGGCTCAAGTTCAGGAGTTGTTGGATCACGGATTCATTTGACCGAGTGTGTCACCGTGGGGAACGCCGGTCTTGTTCGTTAAGAAGAAGGATGGGTCGATGCGTATGTGCATCGATTATAGGCAGTTGAATAAGTTGATGATCAAGAACAAGTATCCGTTGCTGAAAATCGACAATCCGTTTGATCAACTGCAAGGAGCTTTAGTTTTCTCAAAGATAGATTTGAGATCGGTTTACCACCAGTTTAAGGTCAAGGAGGCAGATATTCATAGGACTACGTTTCGAACTCGTTATGGGCATTATGAGTTCTTGGTGATGCTGTTTGGGTTGACTAATGCACCAGCTGCATTTATGGACATGATGAACCGGGTTTTCCAACCCTATTTAGATCGATTTGTGGTGGTGCTCATAGATGACATCTTAGTGTACTCGAAGAATGAAGAAGAGCATGATTCGCATCTGCGGGTAGTATTGCAAATATTAAGGGAGAAGCAACTTTATGCCAAATTCAGTAAGTGTGAACTTTGGCTGAAGGAAGTGACCTTTTTGGGGCATGTTGTGTCTGTCGGAGGAATTAGAATTCACTCCCGGAAGGTCGAGGCTGTCTTGGACTGGAAACCACCGAAGTCAGTGGCTGAAATTTGGAGTTTCCTAGGGTTGGCTGGTTATTACAAATGGTTCGTTGAGGGGTTTTCGTTGATTACTGCACCCCTAACTAAGCTGTTGCGTATGGGAGTACCTTTTGTGTGGTCAGATCAGCAGCAAGACAGTTTTGAGAAATTGAAGAAGATTCTGACAGAAGCGCCAGTATTGATTCAACCTAAGGCTGGAAAATATTTTATTGTTTACTGTGATGCGTCACGCATGGGATTGGGATGTGTGTTGATGCAAGGAGGAAAAGTGGTGGCTTATGCATCTCGTCAATTAAGGCCACACGAGGTGAACTATCCTACTCATGATTTGGAGTTAGCTGCAGTGGTGTTTGCTCTGAAGATTTGGAGACACTATCTGTACGGTGAGAAGTCGATTATCTACACGGATCATAAGAGTCTGAAGTACCTCCTTACTCAGAAGGAGTTGAACTTAAGACAATGGAGGTGGATAGAACTATTGAAAGATTATGACTTCACAATCGAATATCATCCCGGGAAGGCTAATGTGGTGGCTGATGCGTTAAGTCCAAAGGTGATATCGGATTTGAGAGCGATGTTCGCTCACCTCGGCCTTTATGAAGATGGTAGCCTGTTGGCTGAATTTCAGGTGAAGCCTGCATGGATAAGCCAGATTAAGGAAAAGCAATTGACAGATGAAGCGTTGGGTTCTCGACTTCTGCATGTGGAAGGTGGTGAGATAGGGGATTTTGGATTGAATAGTGGAGTATTGTGTTTCCACGGAAGAATTTGTATGCCCAAAGATTCGGAATTGAGACAAATAATTCTGCATGAGGCGCATAGTAGCCTTTATGCTATGCACCCCAGGGGAAATAAGATGTATCGAGACCTTCGTGAGCAGTATTGGTGGCCAGGGTTGAAACGGGAGGTTACCAATTTCGTGAGTAAGTGCTTGACATGTCAGCAAGTGAAGGCGGAACATCAATTGCCGTCGAGATTGCTACAACCGGTGAAAATTCCATTATGGAAATGGGAAAGGATAACGATGGACTTTGTTAGTGGGTAATAGTGGATCGGTTGACGAAGACTGCTCATTTCCTACCTGTTCGTATGGATTACTCATTGCAGAAGTTGGCCAAGTTGTATGTAGCAGAGATCGTGAGGTTACATGGGGTACCAGTGTCTATTATATCGGACAGGGACCCTAGGTTTAAATCACGGTTTTGGAAAGCTTTACATGAAGCTTTGGGAACAAGGTTAAATTTTAGCACGACATTTCATCCTCAAACAGATGGTCAATCGAAGAGAGTAATCCAAATTCTGGAAGACAAGTTAAGGGGCTGTGTGATCGACTTCAGGGGTAGTTGGGAGGATTTCCTACCGTTGGCAGAGTTTGCATACAACAACAACTATCAATCTAGCATCCAGATGGCACCCTACGAGGCGTTGTATGGTCGTAGGTGTCGTACTCCTACTTGTTGGACTGAGCTAGGGAAGCGACAGTTATTGGGTCCTAAGCTGATATCAGAGACGGAGGAAAAAGTAAAGATAATTCGGGCACGGTTAAAGGAAGCTTCGGATAGACAAAAACCGTACGCAGATCTGAAGCATAAGGATATTGAGTTTGCGGTGGGAGATCAGGTCTTTCTAAAGGTCTCACCTTGGAAGAAGATCTTTAGATTTGGAAGGAAAGGCAAGTTGAGCCCTAGGTTCATCGGACCATACCGTGTATTGAAACGTGTTGGGTCAGTGGCTTATCAGCTTGAGTTACCTCCGGAGTTGAGTCAGATACATAGTGGTTTTCATGTCTCAATGTTAAGGCGTTATCGATCGGACCCGTCTCATATAGTACCGGAAGAGGAAATTGAGATAAGACCTGACTTGTCCTTTGAAGAAGAGCCAGTGCAAATTTTAGACCGGGACGTTAAGGTGCTGAGAAGGAAGTCGGTGCCGTTAGTAAAAGTATTATGGCGTAATCACGGATCGAAGGAAGCTACATGGGAGCCTGAGGACGCGATTCGGCAGCAATATCCTCACCTCTTTTAATCAGGTAAATTTCGAGGACGAAATTTTCTTTAAGGGGGTAGAATTGTAACATCCTAAAATTTAGAATTTTATGTGTTGCTTTATTTCTTGCGTTAAGCTAGTTAAAAATATTAATTGTGTATGTTTAGAGGTTCTGAGAAGGCTCGAGGTTTATTTGGGCCCTAGTAAAAGTTTTGTGTTTAAGCCTATTAAGGAGAGATAATAAGTGGCATTAAGGCTTATGGAAATAGGTGAGTAATTTGCTAGCATAAAGGAGCTTATGGTAAAAGGGATATTGCGCCACATGAAGAACATTGAAGGAAGAGGTTCAAATCCCATCTTGTGCAAAATTTTGACTATTTTTTTGTGTTCTTCCCCTAGTGTCGGCCAAGATGGTATATAAGGCAAGGTGGCTAAGGAAATAAGGCAAGGATGAAGGTAAGGATAGGAATCAAAAGAAAAGGAAAGAATAGGGAAAATGTTGGCTCAAAGAGAGGAAAGTGTTTTGGAAAGTTTTGGTTGGCCAATTTTTGACCTTTATGCCAAGGTATGCACAGTTTTGGTATAGGGAGAGGGTAGCCAAATTTGCTAGGAACATTTTGGCAATTTTTATGCTTGAGAGGTTGTCTTCTCTTTAGCTTTTTAGTGCAATTTTCTTTCTCCAATTCTTCCTTTTAGCCGTAACTCCCAAAGCCAAAAAGAGAGTATCTTTTCTTTGTTTTGGCCAAAAACTCTCATTTGCATTTTGGTCATTTTTCTTTTGTTGTGCTGAAATCTTAATCCATCTTTTATCAATCTTCTTTGGTTGCCGAAATACTCACATTTTTCTTTGGTTCAAATCTCTTTTGGTGTTGGCCGAAACACTCCAAACACCTTTGTTCATCTTCTCCTTAGTCAATCATTTCATATCAACGTAATATTATTTTGACTAAGATTTTATTCAACAGTGGCAAGCGATATCGAATTGAAAGGGAAAGCGTTTGGAGATCACAAAAGGAGCGGATTAGCGATCCTTACTCCTAAATTCAAACGAAGGGCAGTATCGGCGGTTTAGGATTTTCCACTGGGTTGTGGACCGTCATCCGGGGAAAATCGACAAAACGTGGTCGTTCACGATTTCAAGGGTAAACACTTTAGATAGTTTATTTTAGAAGTTTGATTAGTAAATCACGTGTGTCGATTAAGCGAGCGTTATGATATTTTAGGTGTCGACGATCAAGAAGGCCTAGTACTTACCGTAATCAGGTGTGTAATCTCACACCATTATCCGTGGGTTTTAAGATTGATATCATATTGGAAATAAATAGCTATGATTAAAATCGTAATATGGAGCAAATCGGGAAAATTAGCCTAAATTGCATTATTTTGATAAATTTGTCAAAATCGATATTAACACTGTGAAAATTACGTAAATGCCCCTATTGGGCCGAATTACGAAAAATACCCCTAATGGGCCGAATTATGAAAATGCCTCTATGTGCCAAATGACGAAAATGCCTTAATGGGTCGATGTGATAGATTGCCTTAATGGGCCGATTTGCAAAGTGTTAATGGGCTGAATTTTTGTAATGAATCTTTGAATTAATAATTGTTGTTTATATTTGTAATATCGTGATTTACTATGTATGATGCATATACATAATTTTGCATGGGATGAGAAAATGTTGAAGAGAAGTGATTCCGGTGGCACTGCCACAAAAAAAAATTTGTTTATATGATTCGATATGATTCTGGTGGCTTGGCCACAATCAAAATATGTTATAAATGGCAAAAATGCCTGCGATTGGTGTGTTTGGCGGGGTGGGTTAACTTGATCCCGATAGGTGTGATGGGATGGTACGGGTGGTGTGTAGCGGATGGATTATTAGGTTGGGTTGGGTTGCATTACATTCATCTGATTTATTTGATACATTATTATATAAAAGGGGTTTAGGCCCTAAATATTACTAAACGGGTTCAAGCCCAGTAAACGACGGTAAGGGGATTATACACTGAGTTCTAGTAACTCACCCCGTTTCCTTAACCCTTGTAGGTAATGCTCAGTGACGTGGACTTGGGCCATGGATGACTCGGTGGGGCTATACTTCAGAAATGGTTTTATTTGGACTTTAAACTTCTTTCCCGTTTACTTCATTACTTTACTATTTTGGGTTAAATGTTGTAATAAGGCCTCTGGTTTATTTTATTTTGCTTTATGTTTGACGTATATATATTTTGCTCAAATTACTTCAAATGAGATTTTTCTAAAATCTTAAACAAAGATTTTCTAAAAACAGTTACATAAATGGATTTTTATTATAAACTTATATAAATATTGTTAACCCGGAAAGTTTCTCTCAAATTTTCATCAATATTATTTAAAAGTCAAGGTTTTGTAAATCATTACTTCTAATTTATCGATTTATCAATCAACCTTCGAAGTTAGTATTATATTGTCAAATATTTTAAATCAAAACTTTTTTTCTTGATTTTTAACAAAACTATTTACGTACGAATGAAATGGACTTAAATGTATTTTTCTCATGTGACATGTCAGATCTGGCCTTAACGCATGGGCCGGGTTTGGGGTGTTACACAACAACATCTTTAGTTACTGATGGAGCTCGAAACTAACTATTATTTTGACAAAGGCAAGATCACCTATCGAACAGTAGTATAGCTGTGGTGAGTCCGGAATATCGTATCCTCAAGGACCAAGAGTCCTAGTATTAACTATCTTTTTATTATCTAGCATAATAATTAAGGGGATTTATTTTTAATCTAAAATTGACTAACTATGAATGCAACAGGGAGTAAATTGGGAAAATACTTTTGGAAAACTTCTATGAGATTGGCAATACCTAAGGAAGAATCCACCTAGACTTCACTTATTACTTTTGATTCATGCGATTTATTCACTTTGCTTAATCCGTACAAATCCCTAAATTATATTAATACCTCTTTCGAGGCTACTAACAACTGACTTTAGGTTGATTAATTGAAATCTCTTTCTAATTAAAACCCATATTGTCACATTAACTCGATCTATGGATTCCCTTATTAGGTTTGACCCTAATCTGGCAGATTTTCGTCGCCCTATATCTAGGGTTGCAATCAACTCCGCTTAATTGCGTTGATCTACTCTTAAACAGACACTTTTGCTCCACTGAATAAGCACATTCGATTTTGAATCAATAACCTGAATTATCAAAACAAGAATAAGAGCTCACAATTAAGAATAAGCACAAGTATTTATCTCATAAATCAAATAATAATAAGATTCGTCTTAGGTTTCATCCCCTTAGATATTTAAGGGATTTAGTTCATACTAAAAGAAGGAAACATCATAAAAGAGGAAAAACAACAAAACATAAGAAAACCCAAAAACTTCTAAAGAACTTAATGGGAGATCCTCAATCTTGATAGAGATCCTTCTCCTAAGCTGTTCTCGACTGCTGTATTGGAATATTTTTCTCCTTCTACTCAGCGTTTATTCGACGTCCTATCGAACTCTATTCGACCTCTCGTTGACGTCCCCTTTTAGGTTACCCTCTAGGGTGTTTATATAGGCTTCGAGATGTCTTTCTTGGTCCACAATTTTCCTATTCCGAATAGAATTCATCCTTATTTCGGTAAGGACACGCCCGTGGTCGATAGCCCAGGTCGTGTTCGATCCGCTTAGCACACACGGGCGTGTGGTTTTGCCCGTGTGCGGTGGTCCAGGCCGTGTAGGCCCATTTTATCCCTTTTTGGCCCGTTTCTCGATCTTTTTAACTCCCTAAGCTCTTCTGAGTATAAAACATGAAATTAAGAGATTAGGAGCATCGAATTCCTCAAATGCAATGGAAAATCATCCAAAATTAAGCAAAGAACGGGGTTAAAATATGTGTAAATTATGGTTTATCAGTTACTTCTTTTTCTGTCTCCACTGTTGGTGCAATTACCTCATTTGATTCTGATCCATGTTTTATTTTTAGAGATTGCTCTGGAAGATTATCAGTACTTTTAACGTCTACCTCCGAAATAGGGTTTTCTGGGATACTTAGTTCTTTGCTCGATCGGAGCACTATTGCTTTCATGTGCTCCTTACCTTCCTTCCGAGGATTATCTTTTGTATTGCTTGGAATATCGATGCTAATTTTTCTTTTAATATCACCCATCATACTCACCAATTGGCTCATATGATCCTCCAGTTTAGTCAATGTCCTTATTGAGTTGGTGCACCCAGACTGCACCTACGTTACATCCATTCCCATTGACTGCATTTCTTCCTCGATTCTGTCCAGACGTTGACTACATGCAGTATGGTTTTTTGGGTTGAACTTATCCTGAGGTTTTTGCAAATAAGGAGGTTGGTAGTATTTTTAGCTTGATTTGAACTATTACCTCCTCATTGGTTTCCTCCCCATATCAGGTTCGGGTGATCTTTCTAACTGGGATTTTAGGTTTTTGAATAAGGGTTTCCACCTCTATTTTTGATGTAATTCACATCCTCGGTAAGATTTTTGATGTAGTAGAAAAGTGGTTTATCTCCTTCACTCATAGATGGTGCATTGTTTGCAAATTCAATGCGCTTAAGTCTATCCACTAACTGTTGATACTTATCATCCTCTTGAATAGCTTTTACCGTGGTGGTTTTCTTGCCATATGTAAATCGTACAATTGGCCACTGATAGGAGTTCAATGCCATGTTCTCAATGATTTCATACACATCATCGTATGTTCTACACATAAGAGCTTCTCCTACTACTCCGTCCAATCCTGATCTTGCACTTGCATGCAGCCCGTTATAAAATATTTACAATCACATCCATTCAGGAAATCTGTGGTGCAGGCATTTCTGAATCATGGAAACTTTCTCCTTCCATGTGTCTGAAAAAAAAAATCCTCCTTATTAATTGAATCGCTTTGCTGATGGGAAAAAACTTCTGTAAGAACTTTCCAGTGAGTTCATCCCATGTCGTGATGGATCCTAGTGCCTGCGAGTCTAACCAAGAAAAGGCACTATCAATCAAAGAAAAATGGGAACAACTGAAGACGAATAGCATCATCAGTGACCCCACTATACTTAAAAGTATCACAAAGTTGGAGAAACCATTTTAAATGTTGATTCGGATCCTCTATCATTATGTCCTTAACTTGCAAATTATTCTAGATCATCTGATCCATCTCTGGCTTGATCTCGAAATTATTCATTGTAATATACGACCTTGTTATATTTTCCCGAACCGTGTCTAGACTTGGTAATGTATAGTCTCTTAAGGTTCTCTCGTTACGAGCCATATGCACGTTTGCGGGTAGCTACGGTGATGCTGGTGGGCTTTCTAAGGTGTTATTGTCAGCGTTGCCAAATAATGGATTTTCACGTGGTATGTTAGCTGCAGCAGGTGGTGGTGGATCTTGCATCTGTTGCTACTATTGTTGTTGTTGTCAGCGATTTCTGCGGATTATTCTCTCTAGATCTATGACTGCTACAATAGGTGTGCCCTACTACAAGTCATACACTAAACCTAGGAAGAGAAGATTAGTAAAAATAAATAAAATAAAATAAAATCATATCTATAACTTAGAAATTTCCTAATTATTCTTTCTGAACGAAAAAATTAAAATCAAACTAGTGACGTTGCCTCCCCGGCACTGACACCAACAACATGACCGCCTCCGGACGTACTGACGTCCAGAGTGTGAATACTTCAGTAAAAGATATATTAATGAGCCGATATCCGCATCTATATGGGTCCAGTTGTAATATAGTTACAATGGAGTAGGTGAGTACTCCGAGGATCGTACCCAAGGGAGGCGAGTGCTAGATCAATTTTAACCTAAACACTGAAAAATCTAATTAGTACTCTTAGTTAAGTTTATAGTACGAAGTTAAAATAAAATGAGTTTTTAGGGTTTTTTATAATACTAAAAATAAAATAACATAAAGAACTAAATTCAAGAGATTGAAGAATAGAAATAATCAAATCTGATTATGGGTGATTAGCTTGCTTCGGTAATCCCCATCAATTATCACTTCGGGCTTCTCGTCAATCAACTAGTCACTATCCCTGCATGATCTTTTGACCTTCCACTCGAATAATGAGTAGGAAAGGATTACTTATCTTCCGACCTCACAGTTCAAACTGGTTTGGGTGAAGATACTCATGAATGGGAAATACAAATTTTGGGTTAATTCCCACATTGATGACTTCTTAGGGTTGTCAGGCCTAGGGTTTGTTTTACGTTCATCCTTTCCCAAATAGCTGACCCATTGAGTATCCCTACAAAAAAGTTAATAAATCATACCTCCACTCGCTAATCCCCCATAGAGGGATTAGTTCTTTATGGTCTCCACAGACAATATAAAATCGATATAAAGACAAAACATGTTAAATAAATTGACAATAAAGAGTTTACAAAAGAGCCTAATTTTATTAAGGTTGATCACGAATCCACAATGTTTGATTGTCTTCACAATTCAAATCTCTCAAAATAGAACAAAAACAAATGAAAAGAAATCTAACCTAAGAAAAAAGAAAAGTGCACTGAATGTATCAGCCCGTTTTTAGTCAAATCGAAATAGTTATTTTGAGACCATAAATCTGAAGTTGAAATAATTATTTTATTATTATTTTAATGTGTACAGCATGAAAATATGATTGTGTGAAAATTTCGTTAAGAAATTTTATCGTTTGATTGGTCAATTTGATAAAAAAGACTAAATCGTGGAAAGTGTAAAACTTGTGTTCTATTAGCTAAAGGTGTCCAATAGCTGTAGAACCTTAAAGTTAAGGTCCTTATGTGGTAATTAATAGTGGAGTGGTATTTGGTGTAATTACTAATGTTTTTAAAGGTTAATTTTGGTAATTGATAATTAAAGATAAATTAAATAAAACAAATACAAATTTTGGTGCTTTCATCTTCTTCTAGCCGAAACTAAAGAAAGAAAAACACCATTTTTATTCTTTTGAAGGTTCGGCCATGGTATATTGAGCATATCCAGAAAAGTGGAATACAAACTTAGATCGAGGAAAGAAAAAAGTCTCGGATTAGTTGACCCGTGTCGTCGTTTTTATGTCCAAGTTAAGTTCGTATGTTATAAGTTTCATTATAAATGTATTTTATATGCTTTGATATTGCATAAACTGTGAATACGAGACTACAGATATGTTCGATAGTGGTTTGACGACAATTCAGCATTCGAAATCCCGATTGAACCTTAGGAATAGATTAGGATACTAGTGACATGTCATTAGGTGATACACTAATTTGGCTTCGAGCCATGATATTAGCACTTCGGGTGCGAGTTACTTTGATTTGGCTTTGGGCCATGATATCGGTACTTCGGGTGCAAAATATATTGAGTTGGCTTTGGGCCATGATATTGGCACTTAGTGTGCGAGACTCCTGAGTATTTGACTTCTATTTCGAATGGTTCAACGGGTTTATTGAAGATGTGAATTGGTGAGAAATAGATATGTATCGGTACAGGTATGTACGATAAACTATTTGAGCAATGAATCAAAGGAAGTTGTAAGCTTATGATCATTAATATGATTAAATTCATGTTAACTTGGTGCTTAATTCTTTGATGTAATTTATGTTACTTATTTGAAAATGTAAATGAATGGTGAAATTCGCTAAATTATTTCATACGAGCTTACAAAGCTTTACAGCTTACATTGTTTATTTTTTCGTGTTTTATAGTGATTTTTAAGCTAGCTCAGATTCGGGGATCTTCAGAGACTTTATTACACTATCAGGATATCAATTTGGTACTTTTAAGCTTATGATTTGAGTATATGGCATGTATGGGTATTTTGTGTCATTTTGGTTATGGGTTGATAATGATTTTGGTCATTTGAAATGGCTTGTAAATGTATATGTTTTGGTTTGTAAATATAGCCATGAGAGTTGACTTAATTTGGTTGTTTTGGTTATGTATATATATGTGCATATATGGTTTGCATTGTAAGTTCATGATTGATATGTTTATGGCCTATATTATGAAGCTTGTGGATATAGATATGGTAGATACTAAATGATTGATATTGAGAATTGGTATGCTTGTGAGATTAGGCTAAATAATACATATATGAGATTAGTTATTTTTGCTGATTTGATAAGTGAATTTGGTATGAAAATTATGGCATGGTTTGTGATTTGTGTGTATAAAGAATTAGAATATAGAATGTGCATGAATTATGTTTGAATCGGAAGATTAAAATGCATATTGATGCTATGTTTTGGTGCCAATTGGG
Source organism: Gossypium australe (assembly GCA_005393395.2). NCBI lineage: Eukaryota > Viridiplantae > Streptophyta > Magnoliopsida > Malvales > Malvaceae > Gossypium > Gossypium australe. The sequence goes on from CM016616.1 coordinate 13,294,196, forward strand.
TTGATGTAGGTGTGCACAAGTTTGGCTGGCAAAATGGCTTGGTAAATAGCCTTTTTTTGTCCACACGGGCGTGTGTCTCAACCATGTGTGATACACGGTCATGTACACGATCGTGTGTCCCCTGGTGTTGAAATTAAAAATTAAGTCAGTATGCTCCACACAGCCTCACACACGATCGTGTGACTTGGCCGTGTGGCATAAGTCAGTATACCGTATAGGTTTGGCACGGCCTAACACACTGCCTGGCACACGAGCGTGTATGGCCATTTTTAGGGCACACGGGCATGTGTGTTGGCCATGTGACCCAAGTCAGAGAGTTACACGGGGTTAGACACGAATTGGGACACGACCATATGCTCCCATTCCGAATGTCCACACGGCCTGTGACACGAGCGTGTCTGTTGGCCGTGTGAGACACACGGGCGTGTGTCCCCTATTTTTGAGAAAATTTTCTAAGTGTTTAAAAAGTTTCCAAAGTTATTGGTTTAGTCCCGAACCACTCCCAATGCATGTTTAGGGCCTCGTAGACTCGTACTAGGGACAAATTGATTGAGATTGAATGATAAATGCATGTATTGTGAAAATGTATGCTAACTGAATGTTTAATTGTTTTATAAGTCCGGTAATACTCTGTAACCATATTCCGGCGTTGAATACGGGTGAGGGGTGTTACTATAACAGCCTGGTTTAGACCCTAGTCGGAACAGTGGTTTTGAGATCACAAATCTGAGGTCAAAAAAATATTTTAATATTATTTTCTATGTTTATAATATGTGAAAATTTTGTGGTTTGAGTGCTTAATTAGCAAAAAGGACTTAATCGCGTAAAATGTAAAAGCTGTGTGTTGATTGATAAAGTGTCTATTTGTCATGGCTTATTAAATGAAAGGTCCTTAAGTTGTAATTGGACCATGGATAGTGGAGATGGACAAAAATGGCCTAATGTTTAATGGTTAAATGGTTGTTTAATAAAAGGGTAAATTGGTAAAACATTAAATAAGTTAATATTAATTATAATAAAACAAAATATAGTGGCATAGTTGTTCATCCTTCACCGAAAATTAAAAGAAAAAGAAGAGAAAAATGGTTAGCTAGGTTCGCCACTTGTAAACTTCAATTGGTAAGTGTTTTGTGTTCGGTTTTTGATGATTTCTACGTTTTTGTGATCGTTGCTTTGTGCTCTAGCTAGCCCATGATTTAATTTTAGAATTTGATGGTGATTTTGAGATATGCCATTGACGAATGTTTGAGCTTTGTGATAGTTGGTGATGAAATATGAAAGATATATGAATGATTAACAAACTTTGTCTTTGAATTTTTGGTGAATTTGAGTAATTTGGGCTAAATTGAGAAAAATGTAAATTGAGGGACTAAAATGTGAAATAAATGAAATGTGTGGGCTTGTATGGATATGGGAAAAATTTGGCAAGGCATAAGTGAATGTGTATTTTGTGATTTTGTGAAATAGGGACTAAAGTGTCGAAATGTGAAATTGTGAGGGCCATTTTGTAAAATGCCCTAAATATGTGTGTTTGGACTAAATTGAATGATTTGGTGATTGAATGAGTTAAATTTGAATGTGTATAGACCAAGAAAGGAGAGATCCGGATCGAGATCGAGGCAAAGATAAAGTTCTCGATTGATTGACTAGTTTCGGTATTTTGACGTCCGAGGTAAGTTCAGATATAATACTAGTTGTTAAATTATATCTATGTGATGTGAATTGAATGAATATATACATAATTATGAGCTAGAAATGCTATGTGCGGAATTGAAATAGATGGCACTAAGTGTGCAAAATTAGAAACGAAACAGAGATGGTTAGCACTATGTGTGTGAAAAGATAGAAGCTTCGGCTTATTGATTTGGCACTGTGTGTGCGATAAATATATAAGTTCGGTTTAACATATTGGCACTAAGTGTGCGATGACGATTATGTTTCGATCATAAAACTAGCACTAAGTGTGCGAAATAATCAAAAGAATAGCAAAGATTGAACGAAATGTAAAATCGAGCTATTGAGTAGCATGAATGGTGAGTAACTATGTGTTGATCAAGGTACGTTTAAACCTATGTGGTTGAAGATAGTTTTAAAAGTTGAATGAATAGATATTGAGCTTATGGTTGAGATTGATGATATGCTTAATTGTGCATTTATCTAAGTGATGGTTTAATTATATGCTGATGTGGTATTATTGAGTTGTATGTATTGTATTTCGAACTTACTAAGCTTTTGAAAGCTTACTGTGTTATTTGTTTCTCTATTTTACAGTGTCAGTAAAGCTAGCTCAGATCTGGGGATCGTCAATCTATTTTGGATACTTTTGTAAGATGTGTATATTGAATATGACATGTATAGGCTAGTCAATGTGGCATGTTTTGGAGTTGTGTAAATATTGCCATGAGACATGGTTTAAAGGTTGAATGGTGTAGTAATATATGTGTGGGATATGTGTATGATAAATATGGTATCTTTCATGCTTGGGTTAGTTGAAAGAAATGGTGCTTTATATGTGAATTTGTGGCTTGATTAAATGATGTTTGGCTAACATGATTTAGGATGTGAAATTTGTATTTTAGTTGGACTTATTTGAGATAAATTTGAGTATGGCTATAGATGGTATTGTTGATGGTTAATTAATCCTTGAAATGGCATGTTTTGGTTGCATTTGAGCATGAAATGGTAATGGTTTGATGCATATAGGTGATTTAATGTGTGGGAGGCAAGTTTGGCCTTGAAAATGGCCTATAACTGCCCACACGGTTAAGCACACGGGCGTGTGGCTCGACCGTGTCGTTTAATTTTGCCAAATGAAACAAGTTAATAGCGACCACGCGTTGGACACACGGGCGTGTGACTGGCCGTGTGGTGCAAGTCAGTATGTATGCCCTGTTTTGACACAGCTTAGGCAAACGGGCGTGTCTGAGGCCGTGGGAGGCACACGGCCTGTCCACATGGGCGTGTGACCTGATCACTACAAATCAGAGCTTTAAATATTTATAAAAGAATGATCAAACCTGGAGACTAACTCTGACAACGATATTAAGGCAAGTGTACCTATCGAACAGTAGTATAGCTTAGGCAAGACCGGTTATCGAACCAAAAAGAACTAGAAGTATTAATACTCACTTTCTTATTATTATTTAGCCTTAAAGTTAGAGTGAAGATTACTTTTAAACTAAACTGACGACAACTAAACTAAGGACACAAAGATAAGAAGACGAATTAGAAAATAACTTTGAAGAAAAACTCAGTTGATTTTGACGATACCTTCGGGAAGAATCCACCTAGACTTCACCTATTATCTAACCCTAAATTATATGATTTCTTTTACTTAGCTTGATCCGCGAGACTCCCTAACCTATATTAAACCCTCTCTCGAGGCGAATAACGTCTAGCCCTAGGTTAATTAGTGGAACTCTCGTTCGTTTATAATAACCCCCTAGGATAGCAGTAAATCAATCAATAGACTCCCATATTAGGTTTCACCCTAATCCGGCAAAATTTCGTAACCCTATCTCTAGGCGTTCGATCAACTCCACTTAATTATGTTAGATCTCCTCTTAGGCAGGGTCCATTCCTCCTCCACCTAAGCACATTAGATTTGGATTAAGCAACACAATTAAGAACAAACTAAGTAATTTATCATATAACTTAAAAATCAAATAATAAAATCCATCTAGGTTTCATCCCCTTCAGGTATCTGAGGGGTTTAGTTCATAATGAATAAACAAAACATCGCAAGAGAAAAGATAAAACAAAACATAAGAAAACCCTAAAACCCCCTGAAGGAATTGAAGGAGAATTCTGCTGTCTTGAGTATAATTCCGGCTTCTTGGGATGGATCAACTGGCTTATCCTCACGTTATTCCCTAACTTTGACCTTCTCGGCTTGGCTCTTTGGCCTAGCTTTCGCTCCCCTTCAAAGGTGGTACTTGAGGGATATTTATAGGCTCTTGGAACGCGATTCTTTCTCCCTAAGTATCCCTTTCCGACTGATATTGCTCTTTCCAGCGATAGAGGCACGGCCATGCCACACGCCCGTGTGGATCGAGACCTGACCGTGTTCGGATTTCTCTTTGAGGCACGACAGTGTGTGACGGAGTTGAGGCCGTGCTCTAGGTGTTTGTCGAGGCACGGCCGTGTGTGCTTTGGGCTAGGCCGTGTCAATTTCTTGCTAAGGCCCATTTACTCCGTTTTAGGCCCATTTTGTGTTCTTTTCATCCTTGGGTGCTTTCCTGGGTACAAGACATGAAAAGAAAGGATTAAAAGCACCTTTATATATAAAACAAGGAATAAATCATCCAAAAGCATATTAAATGTGGGATTAAAATATGTTACTTTTACGGTTTATCAAATACCTCCACACTTAAGCTTTTGCTTGTCCTCAAGCAAAATTCTCAACTTATAATTAAAACGAACTTTCCATGATGTATAATCTTTATCAAAAATGTCTTATCCTAATTCATAGAGAATTTATACATGGATTATTTGATTCAAAGTGTCCTAAAGATTCAAACGAGATAAGTCATAATTTTGTACCTCGAAACATAGGTGTCTTCCTTCTTTTAAATGACTACTTTGTTAATTCAAAATCGACAAGGATTGATATCCTCACTTAGGATTCACTCAAATCACTCTAAAGTGTTTAAGGTTCAGAAAAAGATAGCTCATAAGTCGAACCTGAAAAGTTAATCCCATTGGCTTGCCTGAAAATCAAATCTCCACCGCTATAATATAAGATGACAAACAGATCACAAGGTCTTTGTTAGGGTTGTAACGGGGCTAGGGTAAAAGGTGTGGTCATAGGCTGAAATTAGAGGGTTAGAATCGAGATTGAATTGACAAGTACCTTTCCTAAAATTTTTCCGAAACTTCATTAACTGAAAAGTGAAGATCCTACTAATTCGAGCTTTTCTTTTGAAAACAGTCTTTTAATTGTGTAAGCTCTCTCTTCATACTACTAATATTGAATACCTTGAGTTTTTTTTTAAAGAACAAACTAATAATATATAATAAATTTAACTATCAGAATAATAAACTTCGGTAACTGATCAAATCAAGTCTCGATTAAGGGGTAGTCAAAGGAAAGGGTGATAACAAATACAAGGGTTTTGGGTTAATATTAGTATGTAAATCAATAAAAAGGGTTTGTTAGGATCAACGGGGTTCGCTAGGGGTTATTTGTAAAGGTGGGTTATTTAGTGAAATTAGTGGGTTAAAACCTAGGTGCCTTTATCATCTCTGTATATCAACTCATAACTGTGGTCTCGATATGCAAAAACGAGGCAAGTTCTAGAATAACAGTTCATGGTTGACACACTCATAATCAAAAAATTGAGCACGAAAGGAATGTATGCTCTATAAGGTTCAAATACTCACAAAAACTATGGGTGTTTTGACATCATCCTTATGTATTTTAAATTTCAAGGTAGTATTTAAATTTAGGTCAACAGCCTAGTGAAAATTTCAATTCCTGAAAAATAGACTTATCAGGCTTGATTCTCTAGTATTCTTTAAATTAAACATCAATGTATAATTAACTATGACTTATTCTAAAACATGTCAATAATTATCACAAATCATCAGAAATTTCATCCTAATTAGTAATATGACAACTTTGCCTAAAAACAAGACTAAATTAGGGATTTGAGAATGATGAAAAAAGTTTGGCAATTTTATTCCACTTTTGCCCTCAGGGATTTGAGAATAATGAAAAAAGTTAGGTCCTTTTACCCCCCACACTTAAGATGTACATTGTCCTCAATGTATAAAGATAGCTAATGCATTTACATTTAAAATCAAAAGGGAGGTGATAGGATACTCCCTGAGGTGTGGACTGTTTCCTTGGATGAGGGCAAGGGTCGTGGAGGTTATGGTGGCGAAGGCGTCAGTATGGTGGTGGTGTTGGTTCCCGAGCTCTGCGCTAGATGAAGAAATTGGGGAACTCGTGAAGGGTTAGCCAGGGGTTATTGAAACATAATATAAATAAACTAAAGATGAAATTAATGAAAAGCAAGCTAAAGTGAAGGAGACTAAGAAGAAAACTGAAATGATAAGAAAATACTGATGGACTATGAAGTCCTTATTAACGGATGGTTCGCAAGGTGGGGATCAATGCTAAGATTGGGGATGTGGTGGTGGTGGTGAGGTTATCGTGGTGGTTGGTGTGATTCCCTAGTAGCCTGACGAACCTGACAATAAGAAACTAAAAGAAATTTAAACGAAAATAGCAGTAGAGAAGCTTAGATGAGGAAAATAAAAGAGAAGAGCAGGAAATTGAAACAAAAGAGAAAGCAAAAACAAAAACTAATTGGTCCCAAAGACCCTTGGCTTGGTGTTGAGATGAAGTTGCCGGCATGAACTCATGTTGATCGTTCTTTGTTAAGGAGTCTATGCGTAGCTTCTTCCGCTTCTTCGACATGGTGTTGATTTGCTCAAGGATCTAAGGTCTTGAAGAGTCTGAGATGAAGAAGAGTGCAAAGGGGAGAAAATAAAGAAGAAATCAGATGGAGGGAAGGGGAAGAGGGGAGGGGTTTAAATAAAAGTTCAATTTTTGTGCTCTCCCACGGTCGTGGTCACAGGGTGTGTCAATTTACACGGCCACCTCACACGGCCGTGTTATAGAGGGTGTTGTCACCCTATGCTCGTGCTTGATTCTCCCATGCCCGTGCTTGTGAAGTCTTTCTTTTGGCACGGTGTGCTACACGGGCATGTCTCCCCCATGTTCGATAAGTCAGTAGATTCACACGGTTTCCAGCACGGGCGTGTTCTGTCCGTGGTGTGCAAGTTAGTGGCTTCACACGGTTTTGGGCACGACCTGCCCTATCTGTCGGTGCCCGTGGGGAGGGTTGTTGGATCCGTGACGTTGGGGAGGGTGGTTGGGCTGACTGCACGGCCTCTGCCCTGTTAGTGTGGCGGTTTAGGTGGTCCACACGGCCATGGACACGACCGTGTGTAAGGCCGTGTGGCCTAAAAAACCTGCAGTTTTGGTTAGTTTAAAAAAGAAAAGAAAAAGAAAAAAAAAGAAAAGACAAACAATTGTAAAAAAAAAATGTTGTTAGTATTCGGGTTGCCTCCCGAGAAGCGCTTGTTTATAGTCTTAAGCTAGACTTTTCCTCGTTATTTGAAAATTTTAAAGAGGTTTAAAGGTTTGAATATCTTCCCTTGTACTTACGGTTTTACTCTCTTGACAAAGTTGAAGTCGAGAAGTGTTTACTTTGAAAGTGCCGAATATTGGATTGCTTACCTCGACTATTCCGTTTGGGAAGATATCATGTACCTTGAGAAGGATTTCTTCCTTTGCCTTCAGGTCTATGGTAGTGATTTGGGGATCGGTTTTGTCTAACATTACTTGGTCTCCTATTTTGAAGTGATTCGATGTCCCCATGAGCTCTTCTTGTGGTTCCTCGGGTTTTACTTCATGTGAATCTAGCTCTCCTTTGATCTCTGTCTTCTGCTTCTCTAAATTGTCAACCCTAATGCTTTGTTCCTCGTGTAACTTTACTTTGTCGATATGGGCCGGCTCAGGGTTTAGCCATTGTGATGTTTCCTGTGATGAAGATTGAATAATATGATTATCAACTGAAATGGCTTTATTACCTTCATCGACTGGTGTTCTGGCCGAGTCGAGAGCTTGAAGATTGATCGATTCATCTCCTACACGAAGTATGAGCTCACCTGTAGCAACATCAATTTTTGTTCTGGCAGTTGCTAGAAAAGGCCTTCCTAAAATTAAAGGGATTGAATTATCCTCATCCACGTCTAAGACAACAAAGTCTACTGGGAAAATTATTGATTTTGACAAGAACATCTTCGATAATTCCCCTAGGAATTCTAACAGTTTTATCAGCTAATTGAATACTCATCCTAGTTTGTTTGGGTTTCCCTAGACCTAACCGTTTAAACAGTGAGTAAGGCATGACGTTTATGCTTGCCCCTAGATCAGCTAACGCATTATTAATATGTAGACTACCAATTAAACATGGAATTGTAAAACTTCCTGGATCTTTTAGTTTCTGTGGTAGTCTGTTTTGTAACATCTTTGAGCATGTTGCGTTTAGTTCCATGTGGTGCTCTTCATCTATTTTGCGTTTATTGGTCAAGAGCTGTCTTAAAAATTTTCTTGAATCTGGCATCTGAGAAAGAGCTTCAAGAAGAGGTAAGTTAATATGTAATTTCTTTAAAAGTTTAAGAAACTTACCGAACTGTTCCTCTGAATCGTCTCTTTTTAAGGCTTCAGGATAAGGTATGCGAGGTTGATACTCTTTAGTTGCCAGTTTTGGCTTCTCTTGTGGTACCTCTATTTTACTTTCGTCTACCTTCTTTTCTGGTATTGGATCAGGTTCAGCTAATCTGTTACTGTCCTGAGCTATGATTGCTTGAATTTGCTCCTTAGGATTAACTTCAGTGTTACTTGGTAGACGTCCTTGCGGTCGTTCTGACATTAGTTTTGCGAGTTGTTCTACTGCATTAGTCACTTCCTTAACTGATTTAGCAATTTCATCGAGTCGTCTCTCGTTGCTTTTGACTACTCTATCAGTTTCTTGGAGATGTTCCTCGAGGGTTGGTTTCTTTTCTTATGGATAGGGCTGATTTCGGAATTTTTGAGGAGGTTGTTACCTTTGATTTCCTTGGTTTCCTTGTCCTCCCCACAAAAAAATTGGGTGGCTCCTACAACTTGGATTGTAAGTATTACTATAAGGATTATTATTAGATCGAAAATTATTACCTATATAGTTCATCTGTTCATCTTCTGCTTCCGGTTGGTAGGGTGGGTACTCAGGATTCGTTCCACTTGCGTCGCACTGCATGACTGGATGTACCTGTGAAGAACACAAATTATCTAGCTTTTTATTCATCATCTCTAGCTGTGTTGATAGCATGGTCATGGCATCGATGTTGAAAACTCCTACCGCTTTTGTCGGTTCGGTCCTTGAAGCTTGCAACTGATAATTGTTTAATGACATCTTCTCAATGAACTCGTAGGCTGCTTCTGGAGTTTTGTTGTTCAGCGTTCCACCGGCGGCCGAATCTATCAGTTGTCTCGTTTAGGGGTTTACACCGTTACAAAAGGTTTGGACTTGTAGCCATAAGGGTAGGCCATGGTGTGGGCACCTCCTCAAGAGATCTTTGAATCTCTCCCATGCATCGTATAGCGTCTCTAAATCCATCTGCACAAAAGAAGAGATATCATTCCGTAATTTGGCCGTTTTAGCTGGTGAAAAATATTTCATCAAAAACTTTTCGGTCATCTGATCCCATGTAGTGATTGACCCTCATTGTAACGCGTTTAACCACTGTTTGGCTTTATTTCTTAATGAAAAAGGGAATAACCGAAGACGTATGGCATCATCAGAAATGCCATTTATTTTGAAGGTATCACAGAATTCTAAAAAGTTAGCTATGTGCGTGTTTGGATCTTCCTCCTGCAAACCATCAAATTGAACAAACTGTTGAATCATTTGTATTGTGTTAGGCTTTAATTCAAAATTGTTAGCAGATATAGCAGGCCTAACAGTACTAGATTCTGCTCTTGTTAAATGCGATTTCGCATAATCGAACATTGTGCGTGGAGTATTGTTATCCCCCACATTGCGTGATTGTGGGTTATTTTCGTCCATCCCTTCAGTAGGATTGGATCTGTTTTCTTCCTCTCTGTATAATCTAGGGCTCGCCTGGTTTCCCGACGATTCCTACGAGCGGTAGCTTCGATTTCGTTGTCGAATATCAAAGGTCCTCTCGGGTTCCTTCTAGTCATAAACTAGAGGTACCTGTTGGAAAAGAAAGAAAGAAAAAATTCAGCAAAAAGAGAAACAAAAATAGGAATAGAAATGAAAAGAAAAATAAATTGAGAAAAATAAAGATTAGGGCTAAAGTAATAAAAATAGAGTTTTCTTAATATTTTAGTTCCTCGGCAACGGTGCCAAAAACTTGATCGCTGCAAATCAAAGCTTTAAATATTTTTAAAAGAATGATCAAACCTGGAGACTAAGTCTGACAACGATATTAAGGCAAGTGTACCTATCGAACAGTAGTATAGCTTAGGCAAGACCGATTATCGAACCCAAAGAAACTAGAAGTATTAATACTCACTTTCTTCTTATTATTTAGCCTTAAAGTTAGAGTGAAGATTACTTTTAAACTAAACTGACGACAACTAAACTAAGGACACAAAGACAAGAAGACGAATTAGAAAATAACTTTGAAGAAAAACTTAGTTGATTTTGACGATACCTTCGGGAAGAATCCACCTAGACTTCACCTATTATCTAACCCTAAATTATATGATTTCTTTTACTTAGCTTGATCCGTGAGACTCCCTAACCTATATTAAACCCTCTCTCTAGGCGAATAACGTCTAACCCTAGGTTAATTAGTGGAACTCCCGTTCGCTTATAATAACCCCCTAGGATAGCAGTAAATCGATCAATGGAATCCCATATTAGGTTTCACCCTAATCTGGCAAAATTTCATAACCCTATCTCTAGGCGTTCGATCAACTCCGCTTAATTATGTTAGATCTCCTCTTAGGCAGGGTCGATTCCTCCTCCACCTAAGCATATTAGATTTGGATTAAGCTACATAATTAAGAACAAACTAAGTAATTTATCATATAACTTAAAAATCAAATAATAAAATCCATCTAGGTTTCATCCCCTTCAGGTATCTGAGGGGTTTAGTTCATAATGAATAAACAAAACATCGCAAGAGAAGAGATAAAACAAAACATAAGAAAACCCTAAAATAAGGAGAATTCCGCCGTCTTGAGTATAATTCCGGCTTCTTGGGATGGATAACTGGCTTATCCTCGCGTTATTCCCTAACTTTGACCTTCTCGGCTTGGCTCTTTGACCTAGCTTTTGCTCCCATTCAAAGGTGGTACTTGGGGGATATTTATAGGCTCTTGGAACACGATTCTTTCTCCCTAAGTATCCTTTTCCGACTGAAATTGCTCTTTCCAGCGACAGAGGCACGGCCATGGTACATGCCTGTGTGGATCGAGACCTGACCGTGTTCGGATTTCTCTTTGAGGCATGGCCGTGTGTGACGGAGTTGAGGCTGTCCTCTAGGTGTTTGTTGAGGCACGGCCGTGTGTGCTTTGGTCTAGGCTGTGTCAATTTCGTGCTAAGGCCCATTTACTTCGTTTTAGGCCCGTTTTGTGTTCTTTTCATCCTTGGGTACTTTCCTGGGTATAAGACATGAAAAAAAGGGATTAAAAGCACCTTTTTATATAAAACAAGGAATAAATCATCCAAAAGCATATTAAATGTGGGATTAAAATATGTTACTTTTACGGTTTATCATGACCTCTACATTTTGAAAAATGTTTAAATTTTCTAGATTATCCGTATATGTTTGGTTTAGTCCCGGCCCTATTCTAAAGCATGCTTGAGGTCTCGTGGACCTCATTAAGGGACTATATAATTATGTTGTGATACGTTTTAATGATAATTGACTATGTGTTGTAAAATGGATGTGAAATGTTTCGATTGTTTGGTAATGCCTCTTAACCCTATTTTGGCGATAGTTTTGAGTTAGGGGTGTTACATTTTACTGGTATCAGAGCTACGGTTTAGTTGATTCTCGAACTAACATAGCGTATGTTAGTCTAGCTGTACATGCCATATATATAATTGCAATAGTGTGATGAATCCTGACAGTTAAAAATGTGTTTTCATATAGTAATGGATCCCGATCGAGCAGTTGCTGATGATATAGAGAGTAACGCACCTGCTCCCGCTCAAGGAACAGCACCAGCCACATCTAGGCCGAATGATAGTAGTGAGGGAGGAGAGGCTAAGCAAGCCTTCTTTCGAATGATGAGTTAGTGGTTTTCAGAGTTCGTTCGAACGAATCTGGCTACTCCACAACCTCGACCCCAACAAGTACCTATTGTGCCACAAGTTGTAGATCCGATCCGATTAAATAAGCCTCATATGGATAAGATCCAAAAGTACGAGGCCGAAGAGTTTAGGGCCACAGCTAATGATGATGCCAAACAAGCCAAGTTTTGGCTCGAGAATACAATCCGGGTATTCGATGAGATGTCGTTGACCCCTGATGAATACATTAAGTGTGCAGTTTTGTAACAGCCAGATTTAGGGGCTAGTCGGAACAGTGATCTCGGGATCACTAATCCTAGATTAGAGAAATTTATTTTCATGTCATTTCATGAATCAGAGCATGATGGTATATGTACATGAGAATTTTGGCACCTTAATTTTAGCGATTTTTTGATTAATTCGAGGTCTTTAAAAGGGAATTAGACCCCCAATAAATGCCAAATAGCCCTAGATCATTAATTCGAGGTCTTTAAAAGGCAATTAGACCCCCAATAAATGCTTGGCCGGCCATAGGGGACAAGGATTGACCAAGTTGGTCAAAGTTGGTGATGTTTGGTGGACTAATTGCTAGTTTAATATTAGAATAAGGAAACTTTCTCCACCGATTTTTGCAAGCAAAATAGAGGGTTGAAAGCTCAAAATTTTTAGCAAGCTCTTTTTCATTCTAGTAAGTGATTTTGATGATCTTTCTTAATGATAATTGTACTTTTGAGACCCCTAAATCTTATGCTTTTAAATGAGGAGACTATTGTGCAATATGGTGAAATGTTCAGAGAGTTGCCATGAGAGCTTTCATTGTTATTTGCTGCATTTTTATGGAAGAAAATGAGTCTTAGTTTTTAGATGAACAACTTTTGTGAAAGGTGTTTGATAAACCGTAAAAGTAACATATTTTAATCCCACATTTAGCATATTTTCAGATGATTTATTCCTTGATTCATGTAAAAAGGTGCTTTTAATCCTTTCTTTTCATGACTTATACTCAGGAAAGCACCTAATAATGGAAAGAACGAGAAACGAGCCTAAAACGAACCAAATTAGGCCAAAGAGGAAATCGACACGGCCTGGACTTAAGCCCACACGGTCGTGCCTCATTGGGCAACTAGAACACGACCTGATCCCGATTCGCACGGCCATGCCTCATTAAAGAAATCCAAACACGGCTTAAAGACCATTCACACGGGCGTGTGACATGGACGTATCCCTGTCGTGGCAAAGAGAAATTTTAATCGGAAAAGGATACTTAGGGCCAAAGAAACGCATTCCAAGAGCCTATACAAACCCCCTAAAGTGCAACCTGATAGGGGGCGGGGAGCTAGACCAAGGAGCCAAGCCGAAAAGGTTAGATTTGTGGGAATCACTCGAAGGTAGCCAGTTGATCCATCTCAAGAAGCCGGAGTTCTACTCAAGACGGCGGATCTCTCCTTCAATTCCTTTAGGGGGTTTTAGGGATTTCTTATGTTTTGTTTTATTTTTTCTTCTGAGATGTTTTCTTTATTTGTTATGAACTAAACCCTTTAGATACCTGAAGGGGATGAAACCTAAGACGGATCTTGTTATTGTTTTCTGAACTATATGATAAATACTTGATTTGTTCTTAATTATGTGTGCTTAATTCTTGTGTTAATATTTCCAGGATATTGATTCAAGTTGGATGTGCTTAGGTGGAGGAGCAAAAGTCCCTGTTTAACAGTAGATCTAGCATAATTAGCCTAGAGATAGGGTGACGAGATTTTGCCGGATTAGGGTGAAACCTAATATGGGAGTCCATAGATCGAGTTAATGTGATTCTAGGGGTTTTAATTAGAGAGAGATTTCAATTAATCAACCTAGGGTTAGACGTTATTTGCCTCGAGAGAGGGTTTAATATAAATTAGGGAATCTTACGGATCAAGTCAAGTGAATAAATCAACTGGTTCAGTGTTAGATAAAAAGTGAAGTCTAGGTGGATTCTTCCTAGGGTATCATCGTAATCAACTGAGTTTTTGCAACAGTATTTCCCCAATTCGTTCTTTTTGTCTTGAGTCTTTAGCTTAGTAGTTAGTTAAATTTAGATTAATCAACAACTTCACTATATTTTAGGCTAGATAATAAAAAGAAAGTTAGTATTAGTACTTTTAGTTCCATTGGGTTCGACAATCCGGTCTTGCCTAAGCTATACTATTGTTTGATAGGTGCACTTGCCTCAATTGTTGACAGAGTTAGTTTCCAGGTTCGATCATTCTCATTCATATCAATTTAAAACTCTGAAATCTAACGATCAAGTTTTTGTCGCCGTTGCTGAGGAACTAAAATATTAAGAAAACTCTATTTTTATTACTTTAGCCAGTATTTTAGGCTAGATAATAAAAAGAAAGTTAGTATTAGTACTTTTAGTTCCTTTGGGTTCGACAATCCGGTCTTGCCTAAGCTATACTACTGTTTGATAGGTGCACTTGCCTCAATCGTTGACAGAGTTAGTTTCCAGGTTCGATCATTCTTATTCATATCAATTTAAAACTCTGAAATCTAACGATCAAGTTTTTGTCGCCGTTGCCGAGGAACTAAAATATTAAGAAAACTCTATTTTTATTACTTTAGCCAGTATTTTAGGCTAGATAATAAAAAGAAAGTTAGTATTAGTACTTTTAGTTCCTTTGGGTTCGACAATCCAGTCTTGCCTAAGCTATACTACTGTTTGATAGGTGCACTTGCCTCAATTGTTGGCAGAGTTAGTTTCCAGGTTCGATCATTCTCATTCATATCAATTTAAAACTCTGAAATCTAACGATCAAGTTTTTGTCGCCGTTGCCGGGGAACTAAAATATTAAGAAAACTCTATTTTTATTACTTTAGCCAGTATTTTTATTTTCCGCAATTTACTTTTATTTTTTTATCTTTAGGCTAAATTTTGATTTTGCTAAATTTCCTTTCTTTTCTCAGTAGGTACCTCTAGTTTATGACTAGAAGGAACCCGAAAGGACCATTAGTATACGACAGTGTTATTGAAGCAACCGCTCGCAAGAATCGCAGAGAAATTAGGCGAGCCCTAAATTACACAAAAGAAGAGCGCGAAAACATATCCAATCCTACTGAAGGGATGGACGAGAATAATCCACCACCACAAGATGTGGGAGAAAATAATGCTCCGCGTACTATGTACGATTATGCTAAACCTCATTTAACAGGAGCAGAATCGAGTATTGTCAGGCCTGCTATAGCTGCTAATAATTTTGAATTAAAGCCTAACACTATACAAATGATTCAGCAATTTGTTCAATTTGATGGTTTGCAGGACGAAGACCCGAACACTCGTATAGCTAATTTTTTAGAGTTCTGTGATACCTTCAAAATAAATGGTATTTCTGATGATGCCATATGTATTCGGTTATTTCCTTTTTCATTAAGGAATAAAGCCAAACAGTGGTTAAACTCGTTACCACGAGGGTCAATCACTACGTGGGATCAAATGACCGAAAAAATTTTATTAAAATATTTCCCACCGGGCAAAACAGCCAAATTACGGAATGATATCTATTCGTTTGTACAGATGGATTTAGAGACATTATACGATGCATGGGAGAGATACAAGGATCTCTTGAGAAGGTGTCCGCACCATGGTTTACCATTGTGGCTCCAAGTCTAAACTTTCTATAAAGGTGTGAACCCTTCAACAAGGCAACTAATTGATTCAGCCACCGGTGGAACCCTGAACAACAGAACTCCCGAAGCAGCCTACGAATTTAGTGAAGAGATGTCACTGAATAACTATCAGTGACAAGTCACCAGGACAAAACCAACAAAATCAGCCAGGGTTTTCAACCTCGATGCAATAACCATGCTATCAACATAGGTAGAGATGATGAATAAAAATCTTGATAGTTTGTGTTCTTTGCAGGCACATCCAGTAATGCAGTGCGATGCAAGTGGAACTATGGCGAATCCTGAGTACCCACCCTACCAACTGGACACAGAGAGCGAACAGATGAACTATATAGGTAATAATTTCAGATCTAATAATAACCCCTATAGTAATACTTATAATCCATGTTGGAGGAACCACCCAAATTTTACTTGGGGAGGTCAAGGAAATCAAAGACAACAACCTCCTCAAAATTTCCAAAATCAGTCCTATTCACAGGAAAAGAAGCCGAACCTTGAAGAGATGCTGAAAAAATTCATGGCAGCCACAAAAAACTGTTTCTGAAACACTGAAACAAAACAACGAACATCGATTGAAGAGATCAAGAGCCAAGTTGGGGAACTTACTAAGTCAGTTGGACAACTTACAAAGTTAATGTCCGAACGACCGCAATCGTTCCTTTGGGTTCGACAATCCAGTCTTGCCTAAGCTATACTACTGTTCGATAGGTGCACATGCCTCAATAGTTGTCAGAGTTAGTTTCCAGGTTCGATCAATCTCATTCATATCAATTTAAAACTCTAAAATCTAATGATCAGTGTTAGCATGAAAACACGAAATAGGACCTTGATGAAAAGGTTATAAAGTTTGTGGTTAATATGTGAAATGTTGATTTTTTATGATAGCTTTAAGAGCATTAAATGTTCACCTAGGCTTGTTGAGGGTAAAAATGTGATTAGAATTTATTTCCGAGCCTAGGGGCAAAATGATCATTTTGCCGAAGTCTATGGGCAAAATAGTAATTTTGCCTAAGCATGATTATTGAAGTGCTTTTATTAATGTGATGATTAAAATGAGCTAAATTGCTATTATAGAGCAAGAAGAGCCGGGAATCCACCTCGATCGGGGAAAGAACAGAGTCTTGGACTAAATCGACGAGTTAGCTCATTTTGAAATTGAGGTAAGTTTGTATGTGACCAAAGAAACATTAATGTAAGCATAATTGAGAATGATTTGTATTATATTGATGCAAAAATGCTCTACTAAATTGAGTAGTCAATGTTGAATGAGATGTTGAAGTCCTAATGGACCATATTGAACATGATAATGCTATCATCGAGATATGGAAAAGATAAGGTCCCGTATAAGATCATGTTCGGGACATGGCCTCGGCACCGAGTTGAGATCCCGTATAAGACCCTGTCCGAGACATGGCCTTGGCATCGAGTTGAGATCCCGTATAAGACCATATCCGGGATATGGCTTCGATAATGAATATGAAAATCATATAAGACCATATCCGGGATATGGCATCGATACTAAATGTGAAAATTCATATAAGACCATATCCGGGATATGGCATTGACATTAGAAGTGACTTCATGTAAGACCACCTCGAGGATGTGGCATTGACTTCGTACCTACATGAATGATGATGAATATGCGTCTTTGACTATCTCTAGTGATTAAGGGGATAAGTAGATGAGTATAGAAATAGAAATGAGAATTGTACTAAAGTCATGTGATTGAGTGAAAACAGGTACTCGTGAATAGGTCACGATGAAACGATTACGAGGTATGGCACGGTATGTGCTAAATAAGGGCAATTGTAAGTAAGTATGGCAGGAAGCCTATGACTTGTTTATGATTAGTTAATGCCATGGATGGATTATATTATGAGCTTATTGTTTCTGTTTATTTCCATGCAAACTTACTAAGATTTATGCTTACCCCTTTCATTGCCCTTTTTCCTTGTAGTATGGCCAAGATAACTTGAGGAACGTGGATCATCGGAGTTCTGAAATCACACTATCGACATCACTTTGGTATAAAAAATTAGACTTATTTTGAGTATGGCATGTATAGGAATCGAGTATTTTGTTAAGCTGTAATTCTTAGCTAAAGTGTTGGTTATATATGTTACTAAAGTCATTTTGTAAATGGCCTTATAAGTTAGGCCAATACTTGGCAAATTCTTTTGCTCAATGAAGATGATTTTCATGAAGTGTATGCCCTTGAGTATGGATGTCTTGATGAGTTGTTAGATGTGCCTTTAGGTTATGAGTTATTTATTGATAAGTTGAACGGATTCATATGGTTTGAACTAGGGAAATGCAAAGAGCTTGACAAATAGCCTAGTTCTTGTCCTCATGGATAGGCACACGGGCGTGTGTCTAGGCCATGTATGACACACGGTCAGTCCATGGGCATGTGCCCAGGCCGTGTGAAGTTTGCACTGAGAAATTGGATTTAAATCGCCACACGGTTGTAGCACACAGGCGTGCAACCGGCCGTGTGGATTAATCAGAGGTGACCACGGGTCAACCACACAGGCGTGTGCTTTGGCCGTGTGCTAATTAAGGGTTGGTGATGCCATTGACAGAGAGCTCCACGAGTAGAAGACACGAGCGTGTCTAGGCCGTGTGTTTTGGTCAGGATTGACCACGGGAGAAAGACACGGGCATGTCTTAGGGGCACACAGACGTGTCCCTAGACCAACACGGGCATGGGGCCCCTGTTTTGAGGAGAAGTTCTGATCGTTGTTTTATGCGATGTCAAAGTTTTAAAATTTATATAAAGAATGATCGAACCTGGAAACTAATTATGACAACGATGTGAGGCAAGCGCACCTATCGAAGAATAGTATAGTTAAGGCAAGACCGGATTGTCGAACCCAAAGGAACTAAAAGTACTAATACTAACTCTCTTTTTATTATCTAGCCTAAGAATTAAGAGAATTGTTTATCTAATCTAAAATTAACTAATCAACAAATCTAATGATGCAAAGACAAAGAGAATGAATTGGGGAAAATAACTTTAGGAAAAACCAATTGATTAAGACGATAGCCAAGGAAGAATCCACCTAGACTTCACTTGTTACCTAACTCTGAACCAGACGATTTATTCATTTGACTGGATCCATAGGATTCCCTAACGTATATTAATCCCTCTCTCGAGGAGACTAATGTCTAACCCTAGGTTGATTAATTGAAATCTTTTTCTAATTAAAACCCCTAGAATTGTATTAACTTGATCTATGGACTCCCATATTAGGTTTCACCCTAATCCGGCAAAATCTCGTCACCCTATCTCTAGACGTGCGATCAACTCCGCTTAATTATGCTAGATCTACTCTTAGGCAGGGACTTTTGCTCCTCCACCTAAGCACATCACACTTGAATTAATATCCCGAAAATATCAACACAAGAATTAAGAACACATAATTAAGAACAAGTCAAATATTTATCATATAGTTCAGCAAACGATAACAAGATTCATCTTAGGTTTCATCCCCCTTAGGTATCTGAGGGTTTAGTTCATAACAATAAAAGAAAAGATATCAGAAGAAAAGATAAAACAAAACATAATAAATCCCTAAAACCCCTGAAGGAATTGATGGAGAGATCCTCCATCTTGAGTATAATTCCGGCTTCTTGAGATGAATCAACTGGCTATCTTCGCGTAAATTCCCACAACTCTGCCCTCTTTGGCCTAGCTAAATGCCCCCTGACTAAAGCCTTGGGTTTCCCCTCTTTTAGGTTATACTTAGGGTGTTTATATAGGCTTCAGAATGTGCTTCTTCGCCCCTGAGTATCCTAATCCGAGTGAAATTTCTCTTTGTCGCGGCAGGGACACGCCCATGGCACACGCCCACGGTACCTCGGAGTTGGTTATAGAAAAGAGTTGTTCCTCAAGGAACGAGTTGTTTATCTCACTCTCGTCGAGCTTTTCGATATGTAGGTTCTCAAGCCTGGAGAGGTGATCTGCTGCAAGATTTTCAGCTCCCTTCTTATCCTGAATTCCAAATCAAATTCCTGTAAAAGTAAGATCCATCGTAGGAGTCGAGGTTTTGCATCAGGTTTAGTTAAAAGATAACGAAGAGCTGAATGGTCAGTGTAAACGACAACTTTAGATAATATCAAATACTGTCTAAATTTTTCAAATGCAAAAACTACAGCTAGCAATTCTTTTCTGTGGTGGTGTAGTTTTCCTGTGTAGGCGTCAATGTTCTGCTAGCATAATAAATTGGCTGAAAATGCTTGTTTCTTGATTATCCCAAAACTGCACCTACTGCAAAATCACTCGCATCGCACATTAGTTCAAAGGGTAGATTCCAATCAGGTGCAATTATAATCGGGGCATTTATTAGTTTATTTTTGAGGATATTAAATGCATCTAAACACTCCTGATCAAAATTGAAATGAGCATCTTATTCTATCAATCTTGGTAAAAGCTTAGCTGTTTTAGAGGAATCTTTAATGAATCTTCTGTAAAATCCAGCATGTCCTAAAAAGCTTCTAATAGCCTTAACTGAACTAGGGGGAGGTAATTTTTCTATGGTTTCAATCTTTGCTTTATCTACCTCGATCCCTTTACTAGAAATATTATGTCCTAACACAATCCCCTCTCTAGCCATAAAGTGACATTTTTCCCAATTTAAAAAAAGATTCGTTTCCTCACATCTTATTAGAACTCATTATAAATTTTTAAGGAAAAGGTGGAAAGAATTACCGAATACCGAGAAGTCGTCCATAAATACCTCCATAATGTCTTCCACAAGTTCATCAAAGATGGCCAGCATGCAGCACTGAAAAGTAGCAGGAGCATTACATAATCCAAAAGGCATTCTACGATAAGCAAACCGTATGGACATGTAAATGTTGTCTTTTCTTGATCCTCAGGAGCTATTGGGATTTGGAAGTAGCCGGAGAGTCCGTCCAAGAAGCAGTAGTACATATGCTCAGATAATCTTTCTAACATCTGATCAATAAAGGGCAAAGGGAAGTGATCTTTTCTGGTGGCGTCGTTCAGCTTCCTATAGTCAATACAGACTCTCTAACTTGTGACTGTTCTTGTAGGAATCAATTCATTCTTTTCTTTGGCTACAACAGTCATGCCCCCTTTCTTTGGAACTACCTGCTCAGGACTTACCCAAGTACTGTCAGAAATAGGATAAATTAGTCCTGCATTTAGAAGTTTAATTACCTCAACTTTGGCAACTTCTTTCATATTGGGGTTCAAACGTCTCTGAGGTTGCACACACGGTTTATACTCATCTTCCATTCAAATTTTGTGGGTGCAGAATGATGGGCTTATTCCTTTAATTTCAGACATTTTCCACGCTATGGCTCTTTTATGTTTCCTTAGTACCCTTAGCAAATCTTCTTTCTCTTTGGGTCCTAGTTCTGAAGAGATGATTACTAGTAGCGTAGAATTATCCCCGAGGAATGCGTATTCTAAATGTTTTGGCAATTGTTTTAATTCTAATTTGGGCGGTTCATCAATAGAGGGTTTCTGTTTTAGTTCGTCATTGATTTCAATACCATTTATTTTCGTCTGTCTAGAGGATGACGTGTTAGGATTCAATTCATCGATATCATCATCTATCTCCTCTCCTTGTGAAAGATACTGTTCCATCGTGTCATTGTGCATGATTTCCTGCAAAGACTCTTGAAAAATGTGATCAATGGCATCAACAAAGTAACAAGAATCATCTTGTTCTCTAGAATAACGCATGGCATCGTAAATTTGGAAAGCAATTTCCTCATCGCCTACCCTTAGTGCAAGTTTACCATCACCAACATCAATGACAGCCCTAGCAGTAGCTAGAAAGGGTCGTCCCAAAATTAAAGGTACCTCTATGTCCTCATTCATGCCAAGCACAACAAAATCAACAGGAAATATAAATTTATCTACTTTGTCCAGAACATATTCGATAATTCCCCTAGGATACTTAACAGATCTGTCAGCTAACTGAATACTCATCCTAGTGGGTTTTGGTTCCCCGAGACCAAGTTGCTTAAACATTCTATAACGCATTAGATTAATACTGGCACCTAAATCAACTAGTGCTTTCTCTATGTTCAAACTACCAATTAAACAGGGAATAGTGAAACTTCCTGGATCTTTCAATTTGGTTGGCAGCTTGTTTTGGATGATAGCTGAGCATTCTTCATTAAGTTCCACTGTTGAAATTTCCTCGAACTTCCTCTTATTTGTTAGAATCTCCTTTAAAAATTTTGCATATGTTGGCATCTGCGAAATAGCTTCAACAAAAGGTAAGTTAATATGTAGCTGTTTGAAAAGTTCAAGAAATTTACCATATTGTGCGTCTAAGCGGTCTTTCTTCAACTTCGCTGAATATGGGATCGTTGGTTTAATTTCCTCATAGGTCGGGGTTGCCTTTGCCTTATCGATTTCATGTGGTATCTTTTTTTCGTAAAACTAACTCTCTTCCACTTCTTAGGTCACTGCATTTACCTGCTCTTTTTCCTTAGATAAGCTTTCTGATCTTATTTTAGAAACTATCTTAGTAAGTTGCCCAATTTGATCCTTGATGTAACATCCTGGAACTAGGGGCCCTGCATTATTGTGTGTTACTATGTGTTTGGCATGCTTTGTTTGTTATTTTGGTGTGTTTGGGGGTCCCGGGAAGGCTCGGGGTTAAGCTTGAGCCTTGGTGAAAATTTTATTTTTAGGCACTTTAGGGGAGAGCTAGCTGAGGCAGGCCTTAAGGGTAATTAATTGTGTTTTGTTAACACAAGAAGAAAGGTGGTAAAGTGGCAAGGAGACACCACCTAGAGTGCATGGAAGTGGCGTCACATGGGAGCTGCAGGGAGAAGAGATTTGAGTCATGTTGTCAGCAATTAGAAGATTTATTTTTGCGTCTAAAGAGCTAAAGTGGCAGATTCGGCAAGGGCTCTTCAAGGTGGGGTGTTGAAGGAGTCAAACCATTTGAATGAATGGCCATGAGGGATTTGAGGAGTTTGAACTGGTCAAACTATTCGAATGGGTGTTGAGGAGCATTCAGTGGAGGAAATCAAGGAGAGGGTTGGTGTTTGAGTGATGGCCAAAAGTTGGAGAGTGAGGGGGGAGGAGAGTGACGGCTATGTGGTGTTTTGGTTGGGGATTTTTCGGCATTTGGGGGGTGTGTTGTCAACTGAGAACTCTTGGTAGGTTGGTGCCGAATTTGCGATGGTGACTTGGTGTTGTTTAGCCTTGTGTGCCGAAATTGCCTAAAACCACCCAAGGGTTCTCTCCTTTTTTTTTGATGATTTTCAATTCTTTTCTCATCTTTTTCTCTGAACTACAAACCTCCCATTTGTGCACCTTTTTCCTGGAAGACTATCAAACCACCTTTGGCCGACTATCTCCTTGCCATACACTCTCCATATTTCTTCTATCATCTTTCTTTACAAAGCCAAATCCCTTTCTCTTCTGTGCTCTTCTCTTAAGCATCATAACCGAATCCAAATCAACCCTCATTCCCTCTCTTGTCAAGCCGAAATCCCTTTTCTTCTCTACTTCTTCTGCAAGACGAAACCTACCTCTCATCTCCTTTTCTTTGCCTATCTTCTCTCCTTCTTGACCTCCGGATAGTAGCCGAATCTCCTTGGACCATTGGCTATATGCTTTTTCTTCATAGTCGAACCTGTAAGTGCCATAGCCGAATTTCATTCTTTGTTTCTGTTCTCTCTCTTCTCTTCTTTATTTCATACTTTGAGGAAGCCGAATCCCCTTTTTACGCTGAGTGTAGGCACCTTTCCATTGTGTTTGCTGTTAGTCGAATATAGAGCCTCTTCAATCGGCATACTCTTGATTCTTCGGTAAGAAGCCTTCTTTTCCTTGCATTTTCTATTCGTTCGATTTCTCTTTTCTCTCTTTGGTGTGGCTAATCGAAGGTTCTGATGTGTATCTTTGGGCATTGGTCGATGGTAAAGGGACATATTTCCATCATCTCTTCTTCTTGCTGTTTACTTTCGAGAGAATCGTGGTAGTGGGGGTTGGCCGAGTGTGTTGTGAGGGGGATTCTTATCGGGTTGTTTGGCTGAAAGGCCACTTCTTTTGTTTACGTTGGAAACCAATTCTGATATTGGTGATATGTAGGGATTCGATTGGTTTCTTAGGCCAATCATCCAGAAACTCAGTATTCTTTCTTTTTCTCTCGTTCCGTTAACCTAGTTCCTGATTAAAGACCCATACCATGGATACAAGTGTGGGACAATCTAGAGAAGGGAGCGAACCCATAGTTTCGGCTCCTATGTTCAAAAGGCGCGCGATGTCGATGGTTCGGGATTTTTCGTCGGGCTGTGGTAGAGAGCCGACGTCTGCTTGGGATAGGCAGATAGCCGTCGTCCCTGCTAGCGGAAGCGTCGACGTAGAAAGTCTAGTATTACGAGTTATCAGGTGTGTATTACTCACACGCCTCTTCAATGTTGTGTTATTATTTGTAAAGGCTGAAAGCCACAATGGCTAATGTGATAAGCAAAATACCCTTATGGGTAAGGTTGGAGACGCCGGGTAAGTTTCTCGATATTGATATTGTTGATAATATGCATGTATGTATATTCTGATGTTATGCATGTTCGAGATATGATCTGTTATACACTGTAATATTGGTTGCATGTACATTGTGCACGATGTAAAGAGCATGAGCTCGGGATTGAATGAAGGGGGAGGGAGAATCAGTGACTATTGTCACGAGTGGTCTAAGTACCACGGTGGTTGAAACCACGAATATTCTAATTAGTGAGTTATCTCGGTGGTCAGGTACCACAGTGGGTTGGCCCCACGTATACGTTATTTACCAGATATAGTCATGATGGTCTAAGACCACAGTGGGTTGGCCCCACGAGTACATATTATAGTGACTATGGTCTAAGACCACGTATACGTTGCAATTTCTTTAAGTAAACTCGCACTTTCTTTTAAATTTATTTCTATTTTGGGATTTTAATTTGTAATAATGCCGCTTTAACTTTATTTTTGGGGTTTTGATTTAATGCTGATTTTGTATATATGTTATAAACTGTCGGAAATGAGGTTTTCTTAAAAACGTAACTAACAGTTTTCCAAAATATTAACGTACGGACCACAAACAATAAATAACTAAACCTGGGATTTTCTTAGTACTACAAATAATATTTTCAAAGGTCACGTCCTCAACATTGGTTTCAATTGTCACCTTATAGAAATTTTCTAGGTTTAGTTTTACAAAATAAGCCCGATTTCAACTCCTAGTTGTTTTAATAAGAAGTCGTAAGATATTCTCAAACAATATTTTTAACTATCCCTTAAAATGGAAGTACTAAACAAAAAGTTTTCAAAACTGCGATATCTCTTTAAAGTCCAAAAGTTCTTTTAAACAACCTTTCCCTGTGACATACCAGATTCGGTCGTGACATTTTGACCGAGTTTGGGGTGTTACAATTGAGCTCCTGTGTCGATGCTTCAAGTTTTGTTTCTATATTTTGGAAACGTGTTTTTGAGTCTGTTATGAATTTTGTTAGCATCTCTTCAAGGTTCGGCTTCTTTTCCTGTGGGTAGGGCTGTTGTTGGAAGTTTTGGGATGGTTGTTGCCTTTGATTTCCTTGACTACCCCATGAGAAACTGGGGTGGTTCTTCCAACCTGGATTATAAGTATTACTATAAGGGTTATTATTAGATCAGAAATTGTTACCCATATAGTTCATTTGTTCGCTCTCCATGCCCTGTCTGTAGGGTGGGTACTCAGGATTCGCCACTCCTCCACTTGTGCCGCACTGCATAACTGGATGTGCCTGCGAATAACCGTATAAACCATCAAATTTTTTATGTAACATCTCTACTTGATTTGATAGTAGGGTTACTGCGTCAAGGTTGAAAACTCCGGCTGCTTTGGTTGGCCTTGTCCTTGTAACTTGCCACTGATAGTTATTCAATGACATCTCTTCTATAAACTCGTAGGCTGCTTTAGGAGTTTTGTTGTTTGGGGTTTTTGCCGGCTACTGAATTGATTAATTGCTTTGTTGAAGGGTTCACACCGTTGTAGAAAGTTAGGACCTGTAGCCACAAAGGTAATCCATGGTGTGGGCACCTCCTCAACAAGTCTTTTTATCTCTCCCATGCATCATAAAGTGTCTCTAAATCCATCTGCATAAAAGAAGAGATATCATTCCTCAACTTGGCTGTTTTGGCCGGTGGAAAATATTTTTATAAAAATTTTTCGTTCATTTCATCCCATGAAGTGATTGACCCTCGTGGAAGAGAATGCAACCACAGTTTGGCTTTATTTCTCAAAGAAAAGGGAAATAACCGAAGCCAGATGGCATCATCAGTAACGCCATTTATCTTGAAAGTGTCGCAAAATTCTAGGAAATTCGCTAAGTGTGTGTTAGGATCATCATCCTGCAAACCATCAAACTGAACAAACAGTTGTATCATCTGTATAGTGTTACGTTTCAGTTCAAAATTATTTGTAGCAATAGTAGGCCTAACAATACTTGACTCAGTTCCTGATAAACTAGGTTTAGCATAATCATACATAGTTCGAGGAGCATGATTTTTGGCCATCTCTGGAGGTAGCAGATTATTCTCAGCCATCTCTTCAGTGGTATTGATTTCGGCTTCTTGCTCTTCTTCTATGTAGTTTAAGCTTCACCTTATTTCTCTGCAATTTCTGCGAACAGTACCTTGAATATCACTGTCGTAAAGTACGGGTCCTGTCGGGTTCCTTCTAGTCATAAACTAGAGGTGCCTAAAAGGAACAAAAGAAAGAAAATTAGCAAAGTTAAAAAAAAAATTGCAAAAAATAAAAATGGGTAAAGTAATAAAAATTAAGCTTTCTTAATATTTTAGTTCCCCGGCAACGGTGCCAAAAACTTGATCATTGTTTTATGCGATGTCAAAGTCTTAAAATTTATATAAAGAAAATGATTGAACCTGGAAACTAACTATGACAACGATGTGAGGCAAGCGCACCCATCGAACAATAGTATAGTTAAGGCAAGACCAGATTGTCGAACCCAAAGGAACTAAAAGTACTAATACATACTCTTTTTATTATCTAGCCTAAAAATTAAGAGAATTGTTTATCTAATCTAAAATTAACTAATCAACTAATCTAATGATGCAAAGACAAAGAGAATGAATTGGGGAAAATAACTTTAGGAAAAACCAATTGATTAAGACGATACCCAAGGAAGAATCCACCTAGACTTCACTTGCTACCTAACTCTGAACCAGACGATTTATTCATTTGACTTGATTCGTAGGATTCCCTAACGTATATTAATCCCTCTCTCGAGGCGACTAACGGCTAACCCTAGGTTGATTAATTGAAATCTCTTTCTAATTAAAACCCCTAGAATTGCATTAACTTGATCTATGGACTTCCATATTAGGTTTCACCCTAATCCGGCAAAATCTTGTCACCCTATCTCTAGGCGTGAGATCAACTCCGCTTAATTATGCTAGATCTACTCTTAGACAGGGACTTTTGTTCCTCCACCTAAGCACATCACACTTGAATTAATGTCCCGGAAATATCAACACAAGAATTAAGAACACATAATTAAGAACAAGTCAAATATTTATCATATAGTTCAGCAAACGATAACAAGATTCATCTTAGATTTCATCACCCTCAAGTATCTGAGGGTTTAGTTCATAACAATAAAAGAAAACATCTCAGAAGAAAAGATAAAACAAAACATAAGAGATCCCTAAAATCCCCTGAAGGAATTGAAAAAGAGATCCTCCGTCTTGAGTATAATTTCGGCTTCTTGAGATGAATCAACTGGCTATCTTCGCGTAAATTACCACAACTTTGCCTCTTTGGCCTGGCTGGACGCCCCCTGACTAAAGCCTTGGGTTTCCCCTCTTTTATGTTATACTTAGGGTGTTTCTATAGGCTTCGGAATGTATTTCTTCGCCACTAAGTATCCTAATCTGAGTGAAATTTCTCTTTGTCACGGCAGGGACACGCTCATGGCACACGCCCATGTAAATCTTGGCCAGGCCGTGTTTGAGACTGTTGACTGAGGCACGGTCGTGTGGTCTTGGGCCCAGGCCGTGTGGATTTCGTGATATGTCCCATTTACTCTATTTTGGGCCCGTTTTCTGTTCTTTTTATCATCCGGTGCTCTTCTGAGTATAAAACATGAAAATAAAGGATTAAGAGCACCAAATTACACAATTTAAGGCTTAAATCATCCAAAAGTATGCTAAATGTGGGATTAAAGTATGTTACTATTTCGGCTTATCAAGTTTTCTATGCTCATATAAGTTCCCAGCTTGATTCTGAAACCTCCCGAAGGTATGCCTAGGGCCTCGTGGGCCGAGATTGAGCAAGGGTTGGGTTTAATTGAAATTTTACAGCCCGTTTCGAGATGTTAAGTGTGATAAGTTATGTAAGGCCTCAAACTCGATTCTGGCTTCGGATACAGGTGAGGGGTGTTATATTTATTGGTATCAGAGGTTCATCAACCATAAGAGGAAGGAGTTCTTGGAACTGAAGCAAGGCCGTATGTCAGTGACCGACTACGAACGGGAGTTCGTAAGGCTTAGCAAGTATGCTCGAGAGCGCATGTCTACTGAGGCTATCATGTGCAAGAGATTCGAGGACAGATTAAATGAAGTTATCCATTTATACTGGGAGTCCTCGAACTAAAGGAATTTGTAGTGTTGGTAGATAGAGCCTGTAAAGCCAAAGAGTTGGCTAAGGAGAAGAGAAGAGCTGAGAATGAGTCTCGTGACTCGAGGAAGAGACAACTGAATAAGTCTCACCAATCTTCATCTTAGAAATCGAGGGATTTTGTTACTCGATCAGTCGCCTCAGCTAGGTTTTCAACACGAAGCAAGGGCAAGTAATTTTCGGGGTCTAAAGGGCAGACTACATCAGTTGCTAGTTTGGGAAACGTCCGACAAAGTAGACCAGAATGCCCGCAGTGTGGTAAACGCCATTCTGGTGAGTGCCGAGCAAAATGAGAAAGCTTGTTTCAGATGTGGGTCCTTAGACCACTTTATTAGAGACTGCCCTGAGGTGGGAGAAAAAGAGAAGTTGCAGAATGTAAGACCTGGAAATACTACTAGGGGAAGACCACTGAGAAACCCGGGAAGTGACATGGGCAACAAGAATCCATCTAGAGAGCAAGTTGCTAGAGTCAAGGGTAGAGCACCGGTGATAACATATGCCATTCGTGCTCGTGAAGAGGCATCTTCCCCCGATGTAATCACGGGTACATTTTCTCTTTATGATATTCTTGTTATAGCCTTAATTCATCCGGGATTTACCCACTCATACATATACGTGAAATTAGTCTCTAGCATGAGCATGCCTATAGAGTCCACCGAGTTTGTAATAAGAGTGTCTAATCCCCTAGGCAAGTATGCGTTGGTCGATAGAGTTTGCAAGGGTTGCCCTTTAATGATTGAGGATCATTGTTCCCTGTCTATCTTATGTTATTACCGTTTGATGAGTTTGACAACATCCTTGGGATGGATTGGTTGGTTATTCATGGGGTAATTGTGAATTGTGGGGAGAAGCATATTGAGTTGAAAGATGAAAATGGTAATCTTATTCATGTTGAATCAGATAAACCAGATAGATCACCAGTAGTGATATCAACTTTGTTGACTCAGAAGTATTTGAAGAAAGGGTACGAGGCTTATCTTGCCTTTGTGTTGAACACTAAGGAAAGTGATTTGAAAATGGAGTCGGTACCCATAGTATGCGAGTACCCAGATGTTTTCCCTAAAGAGTTGCCATGGCTACCTCCAGTTAGAGAAATTGAATTTGGGATTGAGTTAGCTCCGGGTATTGCCCCTATTTCTATTGCTCCATATAGAATGGCTCCAACCGAGCTAAAACAGTTAAAAAAGCAGCTGCAAGAACTAACAGATAAAGGTTTCGCAAGGTTGAGTTTTTCTCCGTGGGGTGCTCCCGTTTTATTCGTGAAGAAGAAAGATGGTTTTATGAGGTTATGCATAGATTATCGGCTACTCAATAAGGTAACTATGAACAACAAGTACCCATTGTCGAGTATCAATGATTTATTTGATCAGTTGAAGGGAGCCACGATATTTTCCAAGATAGATTTGAGGTCCGGGTTATATCAGTTGAGAGTCAAGGACTATGATGTACCGAAAACCACATTTAGGACTAGGTACGGTCACTATGAATTTTTGGTCATGCCTTTTGGTGTAACGAATGCCCTCGCGATCTTCATGGATTTGATGAATTGTATTTTTTGACCATACTTGGACAAATTTGTCGTGGTCTTCATCGACGACATACTGATCTACTCTCAAGATGAGAACGAACATGCTGAGCATTTGAGTATGGTTCTGCAAGTTTTGAGAGAAAAGTAATTATATACCAAGTTCAGCAAGAGTGAATTTTGGCTCAAGAAAGTGGGATTTTTGGGGCACATTGTCTCAGGAGATGAAATTAAAGTAGACCTGAGTAAGATTTCAGCGGTTGTTGATTGGAAACCGTTGAGGAGTGTGACAGAAGTAAGGAGTTTTTAGGCCTAACCGACTATTATAGGCATTTTGTCAAGGATTTTCCATGATAGCTACCCCAATTACGAGATTATTACAAAAAGATGTGAAGTTTGATTGGACAGAAAAGTGCCAACAGAGTTTTCAGAAATTGAAAATATTGTTGACTGAGGCTCCTGTGTTGGTACAACCCGAATCGGGAAGGGAATTTGTGGTTTACAGTGATGCATCCCTGAACGGATTGGGTTGTGTACTTATGCAAGAGGGTAAGGTGATCGCTTACGTCTCTAGGCAATTGAAGCCGTACGAGAAGAATTACCCGACTCATGATTTAGAGTTGGCTGCAATTGTTTTTTGCGTTAAAGATTTGGAGACATCATTTATATGGTGAGAGATGTCAAATTTTTACCGACTATAAGAGCCTAAAATATTTGATGACTCAAAAGGATTTGAATTTGAGGCAAAGAAGATAGTTGGAGTTGATTAAAGATTATGAATTGATGATTGACTACCATCCAGGGAAGGCGAACGTAGTCACCAATGCCTTGAGCAGAAAATCATTGTTCGTACTAAGAGCCATGAGTACTCAGATGGTGTTGTTGGATGATGGTTCCATTTTAGCCGAGTTGAGGGCTAAACTTTGTTTCTCCAAGAGATTTGTGAAGCACAAAAAGAGGATAACAGTTTTCAAGCCAAGAGAGTTTTATGTGAGTCGACTGTTGAGTGAACTTTCAAGTAAATCCTTATGGATGTCTGACATTTCGAGATTGGGTCTGTGTACCCAGAAAGGATGAACTTATTCATAAGATCTTGCATGAAGCGCATAGCGGATGTTTAGCTGTGCACCCTGGGAGCACTAAAATGTACAATGATTTGAGGAAATGGTATTGGTGGCCTGGTATGAAGAAAGACATTTCCGAGTTTGTATCGAGATGTCTGATTTGTCAGCAAGTGAAGGCTAAACATCAAGTACCTTCGAGTTTACTTCAACCCATTTTGGTTCTTGAGTGGAAATGGTACCGTATTACCATAAACTTCGTGGCGGGCTTACTGTTGACTCCAAAAAAGAAAGATGCTGTATGGGTAGTGGTTGATAGACTCAGAAAGTCAGCCTACTTTATACCAGTGCTTGTCGATTATTCGCTTGATAAATTAGCGGACTTGCACATGTCAGAGATAGTAAGACTTCATGGTGTACCGTTGTGGATCATTTCGGATAGATATCCGAGATTCATGTCACGATTTTTGAAGAAGCTGCAAGAGGCATTAAGCACGAAATTGAGTTTCAGTACAGCTTTCTATCCGCAGACCGACAGGTTGTCGGAAAGGGTAATTCAGTTACTCGAAGACATGCTTCGATGTCGTGTTTTGGAATTCCACAGTAATTGGGGAAAATACTTACCATTGGTGGAATTCACCTATAACAACAGTTTTCAGTCAAGTTTGAAAATGGCGACTTATGAGGCATTGTATGGGCGTAAGTGTCGAACACCCTTGTATTGGTCAGAACTCAGAGAGAAATAGATACAAGGGGTTGATTTGGTTAAGGAAACTGAAGAGAAAGTAAAAGTGATACGAGATTGTCTGAAAATCACCTCAGATAGACAGAAGTCCTATTCAAATTTGAAAAGGAAAGAGATAGAATTCAAAGTCGGTGACAAAGTGTTTTTGAAAGTATCCCCTTGGAGGAAAGTCCTCAGATTTAGCCGGAAGGGCAAATTGAGTCCGTGCTTTATTGGACCTTATGAAGTTACCGAGAGGATGGGATCGGTAGCTTATTGATTGGCCTTACCACCTGAGCTAGAAAAGATTCATAACGTCTTTCACGTATCCATGTTGCACCAATACCGTTCAGACCTTTCACATGGCGTAGTACCGAATGAGGTAGAGATACAACCAAAATTGACTTATGGTGAAGAGCCGGTTAGGATTTTGGCGCGAGAGGTCGAACAATTGAGAAACAAAAGCATAGACCTAGTGAAAGTCCTATGGCAGAGGCACGAAATAGAAGAGGCTACATGGGAACCCGAGGAAACGATAAGAAACCAATACCCCAACCTTTTCACCGGTAAGATTTTCGGGGGCGAAAATCCTTAAGGGGGAAGAATTGTAACAACTCGATTTAGGGGCTAGTCAGAACAATGATCTTGGGATCACTAATCCGAGATTAGAGAAATTTACTTTCATGTCATTTCATGAGTCAGAGCATGATGGTATATGTACATGAGAATTTTGGTACCTTAATTTTAGCGATTTCTTGATTAATCGCGAAAAAGGACTAAATCGCATAAAGTGCGAAAGTTCCATTCTATAAGCTAAAGGTACCAAATAGCCATAGATGGTTAATTCGAGGTCTTTAAAAGGCAATTAGACCCCAATAAATGCTTGGCCGGCCATAGGGGACAAGGATTGACCAATTTGGTCAAAGTTGGTGATGTTTGGTGGACTAATTGCTAGTTTAATATTAGAATAAGGAAATTTTCTCCATCGATTTTTGCAATCAAAATTGAGGATTGGAAGCTCAAAATTTTTAGCAAGCTCTCCTTTATTCTAGTAAGTGATTTTGATGATCTTTCTTAATGATAATTGTACTTTTGAGACCCCTAAAGCTTAAGCTTTCAAATGAGGGGACTATTGTGCAATATGGTGAAATGTTTAGAGAGTTGCCATGAGAGCTTTCATTGTTATTTGCTGCATTTTTATGGAAGAAAATGAGTCTTAGTTGTTAGATGAACAACTTTTGTGAAAGGTGTTAACATGAAAACGCCAAATAGGACATTGATGAAAAGGTTATAAAGTTTGTGGTTAATATGTGAAATGTTGATTTTTTATGATAGCTTTAAGAGGATTAAATGTTCACCTAGGCTTGTTGAGGGTAAAAATGTGATTAGAATTTATTTCCGAGCCTAGGGGCAAAATGGTCATTATACCAAAGTCTAAGGGAAAAGTAGTAATTTTGCCTAAGCATGATTATTGAAGTGCTTTTATTAATGTGATGATTACAATGAGCTAAATTGCTATTATAGAGCAAGAAGAACCAGTAATCCACCTCGATCGGGGAAAGAATAAAGTCTTGGACTAAACTGACGAGTTAGCTCATTTTGAAATCGAGGTAAGTTTGTATGTGACCAAAGCAACATTTATGTTAGCATAATTGAGAACGATTTGTATTATATTGATGCAAAAATGCTCTACTAAATTGAGTAGTTAATGTTGAATGAGATGTTGAAGTCCTAGTGGACCATATTCAACATGTAAATGCTATCATCGAGATATGGAAAAGATAAGGTCCTGTATAAGACCATGTTCGGGACATGGCCTCGGCACCGAGTTGAGATCCCGTATAAGACCATATCCGGGATATGGCTTCGGTAATAAATATGAAAATCGTATAAGACCATATCTGGGATATGGCATTGATACTAAACGTGAAAATTCATATATGACCATATCCAGGATATGGCATTGACATTTAGAAGTGACTCCATATAAGACCACCTCGGGGATGTGGCATTGACTTCGTACTTACATGAATGATGATGAATATGCGTCTTTGACTATCTCTAGTGATTAAGGGGATAAGTAGATGAGTATAGAAATAGAGATGAGAATTGTACTAAAGCATGTGATTGAGTGAAAATAGGTACTCCTGCATAGGCCACGATGAAACTATTACGAGGTGTGGCACGGTATGTGCTAAATAAAGGCAATTGTAAGTAAGTATGGCAAGAAGCCTATGACTTGTGTACGGTTAGTTAATGCCATGGATGGATTATATTATGAGCTTATTGTCGCTATTTATTTCCATGCAAACTTACTAAGCTTTATGCTTACCCCTTTAATTGCCCTTTTTCCTTGTAGTATTGCCAAGATAACTCAAGGAACATGGATCTTTGGAGTTCGGAAATCACACTATCGACATCACTTTGGTATAACAAATTAGACTTATTTTGAGTATGGCATGTATAGGACTCGAGTATTTTGTTATGTTGTAATTTTTAGCCAAAGTGTTGGTTATATATGATACTAAAGTCATTTTGTAAATGGCCTTATAAGTTAGGTCGATACTTGGCAAATTCTTTTGCTCAATGAAGATGATTTTCATGAAGTGTATGTCCTTGTGTATGGATATCTTGATGAGTTCTTAGATGTGTCTTTGGGTTATGAGTTATTGATTGATAAGTTGAACGGATTCATATGGTTTGAACTAGGGAAATGGAAAGAGCTTGGCAAATAGCCTTGTTCTTATCCACATGGATAGGCACACGGGCGTGTGTCTAGGCCATGTGTGACACACAGTCAGTCCCTGGGCATGTGCCCAGGCCGTGTGAAGTCTGCACCTAGAAAGTGGATTTAAATCGCCACACGATTGTAGCAGACAGGCGTGCGACCGACCGTGTGGATTAATCAGAGGTGACCACGGGCCAGCCACACAGGCGTGTGCTTTGGCTGTGTGCTAATTAAGGGTTGATGATGTCATAGTCAGAGAGCTCCACGGGTAGAAGACACGGGCGTGTCTAGGCCGTGTGTTTTGGTCAGGATCGACCACGGGCGGAAGACACGGGCATGTCTTAGGGGCATACGATTGTGCCCCTAGACCAACACGAGCGTATGGCCCCTGTTTTGAGGAAAAGTTTTCCACGCTCATATAAGTTCCCGGATTGATTCCGAAACCTCTCGGAGGTATGCCTATGGCCTCATGGGCCGAGATTGAGAAAGGGTTGAGTTTAATTGAAATTTTATAGCCCGTTTCAAGATGTTAAGTGTGATAAGTTATGTAAGGCCTGAAATTCGATTCCGGCTTCAGATACGGGTGAGGGGTGTTACAAGTTTCTTTGTTGAGAGATACCATGTATAACTGGTGGAAGACATTGGTATCCGTGGTTCCGAGAGAGAGAATCACCTGGGATTTCTTTCAAGCTAAATTCAGAAAGAAGTATATCAATCAACGATTCATAGATAAAAAACGTAAAGAGTTTTTGGAGCTGAAACAGGGTTGTATGTCTGTTACTGAGTATGAAAGGGAGTTTGTAAGATTAAGCCCATACGCACGAGAATGTGTTTCGACCGAAGCTACTATGTGTAAACGTTTTATTGAGGAGTTGAATGAAGATATTAAATTGTTGGTTGGAATACTTGATTTGAATGAATTTGTTGTGTTGGTTGAACGAGCCTGTAAAGTGGAAGAGCTTAGCAAGGAAAAGTAGAAAGCCAATTTTGAGGCTAGAGATGAAAGAAAAAGATCGAAGAGTAAGTTCTCTAAACCATTGACGAAGAGATTTAGAGATGCAAACAATCGCTCAAATATTTCGTCTGGATATCTGGGTAGAGATCGTCCGAGACAAAGTGTTGGTCCAAAAGCTCAACTCCTGACTGAATCAAGTGTTGGCAGTGTTAAAAGCAACAAGCCTAAGTGTAGACAGTGTGGAAGACGACATGTGGGAGAATGTTGGGGCAAGTATAATAATAGAACTTGCTACAAGTGTGGATCACAAGATCACTTCATTAGAGATTGCCCAAAGTTAGCTGAAGAAGAAAATGTTTAGAATGTGAGATCGAGCAATGTGATGGCTAGGGGTAGACCACCCAGAAACATCGAGAATATAAGTGGAAGTCAAAAAAGGACTACCGATACAGCTATGAGATCGGAGGCGAGAGCACCTGCCCGAGCCTATGCTGTACGCGCTCGAGAGGAGGCGTCATCTCCAAATGTTATTACTGGTACTTTTACTATATTTGATACTAATGTGATTGCATTGATAGATCCAGGTTCTACTCATTCCTATGTGTGTGTGAATCTAGTATCAAGTAGGATTCTACCTGTTAAGTCTACTGAATTTGTGATTAGAGTATCGAACCCCATAGGCAAGTGTGTTTTGGATGATAAAGTGTGCAAGAACTGTCCATTGATGTTTCGATATGCTTGTTTTCCGGCTAATTTGATGTTGCTACCATTCGATGAATTCGATATAATTCTGGGTATGGATTGGCTCACTATACATAATGCAATTGTGAACTGTAAATGAAAGAGTATTGAATTGAGAAGTCAGAATGGTGAGATAGTTCGAATTGAATCCAGTGACTTGAAAGGGTCACCAGCTATTGTATCTGCGATGAAAGCTTTAAACTATGTGAGAAAGGGTTGCGAAGTTTATCTGGCATATGTGATTGATGCAAAAGTGTCAAAAAAGAAAGTTGAATCCATGCCTGTGGTTTGTGAGTTCCCAAACGTGTTTCCTAAAGAATTACCGGGATTACCTTCGATACAAGAAGTTGAATTTGGTATTGAATTAGTACCAGGGACTACTCCTATCTCAATAGCTCCGTATAGAATTGCACCAATGGAATTGAAAGAGTTGAAGTCTCAATTGCAAGAGTTAACTGATAGAGGATTTGCACGACCGAGTTTTTCGCCCTGGGGTGCTCATGTGTTGTTCGTGAAAAAGAAAGACGACACTATGAGAATGTGTATCGATTACCGACAATTGAATAAAGTGACAATAAAGAATAAATATCTGTTGCCTCGTATTGATGATTTGTTTGATCAACTGAAAGGAGCTACAGTGTTTTCAAAGATAGATTTGAGATCGGGCTACTACTAGCTATGAGTCAAAGAGTCAGATGTACCGAAGACTGCTTTCAGAATGAGGTACGGGCATTATGAGTTTTTAGTTATGCCTTTCGGACTAACGAATGCTCCTGCAGTGTTTATGGATCTGATGAACTGGATATTCAGACCGTATTTGGATCCTTTCGTTGTAGTGTTTATTGATGACATTCTGATTTATTCTTGTGATGAGATGCAACATGCCGAGCATTTGAGAATTGTATTACAGACTCTGCGTGAGAAGCAATTGTATGCAATGTTTAGCAAATCTGAGTTTTGGTTGCGTGAGGTCAGTTTTCTGGGACATATTGTATTAGCTGCGGGAATACGAGTTGATCCGAGTAAAATCTCAGCTATTCTAGAATGGAAACCTCTGAGAAATGTGTTTGAAGTTCGTAGTTTTCTGGGACTAGCGGGATATTATAGATGGTTTGTGAAAGGCTTCTGGATGATTGTGACTCTATTGACAAAGTTGCTTCAGAAAGATGTTAAATTCGAGTGGTCAGAAATGTGCTATCAGAGTTTTGAGCAGTTGAAAGCGTTGTTAACGGAAGCACCAGTATTAGTTCAGCCTGAATCGGGTAAAGAATTCATAGTTTACAGTGATGCATCATTGAATGGTTTGGGTTGTGTGCTGATGCAACAAGGCAAAGTCATTGCTTATGCATCGAAGCAATTGAAGCCACATGAAAAGAACTATCCGACGTATGATCTTGAATTAGCCGCGATTATGTTTGCATTGAAGATTTTGCATCACTACCTATTTGGTGAGAAATTTCATATTTATACCGATCATAAGTGTTTGAAGTATTTGATGACTCAGAAAGAACTGAATTTGCGACAGAGAAGATAGTTAGAATTGTTTAAAGATTACGAACTTATGATTGATTATCATTTGGGCAAAGCTAATGTTGTTGCGGATGCCTTAAGTCGAAAATCTCTATGTGCTTTGCAAGCTATGAATACTCAGATAGATCTATGTGACGATGATTTAGTTTTGGCTGAATTGAAAGTAAGACCGATGTTCGTACGTCAGATTTGTGATGCCCAGAAAAGTGATATTGAAATGATGGCTGATCGTATGTCTGTCGAGTTTTAAAATTTATAAAGAGAATGATCAAACCTGGAAAGTAACTCTGAAAACGATTGAAGGCAAGTGTACCTATCGAACAGTAGTATAGCTTAGGCAAGACCGGATTATCAAACCCAAAGGAACTAAAAGTACTAATACTAACCTTCTTTTTATTATTTAGCCTAAAATAAGTGAAGTTGCTTTAATATAATCTAAACTATTTACTAAGCCAAAGACACAAAGACAAAAAGGATGAATTGGGAAAATAACTTTAGGAAAAACTTAGCTAATTAAGACGATACCTCAGAAAGAATCCACCTAGACTTCACTTGTTATTTAACCCTGAACCATATGATTTATTTACTAAGTTTGATCCGTAAGACTCCCTAAGGTATATTAAACCCTCTCTTGAGGCGAATAATGTCTAACCCTAGGTTAATTAACGGAAATCTCTTTCTCAAATAATAACCCCCTAGAATAGCAGTAAATCGATCTATGGACTCCCATATTAGGTTTCATCCTAATCCGGCAAAATCTCGTCACCCTATCTCTAGGCGTGCGATCAACTCCGTTTAATTATGCTAGATTTACTCTTAAGCAGGGTCTATTCCTCCTCCACCTAAGCACATCAAATTTGGATTAAGCATGCATAATTAAGAACAAAATAAGTATTTATCATATAATTCAGAAATTAATAACAAGATTTATCTAGGTTTCAGCCCCTTCAGGGATCTGAAGGATTTAGTTCATAACAAATAAAGAAAACATCTCAAGAGAAAAGATAAAAAAAAAACATGAGAAATCCCTAAAACTCCCTGAAGGAATTGAAGGAGAAATCTGTCGTCTTGAGTAGAATTCTGGCTTCTCGGGATGGATCAACTGGCTAACTTCGAGTGATTCCCACAACTATTAACTTTTCGGCTTGGCTCCTTGGCCTAGCTAACCGCCCCCTTCAAGGATGAACTTAGGGGTATATATAGGCTCTTGGAATGTGTTTCTTTTCCCCAAAGTATCCAAATCCGAATGAAATTGCTCTCTACCACGACAGGGACACGGCCATGTCACACGCCCGTGTGACTAGTCTTTGGGCCGTGTTCGGACTTCTTTAATGAGGCACGGCCGTGTGAGTCGGGGGTCAAGCCGTGTTCTAGATGATCAACAAGGCACGGCCGTGTGGGCTTAAGTCCAGGTCGTGTCGATTTCCACCTTGGCCCAATTTACTCCGTTTTGGGCTCGTTTCCCGTTCTTTTCATCCTCGGGTGCTTTCCTAGGTATAAGACATGAAAAGAAAGGATTAAGAGCACCTTTTTATGTAAATCGAGGCTTAAATCATCCAAAAGCATGCTAAATGTGGGATTAAAATATGTTATAATTACGGTTTATCAAATACCCCCACACTTAAGCTTTTGCTTGTCCTCAAGCAAAATTCTCAACTTACAATTAAAACTAACTTTCCATAATTCATAATTCTTATCAACAATGTCTCATCATAATTCATAGATAATTTATACATGGATGATCTAACTCGAAGAGTCTTAAAGATTCAAACAATCAAAGTCATATATTTGTAGCACAAAAACGTAGGTGTCTCCCCTTACCTAAATAATTACCTTTGATTCAAAATCGACAAGGATTGACATCCTCACTAATATTCACTCAAATCACTCGAGGTGTTTAAGGTTCAAAGTTAAGCTCTCAGAAGTCGAACCTGAAAAGTTAATCCCATAGGCTTGCCTGAAAATCAAATCTCCACCACTATAATCTGAGATGATACACAAATCAAAAGGTCTTTAATAGGGTTGTAACGGGGCTAGGGTTAAAGGTGTGGATAAAGGTTGAATTAGAAGGTTAGAATCGAGACTGACCTGACAAATTGCCTAACTAACAAAAATTGAACTAATCCTAAATAATTACATCACTTGAGAACTAATAATACAAGCTTTTTACTCAAGATGTGGAATTTTAACATGTAAGCTCATTTAATTATAGAACTAATAATGAATATACTTCATTTTTTTAAGAACATATCAAATATTACATAATAAGGAATGAATCTGTTACTTAAAATAAAGATAACAGCTAGACAACACATCAAATCAAATCTCGATATAAGGGTAGTTAAAAGGAATGGTGATAACAAATACAAAGGGGTTTTGGGTTAACATTAGTTGGTTAGTCAATAAAAAGGGTTGTTAGGATCAACGGGGTTCACTAGGGGTTAATTGTGGAGGTAGGCTATTTAGTGGAGTGAGTGGGTTAAAACCTAGGTTCCTTTATCATCTCAGTGTATCAAATCATAGGTGTGGTCTCGACATGCATAATTGAGGCAAGTTCTAGAACAACAGTCCATAGTTGACACACTCATAATCAATAAAGTGAGCATGAAAAAAATATATTTGCTCTAATAGGCTCAAAATCTCACAAAAATTATGGGTGTTTTGACATCAACCTTGTAAATTTCAAACTACAAGATAATATTCAGATTCAGCTCAACAACCTAGCAAAGATTTTAATTCTGAAAAATAGACTTATCATGCTTGATTCTCTAATATTCTTCTAATTTAATCATCAATGCACAATTAACTATGACTTAATCTAAAACATGTCAATGAAAATCATAAATCATCAGAAATTTCATCCTAATTAGCAATATGAAAAATTTACTTAAAAACAAGACTATATTCAGGGATTTGAGAATAATGAATAAAGTTTGGCCGGATTTGAGAATAATGCAGAAAGTTAGGCCCTTTCTTTAAATAAATATTCACCCCTGAATTTAAGGGATATAAAATTTAAGGGATAAATCAAAAGAGAAGGGGAAAGAATACTCCCTGAATTTTGGATGGTGTCCTTGGAGGATGGTAGAGGTCGTGGTGTGTATGTTTGAAGAGGCGGTCTGGATGATGAACCTGTGCTAGATAAAGAAATTGGGGAGCTCGTAGAGGATTAGCTAGGGATTATTTAGACACATTTAAAATAACCTAAATATATAATTTAAAACAAGAAAGAAAAAGGAAAAGAGACTAAGAAGGAAAATAAAAATAGAAGAAAAGGTGGATGAACCGGAGAGTCCTTAGTGATGGATGGTTCGCGAGGTGGGTGTGACTTCTAGGGCTACGGAGGTACTGGCGGTGGCGGAAGTGGCATGATTCCTTAGCAGCCTTGTAAAGCTAACACTAAGAAACTAAAATAAGTTAAACTAAACTAAGCATAAGATTGTCAAAGAGAAGGAAACTGAAGCAAAAGAGAAAAGAAAAATAAAAATTAATTGGTCTGAAAGACCCTTGGCTTGGTGAGTAGACGAAGCTGCCGGCATGCACTCATGTTTATCGTTCTTCTTTCAGAAGACTATGGTTGTCCTTTTTCGCTTCTTCGACATGATGTTGGATGGCTCAAGGATCTAGAAATTTACTATAAAAAGGAAAAAATCTGAGAGGGAGAAGGGAGAAAAGAAAAGAATGAAGAAATCAGATGGGGAAAAGGGGAAGGGCTGTGGGGTTTAAATAGGATTTCAAATCTGGCACGTTCCCATGCCCATGGACCAGGGGCGTGTCGATTTACACGGCCGTCTCGCACGACCGTGTGTCTGTGCGTGCTGTATCTCTCTGGCCGTTCTTCTGCTAACCATGCCTGTGTATGTGAAGTTAGTATGTTAGCACGGTTGGTAGGCATGGGCGTGTTCTGCCCGTGGTCGACAAGTCAGTAACCTCGCACGGTTGTAAGACACGGGCATGTTCTGCCCATAGTGTGTAAGTCAGTAGCTTCACACGGTTGAGAGGCACGGGCGTGCCACTTTTACGGTGCCCGTGGGGAAGTGGTTGGATCTGTGACGTAGAAAAGTGGTTGGGACTAATTCGCACGGCCTCTAATAAGTCAGTAAAGAGATTTTGGTGGTCCACACGGTCACGGACACGGCCGTGTGTAAGACCGTGTGGCCTTGAAATTCTACACTTTTGGTTAGTTTAAGAGAGAAGAAAGAAGGGAAGAAAAGAAACCGATAAATTTAAAAGTAAATAGTGTTAGTTGCTCGGGTTGCCTCCCGAGAAGTGCTCGTTTATAGTCTTAAGCTAGACTTTCCTTGAAATTGAAAAAAAATTCGGGAGGTTTAAAGGTTTGAATATCTTCCCTCATGCTTATAATTATATTTTCTTGATAAAGTTTAAGTCGAGAAGCGTTTACCTTAAAAGTGCCGAATGTTGGATTGCTTACCTCGACTGTTCCGTGAGGGAAGATATCGTGTACTTTTAGAGGAATTTCCTCGCTTACGTTCAAGTCTGATGTGGTGATGCGAGGATCGACTTTGTCTAATAGCACCTGGTCTCCTATTTTGAAGTGATTTGATGTTCCTATGAGTTCTTCAGGTGGTTCCTTAGGTTTTGCTTTGTGTGGTTCCGATTCTTCTTTGACGTGTGTCTTCTGCTCTTCTAATTTGTCGACCCTAAGGCTTTGTTCCTTATGTATTTCATCTTTGTTGGTTTGGGGTCTAAGATTTGGCTCGAGGTTGTATTTCTGTGGTGTTTCCTGTGATGAAAGTTGAACAATTTGATTATCAAATGAAGTGACTTTCGTACCTTCATCGACTGTTGTCCTGGCTGAGTCAAGAGCTTGGAGACTGAGTGATTCTTCACCTACACAAAGAATGAGTTCGCCTGTGGCAACATCAATTTTAGTTTTGGCAGTTGCTAGAAAAGGTCTTCCTAAAATTAAGGGGATTGAACTATCCTCATCCATGTCTAAGACAACAAAATCTACTGGGAAAACAAATTTACCGATTTTGACAAGAACATCTTCGATAATGCCCCTAGGAATTCTAACCATTTTATCAGCTAATTGAATGCTCATCCTAGTTTGTTTAGGCTTCCCTAGACCTAGTCGTTTAAACAATGTATAAGGTATGACATTTAAGCTTGCCCCTAAATCAGCTAACGCATTATCAATAGTTAAACTACCAATTAAACATGGAATAGTAAAACTCCCTGGATCTTTTAGCTTTCGCGGTAGTTTATTCTGTAACATT
This sequence comes from Gossypium australe, assembly GCA_005393395.2. NCBI lineage: Eukaryota > Viridiplantae > Streptophyta > Magnoliopsida > Malvales > Malvaceae > Gossypium > Gossypium australe. The sequence goes on from CM016616.1 coordinate 13,336,841, forward strand.
CTTGAGCATGCTGCGTTTAATTCCACATGGTGTTCTTCATCTATTTTGCGTCTGTTTGTCAAGAGCTGTCTTAGAAATTTCCTCGAGTCTGGCATCTGAAAAAGAGATTCAAGAAGAGAAGAGGTAAGTTAATATGTAATTTCTTTAAAAGTTTAAGAAACTTACCAAACTGTTCTTCTGAATCGTCTCTTTTCGTCGCTTCGGGATAAGGTATACGAGGTTTGTACTCTTTGATTACCGGTTTCAGCTTTTCTTGCATTACCTCTATTTTACCTTCGTCTACCTCTTGGTTTGGTTCGTCTAACCCTTTGCTATCATGATCTGTGATGGCTTGAATTTGCTCCTTAGGGTTAATCTCGGTGGTACTTGGTAGACGTCATTGCGGTCGTTCAGACATTAGCTTTGCTAGTTGCTCGACTGCATTAGTGATTTCCTTGACTGACTTAGTAAGTTCCCCAACTCGGTTCTCGTTGTTTTTAATTGTTCTTTTAGTTTCATGGAAACGGTTTTCCGTGTTTGCCATAAATTTTGATAGCATCTCTTCGAGATTTGGCTTCTTCTCTTGTGGATAAGGCTGATTTTGGAAGTTTTGCAGAGGTTGTTGCATTTGGTTTCCTTGACTTCCCCACGAAAAATTTGGGTGGTTCGTCCAACCTGGATTATAAGTATTACTATAAGGATTATTATTGGATCTGAAATTATTACTTATACAATTCATCTGTTCGCTCTCTGCATCTGGTTGGAAGGGTGGGTACTCAGGATTCACCACGGTTCCACTTGCGTCGGACTGCATGACTAGATGTGCCTGCGAAGAACACAAACTATCAATCTTTTTATTTATCACCTCTATCTGTGTTGATAGTGTGGTTATTGCATCGAGGTTGTAAACTCCAGCTGATTTTGTCGGTTTCGTCCTTGTAACCTGCCATTGATAGTTATTTAGTGACATCTCTTCAATGAATTCGTAGGCTGCTTCAGGAGTTCTGTTGTTAAGGCTTCCACCGGCGTCTGAATCGATTAGTTGTCTTGTTGAGGGGTTTACACCGTTATAAAATGTTTGGACTTGTATCCACAAGGGTAGACCGTGGTGTGGACACCTTCTCAAGAGATCCTTGTATCTCTCCCATGCATCGTATAATGTCTCTACATCCATCTGCACAAAAGAAGATATATCATTCCGTAATTTGGCCATTTTGGCCGGTGGGAAATATTTCAATAAAAACTTTTTGTTCATCTGTTCCCATGTAGTGATTGACCCTCGTGGTAACGAGTTTAACCACTGTTTGGCTTTATTTCTTAATGAAAAAGGGAATAACCGAAGACGTATGGCATCATTAGAAACGCCATTTATTTTTAAGGTATCGCAGAACTCTAAAAAGTTAGCTATATGAGTGTTTGGATCTTCGTCCTGCAAACCATCAAATTGAACAAACTGTTGAATCATTTGTATTGTGTTAGGCTTTAATTCAAAATTTTTAGCAGCTATAGCAGGCCTAACAATACTTGATTCCGCTCCTGTTAAATGCGGTTTAGCATAATCAAACATTGTACGTGGAGCATTGTTCTCCCCCACATCATGTGGTGGTGGATTATTCTCGTCCATCCCTTCAGTAGGATTGGATCTGCCTCCTTGATCTTCCTCTGTGTAATTTAGGGCTCGCTTGATTTCTCTGCGAGTCCTACGAGCAGTAGCTTCAATTTCACTATCGTATACCAAAGGTCCTCTCGGGTTCCTTCTAGTCATAAACTAGACGTACCTGCTGAGAAAAGAAAAAGAAGGAAAATTTAGCAAAAATTAAAATTTAACCTAAAAATAAAAATAAAAGTAAATTACAAAAAAAAGAGAAAAAAACAATGGCTAAAGTAATAAAAATAGAGCGTTCTTAATATTTTAGTTCCTCGGCAACAGCGCCAAAAACTTGATCGCTGAAATCAGAGCTTTAAAATTTATAAAACGAATGATCAAACCTGGAAACTAACTCTGACAATGGTTAAAGGCAAGTGTACCTATCGAACAGTAGTATAGCTTAGGCAAGACCGGATTGTCAAACCCAAAGGAACTAATAGTACTAATACTAACTTTCTTTTTATTATTTAGCTTAAAATAAGGTGAAGTTGCTTTAAATCTAAATTAACGACTACTAAGCTAAAGACGCAAAGACAAAAAGAACGAATTGGGAAATAACTAGAAGAAAAACTCAGTTGATCATGACGATACCCTCAGGAAGAATCCACCTAGACTTCACTTGTTATCTAACACTGAACCATACGATATATTCACTTAGTTTGATCCGTAGGACTCCCTAACGTATATTAAACCCTCTCTCGAGGCGAATAACGTCTAACCCTAGGTTAATTAGTGGAACTCTCGTTCTCTTATAATAACCTCCTAGAATAGCAATAAATCGATCTATGGATTCCCATATTAGGTTTCACCCTAATCCGGCAAAATCTCGTCACCCTATCTCTAGGCGTGCGATCAACTCCGCTTAATTATGCTAGATCTACTCTTAAGCAGGGTCTATTCCTCCACCTAAGCACATCAAACTTGAATCAATATCCGTGAAATATTAACTAAAGAATTAAGCACACATAATTAAGAACAAACTAAGTATTTATCATATAATTCAGAAAACGATAACAAGATTCATCTAGGTTTCATCCCCTTCAGGTATCTGAGAGGTTTAGTTCATAACAAAAAAAGAAAACATCTCAAGAGAAAAGATAAAACAAAACATAAGAAATCCCTAAAACTCCCTGAAGGAATTGAAGGAGAGATCCGCCGTCTTGAGTAGAATTCCGGCTTCTTGGGATGGATCAACTGGCTAACTTCGAGTGATTCCCTCAACTCTGACCTTTCCGGCTTGGCTCATTGGCCTAGCTCGACGCCTCCTTCAAAGGTGGTACTTAGGGGTTATTTATAGGCTCTTGAAATGTGATTCTTTCTCCCTAAGTATCCTTTTCCGACTGAAATTGTCTAAAGCCACGACAGGGGCACGACCATGTCACACGCCTGTGTGACTCGTCTTCTAGCCTTGTTCGAATTTCTAAGTTGAGGCAGGGCCGTGTAGATTGGGGGTGAGGTCGTGTTCTAGATGCTTGACAAGGCACGACAGTGTGCTCTTTGGGCCAGGCCGTGTCGATTTTGTGATATGGCCCATTTACTCCGTTTTGGGCTCGTTTTATGTTTTTTTCATCCTCGGGTGCTATCCTGGGTATAAGACATGAAAAGAAATGATTAATAGACATAAATTGAGGAATAAATCATCCAAAAACAAGCTAAATGTGGGATTAAAATATGTTATTATTACGGTTTATCACTTGGTAAGTCAGTAGCTTCACACGATCGTGGGGCACGACCATGGCGCTTTGTCGGTGCCTGTGGGGTAGTGGTTGGACCCGTGATGTCGAAATTAGTTGGAATTTGATTCGCACGACCTCTGCTATGTCAGTACGGGGGTTTTGGTGGTCCGCACGGCCACAGCCACGACCGTGTGTAAGCCCGTGTGGTTTGGAATTCTGCACTTTTTGTTAGTTTAAAACTAGATGTTCATGAAAGGAAAGAGGGAAGACGAGAAACTGAAAATAAATGCAAAAGTAAAATAGGGTTAGTGCTCGGGTTGCCTCCCGAGAAGCGCTCATTTATAGTCTTAAAGTAGACTTTCCTTGTAACAAAATCATGGAGGTTTAAAGGTTTGAATATCTTCTCTCATGCTTACAGTTCTATTTTCTTTACAAAGTTTAAGTTGAGAAGTGTTTACTTTAGAGGTGTCGAATGTTGGGTTGCTTACCTCGACTGTTTCGTGCGGGAAGATATTGTGTACCTTAAGAGGAATTTCTTCGTTTACTTTCAGATATGATGTGATGATGCGAGGATCGGCTTTGTCTATCAGTACCTGGTCTCTTATTTTAAAGTGATTATATGTTCCTATGAGCTCTTCCGGGGGCTCTTTAGGTTTTACTTCGGTCAGTTCCTTTTCTCTTTGATTTGTGTTTCCTACTCTTTTAGTTTGTCGACCCTTAGGTTTTGTTCCTTATGTAAATTCTCTTTGTTGGTATTAGGTCCGTGATTCGGCTCAGGTTTTGTCCTTGTGGTATTTCCTAGGATGAAGGTTGTAAAAATTGATTATCATTTGTATTGATTTTCTTACCTTCACCGATTGTTGTCCTGGCCGAGTCAAGAGCTTGAAGACTGATTGATTCGTCACCTACACAAAGTATGAGTTCACCTGTGGCAACATCAATTTTAGTCTTGGCAGTTGCTAGAAAAGGTCTTCCTAAAATTAAGGGAATTGAATTATCCTCATCCATGTCTAAAACAACAAAATCTACTGGGAAAACGAATTTATCGATTTTTACAAGAACATCTTCAATAATTCCCCTAGGAATTCTAACAGTTTTATCAGCTAATTGAATACTCATCCTAGTTTGCTTGGGCTTCCTTAGACCTAGTCGTTTAAACAATGTATAAGGCATGACATTTATACTTGCCCCTAAATCAGCTAACATGTTATCAACATTTAGTCTACCAATTAAACAAGGAATAGTAAAACTCCCTAGATCTTTTTGCTTCAGTGGTAGTCTATTCTGTAGCATTGCTGAGCATACTGCGTTTAATTCCACATGTGGCTCTTCATCTAATTTGCGTTTGTTTGTCAAGAGCTACTTTAAAATTTTCCTCGAGTCTAGCATCTGAAAAAGAGCTTCAAGAAGAGGTAAGTTAATATGTAATTTCTTTAAAAGTTTAAGAAACTTACCGAACTGTTCCTCTGTATCATCTCTTTTTATGGCTTCAGGGTAAGGTATGCGAGGTTGGTATTCCTTGATTACTGGTTTCGGCTCTTCTTGTGTTACCTCTATTTTATCTTTGTCCACCTTATTTGGTTTGTCTACCATTTTACTATCATGAGCTATGATGGCTTGAATTTGCTCCTTTGGATTAATCTCCGTGTTACTTGGTAGACGTCCTTGCGGTCATTCGGACATTAACTTTGCAAGTTGTTCGACTGCCTTAGTGACTTCCCCTACTGACTTAGTAAGTTCCCCGATTCGGTTCTTGGTCTCGTCAACCGATGTTTGTTGATTTTTGAGTGTTTTCTCTGTATCTTAGAGACGGTTTTCTGTGCCTGCCATGAACTTCGTCAGCATCTCTTCGAGGTTTGGTTTTTTTTCTTGCAGATATGGCTGATTTTGGAAATTTTGAGGAGTTTGCTGCCTTTGATTTCCTTAATTTCCTTGACCTCCCCATGAAAAATTTGGGTGCTTCCTCCAACCTGGATTGTAAGTTTTACCATAAGGATTATTATTGGATCTGAAATTATTACCTATATAGTTCATCTGTTCGCTCTCTCCGCCTAGTTGGTAGGGTGGGTACTCAGGATTTGCCACGGTTCCACTTGCATCGGACTGAATGACTGGATGTGCCTACGAAGAACATAAACTATCAATCTTTTTATTCATCATCTCTACCTGTGTTGATAGCATGGTTATCGCATCGAGGTTGTAAACTTCGGCTGATTTTGTCGATTTTGTCCTTGTAACTTGCCACTGACAATTATTCAGTGACATCTCTTCAATGAACTCGTAGGCTGCTTCAGGAGTTCTGTTGTTCAGGGTTCCACCGGCGGCTGAATTGATTAGTTGTCTCGTTGAAGGGTTTACACCATTATAGAATGTTTCGACTTGTAGCCACAAGGGTAGACCATGGTGTGGACACCTTCTCAAGAGATCTTTGTATCTCTCCCATGCGTCGTATAATGTCTCTAAATCCATCTGCACAAAAGAAGAGATATCATTTTGTAATTTGGTCGTTTTTGCTGGTGGGAAATATTTCAATAAAAACTTTTCAGTCATTTGCTCCCATGTGGTGATTGACCCTCGTGGTAACGAATCCAACCACTGTTTGGCTTTATTCCTTAAAGAAAAGGGAAATAAACGAAGACGTATGGTATCATCAGAAACGCCATTTATTTTGAAAGTATCACGGAACTCTAAGAAATTAGCTATATAAGTGTTTGGGTCTTCGTCCTACAAACCATCAAATTGAACAAATTGCTGAATCATTTGTATTGTGTTAGGCTTTAATTCAAAATTATTAGCAGCTATAGCAGGCCTAACTATACTCGATTCTACTCCTGTTAAATGCGGTTTAGCATAATCAAACATTGTACGTGGAGCATTGTTTTCCCCCACACCATGTGGTTGTGGATTATTCTCGTCCATCCCTTCAATAAGATTGGACCTATCTTCTTGATTTTCTTCTGTGTAATTTAGGGCTCGCCTGATTTCTTCGAGTGGTGGCTTCAATATCAATGTCGTATACTAGAGGTCCTCTCGGGTTCCTACCAGTCATAAACTAGAGGTACCTGCGAAAAAAGAAAGAAAATTTAGCAAAACCTAGATTATTCTAAAAAAATAAAAGTAAATTGAAAAAATTAAAAATAATGGCTAAAGTAATAAAAATAGATTTGTAACATCCGGGATTTAGGGTCTTGCATGTTATCTTGTATCTATGTGCTCTTGTGTGTTGCATGGCTACTTGAGTGTGTTTGGGGGCTTCGGGAAACCTTGGGGTTAGGTAGGAGCCTAGTAAAAATTTTTTGGTTGAAGCTGATAAGGGGAGAGCTACGGGAGCTAGGCCTTAAGGGATTTAATGTGGTGAGAATTGACACAACAAGTGGAGTGGTGGGGTGGCAAGGAGGCGTCATTTGGTGTGCAGGGGAGTTGCGTCAAGGGGAGTTCCAAGGGGGAGGAGGTTCGAGCAGCATGGGTAGCATTTTGGGTTGTATTTTGCGTCAAGAGGGGGGAGGTAGTGGATTCGACAATGGCACTTAAAAGGTGGAAGTTTGATTGGGTCAAATATTTTGAAGGAGTGGTGGGGAGTAAGGTGGAAAGTTTGAATCATCAAACCTGTTTGAATGAGTGGAGGGGAGGAGAGTTAGGAGTGAAACAAGGGATGTGGAGAAGGGTGTGAGAGTTGGCCGATTATGGGGCTCTAGGGGTGGCATTTTCGGTCATGTTAGAGGGGGTAGGTGCCGAAAATGAGAGACCATTTGTGCATTTTGCTCTTCTCTTTGCAACTCTTTCTCCTCTTTTCTATTCACTCTCTAAAAGCCGAAATATACCCTTCACTTTCTCCATAGCCGAAATCTCTCAAACCTCAACCCTCTCTTCTCCTTTTTCACCAATCACTTTACTCTCAAAAGCGGAATAACCCTCCTAGCCATTAGAACCTTGGCCGAATCTCCCATTCACCATTGCTTTTCTCTTTTTCGTTCTCTACTCCTTCTTTTCTTCTTCTATTTCATTTATTCCTCAAGTTTTATCTTTAGGCCGAATCTGTCAAAGCTGAATCTCTCTTGAGTGGTGACTCTATTTCGTTTGTTAATCTGTAGATGGGGTGCAGTCGTTCATTTCCTATCAATTGTCTCAATCGGGTTCGTAGTAGTGGTAAGGGGTCGTTATTCCTTTTAATCTTTCTCTTTTCTTTCTTTGGTTGCCGAAACCAAAGATTGGACCTTGGTTCTTGAGTGTAGCCGAATCTTGATAAGGGCCTTAACTTGGTGTTTCTTTTGTTTGAAGCCAGCGTTGGGAGTGTTAAGGATCTTTCGAAATTGGGTCAATCAAGGTAAGAAGGGGATACCTTTCGTTTGGTCGAAGGCCACTTTGCTTGGACTATGGGTGTTAGGCCGAATCTAACATTGATCCATGTAGGGATTTCGACTACCTTTAAGCGCAAGTGAATAGCTTTCGGGATCCTGTCGATTTTGGTAAGGGTATTCTTTCATCAAAAGTATTATTTAGTTTTGTTTAGACCTGATTCAACGTTTTAACCCGGGTCTTCTGACCAAAGATTTTGTTTGATGGATTCGAGTATCAGCCAAGGAGAGAAAGGGGTTGGACACATAGTCCCTACCCCTAAATTCAAGAAGCGGTCAGTTTCAGCGATTCGGGATTGGCCACCAGGGTGTGGGCCAGCGTCGGAGCAGGATCGTAGGCAAATAGCGGTAGTGTCGATTAGTGATAGTGTCGACATAGAGGGCGTGGTATTGCGAGTTATCAGGTGTGTAATTAACACACTGTTTATTTATTTGCTTTAATTAAAATATATGTATTGTGTGGGGTAGCCGAAACAGTGGCTGTGGTGGTGTTATTACCCATATTGGGTAATCCGGTAACCAGGTTAGTATACTACCTATGCGGAGGGTGTGGTTAATAATTGTGGATCTATGTAAGCATGTCATATATGCATATCTAGTATGTTCATATGTTTATTGCCATTTCATCATATTATGCTGCATGTACATCGGGTTCGGGATATATTGAATAAAGGGGAAGTGTGTACATTTATGTACGCGGGTGACTCTGTCACGATTAATGATGGCCTCGAGCCTCATTGTGGATTGATGATGACCTTGAGTCTCATCATGGATATTTGTGATTTTAATCACGTGGATCAGTGGCTAGACCACTAAGTGGACTTTGAGCAGTGTGTCGTCGCCATAGACAGCCAAAGAGGTGTGTAGCGGATGAAGGGTCGATTTAGTAATCCCCAGGTGTGTGGTGGATGGATATACGGGTGGTGTGTAGCGGTTGGATACTAGGTTGGGTTGGGTTAACATATTGCATCATTATGCATGGTATGTGGTTTGATGTGGATTTGGGGCCAAGCCCATTTGTGGATTTGTGTGGATTAATTGCACATTGAGTCTAGTGACTCACTTTGTTTTCAAACAACGCAGGTAATCCATAACTCACTGGACTGGGCTAGAGTGGATCCGAGGTGGCCATGCAAAAGCTATTTTTATTTCTATATACATTTTAAGCTTTTAATTACTTTTTGGGATATTTTTATTGTAATAAGGCCGCTTTAAATTTATGGGTTTAAGTTGGATTGATTATCAGTTACTTAATTAAAAGTGGTTTTTTAAAGATACATATAACATAAAGGTAATTGTTTAAATTTTGGGATCGCTTATAAACAAACGTTTTTCTTGAAATTCAAGCATGAATAACGATTTGAACTTTACACAACCCGGAAGTTTTCTTCGTCGACAAATTGCTAAATTTAAACGAGAAACCCCTTTTAAATGGCGTACTTGTTTTAGTACTTAAAACTTATTCTTCACCCTCAAAATAGAACTCATTTCAACATTTCTCCCAATAACATTCCGAATTTGGCCGTGGTGTTTTGGGCCGGGTTTGAGGTGTTACAATTTGGTATGAGAGCCTAGATTTTAAACTCAGCCTTTGGGTTTTGAGGCCCCTAACATTTTCAAAATTGGTAGATAAAGTTAGCTAAAAGAAATTTTTCGTGGAAAGGATTTGTAAAGGCATGGCACTCGAATCTTCCGGCCCAGGTCTGCCAGGTAAGTCTTCTAACTGTTGAATGAATTGAATGAAAGTGGTTATGTGGTGCATTGTTGTGGACACTAGGATTTAGGATATTCTCTTTAGAGACTAAAACCTTTAGGGATGTGTGCTCTTTACGAAAGAATAACTTGAAATACTGTGTCATAAAACTACTTCTTTAATCAACAAGTGGAAAAAAAGCTAATGCATGAAATTTCTTAAAATAGATTAAAACGCGACGATAGACATGAGTTCTAGGGGACGTGGTTCGTAATGCGCGTGGGCGTGGTAGAGGTAGAATGGCTATGTCGGAGCCAGTTGGGTCTAGTCATGGTTCAAGGAACGAGGCGCCGCCGGCTGTAGAAGCGGAGTTTCAAGATCAAACGGGTGGAGACGACGCAGTGTCTCAAGCTATGCTATGGGTTCTGGAGAGAGTTGCGGGAGCAAATATGGGTACTGGGGCCCGGAAGTCCGTGTCTGAGCGACTCCGAGCGAATGGAGTCGAGATATTTAGGGGTGTCTCGAGGGTAGCTCCGAACGTGGCAGAGTACTGGTTAGAGGCAGTCGAGAGGATCATGGATGACTTGGACTACACAGCTGAAGAGAAGCTGAAGGGCGTTGTTTCTTTACTTCGGGATGAGGCCTACCAGTGGTGGCTTACTGTCAGAGAGGGTACTCCGGCAAACCGAGTGGATTGGAGTTTCTTTAAGATAAAGTTCGAAGGGAAGTACGTTGGGGCTAGTTATGTGGACGCACAGAGGAAGGCGTTCTTGAACCTAGTACAATGGGGTAAGTCGGTAGTTGAGTATGAGGCAGAATTCTTACGACTGAGCCGGTACGCCAGAGGGATGGTTGCAACTGACTACGAGCGCTGTGTGAGATTTGAGGATGGGCTGCGAGATGAGCTGTGAGTGTTGATAGCTCCTCAATGGGAAAGGGACTTTACTTTGGTAGAAAAAGCTCGGATAGCCGAGGAGGTTAAGCGAACTGAGAGGCAGAAATAAGAGGGGTTTTGGACCGTCAGCGTCATCTGAGGGTTTCAGAAAAAGCCTAGGGTTGAGGGTCCTGCTCGAGTTTCTATGCCAGCTGCTGGGAATCAGTTTCGTCCGTGTGCTCAGTACGGAAGGTCTCATGTAGGAGAGTGCTGGGGAAGGAATAAGGAGTGTTACAGGTGTGGGTCAAAGGATCATTTGGTTAAGAACTATCCTCAGGACATGGCTAGGACTCGGGCAGTAGGACAGGGGTATGAGCAGCCAGGAAGGGGTGGTCAACAGGTGTCGAAGGGTCGTGGCCCGAACCGTGGAGGGAATCGTTTTGGCCGAGGTCGGGGAGCACCGGGCAGAGGTGCTGGGAGCTCAAATGCAAGACGGCCTAGGTTGGTTACGCAGCAAGACGTCGTGAGGAGGAGGATGCACCAGACGTTATCAAGGGTACGTTTCTCATTTTTGGGTTACCCTTTACTGCTTTAATTGATGTTGGGTCGACTCACTCTTATATTGCTAGTGTGGTGTCTAGAACCTTGAATGTGAATCCTGAAATTGTCTCTAGGAAGATGACAGTACTTAGTCCTTTAGGGCAATCAGTAGCGGTAGATAAACTTTTTAGAGAAGTGCCTTTAGAAGTTCAGGGGTCAGTGTTTTCGGCTGATTTGATGGAGCTGCCGTTTGGGGAATTTGACTTGATCTTAGGCATGGACTGGCTAGTAAGGTATCGTGCAAATTTGGACTGTGCTGCTAAGCGCATGTCGTTGAAGACTTCTGAGGACAATGAGGTTTTGGTGATAGGTGAGAGGAGAGACTACTTGTCTAACGTAGTATCTGCAGAAGGGATAAGAGTGGATCCTCGGAAGATTGAGGCGGTATTGGATTGGAAACCACCTAAGTCGGTGGCAGAGATTCACAGTTTTTTGGGGTTAGCAGGTTATTACAGAAGATTTGTCGAGGGTTTTTCTTCAATAGCAGCACCTTTGACTAAGTTGTTGAGAAAGGAGGTACCGTTTGTATGGACGGACAAGCAGCAGGAGAGTTTCGAAAAGCTAAAAAGGGTGTTGACTGAGGCTCCGATTTTAATTCAGCCTGAAGCAGGGAAAGATTTTGTGGTGTATTGAAATGCTTCTCATACGGGGTTAAGTTGTGTGCTGATGCAGGAAGGGAAGGTTGTTGCCTATGCGTCTCGACAGTTGAGGCCACATGAAGTTAGCTATCCGACGCATGATCTGGAGTTGGCTGCAGTGGTTTTCGCTTTAAAAGTGTGGAGGCATTATTTGTATGGAGAGAAGTCGGTGATCTACACGGACCATAAGAGTTTAAAGTATCTACTAACTCAGAAGGAGCTGAACTTGAGGCAGCGAAGGTGGGTGGAGCTGTTGAAGGATTACGACTGCTCGATTGAATATCACCTGGGGAAGGCAAATGTGGTGGCAAATGCACTAAGTCGAAAAGTAGTATCGGATTTGAGAGTGATGTTCGCTCATCTTAGCCTATATGACGACGGAAGTTTATTAGCGGAGCTATAGGTAAAGCCGACATGGATAAGTCAGGTAAAAGAGAAATAGTTGGTGGAAGAGGTTCTGAGTGCTCTACTTCTGCAAGTATAGAATAGGGGATTAGAGGACTACAGTGTGAACAGCGACGGGGTTTTGTGTTTCCGTGGAAGGGTTTGTATGCCGAAGGATGTGGAGTTAAGGCAGAAGATTCTTCGGGAATCGCATAGTAGTCCTTACGCTATGCATCCTGAAGGGAGTAAGTTGTATAGGGATCTACGGGATCAGTTTTGGTGGCCTGGATTGAAGCGGGAAGTTACGAAATTTGTGGGAAAGTGCTTGACGTGTCAGCAGGTCAAAGCTAAACATCAAGTGCCTTCGGGGTTGCTGCAACCAGTGAAGATTCCGCAGTGGAAGTGGGAGAGAATCACGATGGATTCTGTTAGTAGGCTTCCTCTTACGCCTACTAAGAAAGACTCGAAATGGGTGATCATGGATCGATTGACAAAATTCACTCATTTCATACCTGTTCGTGTTGATTACTCTCTGCAGAGGTTGGCAAAGCTGTATGTAGCGGAAATTGTGAGACTTCATGGGATGCCAGTATCAATCATATCAGATAGGGACACTAGATTTACGTCGCAGTTTTGGAGAGCGTTGCATCAGGCTTTGGGCACCAGGTTGGATTTTAGCACGGCATTTCATCCGCAGACGGATGGCCAGTCTGAAAGGGTAATTCAGGTGTTGGAAGATAGGTTGAGAGGATGCGTTATCGACTTCAGAGGTAGTTGGGAGGAATTCTTGCCCTTAGCAAAATTCGCATACAACAACAGTTATCAAGCTAGTATTCGAATGGCACCGTATGAAGCATTGTATGGGCGGAGGTGTCGCACTCCTACCTATTGGACGGAGTTAGGTGAACGTCATGTTTTAGGTCCGGAGATAGTGGCAGAATAAGAGGAGAAGGTTAAGGTAATCTGAGCACAGTTGAAGGAGGCATCTGACAGACAGAAATCGTATGCGGATCTTAAGCGGAAAGAGATAGAATTTGCAGTTGGTGACCATGTGTTTCTGAAAGTTTCGCCGTGGAAGAAGGTGGTAAGATTTGGACGTAAGGGTAAGCTGAGTCCCAGGTTTGTAGGGCCTTATCGGGTTTTGAAGCGAGTTGGACCAGTGGCGTATCAGTTAGAGTTGCCTTCAGAATTGAAGCAGATGCATGATGTGTTCCACGTCTCGATGCTACGACGTTACCGATCGGATCCATCTCCCATGGTGCCGGTAGAGGAGGTCGAATTAAGGCCAGACTTGTCTTATGAGGAGGAGCCAATCTAGATTTTGGAGCAAGATGTGAAGGTGCTACGGAAGAAACAGTTCCTCTAGTCAAAGTGTTGTGGCGGAACCATGGTTCAGAAGAAGCTTCGTGGGACCCGGAGGAGGCAATGCGTCAGCAATACCCTCACCTATTTTTGACCAGGTAATTTCGAGGCCGAAATTTCTTTAAGGGGGTAGAACTGTAACATCGGGGATTTAGGGTCTTGCATGTTATCTTGTATCTATGTGCTCTTGTGTGTTGCATGGCTACTTGAGTGTGTTTGGGGGCTTCGGGAAACCTTGGGGTTAGGTAGGAGCTTAGTAAAAATTTTTTGGTTGAAGCTGATAAGGGGAGAGCTAGGGGAGCTATGCCTTAAGGGATTTAATGTGGTGAGAATTGACATAACAAGTGGAGTGGTAGGGTGGCAACGAGGCGTCATTTGGTGTGCAAGGGAGTTGCGTCAAGGGGAGTTCCAAGGGGGAGGAGGTTCGAGCAGCATGGGCAGCATTTTGGGTTGTATTTTGCGTCAAGAGTGGGGAGGTAGTGGATTCGGCAATGGCACTTGAAAGGTGGAAGTTTGAATGGGTCAAATATTTTGAAGGAGTGGTGGGGAGTAAGGTAGAAAGTTTGAATCATTCAAACCTGTTTGAATGAGTGGAGGGGAGGAAAGTTAGGAGTGAAACAAGGGATGTGGAGAGGGGTGTGAGAGTTGGCCGATATGAGGTTCTAGGGGGTGGCATTTTCGGTCATGTTAGAGGGGGGTAGGTGCCGAATTTGCTTAGTGGCTATAGTGTGCATCTTTTGCGTTTTCTCCCTTCTCTAGTCTTGTGCCGGAAAGTGTTAGTCAAAAGCTCTTCATTTGTTTCCTCTCCATATGACCAAAAGCCGAAAGTGAGAGACCATTTGTGCATTTTGCTCTTCTCTTTGCAACTCTTTCTCCTCTTTTCTATTCACTCTATAAAAGTCGAAATATACCCTTCACTTTCCCCATAGCCAAAATCTCTCAAACCTCAACCCTCTCTTCTCCTTTTTCACCAATCACTTTACCCTCAAAAGCGGAATAACCCTCCTAGCCATTAGAACCTTGGCCGAATCTCCCATTCACCATTGCTTTTCTCTTTTTCGTTCTCTACTCCTTCTTTTCTTCTTCTATTTCGTTTATTCCTCAAGTTTTATCTTTAGGCCGAATCTGTCAAAGCCGAATCTCTCTTGAGTGGTGACTCTGTTTCGTTTGTTAATCTATAGAGGAGGTGCCATCGTTCATTTCCTATCAATTGTCTCAATCGGGTTCGTAGTAGTGGTAAGGGGTCGTTATTCCTTTTAATCTTTCTCTTTTCTTTCTTTGGTTGCCAAAACCAAAGACTAGACCTTGGTTCTTGAGTGTGGCCGAATCTTGATAAGGGCCTTAACTTGGTGTTTCTTTTGTTTGAAGCCAGCGTTGGGAGTGTTAAGGATCTTTCAGGATTGGGTCAATCAAGGTAAGAAGGGGATACCTTTCGTTTGGCCGAAGGCCACTTTGCTTGGACTATGGGTGTTAGGCCGAATCTAACATTGATCCATGTAGGGATTTCGACTACATTTAAGCGCAAGTGAATAGCTTTCGAGATCCTGTCGATTTTGGTAAGGGTATTCTTTCATCAAAAGTATTATTTAGTTTCGTTTAAACTTGATTCAACGTTTTAACCCGGGTCTTCTGACCAAAGATTTTGTTTGATGGATTCGAGTATCAGCCAAGGAGAGAAAGGGGTTGGACACGTAGTCCCTACCCCTAAATTCAAGAAGCGGTCAGTTTCAACGGTTCGGGATTGGCCACCAAGGTGTGGGCCAGCGTCGTAGCAGGATCATAGGCAAATAGCGGTAGTGTCGATTAGTGATAGTGTCGACATAGAGGGCGTGGTATTGTGAGTTATCAGGTGTGTAATTAACACACTGTTTATTTATTTGCTTTAATTAAAATATATGTATTGTGTGGGGTAGCCAAAACAGTGACTGTGGTAGTGTTTTTACCCATATTGGGTAATCCGGTAACCAGGTTAGTATACTACCTATGCGGAGGGTGTGGTTAATAATTGTGGATCTATGTAAGCATGTCATATATGCATATCTGGTATGTTCATATGTTATATTGCCTTTTCATCATATTATGCTGCATGCGCATGGGGTTCGGGATATATTGAATAAAGGGGAAGTGTGTACATTTATGTACGTGGGTGACTCTGTCACGATTAATGATGGCCTCGAGCCTCATTGTGGATTTATGATGACCTTCAGTCTCATCGTGGATATTTGTGATTTTAATCACGTGGATCAGTGGCTAGACCACTAAGTGGACTTTGAGCAGTGTGCCGTCAGCATAGACTGCCAAAGAGGTGTGTAGCGGATGGAGGGTCGATTTAGTAATCCCCATGTGTGTGGTGGATGGATATACGAGTGGTGTGTAGCGGTTGGATACTAGGTTGGGTTGGGTTAACATATTGCATCATTATGTGTGGTATGTGGTTTGATGTGGATTTGGGGCCAAGCCCATTTGTGGATTTGTGTGGATTAATTGCACACTGAGTCTAGTGACTCACCTTGTTTTCAAACAACGCAGGTAATCCATAACTCACTGGACCGGGCTGGAGTGGATCCGAGGTGGCCATGCAGAAGCTGTTTTTATTTCTATATACATTTTAAGCTTTTAATTACTTTTTTGGGATATTTTTATTGTAATAAGGCCGCTTTAAATTTATGGGTTTAAGTCAGATTGATTATCAGTTAATTAATTAAAAGTAGTTTTTTTAAGATACTTATAACATAAAGGTAATTGTTTAAATTTTGGGATCGCTTATAAACAAATGTTTTTCTAGAAACTCAAGCATGAATAATGATTTGAACTTTACACAACCCGGAAGTTTTATTCGTCGACAAATTGCTAAATTTAAACGAGAAACCCCTTTTAAACGACGTACTTGTTTTAGTACTTAAAACTTATTCTTCACCCTCAAAACAGAACTTATTTCAACATTTCTCCCAGTAACATTCCGAATTCGGCCGTGGTGTTTTGGGCCGGGTTTGGGGTGTTACAAAATTTTTCTTAATATTTTAGTTCCCCCGCAACGGTGCCAAAAACTTGATCGTATGTCTGTCGAGTTTTAAAATTTATAAAGAGAATGATCAAACTTGGAAACTAACTCTGACAACTATTGAAGGCAAGTGTACCTATCGAACAGTAGTATAGCTTAGGCAAGGCCGAATTATGAACCCAAAGGAACTAATAGTACTAATACTAACCTTCTTTTTATTATTTAGCCTAAAATAAGTGAAGTTGCTTTAATATAATCTAAACTATTTACTAAGCCAAAGACACAAACACAAAAAGAATGAATTGGGAAAATAACTTTAGGAAAAACTCAACTGATTAAGACGATACCCTCAGAAAGAATCCACCTAGACTTCGCTTGTTATTTAACCCTGAACTATATGATTTATTTACTACGTTTGATCCGTAAGACTCCCTAACGTATATTAAACCCTCTCTCGAGGCGAATAACGTCTAACCCTAGGTTAATTAACGAAAATCTCTTTCTCGAATATTAACCCCCCAGAATAGCAGTAAATCGATCTATGGACTCCCACATTAGGTTTCACCCTAATCCGGCAAAATCTCGTCACCCTATCTCTAGGCGTGCGATCAACTCCGCTTAATTATGCTAGATCTACTCTTAAGAAGGGTCTATTCCTCCTCCACCTAAGCACATCAAATTTGGATTAAGCTTGCATAGTTAAGAACAAACTAAGTATTTATCATATAATTCAGAAATTAATAACAAGATTCATCTAGGTTTCATCCCCTTCAGGTATCTGAAGGATTTAGTTCATAAAAAATAAAGAAAACATCTCAAGAGAAAAGATAAAACAAAACGTGAGAAATCCCTAAAACTCCCTGAAGGAATTGAAGGAGAAATCCGCCGTCTTGAGTAGAATTCTGGCTTCTTGGGATGGACCAACTGGCTAACTTCGAGTGATTCCCACAACTTTGACTTTTTCGGCTTGGCTCCTTGGCCTAGCTAACCGCCTCCTTCAAGGATGAACTCAAGGGGTATATATAGGCTCTTGGAATGTGTTTCTTTGCCCCAAAATATCCAAATCCGAATGAAATTGCTCTTTGCCACGACAGGGACACGGCCATGTCACACGCCTATGTGACTAGTCTTTGGGCCGTGTTCGGACTTCTTTAATGAGGCACGGCCGTGTGAGTCGGGGATCAGGCCGTGTTCTAGATGATCAATAAGGCACGGCCGTGTGGGCTTAAGTCCAGGCCGTGTCGATTTCCACCTTGGCCTAATTTACTCTGTTTTGGGCTTGTTTCTCATTCTATTCATCCTCGAGTGCTTTCCTGGGTATAAGATATGAAAAGAAAGGATTAAGAGCACCTTTTTATATAAATCGAGGCTTAAATCATCCAAAAGCATGATAAATTTGGGATTAAAATATGTTATAATTACGGTTTATCAATGGCTAAACGAGATCAGTGTGGATTGAATGTCGATTCAGAATTTCGAGTTGATAGTGGTAATTGTTTGAGATTCAGAAATTGGATTTGTGTTCCGAAGAATTCAGAGTTGATCCAAATGATTTTGAATGAAGCTCACAATAGTCGTTTGACTGTTCATCCGGGGAGTACAAAAATGTATAATGATCTGAAACAGTTTTATTGGTGGCATGGTATGAAACGGGACATCTCTGACTTTGTTTCGAAATGTTTAATTTGTCAGTAAGTTAAAGCTGAACATCAGGTTCCGTACGGTTTGTTACAACCGATTATGATTCCTGAGTGGAAATGGGAGAGAATCACAATGGACTTTGTGTCGGGATTGCCTTTGTCTCCGGGAAAGAAAGATACAATCTGGGTGATAGTTGACAGATTGATGAAATTAGCTCATTTCGTTCCGCTGAGAATAGATTATTCACTCGATAGATTGGCTGGATTATATATTACTGAGATTGTGAGATTACACGGGGTGCCACTATTTATTGTGTCTGATAGAGATACGAGATTTACCTCACAATTTTGGAAGAAATTGCAAGAGGCTTTAGGCACAAAATTACATTTCAGCACTACATTTCATCAGCAAACGGATGGACAATCTGAGCGGATCATCCAGGTTCTCGAAGATATGTTGAGGTGTTGTATTCTTGAATTTGAAAGTACGTCGGAAAAGCATTTACCGTTAATTGAGTTTGCGTACAATAACAATTTTCAATCTAGCATTAAAGTGGCACCGTATGAAGCTCTTTACGGTAAAAAATGTCGAACTCCTTTGTATTGGACTGAGCTGAGTGAAAATAAGATTCACGGAGTTGATTTGATAAAAGAGACTGAGTAGAAAGTAGAAGTAATCCGTAACAGTTTGAAAGCGGCCTCAAATCATTAGAAGTCTTATGCAGACTTGAAATGAAAAGATATTGAATTTGAGGTTGGTGACAAAGTGTTTTTGAAAGTGTCTCCGTGGAAGAAAATACTTCGATTTGGCCAAAAAGGTAAGCTGAGTCTGAGGTTCATTGGGCCGTATGAGATTATTGAACGAATTGGGTCGATTACTTATGGATTGATGATGCTACCTGAGTTAGAAAAGATTCATAATGTGTTTCATGTGTCGATGCTTCGACGGTACAGATCTGATCTGTCTCATGTGATTGCTCCTATTGAGGTTGAAATTTAGTCAGATTTTTCGTACAGTGAATAACCAATCCTAATTTTGGCACGAGATACCAAAGAGTTGAGAAACAAGAAAATTTCCTTAGTGAAAGTATTATGGCACGAACACGGAGTTGAAGAGGCTACGTGGGAGCCTGAGGATGTAATGAGAGAGCAATATCCGAACCTATTCACTGGTAAGATTTTCAGGGACGAAATCCCTAAGAGGGGAGAGTTGTAACAGCCTAGTTTAGACCCTAGTCGGAATAGTGGTTTTGAGACCACAAATCTGAGGTCAAAAAAATATTTTAATATTATTTTCTGTGTTTATAATATGTGATTAAGTCTGTGTGAAATTTTTGTGTGAAAATTTTGTGGTTTGAGTGCTTAATTAGCAAAAAGGACTTAATCGCGTAAAATGTAAAAGCTGTGTGCTGATTGATAAAGTGTCTATTTGTCATGGCTTATTAAATGAAAGGTCCTTAAGTTGTAATTGGACCATGGATAGTGGAGATGGACAAAAATGGCCTAATGTTTAATGGTTAAATGGTTGTTTAATAAAAGGGTAAATTGGTAAAACATTAAATAAGTTAATATTAGTTATAATAAAACAAAATATAGTGGCATAGTTGTTCATCCTTCACTGAAAATTGAAAGAAAAAGAAGAGAAAAATGGTTAGCTAGGTTCGGCACTTGTAAACTTCAATTGGTATGTGCTTTGTGTTCGGTTTTTGATGATTTCTACGTTTTTGTGATCGTTGCTTTGTGCTCTAGCTAGCCAATGCTTTAATTTTAGAATTTGATGGTGATTTTGAGATATGCCATTGATGAATGTTTGAGCTTTGTGATAGTTGGTGATGAAATATGAAAGATATATGAAAGATTAACATACTTTGTCTTTGAATTTTTGGTGAATTTGAGTAATTTGGGCTAAATTAAGAACAATGTAAATTGAGGGACTAAAATGTGAAATAAATGAAATGTGTGGGCTTGTATGGATATGGGAAAAATTCGTCTAGGCATAAGTGAAGAGAAATTTTGTGTATTTTGTGATTTTGTGAAATAGGGACGAAAGTGTCGAAATGTGAAAATGTGAGGGTCATTTTGTGAAATGCCCTAAATATGTGTGTTTGGACTAAATTGAATGATTCGGTGATTGAATGAGTTAAATTTGAATGTGTATAGACCAAGAAAGGAGAGGTTCGGATCGAGATCGAAGCAAATATAAAGTGCTTGATTGATTGACTGGTTTCGGTATTTCGACGTCCGAGGTAAGTTCGGATATAATACTAGTTGTTAAATTATGTCTATGTGATGTGAATTGAATGAATATATACATAATTATGAGATTAGAAATGCTATGTGCGGAATTGAAATAGATGGCACTAAGTGTGCGAAATTAGAAACGAAACAGAGATGGTTAGCACTGTGTGTGCGAAAAGATAGAAGCTTCGGCTTATTGATTTGGCACTGTGTGTGCAATACTGATATAAGTTCGGTTTAACTTATTGGCACTAAGTGTGCAATGATGATTATGTTTTGATCATAAAACTAGCACTAAGTGTGCGAATAAATCAAAAGAATAGCAAAGATTGAACGAGATATAATATCGAGCTATTGAGTAGCATGAATGGTGACTAACTATGTGTTGATCAAGGTATGTTTGAACCTATGTGGTTGAAGATTCTTTTAAAAGTTAGAATGAATAGATATTGAGCATATGGTTGAGATTGATGATATGCTTAATTGTGCATTTATCTAAGTGATGGTTTAATTATATGTTGTTGTGGTATTATTGAGTTGTATGTATTGTATTTCGAACTTACTAAGCTTTGAAAGCTTACTGTATGATTTGTTTCCTAGTTTTAGAGTGTCAGTAAAGCTAGCTCGGATCTGGGGATCGTCAACTTCTCTATCACACTATCGGCAATCTATTTTGGGTAATTTTGTAAGATGTGTATATTGAATACGGGCTAGTTAATGTGGCATGTTTTGGAGTTGTGTAAATATTGCCTTGAGACATGGTTTAAAGGTTGAATGGTGTAGTAATATATGTGTGGGATATGTGTATGATAAATATGGTATCTTTCATGCTTAGGTTAGTTGAAAGAAATGGTGCTTTATATGTGAATTTGTGGTTTGATTAAATAATGTTTGGCTAACATGGTTTAGGATGTGAAATTTGTATTTTAGTTGGACTTATTTGAGATAAATTTGAGTATGGCTATAGATGGTATTGTTGATGGTTAATTAATCCTTGAAATGGTAAGTTTTGGTTGCATTTGAGGCATGAAATGGTAATGGTTTGATGCATATAGGTGATTTAATGTGTGGGAGGCAAGTTTGGCCTTGAAAATGGCCTATAACTGCCCACACGATTGAGCATACGGGCGTGTGGCTCGACCGTGTCGTTTAAGTTTTCCAAATGAAACAAGTCAGTAGCGACCACGGGCTATACACACGGGCGTGTGACTGGCCGTGTGGTGCAAGTCAGTATGTATGCCCTGTTTTGACACGGCTTAGGCACACGGGCGTGTCTGAGGCCGTGGGAGGCACACGGCCTGTCCACATGGGCGTGTACCTCTGCAATTTTGAAAAATGTTTAAATTTTCAAGAATTTTCATATGTGTTCGGTTTAGTCCCGGCCCTATCTATAGCATGCTTGATACGAGTCGCCTCGGGTTTGAAAACGAGTCGTAGATGTTGCCCGATCGTAAATTAGGTAGTTTTTCGTTGAAGATGAACAAAGGGATAATTTAATGGTAATGTCTTGAAAAATAAAATAATCAAGTGGTTGAGATGGATACGAATTTGAAACAAGAAAGAACCTTTAATAAATATTAAAGACCCGAATCTTATAAGCTTCAAATGGATGAAAGGAGTTTGAATAAACCGAGACCCACTATCTAGCAAGATAGGAACCAACGGTATAGAAAATGAACGCCACACCCAAAAAGGATGATAAGTTCGAAACAAAGTTAGATTGAAGCCACTAGGAACTAGATAAGTCAATTCGAACCTTGAAGAATTAGGAGAGTGAATTAAACTCACCAAAAAAAATATTCATTCAAAAATATTCATTCATAAACCATTTAAATATTCGACCAAGAAGGATGTTAATGGCTTCACGTAGGCAACATAAGTGGAGGCCTTGGCTTTGTGCCGTCCCATTCTTGAAGAAATTTAAAATTCATGAAACATGTCCATCAAATTAATTTAGCCACCATGCATTGTCCCTTCAACCGTGCATAATCTTGCTTAAAGTATTCCACATTGGGCGGCAACTATAAACACATGAACTATCATCAGTAAAATTCAGCTGAACATAGTTAACACAAAATTTAAACACTATATTTAAACACTAGGTAAAAACAAAGGTTAACAAGACACACTAATATTCAGCTTTGACAAAAGACATATTAAAAAAACTCGTACTATCTAAATAAATTAACATGAAATAAAAAAATGCAGCAAACTGATAAATGACTGAAGATAAATTAAGTATGCATAATAAAGTGTTAAATAAACTAGCAGTCGAACTAGCTAGTATATTCAACTTCAAATAAATTGTAAGACTTCAGCATGTTCTTGGACTCTTTTCTTTCGGTATTCCAAATTTGTAACACCAAAGCTGACATGGCATCTTTAAATCGTTTAGCACGGGCACGCGTTATTGGTCAATTAGGTAGCTCGATTGTGTCTCGGTTGACTTCCGTCATAGGCTTCTTAGGTGAGTTCGTATCATACCGTCCCTCTTTAAGTTGATTCGTCCTCGAATCATCACCTACATCAAAAGGAGACAAATCAGAGACATTAAAACTTGCACTCACATTATATTCACCTGGTAAGTCTAATTTATAAGAGTTGTCCTTTATTCGCTCAAGGACTTGAAATGGACCATCTTCCCTCGGAAGAAGTTTGGATCGTCTTTGCGCGGGAAACCTTTCTTTGCGCATATGAACCCAAACCTAGTCCCCCGATTCAAAGAGAATGCACCTACGGCCTTTGTTGGCTCATTGCTCGTACTCCTCAGTTTTTGCCTCTATGTTGTTCCTAACCTTTTAGTGCAACTGTTTAATATATTCAGCCTTGCGTTTTCCATCTACATTCACAAGTTGATTTGAAGGCAAATGTATTAGATCAAGTGGTGTTAATGGATTAAAACCATACACAACTTCAAATGGGGAAAACTTAGTAGCAGAGTGTATAGAGCGATTGTAAGCAAACTCCACGTGTGGTAGGCAATCTTCCCACGTCTTTAAGTTCTTTCGAATGATTGCTCGTAGCAATGTTGAAAGAATTCGATTACCACTTTGGTTTGACCGTCCGTTTGTGGGTGGCAGGTGGTAGAGAACAGTAACTTGGTTCCTAATCGTCCCCACATTGTCCTCCAAAAATGGCTAAGAAATTTCGCGTCCCGATCAGACACGATTGTCTTAGGCATGCCATGCAACCTGACCACTTCTTTTAAAAAAAGATTAGCAATATTCACAGCATCATTAGTTTTATGGCAAGCTATAAAGTGAGCCATTTTAGAGAATCTGTCCACAACCACAAATATCGAACCTCGGCCATTTTTGCTTCTTGGCAAGCCGAGTACAAAATCCATAGAAACATCAGTCCACGGAGTTTCAGAAATGGGTAAAGGCTTATACAAACCGTGTGGCTTAATTCAAGATTTAGCTTTCTTACAGGTAACACATCTTCCACAATATCGTTCTACATCTCGTCGCATCTTAGGCCAAAAGAAATGTTCTTTGAGGGTGGCTAAAGTTTTAGCAACACCGAAATGTCCCATCAATCTGCCACTATGAGCCTCGTCTATTAATATCTCTCGCACAGATCCTTGCGAAATGCAAAGTTTGCTTTCTCAAAACAGATATCCGTCATGGCGGTAGTATTTCTCGTAGGCTCCCCTTTCACATAACTTGAAAATTTCACCAAAGTCAGTATCATTCGCATATAGGTCCTTAAGAAATACAAACCCCATCAATTTAGAATCCAGCACATTTAACAAGGCATACCTTCGGGATAGTGCATCAGCTACTACATTTTCCTTACCTTTTTCGTATTTAATGATATAAGGAAATGATTCGAGAAATTCTACCCACTTAGCGTGTCGCTTGTTGAGTTTATGCTGCCCCCTTAAATACTTCAATGACTCGTGGTCGGTATGAATCACGAATTCTTTGGGCAGTAGGTAGTCCTGCCATGTTTCCAAGGCTTGAATTAGAGCATACAATTCCTTGTCATATGTCGGGTAGTTTAAGACAGCACCGTTGAGTTTCTCGCTGAAGTACGCAATGGGGCGTCCGTCTTGCATGAGTACGGCGCCAACACCTAACCCTGAGGCATCACATTCTAACTCGAAAGTTTTGTCAAAGTTTGGTAAAGCTAATAATGGTGCCTGAGTCAAACAGTCTTTAATTTTCAAAAATGCTTTCTCTTGTTCTCTTCCCAAACAAAGTTAGAATTCTTACGGATTACACCGGTTAATGGTGCGGCCAACGTGTTGAAGTTCGGTACGAACCGTCGATAAATCCTAGCCAGTCCATGAAAGCTTCGAACTTGGGAAATATTTGTCGGATGGGGCCATTCTTGGATTGCTTTAACCTTCTCTTGATCAACTTCAAGGCCTTCCGAACTGACAACAAATCCTAAAAACACAATTTTGTTAGTACAAAAATCACATTTCTGCAAATTTGCATATAAGGTCTCTTTTCGCAAAACTTCTAGAAGAGACTTTAAATGTTTCATGTTCTCATCTAAAGTTTTACTATAGACAAGTATGTCGTCAAAGTATACGACACAAAATCTACCGATGAATGATCGCAACACGTGGTTCATGAGTCGCATGAACGTGCTTGGGGCATTTGTTAGCCTGAATGGCATAACGAGCCATTCATAGAGTCCTTGCTTCGTCTTGAAAGCAGTCTTCCACTCGTCACCCTTGCGCATACGTATTTGATGATATCCGCTTTTAAGGTCGATTTTTGAAAATAAACTCGCTCCACTCAATTCGTCGAGCATGTCATCCAATCGCAGAATAGGGTGTTGGCACTTGATCATGATCTTGTTGATGGCTCGGCAATCTACGCACATCCTCCATGTTCCATCTTTCTTGGGAACTAACAAGACTAGCACAGCACAAGGGCTTAAGCTCTCGCGTACATAGTCCCTTTCAAGAAGTTCATTCACTTGTCTTTGAAGTTCCTTCGTCTCTTCTGGATTGCTTCGGTAAGTTGGTCTATTTGGAATTGCGGCTCCCGGCACGAAATCTATCTGATGTTCTATTCCACGAATAGGAGGCAATCCACTTGGAATCTCTTCCAGGAATATGTCTCGGAATTCTTGTAACAAAGACAAAACAGGGGAAGGTAATTGGTTATCAAAATCGTTAGTTCCGAAGAGACTTTCCTTGTAAATAAGTACCAACAGAGGCTGTTTTAGCAACATAGACTTTCAGACATCTTTTTCTTTAACATAAAACTCTCTTTTTCACTATCGTCTTTTATTTCCTTTTCTTTGTGTTCAAACTCTCTTTTTTTATCACTCATTTTTTTTGCCTTTCTTTTTTTTCTAAATTCTTTTCTTTTTCTTTCTCATTTTTCCGCTCACTTTCTTTTGATTTTTCAATTGATGCCTTCATCTTCAATTGATCGTCATAAACTTGCTTGGGTGTTAGTGGAGCTAATGTCACGTTCCGGCCCAAGTACTTGAAGGTGTATCGATTGGTGTAGCCATCATGGATCGCTCGCTCGTTGAATTGCCAAGGTCGCCCAAGCAGGAGATGTCCCGCTTGCATCGGTACCACATCGCACAATCTTGATACTTCCCTATTGCAAAGGAGACCAAAACTTGTTTTGTGACCTTAAGTTCTCCCCCGTTGTTAAGCCATTGCAGTTTATACGGATGGGGATGTTTGGTGGTAGTCAATCCAAGTTTCTCCACCAATATGGTGCTGGCCACATTAGTACAGCTTCCTCCGTCAATAATGACGCAACAAATCTTCCCTTGTACTTGGCAATGCGTATGGAAGATGTTTTCGCGTTGTTGCTCATTTTCGACGCCTTGTAAGCTAAGACTCCTTTCTACCACTAAGATCTCTCCATTTTCAGCTTGTTCTACTTCTTCCTCGTCTTGGGACGTTTCACTAGCATCATCTTCCCTTTCACTTTCGGATTCAATCTCACCATTATCTCGAATAAACATAGTGTTTCGGTTTGGACATTGACTTGCAATGTGGCATCAACCCAAACATTTGAAACACTTAATGTCTCAGGTTCGATCAGAATAGCTTCCATTTTGCCTTTGCTCGCCTCACCGCTTGGCTTGTTAAACTTAGGTGCGCCACTTGCTTCTTTGGTTCGGCTCGGTATGTCCCGTTTGTTGGTCCCTTGCCCCCACTTAGATGTTGAAGCATTATTGGGAATTTCTCGAGACGTAACTTTTTGTTTTAGCTGTTTTTCGACCTTTATTGCCATATGGACCATATCGATGATATCGATGTAATGGTGTAGTTCTACAACATTTGCGATATCTCGATTAAGGCCAGCGCTAAAGCGTGCCATTGTGGCTTCTTGTTCTTCATCCATATTGGCTTGGATCATGGCCACTTCCATTTCCTTGTAGTAATCCTCCACACTACGATGACCCTGAGTTAGGCTTTGCAACTTTTGATGCAACTCGCGGTGATAGTAAGTTGGGATGAATCTTTTCCGCATTAGTGCCTTCATTTCCGCCCATGTAGATATTGGACGTTCACCGTTCCGTCTTCAGCTCGTTGTTAATTGATCCCACCAAATAATGGCATAATTAGAAAACTCGATGGCAGCAAGTTTCACCTTCTTATTCTCTGAGTAGTTATGGCATTCGAAGATTAACTCCACCTTCTTCTCCCATTCAAGGTAGGCTTCTGGATCGGACCACCCTTGGAAAGCAGGATTCGCCATTTTAATATTTTTCAAGTCATCATCAGCCCACTCTCGATCTCTTCGATCACGGGCTCGTGGACCTCTTCTTTGTTCATTCTGTTCGAAAGCTTGATTGCTGTCAGCTTCACTTGGTTCGTATATGTCGTTGTCATGCAGCCAAGGTCGTTCTTGTCTCCTTCTCGGAATTGGAGGGGTGTTTGCTCGTTGTCTTCGGTCATCTCTTCGGTCCAAACGCTCGTTGATAGATTGGAACAAACGTGTGATTTCTCACATTACGGCTTGCACTTGTAAATCAGGATCTCTACCTTCAGGATCATTCTTTCGGGGTTGCAATCCTCTTCCACCACCAGTGGCATCTGACGCTTTGTTGCTCAGTACTCGTCGTTCGGGACTTCTAGACATATTAAACAAGATTAATGAAACCTCACTACAATCCTCACTTGATCACTCACAAAGAAAATAAATATTGAACACTCACGCTCATTTTTTTTACTCACTTTCCGGCTTTTTCTTTTAATGAAATCTCTCTTGCCTTTTTCCACTCTAATTCACTTCTCTATATTCTAGAAGGTTGCCTTCGACTTATTAGCAACTTGTAGGTCGTTTCAAGGAGTTAAAGGGTAAACTTGTTTCGGTAAAGGTAGGCTTTAAAAGGGTAGAAAGGTTGGTAGGTGGCGTCGAAAAGTAAGACTCGGTAGTAGAGGTGATGGATTATGGGGAGTCGAAAATACAGATATCACGACAAACAATTTAAAATTTTTTTGAATTTTTTTGCGACCTTTTTTTTTTGCGAACCTTTTTTTATACTTACTCGGAAAACTCAAGATTATCAAAACGTGCCTAATTTAATTGGCTCTGATACCAACTGATACGAATCGCCTCGAGTTTGAAAACGAGTCGTAAATGTTGCCCGATCATAAATTAGGTAGTTTTTCGTTGAAGATGAACAAAGGGATAATTTAATGGTAATGGCTTGAAAAATAAAATAATTAAGTGGTTGAGATGGATACGAATTTGAAACAAGAAAAAACCTTTAATAAATATTAAAGACCCGAAACTTATAAGCTTCAAATGGATGAAAGGAGTTTGAATAAACCGAGACCCACTATCTAGCAAGATAGGAACCAACGGTATAGAAAATGAACGCCACACCCAAAAAGGATGATAAGTTCGAAACAAAGTTAGATTGACGCCACTAGGAACTAGATAAGTCAATTCAAACCTTGAAGAATTAGGAGAGTGAATTAAACTCACCTAAGAAAAATATTCATTCATAAAAATCAAGTCCCGTACAAATGACAAAGGTCCATCTATTTATAGGATAAGTGGATGTCGTATTTTCTTCAAGAGATTGCAAATGCCCTTCAACTTTTAATGCCCTATGCCGTCCCATGTCTTGCATGTGTTGTCCATTTGTTTAATTTCTAGCAATTTAAAATTCATTCAACATGCTCCATTTAAGCTTGTGCCATCCCATGCTTTGAAGAATAAATAAGTTCATGAAAGCATAAGTCTTGTCCACTTAATTAAATATTCGGTCAAGAGGGGAAGTGGGTGTCAATGGCTTCACGTGGGCAACATAGGTGGATGCCTTGTCTTTGTGCCGTCCCATGCCCTTCAAGAATTTAAAATTCATGAAAGCATGAAGACTTGTTCACCATTTAAATATTCGACCAAGAAGGATGTTAATGGCTTCACCTGGGCAACATAAGTGGAGGCCTTGGCTTTGTGTCGTCCCATTCTTGAAGAAATTTAAAATTCATGAAACATGTCCACCAAATTAATTTAGCCACCATGCATTGTCCCTTCAACCGTGCATAATCTTGCTTAAAGTATTCCACATTGGGCGGCAACTATAAACACATGAACTATCATCAGTAAAATTCAGCTGAACATAGTTAACACAAAATTTAAACACTTTATTTAAACACTAGGTAAAAACAAAGGTTAACAAGACACACTAATATTCAGCTTTGATAAAATACATATTAAAAAAAAAACTCGTACTATCTAAATAAATTAACATGAAATAAAAACAATGCAGCAAACTAATAAATGACTGAAGATAAATTAAGTATGCATAATAAAGTGTTAAATAAACTAGCAGTCAAACTAGCTAGTATATTCAACTTCAAATAAATTGTAAGAGTTC
This sequence comes from Gossypium australe, assembly GCA_005393395.2. Classification (NCBI taxonomy): domain Eukaryota; kingdom Viridiplantae; phylum Streptophyta; class Magnoliopsida; order Malvales; family Malvaceae; genus Gossypium; species Gossypium australe. Next base: position 13,365,752 of record CM016616.1, read on the forward strand.
AGCATGTTCTTGGACTCTTTTCTTTCGGTATTCCAAATTTGTGCCACCAAAGCTGACGTGGCATCTTTAAATCGTTTAGCACGGGCACGCGTAATTGGTCCATTAGGTAGCTCGATTGTGTCTCGGTTGACTTCCGTCATAGGCTTCTTAGGTGAGTTCGTATCAATGCTTGAGGTCTCATGGACCACATTAAGGGACTATATGATTATGTTGTGATACGTTTTAATGATGATTGACTATGTGTTGTAAAATGGATGTGAAATGTTCTGATTGTTCGGTAATGCCTCTTAACCCTATTTCGGCGACGGTTTCGGGTTAGGGGTGTTACAGTTACACTGAAATTAAAAGACTAATTCTAAGCTAAGGGAATGGTGTCTATAACATGTGACAAATGAGCCAATTCATATATTTGAAGTCACCATCGTCCTTAACACTAGGTCAGTTGACGTTCCCGAGCTTTAAGTTTGATTGTGCGGACCAAAATGCCCTTGGCTCGTGTTTAATTTCCATTCAAGAGTCACTGTTGTGACACACTAAGACCTATGTCTTGACATAGTAGTCAGTGTACTCATCCTGGGATATCTTCAGGGGTATGTTGTGACCCACTAGCTTGTGTCACAACATCTAAGGCAGGTTCGTGATTTCTCCATTCTGCTCCCTATGTTGTGACATCGATCATTCCGTGTTGTGACATAGCAACCAATATTCTAGTGGTCTCCTACACACTTATACAATTTATTATCTCACCCTTAGGCCTCATTTGGCCCTTAAGGTCAATAAAAGACTCAGTTTGCACATTTTATTAACTTAAAAGAAACTTAAGAAAACATAATTAAAACTTAATGAAAATACTTGTTTTTAAGCTCCTAAAGTGCGAAAATTAGTTTAATCTACTACATTGGATTACAACAGATCATACTACTATGAACGTTTCATCATAAGGATCTTTATCCACTTGAACACTACCTCTATCCCAAATCTTAACCACACCTCCTGAACGCCTAATAACTGTCGAAAATCTATAATCAAAATTATCGTCAAACCATATTTTCCTTATTATATCAATATTGACTGTTTCTAACTTTGTTTCCTGAATAAAACACCTAATCGACCTTGCCTTGATATGACTCTTCTAACAGATGATATTTTAGCTTTCAAGCCCATACCTCTAATATTCCACTATACAATCCCCACACCAACTCACACCACAAATATGCAATTGAATAATGACAAAGATAACCCGATCAATAAAAACCACACTTGCTTCAGTTCTGGCTGAACCTCAAATTCTTTCTGCTCCACAACGCTATAGTACCTCCAACCTCATTATTTCATCTATTACTTCATGTACATCCCTTCTTACACTAAATCCCAACCTTTTTCCAACATCCCAAACTTTCTTTCCTTCCCTGAGGATCAACTTTCTTTTGTTGCTTAATTAGAATTAGAAAGAGAAGCATTTACAACAGTCTTATCTCTAGCCAACATTCCTTTCCCATTTTCTTTTTGCAACGCCCGATCTCTCTTCTTTTTCTCCATTACCAAAAGGAAACGATCCTAAATTTCAATCATGGAACACATTTTTCTACCCTGTGTATTTTCTTCTTCCTTTTTTGATTTGATGAATCCACGTCTATTCTTGCCCTATCTTCCCTATCCTCTCCTCCAAACTTCTTTCTCTCTGATTGATTGTCCAGAATATTTGATTCTAGACTCCATTTTGGTCTCAATGTTTGGGCTCTTTGTACGTCTAGACTTTCCTCGAAGCCCATAAATACCCTATTTCCCTTTTTTTTCCTGGCCCCTACCTTATCCTGTATGTTTAATTCAACAGCAGCCAGGCCCATATTATTAATATCTTCTTTGGCCCATTCACTACAACAATTAGCATCCTCCTCCAAATTGGTACCAAATCTAAACCCACATAACTGTTCCACTCCCCAATGTGGTTTATTTTCCCAAGTTATTTGACAGCCACCACTACTGTTTTCTTTTTCAAGAAAGATGACAGTAATTGCTTCATCATCCCCTATTTTTCTATCCTTCAATGCTTTTTTGGTCCTGTTCTTGTCACCAATCCCGACTCAGACACAATCTCATCATCATTCTCTTGTATTGATTCTAACCCTTCTCTTTCTTTTACCCTATTTTCCCACTAATATTGTTGAACGATTCTGACAAGCCTATTTCCTTAACTCTAACTTGAAATCTCACCTCCCCAACCTTTCGAAATATCAATTCATCGATCTATTATGGTTGTTTGATTGATACCAACATCGTCATTTTGTCAAAACTATTCACTTTCATCGTATTCTCGCTAAGAGACACTAACTCTCCCCATAACCATTCTATTCTTTTGAAAGATGTGTAGTTCCAACAATGTAAAGGCAAGCCTGATAGTTCGACCCATGTCACTCTCTCTATCGATATAGTTTTTTCAAACCATGGTTCTATTTTGAAAAAAAAATCTTTCTGATATGTCCAATTGTTCTGTTTTAAAATACCGAGTAATTCATTAGTTGGTATCTCGATCAAGAAATGTCTTCCATGAATCCTTCTAATTATGATTTGACCCAATCTACTTCGAATTATTTTTTTTGTAAGACTCTTCATTTCGTAAAATGTAGTAGTTTCTCCCACCAGTGTAACAGCTCGATTTTGACCCTAATCAGAATAGTGGCTTCGGGACCACAAATCCGAGTTCGAGAAATAATTTAAAATTTTTCAGTGTTTATTATGTGTGAATTTGCTTGTGTTAAATTTTCATGTTTTAATTTCGTTGTTTGAGTGTCCGATTAAATAAAAGGGCTTAATGCGTAAAATGAAAATTTCATGGTTAGTTGTGAAAGTGCCTAATTGTTGTTGTCTTTTTAATATGGAGGATTTATGTTGCAATTAGCCCATTTTATAAAGTAGTGGACGGCATTATGTTAAACTATATAGTATATTATATTGATTATAATGGTTAAATAATTTATAATATAATATAAAGTTATTATAATAAAACAAAAATATTAAAGAAAGCCATTATCATCTTTTATTTGCTTATGACTGAATAGAGAAAAGAAAAAGAAAATAGAAAAGCTTTGAGCATTTCGGCATTTATCTAGCTTGATTAGGGTATGTTTCAATTTCAGTTTTTGATAATTTTTACGTTTTTGAGATCGTTGCTATGAAATGTACAAAACCCATGCTTCAATTTTTGATTTTGATGAATATTTTGAGTTAAGCCATTGATGAACTCATGTGATTTTTGTTGTTAGATGATAGAATATGGAAGATATGTTTTGAATTAACATGTTTTGTCTTTGAATTTTTTATAAATTTGAGTAATTTGGACTAAATTGTGAAAAATAAATTTTTGAGGGACTAAAATGTGAAATAAATGAAATATATGGACTTGTATGGAGCTTATGAATATTCGGCCCTAGCATGAGATAGGTAGATTTTGTGTACTTTATGTTTTATGCAATAAGGACTAAATTGCAAAAAGTGTAAAATATTAGGGGTAAAATGGTAATTTACACATTTATGTGTTTTTCGATTAAATTGAATGAATTATATTTGAATTCGTTTATTTTTAATACATTTAGATCAAGAACCAAAGAAATCAGATTTGGATCGGGGAAAAACCAAAGTCGTTGATTAATTGTTTCGTTCCGATTTTCATCGTCTGAGATAAGTTTATAAGCATATATGTGTGTTGTTAATTATAAATAAACATGAGCTTTATATGCTGATTTGTAATATGTGAAATTAATGTACGAAAATGATAGTATGAAATATAGCACTAAGTGTGCGAATTGTTAAATGTGACGGCACTAAGTGTGTGACACGTTACAAGGATTTGGCACTAAGTGTGCGAGATGTTAATGTGACAGCACTAAGTGTGCGATACGTTACAAGGTTTTGGCACTGAGTGTGCGAGTTTGCTGATCCTTTAAGTGTATCGATTAATGAATGTGTTAACCGAGATAAAATGATCAGGTATGTGATGATAGATTATCTTTTGGATAATAAAGTAAGTATTGACTGTTGAAATGAAACTATGTATTATACATGTTGATATGTGATTTATATGAGTTTGAAATGCAGGTATAAATTCGGTAAGTGATATATACATATGAAATTAAGAAAATGTGATATATATATATATATATATATATATATGTATACTTGTATAAATGTATATGTATTTGTTTTGAGATGAGAAAGTGATTTTATAGATCAATGTGAAATCTATTATTGAATGTGTGAGTGTTCGGCCTTAAGGCTATGAAATGTGAAAGTTTACGAATGGTGATATAAATTATAGTTATGGTTATAAACCTTGATTCTGATTATATTGAATTGGCCTTACTAATATAATGATATAATGCATTGTTGTTATGTAATTGCTTATAACTTACTAAGTTACGATAGCTTACTGTATGTGTTTTTTTGTATTGTTTTATAGATTTTGGAGTCAAGTTATCAGCTCGGAGATCATCGTCAAAGTCTCTCACACTATCAACTAACTTCGGTATTTTATAAGCTGAATTCTTTTTGAAACTATGGCATGTATAGGTTGGATTATATTTTGAAATGATTGATTTTTGGATATGTATATAAATAGCCATGCTAAAATGGCTTAATTTCCATGCTTATGTTCAGTTTGGTTTAAAATTGGTTTATCTATGATTATTTTGCTTAAGTTGGATTTTATGTGCTTGTGAATGGGTGCTTAATGTGTTCAATTTTTATGCTCGAATTTGACTATATTGGATCATGATTTGAGCTTGCATTTGGATGAGATATTTAAGTTACATGTATGTGATAAAGTTGGTTTATACTAGGTAATAAAGTCCTAAGATATGTGGATTGAATAAATGAGTAAAATGCTAAGTATAATATAAAGGAAATGATATATATACATATATATATATATAATTTTAATATATGAAATAAGTAATATGCATGTCTTATATGTGTGATGCGTCATGTATGTGCTTATAATTTAAAATAGCAAGCTTAATACCAAATATATAAATGTTTGTGATGTTTGATATATATATATGATTCGGTAAATGGGCAATGATGGGCACATTATATATTCGACTATGATGCTAAGTTGATTAGGTTCGGTTTTTTTTATGTGTTTTTTATTTAATGTTTGATGGGTTGATTTTTAGCAATTCAGCTATGGTTCATTTGTATGTGAAGTAGGATTGCTATGTTTAGTTAATAATGTGGTAAATGTTTGATATATATATATATATGTGTGTGTGTGTGTGTATAAAGGTTAGTTAAAATCGGTTTGTAGTGGTTAAGTATGCACATATTATAATCTTGAATGATTGACTTTATAGGTGCAGTTCAAGATGGAAATGTATGAATTTTTTTAGGCTAAATTTGTTAGCCGAATATTGGGTTAATGAATTTGGTTGTGTATATAAAATTTTGGCATGGTGCATAGCATGTGAAATTGGCATGTCCAATTGGATTATTGAACTTAGAAAATGGTTAAGGTTAGTCAAGTGGGCAGTGCATGAATTGGTAAATTTTACAATTTGAAATTAGGTCATTTAGAAATATTTGTATGTACTTGTATAATATTGCCCATTTTGTCGTGTGGTATAGTTCAGATTAAGTTAATATGTATATGTACGTAGTTCATAGATAACAAATATTCATATTAGTTAAATTTTTATATTGGTATGGTAGTTGTGGATTAAATATGCGCAAGTGAGTATGTTATAATAATATTAAAATTATGTTCAGCTATGATGTAATGTGATATGATTGAAGTATGTTTGATAATGTTTTAGGCATTCGATAGCCATGCAATCGAAGTTCATACGATTCGAACTTTGTATTAATGAAACCTGATTTGTATATATGAAATGTTTTAATATATATATATATATATATATATATATGAATGATTGTTCTAAGTTGTGTTTTGTGTGGTAATACCTAGTAACCCTAGTCCGGCAACGGATACGGGTTATTACAACTAGACATTTCTAAAGTTTTCGTAGTTGTTCATCGTCTACATATTCATTGATCAGTTTAATTTGAATTTTCCCCTTACCATCCATAACTTCTTTTAAACTCAGATTGTCCCTATTTTTATTAGATTTTTCTCCCATAATGAATCTGATATCCATCTCCTTCCCACTTACCATCCATTCATTATGATTTTCCATATTCTGTTTTGAATCCCCTGTAACATCCTGAATTTTTGGACCTATGCGTTTAATGGCTGAACATGTGTAATGAGTTAATTTAAGTGTTAGGGGTCCAAATTGGGCTCAGGCTTAGGCAGAGGCCTTGGTTAAAATTATCTGTTTGGGCATTATAGGGTTTAAAAGGTAGTATCTGTGTTTAAAATATCAAAATGGGCTTGTGGCCCAGTGGTCAGTGTCGTCACTTAGGGAGCAAGAAGGTGACGCCACACAAGGGAATAAGGGGCCCAAATTTAAGTTTCATGGAGCCCAATTCTTTTAATTTAAGTTAGCTAATTTTCGGCATTTGGGTTAGGTGGAGTGGATGGCAACAAGGCTCAAAAATAGGAGGATTTATATGAATAGGATAATGTAGATATTATAGTTGATAATATGGAAGATAAAAGGAGAAAATATAGGAGCTATCTGTAAGGCTAGGTGTTGGCCCAAATTCCATCACCTATAGGAGTAAAGAATTCGGCTACTTCATGGAAAAGGGGTGCCGAATTTTCCCTTTTTATTAGCCTGATATTTAGTTATCAGGAAGGGTACTTTCGGGTTTTTGATAGGAGTGCCGAAATTTCTATAAATAGGGGGGATATCTCATTGCTTCTGGCATTTAAACCCTAATTTCCTCTTCATTCTTTGTGCCGAAATTCTTAGTCTCTCCCTCTACAATTTCTTTTCTTTAATTTCTTCAAAAGCCGAAACCTCTCCCTTCACTCTCTTTTCCATTCTTTTCCTCTTGTGCCGATTTCTCTAAAAAGCCGAAATCTCCATAGTTTTTCTCTATTCATCCCATTTGTGAGTTAGTTCTATTCTTCCGGCATTTAAATCTTTTTCTTTGGCATTGCCGAATCTTCTCTCTAGTGCTAGCCGAATCCCCTATGTTAAGGTAAGTGTAGACTTCTGTTAGTTTCTCACGCTTTATTTCGGTTATTGAAAGGCAAAAGCCGAAAAGCTAATAGTTTAATGGTTCTATGTTGGGCGGCATTCCGGGATTTGAAGGAAACTTGGTCGTCTAGATCTAAAAGCCGAAAATAGCTAGTCTCCAATTTCGGGATTTTAAGGTAAGGAGATTTTCCCTAGATTTTTACTAGATTTGTTCATATATGCAAGATCTAAACTTTATGATGAGGATTAACGATCATATATTGTGATAGTAGTTCTGACAAGGACTTATGATGGAATTAAATATGGATCAGGCAAAGGAGAGAATCCCTAAGTTTAATAAACGAGCGGTATCTGCCGTTCGAGATTGGCCACTTGGTTGTGGACCGGCTTCTGAACAACATCTTAGGCAGATAGCAGTGGTGTTGGCTACGGATAGTGTAACACCCCTTACCCGAAACCCTTACCGGAATCGAGTACGTGGCATTACTAGACGTAAAATTTTTAAAGCTGTCCAACTGCATCACGCTGACTAAATTGGCCATAACTCGAGTTACAAAACTCGAAATTTAGATCCGTAAATTTTCCCTGAATTTAGTCTCATATAACTATTTACCATAATTTTTCCAGAATTTTTCATGTGGCCAATTAGTACAGTTTATTCTTCAAAGTTACCCTTATTACACTGCTGGACAATTCTGACCTGTCCCTATAAAACTGCAGTTATCTGATTGCACAAATTTCCTATGATGTTCTTGTTTATACCAATGAAAAATAGACTCATTTAGGGTTCTACACATATAAACCATGATTCCTAATTATTTTTGTACAATTTTTGACTATTTTTCCAAAACAGAACAGTAGCTCACGAATTCATTCAGAGCAGGTCTCGTTAAAACTTAATTATCTCATAATATACAAATCTTTTACCTATTCTGTTTCTTTCATGTAAAAATAGACACACTAAGGTTCAATTTCATGACTCACTCACCTCTAAATTCAATACATCCTATTTTTGGTAATTTTTCTAACTCACGTCACTGCTGCCACTGCAAGCTGTTTTATTGCATTCATAAAAATAAACTAGCTTCTAACCGAGCCTACCTACATCTCAAATTCAAGGATTCAATTCATATACAAACATTTCCTTAATAAAAACGATTACCTAGATTAAGAATGCATAGACATTGCCACCATGAACCAACTTACATTCAAAACACACCAACGTACTTAACAAAATTTAGCCATTTTCGCATGGCTATTTTTTTTTTTTTTTAGTTTTTACACATGAACCTTAAGATTCCATCAAACAAAAACCAAGCCTATCCTATACATGCCTTCGCTTAAAACCAAAATGAAAGAGTACCCAAAATGTAGATTGATAGTGTGAGCGACTTTCCGACAATCCCGATGAGCTTGTGGCTTGCTCCTAATCTATAAAACAGAGGAAACATCTCACATAATTAAGCTTACTAGCTTAGTAAGTCCTAACTCATAATAATAGAACATTTAATCATTTACGAAAAGAAAACAATCAACATATGGTATTTCACATAGGCAATTAAGTAAATAGTTTACACAAAGCCAAATACTAGTAATTCAGTAACCTAAGTGAATTAGGGGTCATTTCCTTAGACCTACATTTCTTCGTAGTTCATATAAGTATATCGCATGGAAATCTACCTTCTTAACGTCTATACATGAAAACCAATTGTTCCACAATAGCACGTTCTAAGCTCGACTTCCGTCAAATTACGTCCATCAATATTAATTTGACCCAAGTAATATTAAACATATCATACCTTACATACTTACCTGAACCATATTCTTGACAATTTAGCTCTAAATTGTCTTGAACAAAGATTCAATTCCTCTTTGGTAAAATATATCACCGGCATCAAGCCTGCTAGGCGTAAAAGCCTGAAAAGTAACACCGGCACAAGGCCTGCTAGGCGTAAAGCCCGATTATGTCACCGGCACGAAGCCTGCTAGGCATAAGCCCGATTATGTCACCGGCACGAAGCCTGCTAGACATAAGCCCGATTATGTCACCGGCACAAGGCCTGCTAGGCGTAAAGCCCGATTATGTCACCGGCACGAAGCCTGCTAGGCATAAGCCCGATTATGTCACCGGCACGAAGCCTGCTAGGCATAAGCCCGATTATGTCACCGGCACGAAGCCTGCTAGACATAAGCCCGATTATGTCACCGGCACGAGGCCTGCTAGGCATAAAGCCCGATTATGTCAAAAATAGCTTTACATATTTTTCGCATTTCACTGTCACATATCGAACCATATGCGTTTATTCACATTTAGTTAAATACATTTGAAATCAACCCAATCCATCATCATCACATTCGGCCAACTCATGGTTTTACACCAACTCATACGAATTCTATCATTCATTAGATTTGTAAATAATCTCAAAACATAAGATTGCTCAAGAACTTACTTATTCATTTGCATTAGCCAAATAAATTCACTTCAATACTATACATTTACATTCGGCTATATCATGAATTTATACTTTAATTTTCCACAGTTTATCATTCACTAAATTCGTAATTAACTTATTAACATATTTTAAATAAAGGACTTACCTTAGAAGTAGATAGATTCAAAATCTCCAACTATTCGTTTAGTTTAGCTTTTCCTCGCTCCAACTTTTCTCCTTTTGATCTTGATCTAATTTGGTTCAATTTAAACCAATTAAACCACACTTCCATTCAATTCGAAAGCAAAATCATAAAATAAATAATTCCAAGACATAAACATTTGCATTCGGCATTCATCCTCTACTTTGTTCAAGTGCATTCAAAATTATTAGGGAACACTTTGGTAATAATTTACTTGATGTGCTTTAACTTACAACTTACCTTCTTATCTATAGCCATACATTAACTTTATAATTATACATATATAACCGAATACAATAGCTCAAATTCATTCTCTCTTATGGCCGAATATGCCAATTCAACACCCATGCATTTTCTTCAACATACAACCAAGCAACAAGCTAAATAACCACACCAAATTCAAGCATTTAACTAATCCAATTTAACCTATTGAACACCACAATAAATTTTCAACCCATTGGATCTCTTCTCCATGGCCGAATGGCCCTTAGGTTCCTAGGATTCTCTATAACCCTTCCTTCCATCCATTTTACCCCTTGCACTAATTTACTTCAAGTAATCAAGTCTTAAACTTAGTTCACCCAATAATTTAACATCACATATAACAATCTTCTATGGTTAATTTCATTATAAGAGGATGGCCGAACATCAAAAACAAGAAGAAATGTTTTCATGAATATCCATCCTATTATTCGGCCCAACTATGAGGGTACCTTCAAGCCAAATCAACAAAATCTTCTTACAAGTTCATGCCATTTCTTCTCATACTATCTAACTTATTATCACAACAAACTACAACATTAGCACCCATGGCCGAATCTCATCATACCAATATTAACAAATTTTTGCTTGTTTCAAAAGAAAAATGATCAAGAATTTAAGCCATATCAAGGTAGGTTTTTAAAATCAAGTTCAATTCTTACCTATCCTAGTGCATGCAAGGTATATAACCGAATACAATAGCTCAATTCATTCTCTCTTATGCCGAATATGCCAATTCAACACCCATGCATTTTCTTCAACATACAACCAAGCAACAAGCTAAATAACCACACCAAATTCAAGCATTTAACTAATCCAATTTAACCTATTGAACACCACAATAAAATTTTCAACCCCATTTGGATCTCTTCTCCATGGCCGAATGGCCCTTAGGTTCCTAGGATTCTCTATAACCCTTCCTTCCATCCATTTTACCCCTTGCACTAATTTACTTCAAGTAATCAAGTCTTAAACTTAGTTCACCCAATAATTTAACATCACATATAACAATCTTCTATGGTTAATTTCATTATAAGAGGATGGCCGAACATCAAAACACAAGAAGAAATGTTTTCATGAATATCCATCCTATTATTCGGCCAACTATGAGGGTACCTTCAAGCCAAATCAACAAAAATCTTCTTACAAGTTCATGCCATTTCTTCTCATACTATCTAACTTATTATCACAACAAACTACAACATTAGCACCCATGGCCGAATCTCATCATACCATATTAACAAATTTTGCTTGTTCAAAAGAAAAATGATCAAGAATTTAAGCCATATCAAGGTAGGTTTTTAAAATCAAGTTCAATTCTTACCTATCCTAGTGCATGCAAGGGCCGAATGGGGAAGATGAAGTTCTTCCCTTCTCTTCAAGGTAAGAATCGGGCAAGAAAGGAATGAATGAAGAGAGAATTATTTTCTTTTTGTTTTTATCTTTTTAACATAAAATATAGCATGCTTTTCTTATAATATTACTAAAATCATATATATAATTAGAAAGCATATATTCTTAGCATGCTTTTATATAATAATGCCTAAATATCATACAAAAAAAAAAAAAAAAAGAACATATATGCATGCTTGCCGTCCACCTTGTTTAAAAATGGGGAATTTGACATGCAAATCCCCATGTTTAATGGACAATTTACTTAGCCCCCTTTTTTTTTTAATGCCCACTACCTTGGTTCTTCTTGCAATTTAGACCTTTAGCAATTTAAACACTTAGATGGCTAAGATTTTCCACGAGAATTTCACACTTACTAAATCACACATAATAGACACAAAACATAATATTTAAAAAAAAAATAACTCTCAGGCTCGGATTCGTGGTTCCGAAACCACCGTTCCGATTAGGGTCAAAATTGGTCTGTTACAACTCTCCCCCCTTAAGGATTTTCGTCCCCGAAAATCTTACCGTTAAATAAGTTCGGATATTGTTGCTTCATTGACTCTTCAGGCTCCCACGTAGCCTCTTCAACTCCGTGACGATTCCATAGAATCTTTACTAATGGAACCCTTTTATTTCTTAACTCTTTGGTTTCCCGAGCTAAGATACGGATCGGTTCCTCATCATAGGTCAAATCAGATCGAATTTCAATCTCTGACGGGGTGATCACATGGGACGGATCCGATCTGTATCTGTGAAGCATCGAAACGTGAAATACATTGTGTATCTTTTCTAAGTCAAGGGGCAGTTTCAATCGATAAGCCACAGGCCCTATACACTCGATGATTTCATACGGTCCGATAAATCTCGGACTCAACTTGCCTTTCTGACCGAATCGGAGTATTTTCTTCCACGGAGAAACTTTCAAGAACACCCGATCTTCGACCTGAAATTCAATGTCCTTGCGTTTTAAATTAGCATAGGACTTTTGACGATCCGAAGCAGCTTTCAAATTACTTCTAATTACAACCACCTTCTGTTCAGTTTCTTTAATCCAATCAACCCCGTGTATCTTATTCTCACTGAGCTCAGTCCAATACAATGGTGTGCGACATTTTCGACCATATAAGGCTTCATAAGGTGCCATTTTTATGCTAGATTGAAAGCCATTATTGTAAGCAAATTCAATCAAAGGTAGGTATCGTTCCCACGTACCTTCAAACTCAAGAACGCAGCACCTCAACATGTCCTCAAGTATCAAAATAGTTCGCTCAGACTGACCGTCTGTTTGCGGATGAAAGGCTGTACTAAAATGAAGTTTAGTACCTAATGCCTCTTGCAATTTCTTCTAGAATCGCGATGTAAATCTCGGGTCTCTATCTGAAACTATGGAACTCGGTACACTGTGCAATCTTACAATCTGCGACACATACAATTCGGCGAGTTTGTCAAGTGAATAGTCGGTACGTACCGGCACAAAATGAGCTGATTTAGTCAGTCTATCAACGATAACCCATACGGCATCTTTCTTACTAGGTGTCATAGGGAGACCAGATACAAAATCCATGGTGATTCTATCCCATTTCCATTCGGGTATCATGATTGGCTGAAGCAATCCGGATGGTACCTGATGCTCAGCTTTCACTTGTTGACAGATTAAGCACTTGGAGACAAATTCGGATATATCTCGTTTCATGCCAGGCCATCAATAGAACTGTTTCAAATCATTATACATTTTCGTGCTACCCGGGTGTATCGACATTCGGCCATTATGGGCCTCACTCAGAATCATCTGTATCAAATCTGAGTTCATCGGAACACACAATCGACCTTTATAATTCAGACAGTCATTTGCATCTATCTGGAAATCTGATTCTGTAGCGTTTTCACACTGAATCCGAATAGCAACTAGCTTTTCGTCAACTTTCTGTGCATCGCAAATTTGCTGAATAAACATCGGTCTTGCTTGTAACTCGGCTATGATGAACCATCCTCAGACATAGTCACCCGTGCGTTTAATGCACGAAGAGCAAATAATGATTTTCGACTCAACGCATCCGCAACAACATTAGCTTTCCCCGGATGGTAGTCAATCACTAATTCATAGTCTTTCAGCAATTCTAACCATCGGCGTTGTCTCAAATTTAGATCTTTCTGAGTCATTAAATATTTTAGACTTTTGTGATCTGAATAAACATGACATTTTTCACCGAATAAATAGTGACGCCAAATTTTCAATGCGAACACAATGGCTGCCAACTCCAGATCGTGAGTTGGATAATTTTTTTCATGTGGCTTCAATTGTCTCGAAGCGTAGGCTATCACCTTGCCTTCTTGCATTAGAACGCAACCCAACCCATTCAAAGAAGCATCACTAAAAATAGTAAATTCTTTACCCGATTCGGGCTGAGTTAACACTGGAGCCTCGGTTAAAAGGGCTTTCAACTGTTCGAAATTTTTCTGACATTTTTCTGACCACTCATATTTGACATCTTTCTGTAGTAGTCTCGTCAAGGGTGTAGCTATTACGGAAAAACCTTTTACAAATCGTCTATAATATCCCGCGAGGCCTAGGAAACTTCGGATCTCGGAAACAGTCTTTGGTGGTTTCCACTTGAGTATAGCTACTATCTTGTTTGGATCCACCTGAACACCTGACACTGAAACAACATGACCCAAGAAGCTGACTTCATTCATCCAGAACTCACACTTACTGAACTTTGCATATAACCGTTGATCTCTCAAAGTTTGTAGTACTACTCTCAAATGCTCAGCGTGTTCCGCTTCATTTTTGGAGTAGATCAATATATCATCAATAAACACTACTACAAATCGATCCAAAAACCGTCGGAAGACCCGGTTCATTAGATCCATAAAAACAGCAGGTGCATTAGTAAGTCCAAAAGGCATAACCAAAAACTCATAATGTCCGTACCTCGTTCGAAATGCCGTCTTTGGCACATCTGAATCTCTGACTCGTAATTGATAATAGCCCGATCTCAAATCTATTTTCGAAAACACTGAAGCCCCCTTCAACTGATCAAATAAATCATCAATCCGAGGTAACGGGTACTTATTCTTTATAGTTACCTTATTTAGTTGCCGGTAGTCGATACACATTCGCATTGTCCCATCTTTCTTTTTCGCAAATAAGACTGGTGCACCCCACGGGGAAAAACTCGGTCGTGCGAAACCCCTCTCTGTCAATTCTTGCAACTGCGCTTTCAATTCTTTTAATTCAGTAGGCGCCATTCGGTACGGAGCTATCGAAATTGGGGTCGCATCCGGCACTAATTCAATGCCGAACTCAATCTCTCGTACTGGGGGTAAGCCCGGTAGCTCTTCAGGAAACACATCGGTGTATTCACATACAACTGGTACCGATTTCATTAGTTTCTCAGACATTTTATTATCCAGTACATAAGCCAAATAGGCCTCACACCCTTTTCTCACATACTTTTGGGCTACCATTGAAGATATTACTGTAGGTAACTCATTTACATCACAGGATTTTATTCTGATTGTCTCACCGTTTCGGCATTTCAAATCAATAAACTTTCTTTTGCAGTCCACCACTGCCTCATGTGAAGTTAACCAATCCATACCCAAGATTATATCAAATTCATCGAAGGGCAACAACATCAAATCAGCTGGAAAGCAATAGTCTCGTACCATCAACGGGCAACCTCTACACACTTTAT
This sequence comes from Gossypium australe, assembly GCA_005393395.2. Lineage (NCBI taxonomy): Eukaryota > Viridiplantae > Streptophyta > Magnoliopsida > Malvales > Malvaceae > Gossypium > Gossypium australe. The sequence goes on from CM016616.1 coordinate 13,380,843, forward strand.
TAACAAGCACACATCTACCCAAAGGGTTGGACACACGAATTACAAACTCGGTAGACTCAACTAGCAGAGTCTTGCCAAATTTTAAAGTTTCACACACATAAGAATGAGCCGAACCAGGATCAATTAGTGCAATCACAGTAGTATCAAAAAGAGTGAAAGTACAGGTAATGACGTCGGGGGAGGAAGCATCCTCTCTAGCTCGCGCAGCATATGCTCTAGCCGGAGCTCTAGCCTCAGATCAATCTGTAGTGTTCTTCGTTCCTTTCTGGCTACCACCTACATTGCCTGAATGTCTGGGTGGTCTACCTCGCATTGGCACGTTGCTCGGTGTAGTGTTCTGAACTGCATTCTGCTCATCTAACTTCGGACACTCTCTGATAAAATGATCTGACGATCCACACTTATAGCAAGACCGATCATGGAATCTACAACTCCCTGAGTGCCATTTCCCACAGTACTTGCATTCAACTCTATTTTGTGGAATGTTACCAACACTGGCTATCGAGGTAGCTCGGGAGCTCATAGGAGGTCGATCCCGTCTAGGCGGATCTGTAGTAGCTTTCTGTCGGCTGTAGTCATCTCTGGGCTTCTTGCTCGTGGAATGAAAGACTTTACTGAAGACCTTTTTCGGATGTCTCTGGCTTCTGCATCAGCCTTTCTTTTCTCTTTCCCGAGCTCTTCAGCTTTGCAAGCTCTCTCAACTAAAGTTACAAACTCTTGGATTTCGAGAACGCCAACAAACACCTTTATATCTTCAATTAGGCCGTCTTCGAATCTTTTACACATAATGGCTTCAGTAGAGACACACTCTCTAGCATAACGGCTGAGCCTGACAAATTTTCTTTCATACTCCGTTACAGTCATTCGTCCTTGCTTCAGCTCAAGGAACTCTTTTCGTTTTTGATCAATAAATCTTTGGCTAATATACTTCTTGCGAAATTCAGTTTGGAAGAAATCCCATGTCACTTTTTCTTTCGGAACCACTGATACTAGTGTATTCCACCAGTGATATGCAGTGTCCCGTAGTAAGGATATAGTACACTTCAAGCATTCATCCGGAGTACAAGACAACTCATCAAGTACCCGAATAGTGTTATCAAGCCACATTTCGGCTCTCTCAGCATCATCATCGTCATTGGCTTTAAATTCTTCGGCCCCATATTTTCGAATTTTATCAACTGGGGGCCTACTAGATCTCATTGGATCTATCATTGGGGGAGCTAGAGGATCCGGAGTTGGATTATTCGGGGGCGGAGGTTGGGGTACAGCCGGGTTATTTTGAATAAATTGGGCAAACCACTCATTCATCATCCGATAAAAGGCTTGTTTAGTTTCTCCTTCGTGGCTACCCGAAACAGGTCGAGAGTCTATCGGCGCTGATCCGTGGGTACGGTCAGGCGCCACGCTCTCCACATCATCAGCTACAGCTCTTTCTGGTTCAGAGTCCATTTACTATACAAAACAAAGTTCAGGCTGTCAGAAGTCACCACACTATCAACATATAACCACAGGCATGTATAGCTAGACTCACACGCGCCACGGTAGTCCTAGAATCGACTAAACCGTAAGCTCTGATACCAATCAAATGTAACACCCCTTACCCGAAACCCTTACCGGAATCGAGTGCGTGGCATTACTAGACGTAAACATTAACTCGGGGAGTAAAATTTTTAAAGCTGTCCAACTGCGTCACGCTGACTAAATTGGCCATAACTCAAGTTACAAAACTCGAAATTTAGATCCGTAAATTTTCCCTGAATTTAGTCTCATATAACTATTTACCATAATTTTTCCAGAATTTTTCATGTGGCCAATTAGTACAGTTTATTCTTCAAAGTTACCCTTATTACACTGCTGGACAATTCTGACCTGTCCCTATAAAACTGCAGTTATCTGATTGCACAAATTTCCTATGATGTTCTTGTTTATACCAATGAAAAATAGACTCATTTAGGGTTCTACACATATAACCATGATTCCTAATTATTTTTGTACAATTTTTGACTATTTTTCCAAAACAGAACAGTAGCTCACGAATTCATTCAGAGCAGGTCTCGTTAAAACTTAATTATCTCATAATATACAAATCTTTTACCTATTCTGTTTCTTTCATGTAAAAATAGACACACTAAGGTTCAATTTCATAACTCACTCACCTCTAAATTCAATACACCCTATTTTTGGTAATTTTTCTAACTCACGTCACTGCTGCCACTACAAGCTGTTTTATTGCATTCATAAAAATAAACTAGCTTCTAACCGAGCCTACCTACATCTCAAATTCAAGGATTCAATTCATATACAAACATTTCCTTAATAAAAACGATTAACTAGATTAAGAATGCATAGACATTGCCACCATGAACCAACTTACATTCAAAACACACCAACGTACTTAACAAAATTTAGCCATTTTCGCATGGCTATTTTTTTTTTTTTTTAGTTTTTACACATGAACCTTAAGATTCCATCAAACAAAAACCAAGCCTATCCTATACATGCCTTCGCTTAAAACCAAAATGAAAGAGTACCCAAAATGTAGATTGATAGTGTGAGCGACTTTCCGACAATCCCGATGAGCTTGTGGCTTGCTCCTAATCTATAAAACAGAGGAAACATCTCACATAATTAAGCTTACTAGCTTAGTAAGTCCTAACTCATAATAATAGAACATTTAATCATTTACGAAAAGAAAACAATCAACATATGGTATTTCACATAGGCAATTAAGTAAATAGTTTACACAAAGCCAAATACTAGTAATTCAGTAACCTAAGTGAATTAGGGGTCATTTCCTTAGACCTACATTTCTTCGTTGTTCATATAAGCATATCGCATGGAAATCTACCTTCTTAACGTCTATACATGAAAACCAATTGTTCCACAATAGCACGTTGTAAGCTCGACTTCCGTCAAATTACGTCCATCAATATTAATTTGACCCAAGTAATATTAAACATATCATACCTTACATACTTACCTGAACCATATTCTTGACAATTTAGCTCTAAATTGTCTTGAACAAAGATTCAATTCCTCTTTGGTAAAATACATCACCGGCATCAAGCCTGCTAGGCGTAAAAGCCTGAAAAGTAACACCGGCACAAGGCCTGCTAGGCGTAAAGCCCGATTATGTCACCGGCACGAAGCCTGCTAGGCATAAGCCCGATTATGTCACCGGCACGAAGCCTGCTAGACATAAGCCCGATTATGTCACCGGCACGAGGCTTGCTAGGCATAAAGCCCGATTATGTCAAAAATAGCTTTACATATTTTTCGCATTTCATTGTCACATATCGAACCATATGCGTTTATTCACATTTTAGTTAAATACATTTGAAATCAACCCAATCCATCATCATCACATTCGGCCAACTCATGGTTTTACACCAACTCATACGAATTCTATCATTCATTAGATTTGTAAATAATCTCAAAACATAAGATTGCTCAAGAACTTACTTATTCATTTGCATTAGCCAAATAAATTCACTTCAATACTATACATTTACATTCGGCTATATCATGAATTTATACTTTAATTTTCCACAGTTTATCATTCACTAAATTCGTAATTAACTTATTAACATATTTTAAATAAAGGACTTACCTTAGAAGTAGATAGATTCAAAATCTCCAACTATTCGTTTAGTTTAGCTTTTCCTCGCTCCAACTTTTCTCCTTTTGATCTTGATCTAATTTGGTTCAATTTAAACCAATTAAACCACACTTCCATTCAATTCGAAAGCAAAATCATAAAATAAATAATTCCAAGACATAAACATTTGCATTCGGCATTCATCCTCTACTTTGTTCAAGTGCATTCAAAATTATTAGGGAACACTTTGGTAATAATTTCCTTGATGTGCTTTAACTTACAACTTACCTTCTTATCTATAGCCATACATTAACTTTATATAATTATACATATATAACCGAATACAATAGCTCAAATTCATTCTCTCTTATGGCCGAATATGCCAATTCAACACCCATGCATTTTCTTCAACATACAACCAAGCAACAAGCTAAATAACCACACCAAATTCAAGCATTTAACTAATCCAATTTAACCTATTGAACACCACAATAAAATTTTCAACCCATTTGGATCTCTTCTCCATGGCCGAATGGCCCTTAGGTTCCTAGGATTCTCTATAACCCTTCCTTCCATCCATTTTACCCCTTGCACTAATTTACTTCAAGTAATCAAGTCTTAAACTTAGTTCACCCAATAATTTAACATCACATATAACAATCTTCTATGGTTAATTTCATTATAAGAGGATGGCCGAACATCAAAACACAAGAAGAAATGTTTTCATGAATATCCATCCTATTATTTGGCCAACTATGAGGGTACCTTCAAGCCAAATCAACAAAATCTTCTTACAAGTTCATGCCATTTCTTCTCATACTATCTAACTTATTATCACAACAAACTACAACATTAGCACCCATGGCCGAATCTCATCATACCAATATTAACAAATTTTGCTTGTTTCAAAAGAAAAATGATCAAGAATTTAAGCCATATCAAGGTAGGTTTTTAAAATCAAGTTCAATTCTTACCTATCCTAGTGCATGCAAGGGCCGAATGGGGAAGATGAAGTTCTTCCCTTCTCTTCAAGGTAAGAATCGGGCAAGAAAGGAATGAATGAAGAGAGAATTATTTTCTTTTTGTTTTTATCTTTTTAACATAAAATATAGCATGCTTTTCTTATAATATTACTAAAATCAATATACATAATTAGAAAGCATATATTCTTAGCATGCTTTTAATATAATAATGCCTAAATATCATACAAAAAATAAAAAAAAAAGAACATATATGCATGCTTGCCGTCCACCTTGTTTAAAAATGGGGAATTTGACATGCAAATCCCCATGTTTAATGGACAATTTACTTAGCCCCCTTTTTTTTTTAATGCCCACTACCTTGGTTCTTCTTGCAATTTAGACCTTTAGCAATTTAAACACTTAGATGGCTAAGATTTTCCACGAGAATTTCACACTTACTAAATCACACATAATAGACACAAAACATAATATTTAAAAAAAAAATAACTCTCAGGCTCGGATTCGTGGTTCCGAAACCACCGTTCCGATTAGGGTCAAAATTGGTCTGTTACAGATAGCGTCAACTTAGAGGGTCTCGTTCTAACGGTAATCAGGTGTGTAGATCCTTATCACATAAGTTTTATTTTGTATTATACCTGTTAGGGGCTGAAAAGCCGAAAAATGAGGTTGTATGAACAGTCGTGTGTAGATCTCTAACACACTAATAATCTGTATGAATAAATGTATGTTTATGTTATGGGCTAAAAAAGCCGAAAAGTGGCTGTGTAGACAGTCGAATGAAACCCAAAAAGGGTTAGGCAAGGAATGCTAGGTACGTAATCATAGAACTTCTCTATGTGTATCGATGTATGAGAAAGACTGTAATCTCTTAGGTAGTAGATTGTTTGATTTTGCATGAATGTATGGATGGGATGGGTTTGATATGAAAAGGGGAAGAGCATGATTGGTCACAGGGTGATTGGTGGTAGAAAACCCACCTAATGAAATGTTAGATCACATGGTGGTCGGTGGTAGAAAACCCACCTAATGAAATGTTAGATCACATGGTGATCGGTGGTAGAAAACCCACCTAATGAAATGTTAGATCACATGGTGATCGGTGGTAGAAAACCCACGAAATGAAATGTTAGGTCACTTGGTGATCGGTGGTAGAAAACCCACGTTAAAATTCCTGATTGATAAGGAGTAGGCAGTATGACTGTCGATATGGTGTGTAGCGGTTGGTGGGTTGATTGTAGAAATCCCCAAGGTGTGATGGTTGGTACGGGTTAGTGTGTAGAGGATGGAATTCTAGGATGGGTTGGGCTTTGCATCATTTATTATCTGTTATGTGATTATAATTGTTGCCATTGTGTATGGGCCAGGGCTCATAATATGTTTGTGGGCCCAATCCTTTTATGTGTTTTCGGGATTTACACACTGAGTCTTGGTGACTCACCCTTTTATTTTTCCCTAACTTTTCAGATGAGCAGTAGATCGTGGACATGGGAGCCGAGACGGACTCGAGGGGCCATCAAGTTTTTATTTCTATAGATTATTTTCAGTTTTCCTTTAAGTTTTGTTTTGGGAATATTTAGGTAATAAGGCCCCATAGTTTATATTCGCCTAAGTAGTTTTTTTTTGATATTTGCAACTTATAAATTTATGTCAGGGGTTTATTTATACCAAATAATAACAATACAAGGTTTCTTTTCAAACGTCACTTATTTATTCAAATATTGCCTAATAACTTATGATTTTCTAAAACCAACTTAGCAAAAGATTTTAACGTCCAACCCGTAGCATACCAAATCTGGTCGAAACGTATGGGCCGGGTTTGGGGTGTTACATCCCCTTTAATTGATACTTTTTCTCCATACTTGTCTCCTTGTTATAAATCTTGCCAAATAGACCGGATAAAATCACAAAACCGTTTAACCTGTTGATAGCCCTTTGTGCATCCCCCATTTTATCAAACCTTACAAATCCAAACTTTCTCCCACTATTACTCTTCTTAGCTGGATTGAATGCATGAATATCTCTATGATACTGTAACAACGTCCATAGGCCTTTCTAATGCAAGGTTGTCGAAATACTATAAATGAATAACGTTACATGGGGCTTCATTTCCAACTCAAGAACTATCTCTATTACTCAAAGCTAGCTTGGATACAAATGAAATAGGGGAGCGTTTCATTATATAGACAAGCCTCTTTTGATCTAACGATTACAATTAATCTCAATGGACGGTCAAGATCTAATTTTAGAACCTTTCCACTTAATTCATTAAATTCTAAATAATGGTGGAGTATTCTAGAACTTCTGGAAGATTCTACACTGTTCTACACGGAACCAGTCTCTTATTTAGACTTCTAGAGTCTTTTACGGCACTTTGGGAATATCATGGCTCGGTTCTGTTGTGTTTGCTTAGTTTCAAGCTTGTTGAGGCCTTTCCAACTCACGGGTCGTGACATTTTCCCCCACTCGATCTAGTAATGCCCTTATTGCTAGAGGGTGCTGTTCTTGGCTCTTCTATCAATGCCTTCTTCATGAACGACATCTTCGGTACCTCCACACCAAGTCTTTTGCCCTCAGCTTTGTGTGACTGTAGCTACTCTAGGAACCTTCATTCTCGGTTCTTTCACTTCCATGTTGCCGACACTCTTTGCACTCTTTGCATTTCACATTTGCATAACTAGGTTCAGACTTCTTCTCGCTCGGTTTCACATTCTCCCTTGGTACCCAATTGGCCTCTACTTTAGGACAGCTTCAGATGGCACCCAACCCTAACACTCATAACTCCATGTCATGTGCATCCTTTAACACTCAAATACGGCCAAGCCTATTTACTTGAAGCTTTCGGTCACTTCCACTACCATCAACTTTAAACTCTTCCAAGGTCTTCCGGATCACGGACAACTTGGCCTTAGTGGGGCAATCTTGCACCCTATACGAACCCTCACATAAGAGGCAACTGAGTAGCTTTCTTTCGCCCACCTCCTTCATTATTGCATCGAGGCACTGTAACATCCCCAAACCCGGCCCACAAGTCCTGACCGGATCCGGTATGTCACTGCGGAAAACGTTTAAAAATATTCTTACTTGTGGTGGAACTTGAAAATTTTGTACTTATTCAAAAACCATGTCCATTTTAAAATCTACTAAATAATATAAGCTTGATATAAAATGTCCGAATTAAAACTTTATTATATGTTCTAAGATATAGTTTGCCGAAAATAAACTGATTTCAAACTAATAATTTAATCGTCATTTTGTTTTAACAAAATATAAACACTCAAGTAATTTAATTGGGCCTTATTACAATAAAAACTTATTCAAACACTTAAAATACTGAAAATGACAAATTCTATTAAATAAGGAAAAACAACTTCTGCATGAAAAGCTTCTTCTGCATGGCCACCTTTGTATCCACTCCAACCCGGTCCAAAATCACGAATCACCTGCGATGTTTAAAAAAGTTGGGTGAGTCACACAGACTCAGTGTGTAATTAACCACTGAATTCCACCCATATGCTAACCACATAATAACCTATGCATCATATATCATATATCATGTTCAGATCATAACACATTCTGGGCTTGGCCCATACTCATAACATTTATCAGGTAACCGGGTAATTAGTCACATACCTTCCACATACTGGGCTTAGCCCATTTCTTATTCAAGTTCACGATCACATGTATTCACATACCACAATTATGCAATAATGAATCCCAACCCAAGCCTAAGGTCCATCCTCTACACACCCCCTTATCCAGCCTACCACACACCAGGGGATTAACAAATCACCCTCTCCTTTTCACTCCAAAGGCAATCAATGCCATCCACGTGCAATTAAGCACAAAATCCACAACGCGACCTCTGTCAGCGCCAATCCACGATGTAGCCATAGCTAACACCAAAACCACGATGGGACACATAGTCACTCATCAACCCACGACATGGCACATAGCCGATATCAATCACGATGAGGCACACAGCTACTCATCAACCACGTACTCGAAGTACACCCGTACGTTCTTTCATAGCCCACCCATGCACATGCAACATAAAATACAGTCATGATAATGCATGCACATGCTATTCACAATCATAGGCATACTCACGTATACAAATCAATGATCATATTTTAATAGCTTTGATACTAACCTGATCACCCTCATACCCTTGAAGGGTATCACTATCACACTTATCACTGCACTTGTTAGTAATCACATTACACATGCAAATATAAATCCCGGAAATAGTAGGCTAGCTACACACCTTATAACCTGAAGCTCTAGACCCTCGATCCCAACGCTATCGCTAAGCGAGACTACGGCTATCTACCTATAGCTTCCTGCTGCTGGCCCACACCCCGGAATAGGGACTTTCCCTTGTCCACCTTGACTGGTATTTGCCTCCATCAACACACTTAATCAGAACACTTCGTTAATCGACAAGTACCAGATCTTAAACGAAAAAGAACCATAACTTAACATCCTTACCACAAGATCTTAGATCCCGAAGGCTTGTTTACTTCTGTCGACTAGCCCCTAAATCTCCAAAATCAAAATCGGTTAGCACCTAAAACTCATAAAATGGCCTATGGCCGAATATCACAAGTCCCTTACCTTGATGAGTTGAAACCCCAAATGACCTCCTTAACGCACCCTAAAACGTAAAGCTGTTAGCCTCACAAGCTTTCGACTTAACGAATACTAAAAGAGTAGACCAATAGATAACTTCTTACCACCACTTACCACTCGATTATTCAAGAAGACGGCTTCACCTGATTGTTCCTCAAAACCCGAAGGCCCTTCTCCAAGCGATTGAAAGAGGAAACCCGAACAGATCAACACCCCTCTAATATTCGGCCAAAAGAATCTAATAGGGGAGAGGAAGTTTCAGCAACAAGAGGGAAAGATTCGGCTAGAGTATTGAAGGTAGAAACAAATGAGATGTGGTTTACAAATGAAAGGAAAAATCGGCAATGGTATATGCTACTCGAGGCTTTTGGTTTCAATGCATAAAAAGAAATAAACTTTACTTGATGGTTCGGCTAGGAACAAAATTAAAAGAAACGCCTAATGAATTTCGGCAATGGAGAGATCAAGGAAAAGAATAAATGAAAAAAAATAAAATAATAAAAAAAAAATATGAACTCCCTCCTATTAAAAATTCGGCACACATGGAAGAAAGAAAACCAAATTTTCGGCAGCTCTCTCCTTAAAAGCTTCAGGGCCGAATAGCACACCTCAAGAGTCCTACAATCTGCCATCATCTAATCCCTATTAAAACTCTTATTTTATTCCATATTTTATCTCCTTATCACATTCAAAATAAACCAATAACAACTCCTATTTACTAATTTAAACTAAATAAAATAACCCTTCAATTATCTAGAATAAATAAAATAACATAACTCTATCACTTACCTCCCAGCCAAATTCAAAAAGGATTAAACAAAATCAGCTTAATCTTATCCATTGAAGCTCCCATGTGCCGTCCAACACCTTCAAATCTGCTGCCAAAAAGAATAAAAATTAAACTCCAAATGCAACTCTCTTGGTTCGAACCTGGAACCTCACTGCTGCACACCTCTCCTCCAACGCCCCAGGCCACACGGCCACATTGAATTTCATGTCATAAAGCCCCAAATATTTAATTATAAATCCTTCCTATCCAAGCCCATCATCGCATATAAAAATACAACACGCAAAATGTTGCTCCAGCCACTCGAACCAGCGCCCATCTTCACCTCCAACTCCTAAGTGGCGCACGGGAACCACTTTGCCAAGGTGCTGCGTGTGTCACAGACTCGCCCCAGCTCCTTTTAAGGCCTCCTTCCTTGTAACGCCAAAACCCAAAAATTAAAACCACTTTGCTGCCTCCTTGATCCGAACATGAGACCTTAAGGCGTTACCTTCCCAAAGCCCCAAGTAGCGCCTCCATGGCACTCCACCAAAGAAATTCTTGTGTCATAACCTTCCAAATAAATCTCTTAAGACCTCTAAAGCCAAGCTCCCCTTTTAACCACTGAAAACTAAAAATTTTCTAAGGCATCCCTTACCTTCTAGGGTTCTCCAAACCCCTAAAAATTCCTCCAATTTGACCATAAGCCTGCTAAACACTCGGGTTATGCTCCAAATGCATAACCCCTAAACCAGGGTGTTACAATTCTACCCCCCTAAAAATAATTTCGTCCCCGAAATTACTTACTACCATGCAATCCTAACTCACTACTCTACGCCTCCGCTGCGCACTCTGATCTTAGTAAATCTATCCTGCCTTCTAGACACAGTCTTAAGGTTCACATCCAAAGTTCCTATACTTCACTAGCCATACTAGAACGAACTAAACTTCACATCAACAAAACAATAAAGGGGTGTCCAGAGATCGTACCTGATATCAAGTCCTTGGCTGACTCGCATCCGATCCCTTAGCACCTCTGCCAGTACCATTTCCTTCATGGCTCAAACCTCGACCTCTCGTTGCATGAGGACAGTTCTTAACCAAATGGGCCTTCGACCCACACCGGAAACATTTCTTACTATTTCCCCAACATTCCCCTGAATGAGTTCTCCCACACTTAACACATGAATGATTCCGACTCACATCAATTGGTGCACGTACAGGATTCTCGATCCTTGGTCTTTTCTGGACATTACCAAACGATGCTGACAGTCCAAAACTTCTCTTATTCTCGTTCCTATTCTTTTCTCGGTTCTCCCTGATAGTCTTCTTAACCTCTTCAGCGATCCGAGCTTTCTCCACCAGAATGGCGAAGTCCCTTTCCCTCTGCGGAGCGATCAACTCCCGCAACTCATCTCGCAGCCCATCTTCGAATCGAACACACCTTTCATAATCAATAGCCACGATTCCTTTGGCGTACTGACTTAGTCGCACAAACTCAGCTTCATATTCCGCTACCGACTTATTCCCTTGTACTAGATTTAGAAACGCTTTCCTTTGCGCGTCCAAATAACTGGCTCCTACGTACTTTCCTTCAAACTTAACCTTAAAGTAATCCCAATCCAATCGATCTGCCGGTACACCTTGTTTGACAGTGAGCCACCAACGATAAGCTTCATCGCGAAGTAATGAAACAGTACCCTTCAGCTTTTCTTCATTGGTACAGTCCAAATCGTCCATGATTCTTTCGACTGCTTCCAGCCAATATTCCGCTACGTTTGGAGCTACTCCTGACACTCCTCTAAAGATCTCGGCTCCGTTCGATCTAAGCCTTTCCGATACTGACTTCCGAGTTCCATTTCCCCTACTGACTCCTGCTACTCGTTCTAACACTCGTAACATGGCCCGCAATACTGCGTCATCTTCATCTATCTGATCTTGTTCCTCCGCGCCCACTGCTGGTGGTGGCACTTCACTTTCTGACCCATGGCCAGACCCTACCGGTTCCGATGCTGCCATTCTACCTCTACCGCGTCCCATAGAACTCATCTCTATCGTCGCGATTTAATCTGATTAAGAAGTTTTATGCATTAGTAATCGTTCCACTATTTAACCGCGAACAATTTTATGAAGAGAGATTCTAGAAGTGGTTCTTTCGATCATACAAAGGTTCAGTTCAAGTTCGCTATTCTATTTCAGAATATCACATTCATCCATAAGGACACATCCATTCATCAACAAAAACACATTCATTCAATGGTATCTACCACACACATTCACTATTCAAACATTTCTACCCGTTTCTACCCCAGGGGTATTTTCGTCCTTTTCCTACAGGGGTATTTCGGTAATAAATCAAAGCGATTCTGAAAACTTTAATAAGTCAGGATCCTTTTTAAAATTCCCAAAACTGAAGAGTATTTTCGAAAATTTCACAAATTGAAGGTATAACAGGATTTTGAAAACCAGGGGTATTTTGGTAATTTTGTTAATCAGGGTAATTTTATAAATTTCCAAGGTCAGGATATTATTTTGATATACACAATTTGGATAATTTTGCAAAGTAGAGGAATTTTATTAAAATTGGGGTTAAACCGGAAATCTTGAAAGTCAAGGGCATTTTAGTAATTTTCAACACAGGGGTATTTTCGTAAATTTTCCCAAACCAGAGTATCTTAATATGTAAAACTCAGGATTTTGGTATTTTTGTAAAATAAAATCATTTTAACAAAAGTTGAGGGTAATACGGTAATTTTACAACACAGGGGCATTTTTGTAATTTTGCAAGTAGGGGTATTTCAGTAATTTTGTAAATCGAGAAAATTTCTTTCAAAGTCAAATTTAGGGTTTACAAACCGAAGGGGTAAATTTGAAAATTTTAAAACTAAGGGTTTCTAAAACAGAAAAACTAGTCCCTTTCGGGTTTTAATAATTGGTTTAGCCTATGAACAAGTCCTCTTGGTTAAGGTGAACCGTAGCTACGCATCAGGTAGGATTCGGAGGTGAGTCGCTAGGACTGCTTAAGTACCAAGCTCTTACTGAATACCAATCCTCGACATGCGTACCTTGGTTGCCACACCTTAACTCGGCGACTTACTTCACAGGTTTGTTTAGTAACCTTAAGTCTTATGCATATGTTTAAGAAGGCTAATCCTAGGGTCCAATAGTCCTACTATTCTAATCTACAAGCCCAAACTAAGCCCATAACAAATCACACAAACAAATCACTTCAAAAGTCCGAAGTACTTACCTGGTGGACTTCGGGCCGGAGGTACAGGTGCCATGCCAGAATAACCTGAAAACTTTTTATAAAAGCCCATTTTTCAAAAAGCCCATTTTTGAAAACTGTTTCGGGCCCAAAACCCTCAAAGTCGAGTTTTGAACCGGGCTCTGATACCAAACTGTAACATCCCCAAACCCGGTCCACAAGTCCTGACCGGATCCGGTATGTCACTGCGGAAAACGTTTAAAAATATTCTTACTTGTGGTGGAACTTGAAAATTTTGTACTTATTCAAAAACCATGTCCATTTTAAAATCTACTAAATAATATAAGCTTGATATAAAATGACCGAATTAAAACTTTATTATATGTTTTAAGATATAGTTTGCCGAAAATAAACTGATTTCAAACTAATAATTTAATCGTCATTTTGTTTTAACAAAATATAAACACTCAAGTAATTTAATTGGGCCTTATTACAATAAAAACTTATTCAAACACTTAAAATACTGAAAATGACAAATTCTATTAAATAAGGAAAAACAACTTCTGCATGAAAAGCTTCTTCTGCATGGCCACCTTTGTATCCACTCCAACCCGGTCCAAAATCACGAATCACCTGCGATGTTTAAAAAAGTTGGGTGAGTCACACAGATTCAGTGTGTAATTAACCACTGAATTCCACCCATATGCTAACCACATAATAACCCATGCATCAGATATCATATATCATGTTCAGATCATAACACATTCTAGGCTTGGCCCATACTCATAACATTTATCGGGTAACCGGGTAGTTAGTCACATACCCTCCACATACTGGGCTTAGCCCATTTCTTATTCAAGTTAACGATCACATGTATTCACATACCACAATTATGCAATAATGAATCCCAACCCAAGCCTAAGGTCCATCCTCTACACACCCCCTTATCCAGCCTACCACACACCAGGGGATTAACAAATCACCCTCTCCTTTTCACTCCAAATGCAATCAATGCCATCCACGTGCAATTAAGCACAAAATCCACAACGCGACCTCAGTCAGCGCCAATCCACGATGTAGCCGTAGCTAACACCAAAACCACGATGGGACACATAGTCACTCATTAACCCACGACATGGCACATAGCCGATATCAATCATGATGAGGCACACAGCAACTCATCAACCACGTACTCGAAGTACACCCGTACCTTCTTTCATAGCCCACCCATGCACATGCAACATAAAATACAGTCATGATAATGCATGCACATGCTATTCACAATCATAGGCATACTCACGTATACAAATCAATGATCATATTTTAATAGCTTTGATACTAACCTGATTATCAATATCACACTTATCACTGCACTTGTTAGTAATCACATTACACATGCAAATATAAATCCTGGAAACAGTAGGCTAGCTACACACCTTATAACCTGAAGCTCTAGACCCTCGATCACAACGCTATCGCTAAGCGAGACTACGGCTATCTGCCTATAGCTTCCTGCTGCTGGCCCACACCCCGGTGGGCAATCTCGAACCGTTGAGACAGCTCTTTTCTTAAACTTCGGAATAGGGACTTTCCCTTGTCCACCTTGACTGGTATTTGCCTCCATCAACACACTTAATCAGAACACTTCGTTAATCGACAAGTACCAGATCTTAAACGAAAAAGAACCATAACTTAACATCCTTACCACAAGATCTTAGATCCCGAAGGCTTGTTTACTTCTGTCGATTAGCCCCTAAATCTCCAAAATCAAAATCGGTTAGCACCTAAAACTCATAAAATGGCCTATGGACGAATATCACAAGTCCCTTACCTTGATGAGTTGAAACCCCAAATGACCTCCTTAACGCAAAACTGTTAGCCTCACAAGCTTTCGACTTAACGAATACTAAAAGAGTAGACCAATAGATAACTTCTTACCACCACTTACCACTCGATTATTCAAGAAGACGGCTTCACCTTATTGTTCCCCAAAACACGAAGGCCCTTCTCCAAGTGATTGAAAGAGGAAACCGGAAGAGATCAACACCCCTCTAATATTCGGCCAAAAGAATCTAATAGGGGAGAGGAAGTTTCGGCAAGAAGAGGGAAAGATTCGGCTAGAGTCTTGAAGGTAGAAACAAATGAGATGTGGTTTACAAATGAAAGGAAAAATCGGCAATGGTATATGCTACTCGAGGCTTTTGGTTTCAATGCAAAAAAAGAAATAAACTTTACTTGATGGTTCGGCTAGGAACAAAATTAAAAGAACCGCCTAATGAATTTCGGCAATGGAGAGATCAAGGAAAAGAATAAATGAAAAAAAATAAAATAATAAAAAAAATGAACTCCCTCCTATTAAAAATTCGGCACACATGGAAGAAAGAAAACCAAATTTTCGGCAGCTCTCTCCTTAAAAGCTTCAAGGCCTAATAGCACACCTCAAGAGTCCTACAATTTGCCACCATCTAATCCCTATTAAAACTCTTATTTTATCCCATATTTTATCTCCTTATCACATTCAAAATAAACCAATAACAACTCCTATTTACTAATTTAAACTAAATAAAATAACCCTTCAATTATCTAGAATAAATAAAATAACATAACTCTATCACTTACCTCCCAGCCGAATTCAAAAAGGATTAAACAAAATCAGCTTAATCTTATCCATTGAAGCTCCCATGTGCCGTCCAACACCTTCAAATCTGCTGCCAAAAAGAATAAAAATTAAACTCCAAACGCAACTCTCTTGGTTCGAACCTGGAACCTCACTGCTGCACACCTCTCCTCCAACGCCCCAGGCCACACGGCCACATTGAATTTCATGTCATAAAGCCCCCACCATTTAATTATAAAGCCTTCCTATCCAAGCCCATCATCGCATATAAAAATACAACACGCAAAATGCTGCTCCAGCCACTCGAACCAGCGCCCATCTTCACCTCCAACTCCTAAGTGGCGCACGGGAACCACTTTGCCAAGGTGCTGCGTGTGTCACAGACTCGCCCCAGCTCCTTTTAAGGCCTCCTTCCTTGTAACGCCAAAACCCAAAAATTAAAACCACTTTGCTGCCTCCTTGATTCGAACATGAGACCTTAAGGCGTCACCTTCCCAATGCCCCAAGTAGCACCTCCATGCCACTCCACCAAAGACATTCTTGTGTCATAACCTTCCAAATAAATCTCTTAAGACCTCTAAAGCCAAGCTCCCCTTTTAACCACTGAAAACTAAAAATTTTCTAAGGCATCCCTTACCTTCTAGGGTTCTCCAAACCCCTAAAAATTCCTCCAACTTGACCATAAGCCTGCTAAACACTCGGGTTATGCTCCAAACGCATAACCCCTAAACCAGGGTGTTATAGGCACCCTTTGTCTCATCGGGGCTTAGCTTGCCTTGTCTCCTCATTCTACGAATTGCCATTATCGGCTCCCCTACTCTTTTGTTTGCCAGTGTGCTTCTGGGACTTGACTCGTTCAAAGTATGTGAGGTTTAAGGGTAATTTAAGAAATATAAAAAAAAATCCAAAATCATATTTCTTTGTTATTAAAAAAAAATTGAAATCCATAAATTCCTACATGGGATTCTTACAACCTTACTAAATAATTTGTTTGATTATCGTAGCGACATGTGGATAAGGTAGGGATATGGATGTCCTGTATAAAGAAAACAAAACTAGCACAATTCTATTGTTTTAAAAAGGACAAGATTGGGGAGAATATTTGTCCATTGAGAAACTATAACCCTTGTTTTACAATGCAATATATATATATTTATATATATAAGGGGAAGCTTGGTATAACTTTTCCGAATGCCTTATTAATAACCATGGAATTAAATTGTGGACTACATATGGGAGAAAGATATCATATTATTTTCTTTAACAATACACGACTTGCAAATGAATAGGCTACTTTGCCTGCTTCGACTGCTGTGTTGTATTAATTGCAAAGATATAAACCCTAAGGAATCATCCTATCAAAGTCACATGAGTTTACCGTGTGATCGAGTCGAGTCAAGCCTGAATAATGGTTGGTTCGAGCTTGAACTTGACTTGAAATTCGAGACTCAATACTCAACTTGAGCATCAATTTTTAAGTTTGAGCTTAGCTCGAGACATACTAATTAAGTTATTCGAGCTTGATTAATCTAGTTAATTAAATTTCATGCTTTAGCTTGAATTCGAGCTCGATTAGACTAGTTTGTAATTAAGCTCTTTCTATTTAACTAGGCTAAAAATATAATTTTATAATATAAAATTATATTAACATAAAAAGCTTAATTAAGCTTGCGAACCATTGAAACCAAATATTATGGTGCTTGAATTTAGCTCGATTGAAAGCTCGAGCTACTTGAGCTCAAGCTCTATTTGATAATTACCAAATCAAATTTAATTTTTTTCGAGTTGAACTCGACTAGCTTGCAAGCACTAACGTCTCATTTACATCATTAAAGAATCTATCAACAATAATTATATATATTTGTTGATGCGAGATAGATATAGAAGAGAGATTCAAAGTGGTTAACATTTAACATTGTGAATAGCTTATTTGATTGTTATATGGTTATGGTTTTGTTTAGAGTTTAGGATTTAACATTTCACACTATTGATAGCCACTGTCGTAGAGACATGGCATGATGGAACCTCGTGTGGTTATGTTAAGGCTCAGGGAGCTGGTCTTTGGAGTTTTAAGAATTTCTTAAACTAGACATGGACATGTTCTGGATTGAGCGAGGTTGTAGAATGGCAAGCCCTCTTTCAATTCGCCATATCGATGCCTTTATGAACATTTTCACTTAAAAGTCCACCTTCCATTAGTTAAATAAATTAGATTTGTTGACCAATATTTCTTTTTTTTCTTAATATAAAAATTACTACATAATGAGGGCATTACAAATACCAAATTCCAACTGCCATTCTCAACCACCAGTGGCTTCCTTCATTATTTACTCATTTAATGCTTTAAATATTATTATAATTAATACTTAAAACACAGTTCACCAATTAAGTGTGTTTACTTTATGGTTAAGGTGTTCACCGCTCCAGATATGGTCTGAATTCAAATCGCACTAGTCGTATTGTTGTTAGGGCTTTACCCTCCTCTCATAATTCAAAATAAAAAAACACAAATCATTAATCTACTAGTTTTAGTAGATTTTTTAAGAGTATAATGTTGTAAGTGAATTTATATATTTGAAAAGAAATTCATAAACTTAATGAAAAACATAACATTTTATTTATAGAAATAATTATTTATTTGCCCAAACCCCACGATTTTTTAAAATTGCAAATTGTTTAATGATTTGTCGGTATTTTCTTGACAATCATTCTATGGATGAACCTTATGAATATGACTCTGCTACGAAACAACCAACTCACGAGTCCAAATGATACAATTATTTACTTATTATATTTAACTTGATCATTCTATTTTTGATCTATCTATCAAGGTCAAAAGAGACACCACCGCTATGACTTGGAGCAGTAGCTTGAGAAGGAGGGGAGGAATTAGCAGCACTGCTATCGGTAGAAGCTTCAGCTGGTGCACTTGCAGGGCTGCCATTGGTGGATGAAGCGTTGACAGAAACCACACCGGCGAAGGCAATCAAAGCCAAAGCAAGAACAACAAGTTGGCATGTCATTTTTGTTTCGAAATGTGGTCTCTGCATTTTTTAAGCAAGAACTTTTTTAAAACAATAAATAGAGAAGAAATGTGATTAGGAATGGAGAGATGCAATATTTTTGTAATAATGATTAATGTATTAATACTAGTAAATTACCGTATCATACGGCAATTAATTTTTTTTTTAATTTTAAACTTAGCCACTAATCATACGATTTTTAAGTTTGGCAATCCTATAATTATTGAAAATTAGGTTCGGTGAATGTTAATTATTAGAATGGCCAAAAATAGATAAAACTAATTTCATTTTATATCATTACTAATGGTATTAATATCAAAGCTATGCATGAATTTTGATCTAATGTGTAATGCTATACATATGAAAAAAAAAGTATGTATTTATTGTTTAAAGTTTCATGTATATATTTGAACCACAATTCAAGTTTCAGGTGTGTAATTAAAGTTCATTATCAAATTGCACATTGAACCAAAGTTCATGTATAAATTTGATATTTATCCTTTTTCCTAAATTATTAATAAAATTTTGAGTTACTTGCACCAGACATCCTCAAACTATGTCTCTCATTTTAAAGTGGTCCCCAAATTTCAAAGTAATATAATTATATCTCCAAACTATCGATGTTAAATCAATCAGACATTGCCATTATTGAAACCGTTAATTTAACTATTAAATGGCATGTAAAATCTTATGTGACATTTTAAAGAAAAGTAAAATATTGTTGTATAAGTTTTAAAATTAGAAACTAAAAATAAAGTAAAATCGAAAAAGAGAGTAAACGATAACTTCTTTAAAATCTACACTAATGAGGTATTGAACCCCTTCCATCTTTGATGCGGTACTCACAGGTTCAACTATCATATTTTTAAGGGAGGAATCGGACTCCAAAGACCAATGTACCAATACTTATGCCCCTAAAATTGCATTTAATGCTCGAATTAATGTTTCTAATGACTACAAATCATCAAGAGGATATAAATAGAGTTCAAGAACACTCAAACAAGACAAGAAACAAGCTTACAAAGTTTATTGTGCATAATTCCAATCTTTTTATTGTATTTCTCATATTTTCTCATGCACCCACTTGTATAATTATTTCTTTCAAGCTTTTAAGTGATATAGAATCATTTGAATGGCCTATATACTGTTGTGAATCAGTCTTTAAGAGGTATTCTTTCTTTATAATTTATTTCTCATCTTAGTGAGGGTTTAATTAAGATTTTGGGTAGAAAACATGAAAATAAATTTAAAAGTCGAGTCGCGCATTATATGGATGTTTAATCACTATTAGATAATATTAGAAACTCATAGAAAACCTCATTTCTTTATCAAAGGACCTGAATACAGTAGCAGTAATTCATTATATAGCAGTATTCTTCACAACCGATTTGTAACTAACTATAACAAAGTACTAACTGATATTGTTACTCTAACATTCCTCCTCTAGTTTTTGAAAACAATCTGCTCGCAGCAACAACACTCAATCGATCCTGACAGCGCAAAAAATCTCCAACCGTTAATGGCTTAGTCAACACATCAGCCACCTGATCACTCCCAGGAACAAAATTCACACAAATTTAATCACTCAGAACCTTTTCACAAACAAAATGAATATCCAACTCCACATGTTTCACTCTAGCATGCAGCACAGGATTAGCAGCTAAAGAAACTGCACTAGTATTATCACACAAATGACTGGTGTACCACTAAGCTTAAAGCCTATCTCAGTCAACAGAGATTAAAAACCACACCACTTCATATGTTGCATTAGCTAAACTTCGATATTCAGCTTCTGTAGTAGACCGAGAGACAACGCTCTGTTTCTTGGACATCCAACCCACTAGATTATCACCTAAGTATATACAAAACCCAAAAGTAGACTTGCGATCTTCAATCGAACTTGCCCAATCAGGATCACTAAAGCCAGTTAAACTCAGACTAGATGCTTGAAATAACAACCCATAGTCAATTGTACCCTTGACATATCTCAAGATACGTTTCACTGCTGTCCTATGCACATCGTGAGGTTGATGCATATATTGGCCTACTTTATTGACAGCAAAGACAAGTCAGGACGAGTTAAACACAAGTATTGTAGGCTGCCAACAACTTGTCGATAAAGAGTACCATCAGACAACGGCACCCCAGCCAAGGACGTAAGAGTTAGTGAACTTATCATAGGAGTATTCATGGACTTAGCATTCAGCATGTTAGCATGTTCCAGCAACTCACGAGCATACTTTTTTTGGGAAACATGCATACGGTCCTGATGTCTTACCACTTCAAGTCCAAGAAAAAATCTTAACTCCCCTAAGTCTTTAAGAGAGAACTGACGATCAAGGCAAGAAATAACAGCATCTATTTCAACAAAATCTCCACCGTAACAATAATGTCATCAGCGTAGACAAGAAAGTAAACACTTCTAGCATTTTTGTGTTTGTAAAATAAAGAAGAATCAGCCCTTGAAGACATAAAATGCAGTTGATTCACCAAAAAATTCCCTAGCTTTTCAAAACCAAGCCCTTGGAGCTTGTTTAAAACCATATATAGCCTTATTCAATTGACATGCCAAAGTCTACCCATGCTCATCAACAACTTCAAACCAAGGAGGCTGCTTCATGTAAATATCCTCAGCTAGATCGCCATTTAAAAATGCATTCTTCACATCAACCTGTCGAAGCTTCCATTTCCATGACACAACTAAAGCAAGAATCAGAAGCACAGTATTGACTTTGACAACGGGACTAAAAGTCTCGTGGTAATCCAGTCTTGTCGCTTGAGAAAATCCTTGCGCAACCAAGTGAACCTTATTACGTGTTACGCTGGCATCAGAATTTTTCTTGATCTTGAACAACCATTTACAACCGACTAAAGATTGATTTGCCGGTACTGAAACTAAATCCCACGTATGATTCCGAATTAAAGCCTGAAGCTCATCATTAACAGCCTACTTCCATGACAGAATTGCCATTGCCTCATGAATAGTTGAGGGCTCCACATCACTCACCACTGCCATAAACGTCTTTGGTTTATAAATCCCCATCTTACTCCTAGTCATCATGGGATGACAATTTACTGAGAAAGGTCCCTGCTACTCAACAACTGGAGCTAAATTACCTTATGAACTTTCCAAAGAGAGGCCAAGATCACCACCCAAAGAAGGATTTATAGTACTATAATTACAAGTTGAATGTAAATTAACTGTAGATTGCACTAAAATGTTAGCAGTAGGAACCGTGAATATGGGCAAGTTGGTAACATCTCTCATGAACTGCTCAGATCTGTTGTCTGGAACAGCAACTACAGACTTTGATTCTTGAGCAAATGGAAAAATGGCTTCATCAAAACGAACATGTGGAGAAATATAAATACGCCCAGACCGATCAACACATTTATATCCCCTATGATTTATGGCATAACCTAGAAATGTACAAGGAGCAGACCTGTATTGAAGCTTGTGACGATTATACGATCGAAGAAGTGGATAGCAAAGGCATCCAAAGACATGAAGCTGTTGATAATCTGGTTTGCGACCAAAGAGCTGCTCACAAGGAGATATACCATTTAGAGCCTTTGTGGGAAGAACATTCATGATATGCACAGCCGTAGCAAATGCATCAGCCCAGTAGGAAATGGGCAAGAAAGCTTGAGCTAAAAACAATAGTCATGTTTCAACAATCTGTTTGTAACATCCCTAACCCACATCCATTGCCAAAATAAGATTACGAGCATTACCGATCAAATCACAACATACAACATACATTTATACATCCATTCTCAAACACCAATCAATCATAATCATATTGTCCCTTATAAGGGCCTACGAGGCCTTAAACATGCTTTAGAAATGGTTCGGGACTAAACTGATAACTTACGAAAATTCTCAAAAACTTAGGAATTTTTCAAGCATACAAGGGTCACACGTCCGTGTGAACAGGCCGTGTGCCTCACACGGCTCCAGACACGCCCGTGTCGCAGGCCGTGTGAAAACAGGGCATATATACTGACTTGGGACACACGGCTGACCACATGCCCGTGTGCCCTTCGAAATGGCCACACACGCCCATGTGCCAGGCCATGTGCTAGGCCATGCCAATCCTGTAGGGTATACTGACTTATGCAACACAGCCAAGTCACACGCCCATGTGCTAGGCCATGTGCCATTTAGGGGGTATACTGACTTGTGCCACATGACCAGTCACACGCCCGTGTGTGAGACCGTTTGGAGCATACTACTGACTTCAATTCAATTTTAACACTAGGGTACACATGGCCGTGTATCATGACCGTGTCGCACACGGTTGAGACACACACCCGTGTCTCTACCCGTGTGGACAAGAATATGCCATTTGCAAGGCCAATTTGCCACCCTTTCTCATACTCACCTAAACATCCAAAATAATACCATTTCAACACAATTATAGGCAACCAAAACATGCTATTCCTATACAAATCATGCCATTTAAAATCCACCCATTTCACTACTCAAATCATAATCCAAAACATACTAAAACAATATGCCATTTCATCTTCAATCATACCAAACATGCCAAAACACAAGGCCATATATATACATACATTTCACTTACCATATTCATAAATTTGGCCAACTCAAATGGCCAAATACACACCCACATTTACATCATTTATGAGCCAAATCTCATGGCTAATATCATAACTCAAAACATAACATCTTAATACTAGCCTATACATGCCATATACCATATATACATAACATCAAAAGTACCAACAAGTTGATTGGTATGTGCACATATCAGCTCATATTTATCATTTATTCACACATTTAACCATTTTCACATTTCACAAATAAATCTCTATTTGACATTTTTGTCAAAAATCACTTTACAAAACTTGTGTAACTATCAACAAATATTCATTTTTCATCATAAAACATTCAAAAACTCAAATAATCATCAATGGCACTTCACAAAATCATCAACAAACTCAAAAATTAGGCACGAGCTTGCTAGTACTCGATGCAATGATCTCAAAAACATAAAAATCATCAAAAATTGAGCTCAAAGCACTTACCAATTGAAGCTCACAAGTGTCGAACCCTAAGTGAACATGAAAGCTTTCTTTTTCTTCTTCAAATTCGACTAGATGATGATAATGAGAGAAAAAAATGGCTTTTGTTTGATTTTTTTCAACTTAATTACTAAATTACATATTTAACCTTAAATAAAAAGCATTTAAAACATCCATTTAATGCCCTTTTGATGTCAAATTCCACTATCAATGGTCTAATATCATCATAAGGACCTTTGGTTTAATGAATCATAGCAATTAAACACTTTTAACAAATAGAATGCAACTTTTACATTTAACGCGATTTAGTCCTTTTATCAAATTAAGCATTCAAACGCTAAAATTATTTCACGAAACTTTCACACATATATAATCACATGCTATAAACACCAAAAATAATATTAAATTTTTTCTTACCTCATATTTGTGGTTCCAAAACCACTGTTTCGGTTTAGCTAAAACTGGGATGTTACAACTCTCCCCCCTTAGGGATTTTCATCCCCAAAAATCTTACCATTAACTAGGTTCGGGTATTGATTTCTCATAGCATCTTCGGGTTCCCACGTAGCTTCTTCAACCCTGTGTCGATGCCACAAGACTTTCACTAATGCAATTTTCTTATTTCTCAATTCTTTGATCTCACGAGCTAAAATTCGAATTGGTTCTTCAGCATATGACATATCAGACTAAATTTCAACCTCGGTCGGGGAAATGACGTCGTGAAGGGTCGGATCGGTATCGTCGAATCATTGACACATGAAACACATTATGTATTTTCTCTAACTCGGACGGTAGAGAGAGTCGATAAGCAACTGGTCCGACTCGCTCGATAGTCTCATATAGCCCGATGAATCGCGGACTCAATTTTCCTTTTCGACCAAACCGCAATATCTATTTTCACGGCGACACTTTCAAGAATACTTTATCCCCGATCTGAAACTCAATATCTTTTCGTTTCAAATCTGCATAAGATTTTTGTCGATCCGATGCTGCTTTAAAACTATCACGAATTACTTTCACTTTTTCTTCAGTATCTCTGATCAGATCAACCCCGTGAATCTTACTCTCGCTAAGCTTCGTCCAGTACAATAGTGTTCAACATTTACGTCTGTATAGAGCCTCGTATGGTGCCATTTTAATACTCGATTGAAAGCTATTACTATAAGCAAAATCAATCAATGGCAAATATTCTTCCCACGTACCTTCGAAAAATAATTTTCCCACGTACCTTTGAACTCAACAATGCAACAACGTAACATATCCTCGAGTATCTGAATAACTCACTCAGATTGACCATTCGTCTGTGAGCGAAACGCGATACTGAAATGTAGCTTTGTACCCAGTGCGTCTTGCAGTTTCTTCCAAAACCTGATATGTGAACCTCGGATCTCTATTTGAAACAATGGAAATAGGTACCTCATGCAATCTCACATCCTCGGAGATATATAACTCAGCTAACTTATCAAGTGAGAAATCCGCACATATAGGAATGAAATGTGCTAATTTCATCAATAGGTCAACAACAACCCAGATTGCATCTTTTTTTCTTGGAGATAGGGGTAAACCTGATACAAAATCCATAATCACTCTATCCCATCTCCATTCGGGAATCATGATTGGCTGCAATAAACCTGGCGGTACTTGATGCTCAGCTTTGACTTGCTGACAGATTAAACATTTTGAAACAAACTCGGAGATATCTCTTTTCATGTCGTGCCACCAATACATCTGTTTCAAGTCATTATACACTTTTGTGCTTCCCGAGTGAACATATAAACGGCTACTATGTGCTTCATTCAAAATCATCTAAATCAACTCTGAATTTCTCGGAACACATATTCAACTTCTGAATCTTAAAAAATCATCGGAATCAACTTGAAACTCTGAATCAGGGTTCGAATCACATTGAGCTCGTTTTGCTAACATTTCATTATCGACTTTCTAAGCTTCGTAAATCTGTTGTAAAAATAATGGTCTCGCTTTCATATCGGCCACAATCGAACCATCATTACACAAAGCTATTTGAGTGTTCATCGCACATAGAGCAAATAGGGATTTTCAGCTCAAAGCATCAGCAACAACATTAGCCTTTCTCGGATGATAATTGATCACTAACTCGTAATCTTTTAGTAATTCAAGCCACCTCCGTTGTCGCAAATTCAGATCTTTCTATGTCATCAAATATTTCAAACTCTTGTGATCGGTATAAATGTGACATTTCTCACCAAACAAATAGTGATGCCAAATTTTCTACGCGGACACAATAGCTACTAAATCTAAATCATGCATCGGGTAATTCTTTTCATGCGATTTCAATTGTCTCGAGGCATAAGCTATAACTTTCCCCTCCTGCATTAAAACACAACCCAGACCATTCAACGATGCATCACTGAACACTACAAACTCTTTACCCGATTCAGGCTGAACTAACACTGGTGCCTGTGTCAATAAAGCTTTCAACAGATCCAAACTTTTCTGACATTTATCTAACCACTCGAACTTAACATCTTTTTGAAATAATTTCGTCATCGGATTCGCAATCATTGAAAAGCCTTTCACAAATCGGCTATAATAGCCAGCGAGTCCTAAGAAGCTACGGACTTCAGATACATTTCTCGGAGGCTTCCAATCCATTATTGCAGAAATCTTGCTCGGGTCGACTCAAATACCTACTGCTGACACAATATACCCCAAAAAACTAACCTCACGCAACCAAAATTCAAATTTATTGATCTTTGCAATAACTACTTATCTCGCAGAGTCTGTAGTACAATTCTCAGATGCTCTGCATGCTTGGATTCATCGTGTGAGTAAATCAAAATGTCATCAATGAATAAAACGACAAATCAATCTAGGTACGGTCTGAATATCCAGTTCATTAAGTCCATAAAGACAGCAGGTGCATTCGTTAGTCCGAAAGGCATAACTAAAAATTCATAGTGACCATACCTTGTTCTAAATGCAGTCTTTGGCACATTCGAGCCTTTTACTCGCAACTGGTAATAGCCCGATCTCAAATCTATTTTCGAAAACACTATAGCCCCTTTCAAATGATGAAACAAATCATCTATTCTGGGCAGAGGATACTTATTCTTGATTATCACTTTGTTTAGTTGTCGATAGTCTATACACATTCTCATTGTGCCATCTTTCTTTTTCACAAATAATACTGGTGCACCCCAGGGAGAGAAACTCGGTCTTGCAAAACATTTATCTGTCAACTCTTGCAACTGATCTTTCAATTCTTTTAATTCTGTCGGGGCCATTCTGTACGGAGCTATCGATATCGGCGTAGTTCCCAGCACTAACCCAATGCCAAACTCAACCTCTTGGATCGGTGGTAAACCCGGTAACTCTTCAGGAAACACATCTGGACACTCACACACAACTGGCACTGATTTGATCTTCTTTTCAGTTACTTTCGTATCAAGCACATAAGTAAAATAAGCTTCATAACCCTTTCTCACATATTTCTGATCTAACATCGATGAAATCACTACTGGTAAACCATCAAAGTCATCTGACTCAATCCGGATAATCTCATTATTCTGACATCTCAAATCAATCGTCTTTTGTTTACAGTTTACTATAGCATCATGTAGCGTTAGCCAATCCATACCTAG